>OX122919.1:5787481-7024981 GCA_944738685.1 Synanthedon myopaeformis
TGAGTCCGTTTCCTGGTTCCTTAAATCTTAACTTATCAGTCCGCAGCGCACTTACCTATGACAAAATTATAGATATAACAGTGGACGTCCTACAGTTGAGATTATGGTGATGATTATGTTAGTCCAAACAGTTCTACTGGGTATTAGTTCTACGATAGAACAGTTATGGTGTCAAAAGCAATTAATAGTGCAATTGAAGTTTATCATCTCTAACGAATTTTTGTGTTGATATTTAGTTAAAACAATATCTAGTTATAGAATTGAATTGAAATCATTTTGGGAGTTTGAGGTTTGAATTCATTTTTCAATGTTTTTTTTTTGTATAATGAGTAGCAAGCAGTCAACGAGGCTTAGTCCAATTGGTAGGTTAGCTATTAAACAATACTAGGGGCAATACAAGTGCGCTACAAGACCCTCTTAGGACAAATAATTACAATCAAGTAGGTATATGGCAAGGGAACACAGACAATAGTTGAGATATGACTTAATTGGCCCTGAATTTTAACGTTTTCTTAAAAAAATTTAATGAAATCTTTAAATTTGTGGGAGACAAAAGCTAACCTAACAATGTATAAGATATAAAAGGAATCTAAATACTATGTGTAAAACAAAGTTGTATGCGTTCATTTTATTGAATTTTGATTTCGGCCGCCATGAAAGGCAGAAATTGCGCCTTACACTTTTACGTTCGCATTTAGAGGATAGTGCCGAACGTTACTATATCGTATTGGTACAACATTTAAATCTTAAACAACAAGAAAGCAACCAATGTATAGAGGCAAGGTAATTACACCGCTAGTCCACTCGCATGCAGCGTCATTATTCATCGTTTTACGACTTCACCAGGTATAAATATTAAACTCAAGTCGTATAGATGTATTGCGAACATTTTCTTTTTAATGACGAGGTTAAATATGATGTGCGAGTATTGGCCTCGGTTTTGGATATAACTCTGAATCGGGGAACACAACAAAATATCCAAAGCGTGCCAGCTAAACATAAATGAGTTATCACCTTTTAATTATCTGCAGGAACGCGTTTTATCGAAGGCCCGCCTGGTTACAAGTTACAACGTCAGCCCTTAAGCCGAATCAATCGCCGGACACGTGGAATGTCTCTTAATCGCTTTGCAGTGCCGACGTTTTACTGATCCCTATAAAATATCAAAGATAACAACGAGTGGCTTTGAAAGTTCCTTCGAAAGGACTCTTGGTCCATTGATTGGACGTTTATGGCATTCGCTACGATAAATGTACGTCAGTGCGATGGGCGATGGCATCGAAGCACAATTGTCCCGCAATGAACTCGGCACAATGTGGGGTGCGAGAGGTGCTAATTATCAATGCGAGACCGACCGAGCCGAATTTGAAGCCACTGAAACAATTGAACCAGTGTTTTCTTTACCAATATCGATGTTTGCGAAATGACTAGACCCGCAACGTTCGGGGGCCGATGCAAATGAAACATTGCCGAAAACCAAAGTGTGTATTTTTTTAATGGTCTTGCGTCAGTGTTGTTTCAAACTTGAATTTTGATTATCACTTTGCATGTAAGTACGTACATATCTATGTAACCGACAGCCTTGATATGTTAATCAAACAATAGACTAAAATCAAATAACCAAAAGACATGATCAATTATGTTTGAGTTTTTAAATAAATATTTTTTGTACTGTCAGTGGTTTCGGCCACCTTGAATTTCTATTAACTTACGAGTAATAAATGTAAACAGCGACCACGGTCGAACTTTCAGTGAAATATTTTGTGATAACTTATTATGTAAATATCACGTATGTACATATATATGTACCTACTTAGATATGATATTTGCGGTTTGCGATATGACAAAAAAAATTGCATTCAGTCTCTATCTTATGAAGGTAGGTCATACTTAATGTATGACCCAATGATAACTAATTTAGTAATTAATTTTACAAACGAAAGAATTTAAATAAAATATAAAATTTAATGTAAATATGTATTCTAATTCGGAAGCCGATAACCGCAATAGAACTTTTTTGGGGTATAACGTTTCAATTAAATTTTATTCCTCAATACAGCGCGTGTCATAAAAGTTTAAAGTTTGACGAGTAAAGCCCATTGAGAAACTCCGAATTGATATTAATTCAAATAACTTTGGTTAAAAAGTCAGGGTTTTATGTGCGCTGTAAAAGTTTATTGTAGGGCTTTGTAGCGAGCCGGACGCGCCGATAGGCCTCGCCCTGAGATGACGGAACCTCCGCCGCCGGCCGCCTTTGTGCGCATACGCATATAGCCTCCTCTATTGCCTATCCAGGTGGTAACCTGCACTACTCTATTCCTCTCATTGGAATTTTTAAATGCGATTATTTATTGAAGAATTCGGTGATCATCATCTCATGCAGTTTTCAATAGGTAGGTTATTCCTACTTATACTATAAATTCAAAAGTTTGTGAGAATGTATGTTAGTTATTCTTTCACGTAATAACTACTTGCACGAGTTTCAATGAAATTTGGCACACAGATAGTTTATTACCTGAATTAACATTTATATATTGAAAAAATGTTAGTTTTCCGAGGGATGGTCTAAAAATTTAAAAAATTTCGCTACTGTCGCTGTGGTGACGCCAAAGTCGTCACAGCGATAAAGATATCAGGCGTATACATATATTTTCTTTTTGGACGCGAACGTAATCGCGGGCACCAGCTTGTTTTAAATAATTCCATAATTTAAAACGAAATTTATTTAAATGTAATAATTATTTAAAGATTTTAAAGGCAATATATTAAAAAAGGAGAGTATTTCTAAGGAATTATAAATTAGAAAAAAATAAAAAAAATAAAAAATATATAAGCAGGTGAATTCGAATATCATCTAATTTATACTTAACCGTTTATTATTTAGACATGTTTCAATTCAAATCATTTTAAGTGATAAGTATTTTTTTTTTTATTGAATATAATTGCAGAGTATGTTGCGGGTCAACGCTGGATCCAAGCTGCTTCTGATTGATCTTATTGGAAAATTATGGGGTAGACTTCTTTCTAGCAGTGGACGTCCTTACAACTGAGATTTCTCATTCATGAATATACGTGCGACAAAAACTCCATAGAAATACGATTCACGAAACCATTTACTTCTATTGTTTTGACTTCTAAATATTTCTATGAATCAGTTAACAAAGTGACTTTTTATGAGTTAGGTGTAAAACACATTGTGTTCCGCAACCGCTGTCTGGCGGCAGCAATCACCCCCTTTACAGAAGAAAACTGTAAAAATCAGCACGTGCACTGTTGTTTTACAGCCGATTCCACTTTGTTATCCCTGGCAGGTGTTTGTTTTTTATTAAGATCGACAGACAGGCTGACGGTCCACTTGATGGTAGGTGGCTAACATCGTCTATAACACAAGCAACGCAAGGTGCTGCAAGTGCGCTACCGACCATAGAAGGATTAAGTATAAGGGATAAGGAAGGGATGGGGCAATGGTCTCTGGCATCCCTTACTCACTCACCGAAACACAACAGCATATGTGCCGTTATTTTACGGTGTTATTTTGTAAGGGGGTGGCTATTGCCGCCCGAAGGGCTGCCCAAAATGAATGACTGCGAAAACGCTGTATGCAAGTGTATCTTTGCATTAGGCACATTTTTCTATTACCTCGGTGAACTTTCTTTTGCATACAGTAAGTAGCCAGATGTTTTCCTCCCAGTAGGCAGATATCTACTAATTTACTATAGGTATCTATGTGAATCGAATATTTTGGATCCTTTTTTCTAATTTCATTGTCAACTGATTTTCCTAATTTTGTGTGTGTAATACGAACTTTAATATTATCAATTTTTTTTTTAGAAAAGTAAGTTTGTTTTTCCATCATAGTCGAATTTCAAACCAGAGAGCGAACACTAGATAATACCTAAGAAGGTGGGAATTATTTAATTAGACTATATAGTTGGTATAACTTATGGTTTTGTACCTACCTGTTATTATCTATTCTGGAGGTATACTTAGGTAAACTTTCTCCCCGAAAAACCTTATACGCCGTTCCACCTATCCGTAGATACTAGGTATCCCCACTGGTAGGGATGTATTTTTATTTTTTCATTTATCCCTATCAATGAAGATACTTTTCCACATATCACCACTGTTTGAAAACTCAAAAAATATTATACAATACAGTCGCATTCATAAATGTTTTAAGGCTCTTTTGAATCGTGCCTTGTTTATTATAATGAGATGGCGATACTATTTACAAGGTATAAAAATTGGCAGGCATAGCTGGGCACAAGACCGTTACTACGTTAATCGTTAGTTAACGAAGTTAACATTTCGACTAACGGATTAACCTTCAAGTTAACTATATAAAAAAGTTAACGGTCTCGTTAACTTCCGTTAACTTTCCTCAAGTCCCTTGATCGTTAATCCAGTACCTACTATTTAGCAAAAAGATACATAAAGCGCGGACTGTGCTGCGTCGCGTAAGTAAACCACGATCTGACAAGTAGGTATACTCATAGGTACGAGTACGTTCGGCCTATTTCGGTTTGAATTACACACTCTAATTACTTAAACACGAATTTTTTTTTGTACATAACCTGTTATCTTACAGAACTCAAACCAAGTTTATATAAGTAGATCACAAACGCAACGAGTTATATGCAATTTCCATCACGTGTTAACGGATTAACGATTAACGTTAACTTCCGTTAAATTTTCCGAAACGTATCTAACGTTTAACGAAGTTAACTTTTTTCTTAACGGTGACCAGCAATGCTGGCAGGATGTTCATTTTATATTTTTATATAAGGTAAGTTTTAAATATTTTCTATATAAAATAATTATAGATCTACCTACTAAATAAGCAAGTTTAAAGTTGGTACCGGTTAACTTGGTAATTACTAAGTTAAACAAAACAATATGTTTAAAAAAAAAGGTACTGCATTCAAATAAAATGAATGATATTCATTATATATACATATTAGGTAAATTTATAATTATATAAAATAATAAAACTTCTTTTTCTTAAATTAAAAACTAAGTTGTTGTAAAAATAAAAATAAAATCAAAGTAAAAAATAAAGTCTTACCCTATTTTCTGTTATCCAATAAAAAATATAATCACTGAACAACTTTTAAGATAAATCCATTAATTAAAACACAACACATTTGTTCACTTCAGTTTCTTCTTCAATTGAAGAGTTCTTCACAAAGTCTATGTAAAATATCGAAATGTCGCATCACAAATCAATGTCGGCGTGCCAACTGCATGAGCAACTACTGCGAACTCAACCGCACCATACCTCATTAGCATATCATACAAAATAACATACCCACCATTGCATGACATTCATGGCATTAATGCTTTTATTATGTACCCACAAAGTCTATTTTTCTGAGGCAGCGCATGAGTTTTGAAATTGTATTTTCAATTTATATTAAGACGTAATAAAACGTGTTAAGGTTCATATTGGGGTAACTGTCCACAGTCAATAAGTGCACACAGGCTCCGCCTTTACTCTATTGACAAACAAAATGATTGGTGCTACAGGCCAGCGGCTGGTCAAGCAATCCTACGCAACTTGAAGGCGGTTCAGCCGTATACGTGCAGACATACTTAATGTTTTCATGTTTTTGTTTATGAATTGACAAATTACTTATGAATATCTATTTAATATATGCCATTATTGTCGTAGAGAATTCATAGTGAAGTTATATACCTAAGTAGGTATTACCTATAGTTCTTTAATGCCTATGGTATTGCTAACACATTATTAGTTGAATTAACACATTATTAGGAAAATTGTACTCTTATGCTATGCTCTTATGCTTGGGATTTGTGCTAATCAAAACTCTGAAAAAATTTATACTAACTACAGTCATAGGAAGTAGGTACTTTTAAAAAAGCCACAAAAAAATTGAATTACGCATGTTAAATTAAATCTTTTAAGTATAATTTATTCCAAGAAATACAAAAAATTACAATTCAATAAAATTATAAACCTCTTAACAAATAATACCTACCTAAAACGATGTCTTCCTAGGAAAAGAGTTTTTTGAGTTGGTCATAACATAGGTACACAATGTTACTTACCTATCTTTTGAATTTTGAGGAAGCCTATCACTTTGATTTTTTCTGATTTCTTTCGAACATATTGAAAATGGCATACAAAATTCAGCACCTTAATTGGTATATCATATAATTTTTTGTATAATATAATATAAATATACACACCAACAAGTAGGTACCTATATAGGTATATTATGTACAGGTAGGGCAAAGTGCTTTTAGTAGTTACCTATTTATTACTTGTACCTATGTACATTATTTGCCATAAGCATTTATTATTCGGGCAGACAGCAGGCTACGTCAATGCATAAAAAGAAAACAATGTAAAACTCATCTTTCAAGATTTCTATCTGTTATTGGTTTGATATGGTTGGTATACCTACCTAGTTAAGTACGTCACAAACTTTGAACTGAGAAAACTCCTAGTTATAAAACTACTTCCATTTTAACATCAAGCTTCGAATACACAGATGACTAAGGTAAAATATGGAGCTGCACTCACGTGCAGTAGGTATTTACGCAAACAACAACTTTCACGTAAATACAAAAAGTCATTCAAAGTGGCGTTTTTGATACAAATACATCGAGTAGAGCTGCTGTAGATAGGAGTCAGCATTCCATCGCATCGTCCCGCCTCACCCAGTTACGGTCTGCCGGCCAAGTGCTAATTGGTAAAGGAAACCTCCAACAACGACCGAGCTCAATGCTCTCCACAGAAAATGTTTCATTTTTAAACATCTCAGTATAACCGTTACAAAGTGACCGTGGCTTGCACTCTTGCACAGATAAATAATTGATTACCAACTAGAGATAGATATTTATAAATAAAAACAATGTCCTATACCTAAAACATATAAAAAATAAACCTAAGTAGGTAAGTAGATAGGTAATTCTTTTATTTCAGACCATAATAGCCAATATACCTATAGGAAATCACGATTATATAGATTGTAATAACAGTCTTCATTAAAATCTAAGTATATTTAGAGAATAATTAATTAAAATTTTAAAACAAGTTTATACATATTAAAATTGAATAAAATGTTCACTATCCTTATGTGGTAAGTATAAAACAAAGTCTATCCCTCTGTATGTATATATTAGGTATTTATTGAAGATTTCCCCTCTCGTAAATAAAAAAAACTAAGTAATAAACACTATCAATTATTTGTTGTAAATTAAATTTATCAAGTAATAAATTATTATTAACAAGTAACAAGCGTAAACATTTTTATTTGCAACTAAGTAGTAAAAACAGAAGACTTTCTCGCATTCTCTCCCATTTGAATAAGTATTACCTAATTAACTAAGTATATACATATAAGTTATAATGAGTAAAAATCCAAAGTCCTACTAATCCACTAAAATCCAAAGTATATCCTACTTATAGTAATTGTACCACTATATTACTAAAGGATAAGCAAGTTTTAAAGGAGCTTCTATGAAAATTATTTTCATGTTTACTCTAGCTTATCCTGTCACTTCTTGGAAACTACTGGACCCACATTCTTACTAATCTCTGGGACGTAGGGCGTGTGTTTACACGCATTTATAATGGTCAGCGATAGTGCTTGGGTAAAAAGCTCCGCTGCCGCCATAGAATACTCAATGGCATATGTATCTGCATTCTGTGTCCGAGAAATAGCGAACTTCCAGGAGACAACTGAATTTAGCGGCAATTCGTTGTGCCTCCCACAGAAAAAAGACCTAAACTTAGTTCTACACCTAATAATAGGTAGATATATGCATTTGTCGTAAACTATTTGTCATATATGTAAGTGTGTAAAAACGTAAGTCATATTATATAGGTATTGGCAACTTTCGCGAAGCTCCGAGACATCATCTTGTCCAAAATTCCTCATCGATTGAAACAAAGGCATTCGGACAATGTGTGTTGCCAGTGAAGACATAATATGGCGCTGTTTCACTCTATCTATAGGCCTCGAAAGAAAACTCAACGTGTTTCAACGAACTACGGAGATGGCTATCTCTACTAGAGGAGATCCGAAGACTAACAAACACCAAGATAGTACCGGGATTGGTATGTTGAGGCGGAAAATGGGCAGGACACTACGGAAAGCCGAGAACCATGATTGGAAACCACGGATTGACAAGCGCAATGCACAAACAAAATGAACTAACGATGCTGAATCCGAGCAGCTTCTAGCCAGTTCTTCTGGAAATTATGAGGAAAACCACTCACTCCCACCACACAAAGTCATCATCCGTTCTTAAACCAGTAGTAGATGAGTAGCCCACGAAGCATTTCATCCATGCTCTCATACTCGTACGATCGGGTATTTCGATTATTCACCCTAGGCTGAATTATTTATGCCAATTTTCTTCGGGTTTTCGGGGTTTTCCCTCCTTGACATTGTACCTATCTTCCATCATTACCTTACATGCACGTATTTGTTTATGCCTACACCACGCTTCTCATTTCTTATTTCAAGTAAATTTTATTACTTGTTAATGCAAAAGAATGTCGTTGAAATATGCCGCGAGCACATAACGTGTCTTCCCCAAAGGCAATGCGTGTAATAATAATAAAGCCAAAAACTGTGTCCCACTGTACAAGCGTTTAGTATAGACGGCACCGGCCGACTGCCCGTAAGTTCGTCGCAGCTGTTTATTCAGAGCTCAGTGTTAACTCCACCGTTTAAACACTACGTGCTAGGGTATGATTAACTTTTCCTATAAATAAAATTCACACTACTCTAACCTCTTGAAATTAACACCTCGATGTAAATACTATTTAGTCTCGTGCCGTATCTGTCTTCGCTACGTTGAATGGCCGTATCGTTTATGGCTCACGAGGCTGTTACCGGTTTACTTAATTGTTGTCATTCATTTACAAAAAAATACCTACGCATCATAACAATAGATTCCAAGACACACAACTGACACAGCACCCATTCACATTCGATCTCTACAAATTGTGCAAAGTATATTCGTTGGTGGCTTCCGTCACTTATAACACAAGCATCACTACAGTTGCTTTGCTGTAAGTTCTTAATACAACCATGGTAGTATTAAGAACAAGGGATTGGAAAGGAATAGGGAAAATGGGCTATTGACAATCCAGAATGAGACCTAGGCACGCCCTGCTAAAACCAGACGACCTCATCACGGCAGCGAACGAGGCGCTCTATGACTAACGACTGACGCCTCAGTTGTAGAACACGAAGAACCTGAAAAAGAGAGGGTACCGGCGACCCTCCGGCGCACTAACATCCCACCTTACGACTTAAGCCTGGGCCACAAAACCAAAGTTCGAAGCGAATTCGCTTAGCGCTGCAAGCGTCAAAAATTTCGTGCCATTTACAGTGACTTTACATGTTGTGGCCTTTGTTTTGTTACTTTTACAGGTACACATACCTACCTAACGCTCGACGCGGACGCTTATGGTTTCGTGGCCATTTTTGTTTGGGTAGGTAAGTATAATTAGATACTTGGTCACTTCTCCAATTCCCGACGCCGATCCGCCGATGGCACCCAGTCAATAGAATGAGAATGTGGTTTATGAGGGTTGAACAACTCATGCCTGTCCGATAGTCCGCTGTGATCACGTCTTTACTTCGTACATGTTCATTGAATACAGTTAGCTATGACTATAAAATTCCGAAAAAAAAAAAACAATGTTTACCTCTCACCGATAGTTATTTAGTCTGCACAAAAAGAAAAGTTGTTCATTGCCTCGGATTTTCTGTTAGCTTACCTGCTTGCCTCTACTTTACGATTTCATACGTAAATTTACAAACAGTCGTCGGCCATGTCTACGGCGCACTGTGTTTAAACATGTGCTTAAGGTGACATGAAACGTGTTCGATAATTATTAGAAGGATCAATAACTCGACGACAAGTATTCGTCTCTGAACAAACAGATTTTATGAGTGTCGCCTTCGGTCTCGGTTTGGTTGCGCTTACGTTTCTATTTGAATCTAATTTTGAAACATTTACTTAACTAAGTACATGTTCAATATTTTTTGTTAAAAACTATGAGGGACTTTACACGATAGGGAGGGCTAAATTATCCCACTAGAGACGATACTAAGTACCTACTTCAGATGCTGATTTCGTAACTGGGTTTGGTAAGAGCTGATACACAATCTGGACGGACCTATTTGATTCAATCTGTCCAGTTTTTCACTGGAATTGTTAACAAATTCAAACAAAACAACAACAACAATAACGACTACAAAGTCTACAAACAAAACTGTCATACTATCTAACGGCCGTCATTATTTGAAAGAATATTTTAAAATACCACTATTATATTTGTTGAGAAATTAAATTTTAAATAACACTGGTAGTTTTTAAAAAGAAACTATATTTAAACTAGTTTAAATTGAGAAAATGTAGAATAGAATTATAATGACAGGGAAGATTTATCAGTCTTTGATAAGTCGTTTTGACACTATATATAAAATTTGTAATCTTTATATTTTTCTAATTTTATTTATTTTTTTATAAAAAATAAAGTATGCAATAATCAATTTTGATAATGATGGAGGTAAAGAAAAAGATGGAATGTGAATACAAGATATCAATCATGGTTATGGATATGATTTGGATATAAAGAAAATAAGGAAAAATGAAATAATGAATAATGAATAAGAAATAATGAAGGAAATTTGAAAATAATATTGGCAACACCGGTCGCACGAGGAAGGAATGGCAGCTGGAGAAGGGGTGGTTGCCAGGTTATGAAAAGCGAAAAAAGAAAATGGAAGCGCTTTAGTAGCCTTTTTGTACATTTTGCGTTTTGCACATTTTGCGTTTTGTTCATTTTGAGTGTGGTGCTCATTTTGCTTTTTGTACATTTTGCTCTGAAGGGGAAGATTCTACTACGGTCAGCAGCACACCTACAACACCCTATGACGTTGCTTGTTTTAATTGACCAACGTATCGTTAGGACGTTAAAATTTTGACTGCTTCAAGTGCTTCAGAACGATGTCGTATACTTAGGCACAGTATGAACTGTACCTAAGTATAATTTTCAAGGAACGCAGAAAATAAACTGAACATAATATATTTTTGAACCCTTTAACATTTCGCAACCACTATTTGTAAGCAATAAAAGTTGCTTACGAATAAAAAAATCATCGTGGGAGGCATTATGCAAATCAGCTTTACCTGTAACCCTGGCAGCGTCCAAGACAAATACACCTTATCCTGGTTTACTTAGGTTTACGACGCCTTTGTAAAAGGGTTACAATTTTTGACCATTGATCTTACCGATCGAGGACAACTACGACTATACTGTTTTTTTTTTTTTGCGTGAATATGCTAATTTTATTTTTGTTTGGAGTCATTTTCATAAATTGTTACGATCGTAGCACAAATGTCTGTGATTCTGCCCCATATCCAACCACTAGGCTGTGCCCTGCGGTTTCGCCTTCTGCTTAATTTAAATTGACGGCTGCACTCGGTGGTGACCGAGTTGGTGACCGGTTGGTGAACCCACCGCCCCTCCGGACCACCTGTACCATTAAACAGTACCATTGGTGGTACAAATGGTACTGATTTATCCCACTAGTACAATTGATTGTACAAATGATACCAAAATATCCCAGTGGACCACCTGTACCATTAGTCAGTGCCAATTGATGGTACAAATGGCATTGATTGGATGCCAAAATGTAACACATGGTCTTGCTTTGCAAAGAGACATTGGACTATAAATACTTGCGAAGGCTGGAATGCCCAGTACAACGGCAGTTTTAAAAAACGACCCACAACTCTTTTTGCCTTCCTTAAAGTAATTAAAAACGATTCCGAATTTCGAACCGAAGTTCCCAAAATTCAAGAGAAACGGAAATCATCTGTACTGCACAGAAACACTTATATACACCATGTGCAAATGCAACTCATTGTAGGTGATATAAACGTCCCGCTATTCTTAGAAAAATTAAGACAGTAAAATATAGGTTACTAATAAAATAAAGTAGTGCCAATTGTACCATCACGTTTTTTATTGAAGTAATGTCGAGTGTCACGCTTGTATTTATTTCCCTGGTACTAATGGGATAAATCAGTACCATTTGTACCACCAATGGTACTGTCTAATGGTACAGGTGGTCCGGAGGGATACTATCGCTTTAAGCTTATTAAGCATTTACTTAAGTTTCTTAAGCACATTTATTAAGCAGAAATTAAAATTACTTATACTAATTTTACATTTTATAAACAATCTAGACAATTATTTTCAATAACTAAACCAATATATAATAATTCATTGTGATTAAATAATTATTAAAATAAAAGAATGGTAGGTAAGAGGCTAACGTAATTTAATAATTCAGCGTGGAGATGCGTATACGCGTACATAGGCTGAATTGAGCTGAATAAATGTAAGTATGTAGTTACTCCCTTACATATTATATTATAATAAAAATAGGCGTCTGGCAGAAGCGGAATTGTATAAAAGTACAGAATAAGTTAACATCGTCTTGATATTTGTTTATTTATTTTATTTCCAAATAACTTTAGTTTTAACATATTTCTGTCCCCCACACTACTGTGTGTCCTATGGGGGAAGTGTAGTAATAGTATACTACAAGTAATAAAAGTGATAAAAGTACCAAAAACGTCCAACGAAACACTTATTATAGCTGAATAAGTGTAGTTACCTACACCCTTAGAGGAATAACGCCTTTTTTAAAAATGTCGTGATCAGCCAATCTATTTTGTACAATCACACCACACATTTTAACAATGGAGCAAAAATGCATTAGTTAATTGGTTACTTTTTAAAATATTGTTACAGACTATTTACAATTACAAAGTGAAACGATAATAATTTTATAGGTATACCTACACTTAGGTAATTATTGTAACACTTAATAAGAATCGGTAGCAAATTGCAACAAAAGCGCCAAGAACGTCATCAAAGAACGGGTTCCCTGCAAAATAAACTCAATTAGGTAATGCAATCAAAGACTATAGAAGTATTGATAAGTTTTTGGCAACTTCTTGAAACTTAGATGGTTACTGACTACCAGAAAAGACTTTCTGAACCTTATTACATTAAGACACAGATGGGTCTAGATATCCTTAATCCTTATATTATCTACACTCAAATCCTAAATCAACCAGCCACTGAATCAGAGATATAGTGAGTAGGTACTTAGACTTGTATACTACCTATACATACACTGAGCTGGTCATTGTCTATCGTGTTACTATCAGTTGTCTTTAGTAACATTTCTGTTCTTTCTTTAGCAGTTTGCAACGCGGACGACCTCTCGGACACCAGCTAGTAACTATATATTACTTGTTGGATTATATACATGGCCTCCTGAAAAAAAAGGTTGTAATAGCGTCTGTGCAAGTATGGTCACTTACCGAAAGTAATAGTGTGTAGTCAAGGTTGTATAAACCGTTAGCCGTAAATTGGGGTCCCTGGTGCAAGAGTTGCATGGATAGTTGCATCGCCTACAATCACATAAATCATTCTTTGCATCATCTGCTACGTCATCAATAGAGAAAACCAATATTTATTTTTTATTGGCGAGTTGATAACCACACAGTGGTAGGGCTCAGTGCTTCTCTAGTGGCAGTTCCTTAGTTCTTTAGTGGAACTCCCTAAAGAAGACCACCGTGAAATTATAGCTAATAAGTACTTATGCTATTATATTCCGAGAGATGGTAGACATTTCTGACTGGCTGAAAACTTTGATTTGAGGCTGAAATTTGAGGCAAGCTGAAAATTTGTCCTATACCTCTTGTGTTATTTGAAGTGTGTACTTATTAGGAAGCTCCATAGAGTAATAATGGAAGATTCCGTTATATATGGGAAGCTCCGATTTTTAATAAGCGTTTTGAGCTTTTTTAATTTTTAATAGCAATCTTGCTTAAATCGCGCACACGAATCTGTCAGTCCTCTCAAGTCCTTAATGAAATTCGTGTAGAGAATACGAATAGAACCTTACCTATTTTTGGGTTATTAGAGCAAAAATAATAATTGTTACCCATGAGTGTAACATTTAAAACTTACTTCTTCGGTAATTCTGGGACTCAAATTTTTGCTTATTATCTCATGCGTTAATAATGTTGTAATTTTGGCCTGAAAATGAAAAATAAATTAGACATGACATAGTTATGTACTACAATTATTTTAGGCAACGGAAACAGTGAATCTATTTATTGGTGACACTTACTTCTTTCACATACGACTCGCTATAGTAAACAGTTAAAAAGGTCTTCCCGACACCATATGCATTTTGCCAGACGATGTACATACAGAAGTAAATGTATCTCTTCATATCTTTATACATGCCGGAGGCGGTTGCTTCCATGAAGTAGAAACAGTTGAGAACCACACATGCGAGAGACAAAATGAAATTTATAGCTAAAGCCAAGCCAAACAGATCATTGGCTTTCTCTGTCCCTTTAAAGAGCATGCTGTATATAATCGTACAGCACCTTAGCTTCTCTGATACCTGCTTGTCTTTATATTCAAACGCTTTATTCGTATCGATTGATTTTGAACGTGTCATCAAACTATACTCCCAAGAACTGCCTAACTTTATTTTCTCCAACACTCCATTTATTATTTCAAGTCGTTTCTTTAATAATATCAAATAACCACAATACAATGCTGTTATAATGAGCGACAAACTGTCGTTGTAGACTACCAACAACAGCAAGTCTATGGGCATATTAATGTTTAAAGTGTTGAACGTGCCCCAGATGCTGCCCAAACGAGTCATGGCAACTCCCACTTGAATAGTGGCAATTATGAACAGAATTCTCCCCTGGTCGCTTAAGTCGACAGATTCACCTAAATTCCTTATAGCAATGTCTATATTAATAATATCCTGCATGTAGTGACTGCAACCGCTTATGTTGAACGGTACTTTCCACATTGCGTACAGGAAGTGAAGAATAGCTGTGGTCCTCTCGAAATAATCGCCGTAATGCTTCAACTTTGTGTTGTATAATTTTCGCAGTATTGATTGGTCTTCGGCAAAAGACTTGCAGGCGCAATACGTGAATATGCCGTACCAGAACAGAAAACAGAGGAAGCCGATATAAGATACTTTAGTTGTAACTCGATATTTCGACTCACTTTCCACAACAAACACTGCCCCTCCTGCATTTTTTCTAACGAATTCGCTCATAAACATAGCATCGACTATATTATTGTATTTGTTGTATTTCCATCTATAGTAGTGACTTTTCAGAAACTTCTTAATTTTTTTTATTATTTTCATTTTAACTTGGACAATATCTTCACTAGATATGACTCAAAAGTGTATTACACCTCCCATTACAACGCTTTTTGTTATAACAACTCTTAAATGTACCTAGCATCATTTTAATATGTACACCATTACTTTGTCAATTTGGTTAAAACCATGAATGTTTTTTATATAATGAAACAAAATTGTGGTATTCGTATTTATCCAGCGGATAATAATTTATTTGTTCCGAACATCGCATTTACAGTGATATCCTACATTTATGAACATCATAGGCATTATATAATATTGTCATGAATAACAAAGAAAATTATGCATGCTATATACACATAGGGATAAAATATTCTCATTTGACTTGATATTCATTTTACTTTAAAAGCACTATACACTTTACATGATCAAAATACTAAGCGCATCGGTAAACTAGATTAGGTAGGTAATAAACAATTTACTTTCGCTGCAAACGCTAAATGTAAGTGCACGCTTCCCACATTAGATAGCTACCTATTAAAAATGTACACAAATAAATTGTGCTCTTATCAATATTATGATCTACAATAATAAGAGCTATTTTCAATTCGTTACATCTGACCTAAACGATACTGAAAGATTTACAGAGAAGAGCTAAGGCGTCCCTTTAAATCTTTCAGCATTAACAAAAGCATAATATTCACTATACATTGCTAAAATCATATCTTATCAATAATCTGAAGTATATTTTATTATGTAAAAATAATAAAAAGAAAAATAATTCGTCACATTAGGTACAAATTGATACAAATAGAGTTATTATGGCACAAAAATTGTAATTAGTTACGGTAACAAAGTGACGATCCACACGAACACAGTGCAATCAGGTAACGTCGAATTAATTGAAATTTTCTTCATGAACACATTTCATAAGAAGGGAGATTCCATTCTCGTTAACTTGAAGACAAATAAAATATTCAAACTTAAGTGCTTCACGCTTACCCACGAGGGTAAGCGTGAATATTATTAAACCTTTTGTTATAAAAATTTGTGACGTATGTATATCGCTATAAAGCTATTAAATATTATGTAGGCTGCGAATGTAACCAATTTGGCTTACGATTAATAGTAACTATTAATATCGTGTGTGTGTGTGTGTGTGTGTGTGTGTGTGTTAAGGTGGAACGCTACCACTGAACAAGAAATATGTCGAACAAATATCAAGTAGACCTTTAGTAGGTAAATAGTGGAAGTTAAAATCGCATAACGTGCGATTTTAACTTCCACTATTGGTCTTCTGGCTACGATTATTATGACTAACCGATTATTATGCTACGATTATTATAATATTTATGCCTACGGTTACTTTTGAGAGGCGATATCTAAATCGGGAAAGAAATCAAAGTATGTAAATATACAGATGTCCCACGACTTTGCCACATGGAGGGAAAGTACCTTAAATACCGTAGATAGAAAATTTTACTGAAAGAAGATTTCGTTTTTAATTTAAAAATAATACGAACTGCATTCAAAGAACTTTAAATAATTGCCTGTCTGAACTGGGAATCGAACCAGAGCAAGAGCAGTTGATGTGTTAAATGACAAATGTTGAGAAGCAATACTTCTTGAGATTTGGTAAAAAAAAACGCAGTGACAGCGTTGCACCTTAAGTGGTATTGGTTTCATACATTTTAAAGCTAGCACAGTCACGATGGTACAAAAGATAACTTTGTTTCGTATTTTTCATAGATAAATCCACAAAAAGCCTAGTCTAGAAGTAACTGTTGACAATGGATTATTATTATTTTTATAATAAAGGCGACAGGCAGGCTGACAGGTAGGTAAGCAGGTGAATGTAACAACAATCTATAATCGTGTATGTAATTTACTTATTATTTCTTTCGAAAATATTGAAGCCTTTTTGATATGAAGTCGGATAATTGGCGCCAAGGTGAGGATAATATCGCAAGATCTACAATCAAAAATTATTATATAACGATGGACATTAAAAAATATAATAAATTAAATTGCTGTATTTATATTAAAAGAAAATTATAATACAGATAAAATCACTGTATAACTACTTAAAAACTAGAGTACGTGAAACCAAGAATTTGCTAACATTGTCTCTACTTTGATATGACTATATATGAGAGACAATTTTAGAAATGGCTGGAAGGTGTCGTGAGTAGTGAGAAGTCTATCTAATTAACGCCTTGGATGAAATTGGACGTAATATGACAAACTAAAGGGTCTCCGTCGTAATGGGAAACCAATTTAAATGCAATGAACAAAGCAGGCAGACAATGACACGCCATACTCTTCAGTTAATCAGCCTACTTCTTCACCACTTACAAATAATATAGATAAAATAGATGGTCTGAACTCGACAAGTTCAGAAATACACTGCGCGGGCAGATTTGACGGGAAGTGAGACAGGTTTTTCCTTCTAATCCACGCTATTTAACTGATCAAAACTATCGTTTACAAAGCACGATAGTTATTTAAAATTTGTTCTGCTTTTGTTTTTCTTTTTAATGATATGTCAGTTTAATCCTATTTTGTATTTTGTTGTTTCTGTAGAGTAACGTAAACTAAGCATTTGATATTACATTACGCTCGTATGAATCCTTCAATATTGACTTATATTATAAAAAAATCCTTACAAATTCAATAATAACTTGAATATGGGTAGCTATACATCACCGAAGCAATTCTGATAAGCAAAATTGTTACATGCAGTACCTATATTCTTTCAATATTACCAATTACTATGATTGAGAACTCTTACATACGAGCAAAATGGAATTGTAGAAACATATATATTAATACAATGAATGAATGAAACATCCCATGTCGAAACTGCTGCTTATCACAGAATATCTAGAAAAATCGGTGCACTGACCTAAGTACTGATGAGGCATTAATATTCTTGGAAGGGTAGCTTTTTTTATTTAAGCACATATCCATGTAATTACATAAAAAAGTGCAAATTATATTTAAAAAAACTGTAATGTAAGTGCAGAAAGACATGTTAAAACTCAGTATACATAATAATAATTATGCAAATAACTTGGACGTGCTACACTGGAATAATTTATTTATTTATTTTCTATTTAAAGATATGAGAATTAATAAAAAAAATTCATTTATTAATATAATAAATAAACATAATTATATCAGGATCACATTAAAAACCATTCACATATAACCATTCATACCAAACATAAAAACAAATCCGCTAGGTATCCGTGGACCAACTCGATCACACAACTAGTTGTGCTATCGGGACCTGCTTGGATGGATTTGTCCCCGCAACACGTCTGAGTAGTTGGGTATATACATTTTTCATTAATTTTCAGTACTTACATGTAACACTTCTTTAATGAATTATATAAATTCATTTTCGAAAAAGCCGAAATTTTTAAATATTTTATGTGTATTTGTGCAGCGACACCGAAAAATTGACATATTAACATACAGAAAAATTAATAATAACATCAAAAAGAGATGAAATAAAAAGACATAATATCCAGATGCAAGTGATAAGTCAAGAGATTGTGATAGGACACGCCTTAGAAAAATTAAGATAGAATACCTAATTATATAACTTAGTTTTAAGAGAACTTGTAGTTGAACTCGTTTATTTTAGCTTCATCTTTAATTATATCGTTATGACATTCGACGATCTATTTATTGTCTCGGTAGTTTGAATAGTTGTGTTACAGGGATTAAGTTAAACAATGTTTCTTAGCATAATTTTTCATAACACATCTGGTTGTGCCATGAAATGATCGCACAACTAGTCGTGTGATTGTGTTGGTCCACGGATACCTAGCGAACAAATCAACCACCAAAAAATGGTAGTTGAAATCATTTGACATTGTCTGAGAATATAAAGGAAAAAATAAAATAACCATTAGGAAAACTAAGCTGAAGATTCAATTTTCATTTTCATGTTTTGTCGTGAGAATGAGTTCATCAAATAATGTAATAGTTTAATTAAAGAGATCAAGAAATGGTCGCCAAGTTTATTCAGTCTATTTTTCAAATCCCAATATTTAGTCACAATATGTATTTTATTTTAAAATTAATTTATAATATTCAATTAGAGGAGTTATATAGATCACAACTACGTTTATTTCTTGTGATTAAATTTATGAATATTATGAATAAAAGAATGTTTTTCATTAAAAATAATATAAAAAGAATTTCCCCCTTTAGAGATTATTAAGAGAAAGAAGTTCCTCCGTATATTTTGTATTAATATGACGAAAGTTTTGGCTGCTATTAATTTAACATACTCAAAAATATATATATATACTAACTTCTTCGAATGCTTCAGACAGAACGTTCCGCCATAGAAGAATCTCTTTATACAAATTCTAAATTCATGTTAAGCTATGATATTATGATATTTTTTTTTTGTTTAACAAAAAGTTACAGCTTTGCGATTAAATTCGTTTTTCACATCTAAAGGGAGAAATTACTAACATATAAATTCAGTTTATAGTATTATTAATATACAGACATGAAAAAGTTAATGTAAAAAAAATTATATTTTTGTTTTATAATTACATAGCTTCTGTACACGTTTTTATTTAAATCGATTTATCAACATTCATTTAGAAATATTTAAAAAAAAATATTATAAAAATAAAGATTCGTTTAACTTACAAACAATAAATGCGTTCTGTGGTCGTTTTACATTTAAAAAATTATTGCTAATCAAATAACACAAATATTATCTACACGAACTAAATACATATATTTTGTGATGTAAACTTTCACTAACCTAGTAATAATTGATTATGATTTGATAGTATGTTGTGTCACAATCGCAAAATATGAATTATTTAAGTTACCAGTAACAACCAGGCTTTCATAATAATTTAATAAAATTTTCGTGATTACATGATTTGTTATCAAAATATTTGATCAATAGACTCATTATTTTTCTAAGTTGTGAAATGAGCAATATAAAACAGTTTACAGAGGTACAAAATATGTAAATGTTTTGCCAAAAAGTCCGTACGTTTTTGGCTAGTGTACTTTTTTTCCTTTTTATATAAAATTATAATTTCAATTGAAATTTATCAAGCATTATTGATGTTCATGAAGATTTCGCTCATGTTCACTATAATTCGAATCTTGCCACAACGTCGAATAAAACTACATGTGTTGGTGAGCTTCTTAAAGTTTCTGCTTTGACTCCACCAACTTTTTCACCCTCATTACTTTCAAAGCAACTTACAACAGCGTCGATTGTTAATGATGACCTACAACTTTCAAAGTATTAAAAGACACCAGAAAGAACCAGAATTAGAAGAATACAAATTAAAAAAGGTATATAGCTAGAAAAATCCATCTCACACGAATACAACATAGAATCGGAAGAACTAGAGAAAAACAGAGAGGGGAAAAAGGGAAAGAATAAGAACGGAACGCGCATTGAGTGTGATTAATGAAGTTTCTTCAAAACAAACAAAAATTAAGATAAGTAAAATCGAAGAAAGTGATATTAGTGAAAGTTTAAGAAAAAGTTGTGCCGCACCTTTTGACGCATTAAAAGACTTCCTGTTTGATCATCTAAAAGGTGGTGATTTTGTGTTTATTAAATTTGAAAAAGAAGTAAATATTTAAATTTAGAAGGTGTCAAAAATGACGGATCAGTTGATTTATCAAACATTGTGATGATAAAATAGTTCGAATAATAATGTGTCATAAATTGAAAATATGGACATAATACTCATCATTCCAAAACGAATTATAAAAACTGTATGAATCCGCCCACTATCTCCTATTACTTAAATATTTGCCATTTAAACTTTGATAACCGCACGGACTTTTTGGCCTACCTAATATAATCGTGGTAAAATAAATAAAAACATGAGCAGCGAATATGCATTCTCATGATTTAAAACCGACCCGCACTTAAATTGAGATTTATTTCAATATATAAAATAAAACAAATATACTTTTCCCTACTCTAAAATGAATAATAACTAATAGTAACAAACACGCAATATTTCCAACAGCTCCGTACGAAACATTGCACATACACTTTTGTAAAGCTCAACTCTAGTATAATTAAAATCACATATTATTAAATATCTTTGGATACGACCAAACAAAATTATCGTATAGCGTACAAAAATACAAAAAATATACACAAGAATGTTGAATATTCAAGGAATTGGGGAAGTTTCTCAACTCGGTTTTATACATTACCACATCCGTCGACTTTGTGACCCTCCTGAGTGGAAACCACATAAGACTAGATACGAAGCAAGAGAGCGTCGTAGAATCTCCCTAAAACCGAGTCTGCCTTCCGGTCAAGTTGTTGTTGAAGCAGCTGAGATTCATCGGTCACAGCAGATCTTGGACGTGAGACGTGTCCAGGTTCGTGATGAGGGTCTTGAGGAATGTCATCTCCTTGCGAGCGTTCTCGAGTATGACGCGCGGGTCCTGAGACGTGCAACGCAGACAGTTGGGCGCGAACACCATCGCTAGGTTAGCGGAATCCATTTTGGTCTGACTTACCACGTCCGGTGCGGTGAATTGTTGCAGGAAGCTTATTAGATATGTTAGTACCTGGAAATTGAAATGAGATGTGGTAGCCGGTCATTAAATGTCGCAAACTTTAGCACTAGCCGGGCATCCGCATCCGCAGTCAAATTAGTGCTTAGTGGGGGACCTTTACCCTATCTTGTCTGGGTCGGCCCTTTTATATGTAAAATAACGCTGACGGTCCACTTTATTGTACGTTCGTATATTAGCCATACACAAGCTTAGCCATAGACGGTGCAATGAGAAAACGACTTTCATGCGATGAGGGATAAGGAAATAGCGCCGAAACACAATAGCACATATTCAGTAATTCAATTATTACTGTCCAATTTATGATTGCTAAACGCAATAGCTAAACGCCCTGACAGTACTGCACAACGTGCACACTACCTCAGGTGTTTCTTTTTAGAACACTTGAGCAAATGATAATAATTAAATTTAAAAAAGGGTGAGATCTATGCTCAGTTTGTGCGATGTAACATAATATTTAAAGATATATGAAAATGTAAGTAGCACGAAAAGAGCTAAGAAGAAAGGAGATGAGTACTCACGAGCCTGTTGAGTGGCGGAAGACGCTGCAAAGCGCGTCCGCAAGCCGCATAGTCGGAGCCGGCGGCGACGCACGCACCGTACAGCGCGTCAGGGATCAGCGGCTCGTACAGTTCTCGGTACCACAGCTTAAGAAGGCTGGCCGGCGCGTGCGCATCTATCGCCATACAAGTCCAATTTACTCACAGAATCAATTTACTACACACACACAGAATTTGTTATACAAGGGATGTAAGTGTTCTAGATCATTATTTTTGAAATCTGAGTTGGACACTACATTCCATAGCGAACCAGTAAAAATAAAATATTATTGAAACTGAAAAGCTAGATTTAAAAACTGAAAATTCGTATTCGCATTCGCGAATATCAACAACAGATGTTCCCATTCGCATTCGCGTTAAAAACTGACATCCGTTACATCACTAATAATTACTCTTTTTTTTTCCAACGCGGACGAAGTCGCGGGCACCAGCTTGTTTTAAAAAAATAAACAAGTACTGTGCACGTTTAAGCACGTTCCGTTAAAATGTTGTGTACTAAACAAATTAAAATTTTAGCAGAAAGTTGCACTCAATTAAACCCTCAAAGCATTAGCACTTTTGCTCGCTTCGATCGCTCTTGTGTATTACATCTCGGGGGCAATGTGCCTCGTATTATGGTGAAATTTAACGCTTACAAGTGTCCACATAAATTGAAAAGAGAGCGTAATTGCATACCCCCTGGTGTTGTATTGCGTGCCGTCCATTTCAATATAAAGCAATATAATATACAGTGACCTGTCAGAGAGAAGATAAATATTAGATGCACTAACCCGTCAAGGTGGAAACATCTGGCAACTCCCAGTTGTCGATTTTTGTTTTAAGAGCGTTGACCTCGTCCACATCGGCCGACACCCTGAATATGCCCTCGGTCTCCTTGCCGTTGAGTGCCAGCACTTGCTGCGAGAGAGCCACCTGCACCCACGGCAGCTGTCGGTTGGGGAACCGCTCCTTTTGCAACACCATCACCTCCGACAGCGTATTTCCGAACATCGATTGCCGGAATATTTGTATCTGCAAATAGACACGTACATCATCATCAGCTCGTGTTTCCATTGCTGGACGTAGGTCTTCTGTACTTCGCTTGCAGCCCCTTTCAGGTCGCCTTTCAGGTTCGTGGGCCTTTCACCTCCATTCGAGAACTTGTCTACCTCATCGGTTATCCACTTCAGCTTTCCGATTCTTTCGCCTATGTCGCCAACTTTGGTTCTTTGGCGAATTAGAATTTCTGATCTTATCCACCAAAGAAACTCTGAGCATAGCCCGCTAATATAGACATTAGAATAGTTTAAAACAAACAAGTATCAAGTTAAACCTTGATACTCGGGATCACTCAATTAGCTAATAGAGCTGAATAGAAGAACAAAAGTTGGTTCGAGTTGAATATTATATAGTTACTCCCTTAATCAATATAATTAAGTTATTATATAAAAAGTATTTAAGATGACATACCCTAGCTTGGTCGATATCATCCGTAGTGGGTTTTCTAGGCTGTTTCTTTCCTCCGAAGCCGATTCTCTCTAGCCGCTTGCATGCAACGCCGGCGTAATGCGACACTTGTACGTGGATTGGCCATTTACCCACCTACAAATTGAATAAATATTAACATCTGTTTTCGCTATTTTTACTTTTCTTACAAGATCCTACTTCATTATATGTAAATGCACTTGTATATGCATAAACTGCATAACAGAAATCAGAGTACACATCCTCTTTTAGATCATTCGTTTTTTAATTTATTATTATTGAAAGAGTTTATTATTATATTATAATAAAAATGTGGATAAAAAGGTGATAAAAGCTTTAAAATCGACCTAAGCGCTTGTTATTAATTATGCCGTTATGGTAACCCTAAAGCGCTTGCTGTTTAATACTTTTTTTTTCTCTTTCAAAAACCATAAAGCATACATTATTTATACTTTAAAGTGACGTTGTGCATGAGAAACTCTAGTTTCTTTTGAAACTTTTTATTCTTTTTCTTAGAAATTCTTAAATTTATTTAGAGTAGTGGGAGGGCACGCTGGCATTTAGGCATCCCTTCTGGCGGCAGTAACCACTCCTTACAGAAGACCACCGTGGAATATTAACATGTGTGCTGTTGTGTTTCGGCGAGTGAGTAAGAGATGGTATCCCGATATCCGGCAGGTTGTGCTGGACTCCTACCGGCTAAAACCCAACGACTTTCTAAAGCGGCCGTAGACGACCAAACCCGCTGTTACCTCAGGAAAAGCATCAGCGAACGCAGGATCCCGATGCCTGTTGACGTAGTTGGTGAGCGCCGGTTGGAAGGCGGGCGACGGCGGCACGAAGGCGAGACACACCGCGAGCAACTCCCATCCGCGCAGCAGCGAATCCCTCAACGGATTCTCTGTCGTTTGTCGACACAATTGCACGTACAGTTCGTCGCGAAGCCTGCAATATAGTCACTATTAAAATATCCGTTTGACTGGTAAGTAAGGTTTGAAAGAGGAGAGTCGTTTTACAGACTTGTCGTTAGAGAAGGTGGCGTGCAGTATGTCTTGCGCGACGGAGTTGAGCGTCATGCCGGGCCGCGCCTTGCGGTCGCCCATATAGATCTGCACGAGGCGGAACAGGTCGATGGCCGCCTTCTTGTGCGCCTTGTCCCACTCCGCGCCCACCATCGGCGCGCTTATGGACGACGACGTCCACGACAGCATGTCGCGCACAGACGCCTGCAACGACACTCACACCATATATAAACCAAGACGATATTATATACATATCGGAAATGCTAATTTTCTCAAATAAAGAAGACGACCAATCTGGAAACTGCGCTAATTATATGTTATCTTGGTGCATTTCGTCATCATAAAATTTTTGATTTATGTCATACTAGAGTTTTAGTGCAATTGACCCTTTTCTGAAACCAGATAAAACCTTGGGTAAAAAGGGGTAGGGGGGCCAAAGTTCAAAAATGATCAAAGTTGTCCTTAGGTAATCAATGAATGGCCTTTAACTTGTGTACATCCAGTTCTCGGTATATACTATACGAATTTGAGCAATAGAGCATTGTTCACGCATTGACCTTTTTTCTAAATATCCCCTTGTTGAAGTTGAGATTGTCCTTGGCGAATATCTCGATGTCCTGCTCGGGAGGTAGACGCGCGTGCGGATGCGACCGAACCGGGCTGTAGAGGGCGGGGGAGTCCTCCGCAGTGCCGCCCCCCGCACCGCCTCCGGCACCCCCGCCGCCGAGAGACGACGTCTGCAAGTCACACCACGCCATTACTTACACAGTACCGAAATATAAAATCCGACATCCTCAATACGAAACTCGATGACCTCAATCGAATTTCCCAAAGTGTAGATCTTAAGATGAATGAGATTGTCTAATGACGAAAGTTGTCTTAGTAGTAGCAGGGCACACTGCATTTCGCAGCCATTGGGATGCACAGTCCACCCCCAAGGTAGACAGACAATCTGATGAGTGGCTATTGGAAAATTATGGGGGAGGTGTATATCCAGCTGAGGGCGTCCTATGGCTGAAAATTATGAATGCTACTCAAGCAGGAAAGCAGGAAATGACTACTTAAGCGTCGATTGACAATGAAAACAGTGCAAAAGTCTAAAACTATTTACCCTGTGAATCCCGGGCGAGGGCTGTCGATCTCGATCAAATCCCATGAAGGTGTTATAGTAGGAAACGCCGTGGTTCATGTATTCGACGTCTGCTGGCCTGTGTGCGTACGTATGCGGCAAATAAACGCCGGATCCGTCGTCGTCGTCCGGCGTCCGGGCGCCGCCGTCCGAAGACTCGTTGTCCGGCTCGTGCCCGGAAAGGGACCGAGACTCGGAACCGGACCGGGAACGCGACGACACCTCTCCGTCACCCTCCGAGCCCGAACCGCTGCCGTATCTGTTTCGACCTGAAAAATGCGATTCAAACCATGTAAATAAAAATGGATAACACCAGAGTGAACTCGGTACCGTTTGAACGATTACCATAGCTAATATAAGTAACTTTACATTAAAAGTGCCACCGTTGTGGTGATGCATGGTGTAGCAATACTCACTGGACAACTTCGCCTGCTGTATAATGTAGTCCTGCAGAGGCAACAAGTGCTGCATGCCGCGCAAGTCCCAGTTGCAGTACAGTGGCGAACTGCCACCGTCCTCCTCCTCCTCTTCGCCATCCATCGCCTGTTCCTCCTCCACTGGCCTTTTGTGACCTGCATATTATTATTCATATAATGTGCAAACAAATATCTTATGTCATTCATTTGTGGTTGTGGAAATAGAAACTAAATTGGGTTGCTCTGAAAAGAGAAATATATTTTATTTATATAATTTTACATTTTATATCAAATCTTGACCTAAAATAATTATAAATCTTACCTGAAAAGTGAACAACATTTGAGCTATTATTTCTCTATCTTATTAGCGTGTTCAATGTGCTTTATGATTACTGATTAAAAATTATCTTTATTTACACAACTTATTGAACATTCATCCGTCTGTGTTATGAATATCTACCTAGATGTCTAATTAAAAGTTAAAACGAGGCAAATTCAATCTAAATGAAGTTGAACAAATCATTATCATTATTCTTTTCAGTTTGTAATTCATATTAAAAATACATAAATGCGAAATTTAGATTTTTTAATTGGGAAAATTCGGTATACATCTAATTATAATGAAAATTTTTTTGCAGTTAATAGTTATTGTATAGAAACAGTGTAAATCATTACACTGTTTCTGTGAGCCAACACAGAAGATGACATTTTAACAATATTTTATTAAGGAACTTCTTAAAGATTACAAAAGACAGAAAATTCTTACGTCTCGATTTAGTGCGATCTTTAGGTGTAGTTGTGGTCCTTTCTAATCGTTGATTGTGTTTCTGTACATTAGGTTCTGTTAATGATGGCTCCAAATTGACACACTTCAACTTGTAATTTACTGTAAAATGAAAAAGTTTTAATTAATACTATGGAACTATAAAATATTCATCAAACAATCTAGATTGAGAATGAATCTATTTTGTTACGCCGATAGGAGAGTGCTTAAAAAAACCGTTTTCATAGTTGTCCATACTTTAAATCCAAAGGCCAATCCAAGCTTTTGCATTACAATCCAACATTTACAGCATTAAGTTTTTCAACAAACTTATTTATAATATTATATTTACATTATTCTAAATAGCTACAACATCTGTAGCATTGCAGCAACTGTGAAGTATCTGCCGTGTTGAATTATAATTAGTACCCACAAATTGAAAATATAAAATACCTAAATAACGTCTGACATCTTTATCGCTATGACGGCGGTGGCGGTGGCGACTGTAGCGCCCAATTTTTTATATT
Organism: Synanthedon myopaeformis; assembly: GCA_944738685.1. Lineage (NCBI taxonomy): Eukaryota > Metazoa > Arthropoda > Insecta > Lepidoptera > Sesiidae > Synanthedon > Synanthedon myopaeformis. Next base: position 5,815,184 of record OX122919.1, read on the forward strand.
TATCCCTCGGGAACCTAACGTTTTTTCAGCATAAAAAGTGTCCTATATGTTAATTCAGGTAATAAATCATCTGTGTGCCAAATTTCATTAAAAGCTGTTAAGTAGTTTATACATGAAAGATAACAAACTTATATAGATCTATCCATCCATCTGATCTGAGAATTTGAAATCTCAAAAGGGACAGCGTCGAAATGGTTTTGTCTGCTTATAAACGAGTTTGCTAGACTGTCACTCACCGGCTGCAATGTTGTCCTGTTCGTTGGCCGAGGTCAACCGCATGAAGTTGTGGTGTGCGTCGTGGTGACGCTGCTTGCCGCTGCCCGAAGACATCGACGTCTTGCTGCTAGAGTATCGCTCCGGTTCGGCTTGCTGGCGTCTGCAATTTAAGAGTGTTTTATGCGTAAGTTCCCAAGTGCAGTCACCTTTTACTCAACCCTACAGTGAGTTCAAATGTGTGTGAATCATCATCACAGCCGTAGAACGTCCACTGCTGAAAAGAGGCCTTATCCATAATTTTCCATAAGGACCGGTAATACTATGTATCCTGGCCACTGCCTTCACAACTTACTAATCCGCTGGCTTACGTCTCCATGGCTCCATGGAGGTCCACATTTAACTTTTGTTTTGAGACACTGAGGAATTTCGGACGTGTGAATACAAGATAACGATGGCACCTACCTGGTGAACTCTCTGGGCGGCTGCCAGCTGGACGAAGCCGCGTTGTGGCGTAGGTCGAGGCTGGTCTGTCGGAACGGTTTGTCCACGCTGTACACTGCCTGCTTGTCGCTATACCTATCCACACGATCCATTTCTGTTACGCGATCCTTATCAAGGTGTCTGCAACCGAACACCACTCTTACTTCGACTCATTTCACTACTGGCCAAATACTAAAATAGAAGAGCTTCTCAATCACATATGGCTGCTCATGCCAGGAGTACAAATTTGAGTGGTTTTATAAGTTTGAAACGCTGTTATTTACTAAGACTTATTTGAGTATTTTGACGTGTTCTGTGACTAAATATTATGACTAATAGATAAAACATCGCCTACAGATCTGTGGCACAATGAATGGAACAATGGAATTCATAGGAAGTTTTTTTTTTACAATATATTATAAAGGGTAGCAGACCTACCATCAACCTATCTGACGACAATACATTACAAAATACATTTACCTTTTAACATAATATAAAGTGCGACAACTGTAGTTCAAAGTATAACAGTAAAAGCAGATGAGATTGAAATTGGGTAGAAATAATAACTGGCTGAAGTAACTTCGTGGTTAGTCAGACTTACCTGTCAGAATACCTTTCCCGAGCGTGTCGCGACAGCTGGTGAGGTCTCTCTAGAGTGTGAAGTGCCCGCGTCGTGCCCGCCGCGTCTGTCGCCAATGAAATGGACGACACCAGTGACGGACGGGCCGCTGAGGTCTGCAATGGATATTCAAATTACTTACAATTTTAAACCTTACTCACGGACATTGCGTAAGGGCCCACTCGCGGCCTGTTAATCTTATCAAAAAGTGTCGGTTACTCTCGTATATCCAAAATGTTTACCGAAGTGTTGCATCTTAGATCAAATTATATATCAAAGTCAATATTATATGGATTAGTGAATCGACGAGCCCATTGGATGAGAGGTTAAGGTGCTTGCTTTGTCTAAGGTGTCCCGAGTTTGATTCCTGGCAAATTGGATTAATTTGGTCACTAATATTTATAAGGTGTACAAAATTGTAACCCGCTCCCAACTTTGGACGGATAAAGTTTTTTCGTAATGTTCCCATTACTTTGAAAATAGGTACTCCAGAAATATTTATTAATATATATGCATCACTGCAATCACAACAAAAGCAAAAAATCATGATATATAACAAATCGTTAGTTTTAAAACATTCTTATTATGTTATTGTTGACTTATCCTTAGTTGACAATATTTTCCAAATTTCATTTAAAATTAATGATAAGCATTAATTTACCTGTAGAAAAGCAGTGGGCTGTGGTTTTTGCAAAGGACTGCTGGGACTCTGCGGCGAAGCTGAATCACAGGAAGATCCACCGCCAGACTTCTGTTTTAGCTAATAAATATGCACATATATAATATCCAAACAGACTATGAACATTTCTTGTCTAAGTTACAAGTGAACAATATTTGTTACCTTGCGTCTTGTTAGTGGTGTACTCTCAACAGATTTGAAATATTTCTCGTGCATCGAGTCATCTGAAGCGTCCTTTCGAGGCGAAACGAAACTACCGCTGCGGTTAAGCCCTGAAACAATGATAGAATTTAAGAATGGACCTCATGAAATATTTCTCAATTAAGCAAATGTAATTGTTTAAGTTATTACATTAATGTTATTAATGCAAATAATAGTCACATATATATTACCTGAATGTGGTGACCATTTCTCTGTATCGTGAGGTTGTGCAGCGCTACTCCTTTTTCTTAGTTGTGGAGTGCAGACAGGTGCACTGCTCGCTACTGCACTCAGCTCCTGATTGTAGATAAGTTTGTACATGTTATACCTGACAACTTCTATTAATATCTGATTCAATCAGATCTTATTAATTTTATATAAAAAAGGTTTCTATGCTGTTAAATTCAAGATTTACATTTTACAAAAAAGGGTGAATTGTGAATACAAAGATATAATTTTTTTATTACATTGTAGGCTACCACTTGAAATTTTAATTTAACTCAAACTATTAACTTTTTTAGTATGTTTAAGTAAATTGAAAATAATATTTTTTTTACATATCGTTTTTAATTATTCATTTACGATGTATTAATACCTGGCTAAAAGTTTCTTGATTAAGAGATATTTTTAAAGTATCGCGTCTATCAGCGACAACCCACGATTCAAGGTAATCCATTGAATATAAATTAATCGATAAATCTCACTAAACTTGTAAAACATTCTCTTTCGCTGTTTGAACCAACATCTAAACTGACCCTATGGGACACTACATATAATAAAATCATGAAATCAGGTCCATTTCGTCAACAACATTTTATCTCGATTCATTTCGTCTCGATTAGGGCTTTCATTAGATATCCTATTTATTTCATAGTTTAGTTAGAGGATAATATTATTGATATTCATTAGATAAACATAATATTTAACCTGTTTCCGCCTCTGTTGGGCGCTGCTGATACTGCTGTCAGATGACCGACCCGAATCTGTATGTCGGCAGAGAGCTGTAGTTCCATCCTCACTCATCCTACCATGTCTACTTTCGCCGCTGTTTCTGTATGGACATCGTAATCATAATAAATAATATAACTGGTCTATATATTAATACGTGAAATAAAAACTATGGACCCTTTTTCAAGAAAATTGTACAGGCAGAGAAGTATCAAATTTGTATAGAGAAGGACTGGAGAAAGAGAACTTATATTTTTGTATAATAATGTATTAGAAATACATTAAATTATTTGAAATAAACAATATATACCACATGCTTGACACATGCACACACATTTGACACTATACATGTAATATGTATACTTGCAGGCACCAGCTAGTCAACTAGCTGTTGTCCGCGACTTCGTCTTCATTGGAAAATGAAAATGTTAATGTTCGCTGTAATAACAGGGGCGCCAAATTTTTCATATTTAAATCAAAATTTTAAATAAAACAACCACTCAAGAGATCAAAACAAAAAATGGAAATCGTAATATTATAAAAGAAGCACTCACCTATGATGGTAATGGGACCTTCTAGCCCTCACAGGACTGGTTTGGGAAATAGTCACATTTTTAGCAGTGCTCGGTGACAATTTGCTTGCACTAGCAACAGTGCTGTTGCCATTGCTGCTTAGTAGGTCTATTGTGGTGGTGACCTAAATAATAAAAGCAATATTTAAACCAAAAAAGGTGTAGCATTGTGACTATTCAAAAGGATTAAAAATTACCTGAGCCACAGCTTGGTTTGTTTGAGTAGAAGATTCCCTCCTCTTCTGTGGGTCCGTATTCTGTTTTAATGTTTGCAATTTGGCTAGGGGGATGATATCACAGTCCGTTGGCCTATGCCAGACAGTTGTCTGAAAACAAAATTTATGTTATAAGACAGAAAAAATAATAATTTCAATTTTTGTTAATTATATTAAATAATACATACATTTGCCATGGCTTATTTATTTTATTCGCAACCTTTTAAACCCTGATATCTACTAACAAATTGAACCAACAAGAGATTTTAAAAATATATACATATCAGACTTGAGAAAGTTTTCTTCTGTTACTTTCTGTCTTTGTAAAAATATTAAATAACAAATACATGCTTAGATTAAAATTGAGTAGAAACTATTGTAATGAATGTATTATCAAATAAATGTTTGAAAAAAATTTCAAGTTGAGGACAATTCATATTTTATCATTGCAAGCATATAAAAGCTCAATTAATGTCATTTTTGTATATTAGAAGACGTAGAACTAGTACTGACCTGTGTTGAAGCATTATAATAGTAAAACCTATGTGTATTAATATCGAAAAGTTCCCACCATTGGGAGGAATCGGTGCGTTTCACCTTAACGCCCTGAAACGATAAAATCTCGTATCAGAAGGAAAAAATAAATTAATTACACTTATTGAAAAATTCACAAAAATGCTCAATTGGGTTCTTATCTAGAAGAACAATATAGGTTTATTCTTACCTCAGGTGGGTCCCAAACACATTCGCCAGTAGTTAGGTTAGCATACATATGCTCCTTTGTCTTGGGTTCGATTATTTCCACCCATTCCACTCTAAAATACAACATTATGAGGATTAAAACTTTTGAACTTTAAACTAACAATTTATTTATAAATTACAAAGAATTGAGGGCGTGACATCAAAAATTTCCGCGTACTTGTATTGATTTTGCAACTTTTCGACTACGGATATCGAAAACGATTAAAAACACAAACTTATAATACATATAAAAACACATCATACCTTTCAGAAGACATGGTGTTAGTACTAATTAACTCTGGTTAAAGTTTTGTTAGGACATCTTATTGATATAATTGACCTAAAATAAAAAACAAAATGACGAGAAACCAAAACCATCCATGTTGAATGTTTACCACAGAATACAGAACAATTAAATACATATGTTTAGATATTCGCTACTTACCTGTGGCCCATTCAAAATTGAAGTGGTCTTAGAGAAAAAATTAACCAAAATATTTTTTAAATAAATCAACTAATCTAATCAATACTAATCGTTTTATGACATCGCGAGAGCGACATTCAGGAACACTACTTACATTAAGAGGTAAGTAAGGTAAGTACCTATACCTAGTTATCGTCCCCGCAGACTTACAATATTTCAAGTTGTCCGACTATCAAACAACTAAATTGCGTACTTTACAATTTAATTGGGCAACTTTACTGTGTTGGTTACCAGTCGCAGACCTGTGACAGTGTTGCTACTGTAGTGACGTGTGCGTGAAAATGTGCAAAAAGAACGCTCTAATTGCTGTAATAATAAAAATAAGACGAAAACAAAATAGAGAATTTTGGGTGCATCCTTTATTAGTGACAGATTAGTATATGGGAAACATCATACCTTGCATTCTAAACTGAGATGTTACCCAAATAAATTCTTTGAATTCTACCGAATGAGTATTTCTACTTTTGATGAACTTGTGCATCTAATCGGGCCAGCAATAATCAAACAAGACAACTTTCCGACTTGCCATCACCGTTGAAGAGAGAGTTGGCTTAACACTTCGGTAAGTACCTATAAATCAGGTTATTAAAAATACATCTCATTTATTAATGTTTTACAAATTACTTTTTAATGTTTTACAAATTTATAATCAAAATTAAAACCATTTAGTGAAAATATTTTTTTACAAATCAATAAGTTCTGAATCTGACTGAGAAATTTAACCAATATGAAGAAATTGCACTATCATGTGGAGATGGAGTTATGCATTGGGGAGGTGGTGTTTGACTTTCCGGGGATGGACTTGGAAGTTTAAGACAAGATAGTATTGTTTCCTGTGGCCTTGTGTTATATTGCTGTTAAGATTCTGTCATATACTATGATAAATTGCCTGATGTGTAGATTGGACCGGTTGTGGCTGAATAACTTCATCAGAAATAATCCGAACAGAAGGTGGTAGAGTTGCCCTACTGATGGAAGGTTTTGAAAAGTCCTGTAGCAATGTGATAGATTGCTGTTGAGATTCTGTCATTTGCAGTGATAAAATTTCCTGATGTATGGATTGGAATTATCATTACTCAGAAAACAATAGGGGAAGCGATATCACAAATGGTGTAAATGTTCGGCAGTATCTGACATCTTATTTTGTTCAACGTCATGGATCTGTTCCGTTTCAATATGATAAAGTGTAGAACTACTTACATAATAAGACAATAAATAAACTTTAAACTAACCTTGTGCTTTTCTTTCATTCGCACTGAGTTCTGACCAATTGCTTATTAGTAGGTACTTATTTTTTTTTTCAAGATTAATGTCAGAGTAATTGCTTCAAGTCTTTTGTATAGCGCTGGCCTTTTTGCACTTCATCTATGAGCTCTTCTACTTTTTCATTTGTAATAAGTGATCGGGTGGCCGGCGGCGCGGGAAAATCACGCGCGCGCGTGTGGTCCTCTTGCATTTTGCCGTGCGACTGACCAACGATGTTGGTTAGATATAGTTTGGATACAGTCGGCCGATAGTTGTACAACTATTTGATCGGGCGTAATCGGAAGGGAATCTCTGTTCTGATACGATCGGTGTCCAATTAGTTAGTTGGGCGATTTAGTTAGATAAAATATGTGGGCTATCATTAAGCTACTGGTCTATTGGTATAGAGTGTAATTTAGTTGGCCAACTTGAAATTGTAAGTCTACGGGTACGCAAACGACACTGGTAGTTACTATTAGTTAGAAACGTACTTCTGAATTGATGTTTACAGCTGAAACTGAATATATATGTTTGAATACAAATAAAATTAAGTTCACTGCCAAGATTCAACCAAATCCGTTCAACCTTTTTGCGTTATTGAGCAACAAACATCTAACAAACAATATTTTCGCATTTAGTTTAGGTAGATACCTATAATGTTATAAGAATAGGTACCTATATAAAATTTTATTAGGATGAATTCTGTAATTATTACGTTATTATTTTTCAAGAGATTTTATTGATCTTCTTGCGAGTATAATAGTATTATGGGCACATTCCATGACTGATTTTAATTGTGTGAAGGCGATGGCTTAAAGGTCTTGTTACCAAGTCATAAAATTAAAAAAAAATGAGTGAGGGAGGGTTGAGTGAATGAGTGAAGTGACACTAGATAATTTTATAATTACATTTTCTTGTAAAGTAAAAGTATTAAATAGTTTTATATTTATTTAGTGTGCTTTCAATAAACTTGTAGCTTATTTTACTGCAGTAAGTATATTTTTATGTGTTAAGAATATATCCATTACAGCCTAGGTATATATTATATTATTATACCTAATGTTTCGAACCTTGGCTAATAACCTTATATGCCGGCGTATTAGGTATGCTGAATCATCTTTTAAATATTCTCAATGTTTGCAAGGAAACCCACCTATATTATCGAAACCATCAAAGTTAGTTAGGGGTCAGTATACATTATGAAAAGCAATAAGTATAAATATGTGTTTTCATTTTGCTAATGTTTCATTACAACAATTTTATTATTACGTTTTCAGGAATGTCTGAAGAAAAGTACTTGTATTCACTGCCAAATAACCAAAAATTCGTTGAATTAGATAGTACAGAAGCATTCAACAATTTATCAAATAAAGAAAAGTTATATGCTCATTACCTGAGCCAGGTAAATATTAATCAAAAAATAAATCTCAAATAGTCTGTACAGAATAGAAATATACTAGTCATTTGCTTTAAATATTTTTTTTTTTTCAAAATGAAACAAATTAAATTTAACAGATTAATTTATTTCTTATACCAATGAATTTAAAGGGCTCATTAAATGAGCGGTCTAAATGCAAATTCATCACTGTCTACTTTTATCAATTTTACTCTTGGCCGGCTGTTGGCGACGCGACGTCAACACTTGGCCACTCTTTGTTAAACTTGGTCAACACTTTGGCGGAACTTGTAGCTCTATGACTACTCACCTCGACAATTCCCCCTCCACTGGTTTAGCACTTAGCTCATATATACTATATGTTTTTTAAACTTGACTAAGTCTACAGGTGTCTTGCAACAACTCAATTTTTTTTATAGTATTTGGAAACCATACTTTGATGGTTTTATTATTAGAAATATTATTAGAAAACTACTTCACAGCTAACACAAATACGTATCACATGAAATACATTAAAATTAGTCAAATTTATAAAATTCATTAAAATGATTAAAAAGTGTATATTTCAAATCTTAGAAATTACAATAATAAAATTTTACAACAAAGCTAGAGACATGAATATTGTCCTTATAAATTGTTACATTTTGTACTTTAGATATTTAAATGTTACTTTACATTTGTAGGCAGCATGGAATGGTGGACTTATAGTTCTTGTACAAACAAGCCCCGAGTCTCCAAGGATATTTTCTTTACTACATAGAATTTTTCTTGGGGAACCTTTGGATGAGCTGAAGCAATCGGCCTTAAAAGAGGGTGTTTCTGAAGATGATTTTAAGGTATTCTACAGCATTTTTATGTAATTAATACATTAATACTATAAATGAGTTAGGTAAGTTATAAATGATATTAATTTTAATAATTCTTTTACTAATGGTAAGCTACATTATTGAGTACTATTTATAAATCAAGTCGAAAAAAAGTAAAGCATGATAAAGCCTAATAAATGGTGACCTTTAAGTAAGAAATATTAAAATGAAGAATAAGAACATTTTTAAGAAAAATAGTGATTTCACAATTTAAACTTAAGAAATAAAGATAAACTCGTTGTTCCTAGTTATAGATTCTATAACATTAGTAATTGTTATAAAGGTCAAAATCATTGTTGTTCATGGCTACTTGCCAGTTTCTTCATTATAAAAAAAGTTTTACAAATCGGTGGTAGATTAATATATATTTATTTTGTTGAGGATATATAAATACTTAAAAATTTATATAGACATAAAGAAAAAAATTAAATGGAATTTGTGAATTGATTAATTATATTTTCAGGCCTTCACAATATATGCAGGTGGATTATTGTCGAACAGTGGCAACTATAAAGGCTTTGGTGACACAAAGTTTGTTCCGAATTTGTCAAAGGAAACATTTGAGCTGATTGTAAAATCTTCTAAAGCATATGCAAATGATAATACACACATCACGAAGCTGTGGCAGAACACAAATAATGCTATTTACAGTCTAGCACCACGCCTAACCAGTTTAGGTCTTTCAGATAAGGTATTTATTCATATTAGTATATATATTTTGTTTCAATCAATATTTTATATGTTATAAGGGTTTTTATTTTAAAATGCAACTAAGAGTATTTTGAATCCTTAAAACTGTTAAACATTCTTTAACAATGAAAGTAACTAAAGCTAATATTTGTGCAGGGTATAACAACATACTTCTCGAGTAATTGTACAAAGCAAGATTCGGACTTAGTTAATGATTGGATGCAGACTAAACGTCTAGAGGCATACATTTGTCGCACATTCAAAACTACAGCTGACGATGGATGTAAGTACTTTAATGATAATACATAAGAAATATTCATTGTTTTTCATTGTTATAAACAATCCAGCCAAAGTTGATAACTACCTCGCTAATTAAGACATAAGACAATAATGGAAAAATTGTAGCATAAGGATATATTTACGACAAGGAACAGGTGACGGTAAACATATTCTTAAAATAACAAAAAATAATTTTTGACATTAGTACTCAGCTCACATACAATGGGAATGCATAACCTAGTACATATAGCTGTGATAGGCCAGTACTTTTACAAGTTAGTCTATAGTTTACATTGCCAGAAATCTGGGAACCTAAAGGAGGGCTAACACCTTAACCAAATTTCAAATTTAATAAATAATTATGCATATTTGTATAATGTGGCATGTACGTTACGTAAATGCGCTAATTGTTTAGGATAGGATGATAACAAGCAAATCTTTGTTAAAGTTATTCATTTCATAAATCTTCTGAAAAAATCTTCAACGAAATCTTAAAAATTCTGTCAAAAATTCATAGGTTTTACAGTTTTATTCCAGTTTAAGTACTTACAGTTAATGGTGGGTTAACTGAAAGTTCAAAAGTGAGTGCAACCTGTATTGATGTTTTGTATGAATTTAAATTTCAGTACCTCTGTACACCATTCACCTGGCGAGTGTTGAGACGTCGTCCAAGCCACCGCTCACTATGGAAATGGAGAGGTACAAGGGCGCGTACTTCCAAGTGACTAGAGGGGACTATTCGCCGTTGCTCAAGTTGGTTAACGAGAATCTCGCGGAAGCAATGAAGCATGCCGCCAATGACAACGAAAAGAACATGATTAGCCACTACATCAACAGCTTCCAACATGGAGACCTTAACGAACACAAGGAAGGAAGCAGATACTGGATTAAAGATAAGGGACCTATTATTGAAACGTAAGGATGCATTTACATAGTTCTTTAATTCAAAGCAAATTTAGAAACATTTGTGTTATTAATGGTATTATTATTCATGATATATATTTTGGTCTCGCTCGACAGATATCAAGGTTTCATTGAAACATACCGCGACCCGACCGGACAACGCGGCGAGTTCGAAGGCTTCGTAGCGATGGTGAACAAGGAAATGTCGAAGAAGTTTGCCGACCTCGTTGAGAACGCCGAGAAGTTCATCAAACTGCTGCCCTGGGGCGACGATCTGGAGAAAGACACTTTCCTGCGGCCAGACTTCACCAGTTTGGATGTTCTCACCTTCTCCGGCAGTGGAATTCCTGCGGGAATCAACATTCCAAATTGTTGGTATAATTATTGGAACAATCGAATAAAATATCCACAAAAAAGAGATATCCTCGTCAAGGCGATTTATGTTCTTACTAGCTACTGCCCGCGACATTTTCCGCTATCTATTCAATCTTTATTGCCGTCATAGTTTTGCCAGGCGTTGGGTTTTTATTATTATTTTTATTATTTTCTGAATGAAACGTAGCAAAATTTTATGATGATCGGTTGAATAGTTAAGGCGTGAAATGGTAAGAGTCAAACAGACAGAATTACTTTTACGTTAGTATACATTAAAAATTCAAATGAACACGTACTTATTTTTGCTTATAAATATCTATATATAGATAGTAAATGGACGGTTTTGTTTTATAGATGACGAAATTCGTCAAAATGAAGGTTTTAAGAATGTATCATTGGGCAACGTGATAACAGCCGCTTACCGAGAGTCTACTATACCATTCCTTAATGAGACTGACAAGAAACTTCTCGAGAAGTATAGGGTGCCTGCTTTCGAGGTATGTAATTACTAATTCACTTTGGAACGAATAAATTATTTTACTTTTTCACAGTATATTATTTACTTATATATTCTGCTTATTTATTGCTTTTGGAAATTTGTTACTTATGCACCTTGTTACGAAATTACGTTAATGAATAATTGAACATTTAGGTGCAAGTCGGTCTGCATGAGCTCCTCGGGCACGGAAGTGGAAAATTATTTAGGAAGAACGCAGATGGCACATTCAACTTTGACCAAGCGAAGGTTAAGAATCCGCTTACTGGTAATTAAAATTTACTATACTGCGTTTTTTTAATTCGAAGGAGTAATTTGACATTTCCTGGGTTTCAGGTTTTTGACCGTACAAAAATAGTGATGTCACCTAATCGAACTTTTTAAAAAACTTACGGTTTTAAAAAACCGTAATCAATGCTTTATAGAACATTAATTAGTTTAGAATTAATATTAATTATTATTTGATTGTTTAAATTATATTATTTGCAAAGTCCGTTCTATAAGTCGCAATTCTTTTCGATTATTATAATTTTTATGATGAGATAAAATTATCAAAAAATAATAGCTATGTAATGCAATATACTATTTTTTCTTTATTTGACTTCACATATAAAACCCACTTGGAATATCATTAGTAATACTGCCATTAACGAAATGCAAACTTTAAAATAACAATAATACGAATACTAAATCAATAAAACAAGATCAAAAGTATTTTTACCGTAAAATATAACTGTTTAAGTAAAACCGATATTAGTACAGCACTACGGAAAAAATGCTGGTAACATAATTTTAAAATTTGACATTAGGACCTGTCAAATTACTCCTTCGAAATAAAAAACTCAGTTTACTTGCTAATACAATGTGATAAAAATATGAGAATTTATGTTTTAATTGTTTACCCCATACATTTTAGTTTCATATTAAATTATTATTTTTAATGTTGAAGTTTTTAAAGCACCAAATTAACTCACGATCGTCATAGATATTAGTGAATTACTGCAATTACCACCGGTTAGGAGAGCCACGCGAAATAATAGTTCGTCTTTCATGATAGATTGCTTCAGTTTTTGATACAAAATTGCATATTTGGTCCGCGAGTTAATGTGTTTGTGCCATATAGGAAAACCGATCGAGACTTGGTACAACGAAGGCGAGAGTTACGACAGCAAGTTCACGACTCTGGGCTCCGCCTTCGAGGAGTGTCGCGCCGAGGCCGTCGGACTCTATCTTTCGCTGCAACCTGAAATACTCAAGTAAGTTTTTTCATTCTGACCCAATGCCAACACCTTTTATTCCTCGCTTTTGGTTGTATTTGTATTTTTAAAAGAAATGATTGAAATTGATCATTTAAAAAATATATTATTATTCTTATAAGAAAATTCAAATAATTTAAGTAAATTAAAAAACTGAAACAATTTCATTATTAATTCTGGGGACATCTGCCATATTTAGAACTACATAGCTCTATATCCGCATCCGCAAAAGATTCGCATTGATTATTGCGCATGCGGATGTGAATTACCGCAACAATCCCTCTTTAAAACATATAATAAAAACAAAATAAATCGATTACAACAAATCTTTACTCAGCATTTTGCTGCCTCACGTTAGCAATGACCTTCCATATGAACCCTTCGTTTAACATACACATAGCACTTAGCCATAAACCATGCCTCTACTCATTCAAACTGTAATTACATAAATAAGAAAATACTTTTCAACACACATTTGTTTGTGCAAATATTTATTAAATCCCCAAGATATAAAAAGATAATTAAAAAAAATTATATTAAAAATCTGAGGAATGGTACAAAAATATAAAGCCCATTTAACAGTTCATATTACTATTGAGATTGATGTCTAATGTCTATACATGTACTGAAAAAATTTCATGTTATTTTTCAGAATTTTTGGTCACGAGGGCAAGGAAGCAGAGGATATAATATACGTGAATTGGCTCAGCCTTCTTTGGAACGGAACAGCCAAGGCTACAGAAATGTACCAACCGTCTACTCAGACCTGGCTGCAGGTGATTTAACTTCTTATTATATATAACACATTACTCTTTCATACGGGAACTATGCTTGTGTTCTATTTTCGTTTGTAAGTTCAATAAAATTGGGTCTTAGAGAGTAATAACATTTATTCATCTAAATTTAATTCAGCTTTTGTTCATAGAAATGAGCATTTTTCTATGAACAAAAGCGAAACTGAGGACAAGTATGTTTCATGGTCGACAAGTTGTGACTTGTAGATTTTCAACGCTGTACGCGGTTGATAGAAGCACTATATCAACATAATATATTCAAAATCCTACAAAATAAACGGATTGATTAAAAATTCATTATTTTTAATTTTAACAAGAACCACTGTCTATACTTCTATCTCTAGGAACATGCGTCTCAAAGATAATAGAAAGGGTACAGGCGTCGCTTGAGGTTATTGGAGTTCACTCCTTAAGAATCAAAATCAACTCCTCAAAATTGTTACACGAAGTTTCATAATTATGTATTTTATAATCGTTCGTAAGGAGTATTTATTAATGGTCCGTCATTATGAAGTTCATGTTAAATAATTATGTTCTATTTAATTGTCATTGTGTGTCGGTGTCTCTTACGCGGTGCAATTACGCTTAGAAACAAAAGGGATGCAACACCAGAGGTTTGGCGTTCCACAATAATCCCCATTATGTTGTTTGGCTCAGGCTCACTCGCGAGCGAGGTTCGTTCTCCTGCGACTGCTGGAGCTGGAGGGCGATGGGATGGTGCAGGTCACAGAGCCAGAGGCGGGCAAAGACCTGCTTCTCACTTTGCACAAAGACCGGATCGCTACGGACGGCAAACGGGTCATAGGTACGTTTCACCTGCTCAATTTTTCATATGTGTTTAACGAATCTCAATTAATGGTTCAATCCACTTAATGGTTGGTGGCTGCCGTCGCCCATAACACAAAAGAAACGCTACTGTTATTTCACGGTGGTCTTCTGTAAGGGGATTCAGAAGTGTGATGATAACAAAATCGAAGAATACAGTTTGATGCTGTATTACAACACTCGATAGCTAATGATTTATTGTTATATATGGTATATTTGAATTTTTTGAATATATACTAATACGCTCAAAGAAAATATTTCACGTATTGATGTAAGCCCCATTTTTGTGATGTTGAGAGCAAGTGATGATTGTTTGTGGCATTGGAAGGCGAGTTCCTGGTGAAGCTGCAGACGCTGAAGAGCACCGGCGACGCGTCCGGCGCCGAAGAGCTGTTCGGCAAGTACAGTCGCCTCGACGGGCCTTGGCCTCGTTGGCGAGACATCGCGCTCTCAAGGAAGGAGCCCAAGAACATATTCGTGCAACCCAACACTTTCCGCAAAGGTGAGTCTACAACTTGAAATTCTTTCGCTTAACCTATCCTGCCACAGGACCTCATACTGCCTCTCCCTCTCTTCTATCGGACATTCAGACGTACAGCTGGTAACCTACCATCCTCAACTTGTCAAAACTTTTTTGGACTAAATGCTTTAAAAACTATTTTATAACTAGCTGGTGCCCACAACTTTGTCGGCGTTTAAAATGTTATAAAGCCTAAAGCCTTTCTCGATAAATAGACTATCCAACACAAAATGAATTTTTCAATTCGAACAAGTAGTTCCTGAGATTAACGCGTTCAACCAAACAAACTCTTCAGCTTTATAATTACTAGTACTAGTATAGGCATCTTCTGACATCGTCTTTACCGGCCAAGGTCAGTAAGGTGTTGTTCCTTGTGCAGGTGATGGAGTGGAGCTGAAGCGCTACCCGGCCACAGGCGAAGGAATGATCTCGTCGTGGGTGGAGCGATTCCCGAACGCGAAGGTCGACGACATCCTCGAACAGATTGCGGATGCGGATCGCAAATACTACGAAGAGTTGCAGCCGCTCTACGCATAATCACTTAATACCTGTGTAACATTTCATTTCGGCAAATAAACGCTTTTTACTTTTACTTACTTATTAATTTGGTTTTTCATTGTCTTGCAGAAATACCTGTTCGATTAAGTTACACATTCGTCAGAACCAAAATTACGCAGATTCTCTCTGATCTCTGAAACAGATATCGTTGAAGTTTTTTATCATCCGAAATACATGTTGTATTTCTTTATACTGCCTTTTTTTAGACAGAAAAAAAAAGGAAAATTTAGTTCCTGACGAATGTATTTTAAATCATCTATTCTGTTTCAATTGATCGAAACTTCCACCATGTTCACACTTTAAACTCTAATTAATAGATGGACAGGAACAATGTTCTTTAAACACTGTCAAAAATTTGAAGAAATAAAAGACACTTTTCAACTATATAATTTATTCACATTCAATACAAAATGTGTGTGATAACAATTTTAATAATTATCAAATATTAAGATAAATACACATCATGATTCACTTCAACTCCAATCGACTTTCGAATATTAAAAGTTACCACACACTAATAAATAAATTCAACTCTAATAAACAAAATCGGGATGAAAATAATTAAATGAATGATTTTTTTTTTACATAAATAAATTATTGCATCTAGAACACTCGTTGGAAACTTATGTCGGTACAATTGGCATTCCTGTAATGTTATGTAATTAAATAGCGCAACATCGATTTGTTAAAAATGTAAAGGAATTTACGGCACAATTTCAACTTTTGCACTTAAGCTAAACAAAACTCAAACCTATTGCTAAATATACATGCTTTTTTAAATCGTAAGACACTATAAAAATCTTCAATAAATACACGATAAATACGACTCTAAAGAAATCTGTCTTCTAAGCACCATTCTATTCGATTGCGTGTTACGATGTGACTTAGCGCTCAATATGTGTACACATTGTATGATTAAAATAAACATTTAAAATTAACATTGACTTAGTCACATAGTATAATAATATAAAATAATTAAACGGTAATGAGTAAAACATTTGTGCAAGCACACAAAAAATCGTGTATCAATAAAAATGGACCGTCAAAATCCAGTCGTCAATATTTTAATGTTTGTATAAAGGCACATAAGAATCAATTTACAAGAAGGATTGTAGTTATTGCTACAAAATGAAAGTCAGCACGTGACTGATACTAGACAGTCGCGATGAAATGAAAATGAAGCAAGATTGCTAACTAATTGTAATATTTACTGCTAGCAGATCTATAACTGTTAAGTCTTGTTATGCTCATCTATCACGTTTCCAATATATAGCGAAAACTCCTAACACTACAAAAGACATTTCGACGCAGCCTAGCGAAAGGCTTCGTGCTATTCTAAAATGGGGATAACATATAGATAATCTATTCAAAAAATGGATGAAGGCATTAAATTGCAGCGGTAACGATCAATGTTTTTGTCAGTAGTGATTGGCAAGATTAATTCGTTTAAAAATTTCACGTACATAAGAGATTCGGCAATATGTTTTTGACAAGAAATGCTTAAATCACAAGTAACTTTCGTGGACGTAACCCGTTCTTCAGTAGTTTCTCTCAGTCAGTTTTTTCAGAGCATTCTGCACCGTCGCCTTTGCTTTTAGATGGGACATTGGGTCTGAAATTAAAATTATATATTTAATACGATCATGTCAAATCTGTACTTTACGCATTTTTATATGTATGAATATTCGGATCTATTGAGAATATAATATTATATTTTAAAATTTAAATGTTTTACCAAAAGTCGATAATTAACGATATCAATGTATTTTTATAATGTTTATAGTTTGAAGAAAAAAAGAAACCGCTAAGTATATAAAGAATATTTTTAAAATAATATCTACAATTTTTAACACAGGTATATAAACGTCACAAAAGGTTTTCAAATTCTCTAAATCTATGGGATATCAAAACCTTTAAAGCATTAGTGCTCAAAAATTTAATTTGAAAGCATGAAGCGTGCACAGAATCAAATCGTATTATTTTGTATTCGGGAAAGTTATTGTAATTATTATTATTTACGTAAAATGTAAATAAAATATACACACCTTAAAAGTGAATCCTTTTCGAATTCCGGTTTTCGGTTTACACCGACAGACAGTTTTTTCCTTTGTCTAATTTTGTCTAGTATATTTTCCGGGCTCGGTTCCTTCTCGCTCTCTTTCAAAATTATGGCGGAGTTTCGAGTTCTCTTCGGCCGATACGTAGCGTAATTTCCCGGCGAATACATGGAAATGGTTCTATTATATTTGTGAGGATCTCTAAAATTTCCAAGGGAATGAACGTCCGTAACATCTGAACTGTCCAGCAACGATTTTGTTCTCGAGTATCTGTGTGTTCCGTACAAGGGTTGGTCGTAATAATCTAAATAACTTCTGCTTCCCGGATATTTTTTAAATTCACTACGATCGAGAGATCGGTACGTGTCAATTTTGTCATTCAAGCCATAATTATCAAATCTCGTGCTGATCCTATTGGTGACAGGCGAATCGGCTAATAGTGAACAATATCTTTCTGTGGACGGTGATAGATCTGATGCGACGGAGTATCCTGGCGACAAGTCGTAAGTGCCAGGTGAAGTCGGCGACACTTCGCATTTCGTACTGGCCGATTGAGAATGGATCCTCGCTACAGGATCGTACTCGGTCGCTCCAGGTCCAACTAAACTACTTTTGCGGCGCAGCTTTTTCTCGTTGAATCTTGTATAAAAACTTTTTCTTCGTATTCTGTCAACGACATCCTCTCTTTCTGGAGTGGTCGGTTCGTGATTTCGTACCGGATGATGTACAGTGCTTTCAGGCGATAAAGCACGTCTCTCCTTAACATCGCTGAGATCTGATTTTAAATCTGAATTTGAAAAACTAGACCTACTTCTTGAACGACTTCGGCTCGCCGGGTCTACAACATCTAAATTTCCTTCAGCGAATTGGCTAGTTCTCTCTACGTCTTTTGTTTCAGTTTCTTTATCGGCTAAAATGCCCATAACTTGTGGTTCTATCACAGGATTTGTAGGAACTATTTTTTTAACTCTTGGCAAACGAGAAAAGTCTAATTTTAAACTATTTCTCAGGTTTTTAGCTTCACCGTCCTTCTTCGTTGAGATGTGATCGTCGTTATCGTTCGATGCTATTGAAGCGCTATCGCTTACCGTTCTTCCGTACTTTTGTTTACGACCCAGCCCATTTAAAAGTAACGACGTCGGTCGTTTTGGTTTACTTTTTTCTAAACTTTCTGAAATTGGTTCGTTGACGGATTCGTTATTTTCATTTTGGGTTTTTTCGATTGAAGATTTTTTTTCTTTTGTATCAAATTTTTTGAAAAGACCTAATACTTTTGAAACTGTTGTCTTGTTAGGAACTGTAGAATTGTCTTCTAGAGCGGCAACATCGGTTAAAGTTACAGCTCTTTTGATGAGATTCGATTCAGTAGGAGGTTCAACATTAGGAGGCACAGAGAGTTCTCGCTGCGTCACATTTAACTTACAAATTTCTTTCTTATTGTCAACTGATGTGGCATTGCTTTCGGTCACTTTCTCCGGTGAACTTGATTTTGTAGAAGTAAATTTTTCTAACTTATGACCAATTGATTGCAAAACCGATTTCTTTTTTACTGTGGCCGTTGTTTTCGAAGCATCATCCGAGGCTTTTTTATTTAATTTTTTAGTAACCTTTTTCTTTTCACCGGGCGGTTTACTTTCACTGGTTTCTGAATTACTTCCTACGTCAGTCTTTGATTTTGAAGAAACTTTCTTTATAATTTTCTTTTTTATAGTACCTTTTTTCTCAGCTACTTCTTTTTCGGAAGATTTTAGTTTTACATCTTCCTTTTCAGACGTGTGATTTGTAACATTTTTGACACTTTCATCGCAAACAGTTTTATTAGAACCATCAATTGTAGCACTACTACTCGTAGCTGAACCGTTTTCTACTTTTTGATCTTTTGACAGTTCAGACTGGTCATGTGTACTGGTTTTTATCGTTGAACATTTATTTACAGTGAGAATATTATCTGAAGATTCGTTTTTGTTTATCAATTCATTTGTATTTTTATCATTCGATTCGTTTTTATTTAAAGCATCAGTTTTCTTCCTAGGCAAGCTTACGTTAAAACTCACTGCTATGTCATTATTGACTTGCGGAACTTTAGCCTCATCCTGCAAAACACATTTAATTTCATCATTTTTTACAGTACGATTCACGTATAACTTTTCGGGAGATGGACTACTGGTTGGATAACTTTTTGGTCTCACCAGTTTCGATTCCTTTTGAGCAACTTTACTTTCACTTTCTTTTTCCGAAGCAGTAGCCGTATTTAGATTGGGTGATTTTAAGGAATCTGTGTTTTTAATGGGATAGCTTTTTGGTCGACTTAATTTCGATTCTCTATTTGATGAAATATCTTCCATGCAGGTGTTATTTTCGTTGTTAGGATTTGAGTCAGGTTTTTTAAATGTGTCCGTTATAGTTTCCTTTATATTGTCTAGAATGGGGAAAAATGGAGTATTAGATCTGCTGCGTTCTTTTGCTGTCAATATTGCAATTGGCGATAAACATTTTCGAGACTGTAAAGCATCATCTTTAAATGCTTGTTGGGCATCACCAGCCTCCGTAGGACTTTTGAGTGAGGAATCTAAGGATCTATTTCTTTTATCTCTAATCTCTTTCAATATTTTTTGCGTTTCCAATTCCTTCTCCTTTTTGTGTTTGGCGTAAAGGCTCTCTTCTACTGGCGTATCATAAAAATCTGGTCGAAGAAATCTTGAAATGCGTTTTTTCGGTTGCTCCCCAGCAAGTCTCATTGAGTGACGCCTAAAACCGAGGCCAGACAGCGAACTCAGGGCGGGCGTTCCGTATGCGGCAATGTAACTCGGTTCCGAGAGGATACTGCCACTGTCCGAGGAATACGATTCGTCCACTGAAATATTCCTGTCAGGAGTCAAATATTTACTGAGCAATGGACGATCTGGCGTACTGCGAATGCTGCTTCCCCTTGAATGATTCAGTTCCTTTGCGAGCGAACCGATCTTTGGTGTCTCGTAACCGGTATCCGCCTGAGCTAAAGTGGGCGGGGTGGACTCTCTTGATACAGTTGAATGTCTTCGAAGGCGTGGCAAAGTTGAGAAATGCGGGATTGACACGTCAAAGTCCTCCTTTGGCGATTCGTAAACGTTTTGTTGGATTTGATTGGTGGATGTCTGGAGTTCGGGTTGCTTTTGTTGAACGGCTTGTTGTGTTTCGACGGTTTCAGTTTGAAGAGTTGGGGGAGCGGTGTCCGAGGCGCCGCCAGTATCGGTCGCTGCGGGTGTGCTGGGCGCTGTGTGTGCTGTCTGATTGGCGCTGGCGACGCTAGAGGGCCCAAGAGTGCTGTGCAGTGAGAGCGTGCGTCGCAGCGACCTCGCGGCGGCCGGCGGCAAATGGGCTAGCAGTTGTCGCTGCAAACGCCTCGACAGCGCCGGAGTCAAGCCGGACAAAGCGCGCAACTCTTTCTCCGAAAACTGTATCGAACTTAAATCCAAATCTGACAAGTCTAAGCCGCTTTCAACGTTCGGTTCCGCATTAGGTTGAGGCTTTGTTTGATGCTTACCGGATTTCTTACTATTACCTGAAACGTAATTGAAAAACACACTTTTCGATCATGCAGAATGCTGGTTGTGGAATGGTGTATTTACAGTGTCGACACTTCGTCAATTGTAAATTTTATTCTATTATACTTTAAAATGATAGCTCAGTGGTTGAGACAGATTGGAATTATTTTTTTTAATATTTTTTTCAACTTCATTTAAAATGAGAAATCATATCGTACACTTTGATAATATTAATACAAACATCGATGCAGTCGGTTAAAAAGTTAATGTATGAACTCTAAAATACTGACTATACGAAATAGATCAAACGCAAGCGTCGGGAATGCAAAAACAAAGTCACAAAGGTATGCATTAAAATGTTGCTTCGAATTGATAAATAATATAAACCAGAATGCGATCTACATACTTGATGATTTTGGAGCAATGTAATTTACAAATATAAATCTGATAAACAGCCGCGGCGAATGGTGCGAACACAAAAACACATAAAATAATAAATAAATGTTTGTTTAGTACCTATTGTTGTGTGGCGTTTGTGGCAGGTTTGTGGTTGGAGCTGGTGCCGCTGTGAAGTGAAGATTTGGTCGGAGCATGCAGTGTAACGCGCAACCCAACTGCAACCACACCAACACAACCTCACTACCGCTGTCCGCTAGCCCCCGCCCTAGCCCCGCCTAGCCCCCCTTAGCTCCCCACTGCCCCCCTTAGCCCCGCCTAGCTCCCCTTAGCTCCCTTAGCCCCCTTAGCTCCCCACTGCTATATCGGGCCCCGCCTCGAAAACGTAAACAGCACCACAAAATAATAACAGGCTATGTGCGACATGTGAAACGCCTCTCCCGTATACTACATGCAACTCTGACTACTCGATGAGCTGAATGCACAAATTTAAGAGCAACGCAACATTTTCCTGCTATTGTTAGCGGGTAGGAGAAATTCAACACCTGCACAAAGAATGCATTATAAATAAGAAATTATAAAAAAAACACTACGGTGCAAAATGTTAACGTATTAATAGAGTGTTAATGAACTCTAAACATCGCAAACAACTAGTTACTGCAAATTACACAATAGACTTCGAACAAATATCGATTTCTATTATGTATATGATGTTGTTAAATGAACACATCGAGACACACGCATCGACCACGGAAAACGTCACTAACATTTCGCTACAATAACATGAAAACGGTCGCAGGTTTGCAACTGCCGGTTAATGGGTTCCTTTTAGTGGAAGCCAGTGATAGACGAATGCGGCTACTTTACGTGACTGTGTTGTGTAATTTTACTCGTACATGCGTGATAAGATAAGCCATTGAAATTTCCACTATATAAAATAACAGCCGATTGGCTTGTTATTGGCTGTTTAGAGAACGAAATACCGTAAGGGTCAGCTCACACCGAGATGCGACGCCGCGCGCGCATTTCAAGGCAAACAATTCAATATAGAACCAATACCAATGCACTACACAAAAAGGTATAGAGTCCAGTGAGTACGCGATGCGTATGGCGATGACGTCACTAAACTGCGTACCTTTTGCGCAGCAAACAAGCTCTATATTGCAATGCCACCTTAAATCAAGCCGCGCCGCTATTGAGTGTGAACTGATGCTTAGGATCGCCGGTAGTTGTAAATGTATAAATGTGTGTGGGGGCCGTGCAGCGGTGTCGGTGGAGTGATATCGGCAACGTTTTCCGCGTGCGGTGCTAGTGCTGGGGCGGGGCGCACTCACCTCGAGGCAGCGAAGTGCGAGGCTTGAACATCGAGTCGAGATCGGCGTGAAGGTCGCGCGAGCCCCATCCCTCGCGTCTGTGAAACATGACGCCTTTCAATACACATTCCAAAAATTGCATTTTAATTTTATATTTTTAAACAGTTTACACATGTAGCTACCATACATAGTGAGAGTGTAAGAAATAAACCAATAAAAGACCGATCTGAATAGCACTGAGATGTGCTGTCTATTTGGATAGTTGGAGGATGAACAGGAGCTAGCTGCAGCCGTTACAGTCAGCTTTTGAACATTTTGTCTATATTGATTGGCTTATCGACTAGATGAGGTGAATAATACCTACGCAGCTCACATGGCTCATGTGTGCGCGGACGCTAGAACAAAAAACCAGTCGTAATCTGTATGATAGCTACACATTATATAATAGTATACAAGCGGCGATACCCCGTCCCACTCGCAAGAGCAGCGACTGCCGCTTTTGATGTACATAGAATGTAAATAAAAATAACACTGTAGTATCATTGAAACGAATAATTTCAACTTGTTTTCATATCATGTGAATTTGGTTGCACTGATTTGCATGCTAATGTATGAACATACTGATTCTACATTATGAGTGTTCTGTTATATACCCTGACGATCCATTTATAATATTAGTCAAAAAAAACCTTCGAATGGAATGAGCGGTTAACCTCCAACAGAAGATTACACCATACCTACTTTTTTAATGATACCATGAAGTACGCTAGATTCCAATTATTCAAAAAAAAAAAAAACACTGAGAACTAATATACTTCGTTACATTTATTATCAAAATGAAACTCACGTTTCTGACACACTTCTTTTACTTTCCACATATCTGTGTGTGCTGCATGTAACAAAGTGCAAAAGTATTCAAAACTTAAAATTATTTGTACAAGTGTAACGTAAAATTAATTAAGAATAAATGAAATACTCACAACAGGTGTCTCCTCGGTAAGTGCGGGCTGCATGCGTAAACATAATTTGTTATTATTAGTTATAAACCAAAGCAACGAATTACAAATAAATATAACGATAAGTGTCGCTTTGCCAACCAACCCAAAAATCATTTTGGAGAGTTAATTTGAGTTGAGTTCATAATGTTTAGATTGTAAAACGTCATGGTAGATAAAATGTCCAGATTGTAATTTTATCACAAAGTGGGCAAAAGGTCCAATTTGCAAAACGTCCAAGGCGATTGATTCAAACAAAACATGTATTTGTTGATATTCGAATTAATAGTACGGTCACTCTGTGTTTTCAGACAAACAAATTAATAAAGATTTGAAACTTATGTGGGTTATACCTCTCCCCCCCCCCCCTTTCCACTTGCCGCTTCACCCCCCACATCGTGAAATTTGTCCCCGTTAACGGTTTTTAAACTGTATGAACCCAACTCGTTAATTTAAAGTTATTTTGGAAAAATGATGTTTATTTTAATAAAAAAAATTATTCTCAAAATTCTTAAACGAAATCAAATTGTGACGTATTATTTATAGAGTACAGTTTTAATGTAAGAAAGAATAATATCATGTAGAAATGAAAGTATTGAACACAACTTTTAATTCGTCGAAGTGATTTGATGTTAAAAAAGCTCCTAACTTTCTGGAACATTTTAGACACGTAAGTAACGCCCTTATGGTCCCATATATCGAAGAAACTGCGTTAGTTACCATTTTGACTTATTTGTTAAAACCAAATAATTCCGTCGAATTGCAAGTTGTGGCACAATAATAAAGGAAAACATATGCATTATAGGTGTTACAATGTATGGTCGTTCTGAAATTATATGTTTAAAATAAATAAAAGTGAAATTAATTTTGACGAGAGCAAATAAACTGCGAACACATTTCTTTATAATACAAAATTGTAAATAAAAGCCACGCGTTAATTGTGAACTAAATAATATGTTACCTGTTAAAGAATGGCGATTGTAGATTGTTGAAGAGTGAGTGTTGCGGGAATCCTGGACCCTCCTCGCCGTTCAGACGATTCGTCAGTGCGCGAACCTAAACACAATTATATTATTTTAAGCCATTTCTTATTTAATCTATGTACTTTATGGATACTTTAAGTCTTATTTTAACCTTAAGCTTCGAATCCGGAAAACGGACAATATGTTTTACCAATTGACGACAATTTGACGAGCCCGTTGGATAAGTGGGCCACTTGCTAAAACCTAGTCGTAGACTCATAGCACCTTTTGAAACTAATGATTGCCCTGGTGCTAGCAAATGTCGACTTTAAGGTGACGAACCTTTTGTTACTCCGAATGTACATCGCTTTAATATAAGCCATTGACAGTATTACAAATAATGAGTGTGTGTGTGTGTTACCCTGTGGAGTAGCGTGGAGAAGAGATTCTCAGCAGTGAGCAGGTGGAAGCCTTCGTCCTCCTCGTCCTCCTCGCCCGAACTCACGGACTCGGCACGCGCGGCCCGGCTCGACCTGACACACAATATTTACCCTTACGACTACGCGCTACAAAGGCCACAATAGAATGCGCCTCCAACGTGAGAAACGCTCACCTGAGCCTGTGCATGTGCGTGTCGTCTTCCTCTTCCGACTCGCCGCCGCTCACGAGACTGCTGCAAATGGAAAGAACAATTTTTTTGTGAAAATATTTCAGTGAAGCAAAAAAGAAACCTCATCGTTCAATGTTTGTAGCAAGAAAAACACAATAAAATTTG
Organism: Synanthedon myopaeformis; assembly: GCA_944738685.1. Classification (NCBI taxonomy): domain Eukaryota; kingdom Metazoa; phylum Arthropoda; class Insecta; order Lepidoptera; family Sesiidae; genus Synanthedon; species Synanthedon myopaeformis. The sequence goes on from OX122919.1 coordinate 5,840,564, forward strand.
TCGAAAACATTGATAAAGCAACGATAGATCACTTTGTTCTAACGACGAAGGAAAACATCATGTGAACCTAACCACATATTCTATATAACTGTGAGTGAGCTCCGAAATTCTCTTCTCCCCGAATTTCGTCTCTTGACTGACGCAACCACAGGAGAGAATAATCGTCTAGATTCTAGAAGGACCAGTAAAGACCTGATGCGCCTGGGCTTCGCGTGTGAGCCGGCGGCTGCGATGGTGGAGCGCGCGAGTCTCGCGCTGGCCTCGGGCTCGAGACTGCGCTGTCGAGGCGTCACGTAGCCCTTGCCCTCCACCGCAATGGGTATGATGAACTCGCGAGCGGACTTCTTGATCGGCTCGCCGGGACTCCCCTCTGCTCCTCCGCCGCTGGACGACTCCGACGACACCATACGTCTGCGCAACAGACATCAAGTTTCGTAGAATACATACAGAACTTGGAATTTTGACAAAAAGTATCCCCCGTGAATACACATTTTAAAGGTTAGAGTTTCATTATAATCGATGGTGTTACCTAACAGGAGCGACGTTAGCCCTGGCGGCAGTGGGCGTGCCAGGCGTGCCAGGCGTGACCGGTGTGCCGGGCGAGACGGGCGCGGCCGAAGCCGGCGGCGAGGGCTTGCTTTGTACGGGCGACTCCTCCGCCACGTGAATCGGAATTATGCGTTCCACCGACACACCCCTAAAAGGAAATAGGACACTTTATTCTCTCCGCGCGTAAACTAAACGCAACACTTATGTGCGTTAGAAACTTTGTCTTGAATAGACCTCATAGAGTTACAGTCGAATCAATCAGTTAAGTAATAAGTAGTCCGAATGTTGTTTACTGGAAAATGATGGGGAGACCTTTGTCTACTATGTCTTCCAATCGACGTCCTATAGCTGAGACGATTGTGATAATGTAAGATAATGTGAAGACCGACCTGTTCCTGTGGTCCTCGACGCGATGCTGCGCCTCGGTGCGAAATAGGCGGGCGGACGAAGGGGCGGCGACAGGGGCGGAGGGCGGGGCGGGCGGGGTGCCCGGAGGGGAGCTCAGTGACGTCACGCCCGCAGACGACGACCGCCCGTATGGCATCGGTGGTTTGCCTGTGCCCCAAATACACACTTGCAACTTGCTCGTACTTAGTACTAACATTGCTTGTATTACTAATAAAACCGTTCAGTTATCTCACGATTTCAAATTTAGTGACAATTTTAACCCATAACCCTAAATAGCTAAATAATTTAACTAATAACTAAAGGTCAAGACAGCTCAACATAATTATCTGTTAAGAAAAAACATATAATCAAATTATAAATAGGAAATTCATATTTTAAGAAAAAACAAGCACATGTAATATTTTAATTGTTACGATTTAGTGTCTTAAATTGTTTTATCAATTCTTTCCCGATTAAACAATCAGATGAAAATGATTAAAGCTGTACAAATTTCAAGTGCTCAAGAGTAAATAATAATAACCTGTACGTATAGCAGAGGAAATAATGTCACGTGCGGCTCTCCTGCGACCCTCTTCACCGGCTTTCTCTTCTACTAATTTGGCCATAGAATTCTGGAGGCTTCTGTAAAATTTCATAAAACTTCACAATGACACACTCGGGGAGACTATGTGTTTACATTCATTCCTTGTTCAAATAGAGTTGCATTACATTTTCATATAGAATATTTTTTTACAGAAATTTGCTAAGATAATTCCTTTAAATACAGTAAAGTCGACCATAATTTAAAATTAAATTAGCTTCACCTCCTAGCATCTTGTAGTAGCACTGAGGGGTCGACGGAAGTGGTGCTGTGTGTCGGCTCGCTCTCAGTTTTCTTGACTCCGCCGCGACTCAGAGAGTCCTCCGTAGGGCTCTATAGGTTAAATACAATTATATAACATAGCAAATGCCCATAGAGTAGAACCATAGGCTAACAGAGAAGAAGGAAAATCTTACGTTACGAGTAAGATTTTCTTTATATGTATATATCCAACGAATTCGAGTATACCACAAAATCTTTGATCCTTTGGCGATTATGTAGGTTGTAATGATATTCCGTTTGAAGTATGTACAAGAATGATTTTATTTAAGAAATTGCCCTATTTATATACATTATTTACATTGGAAAATAGTTCGGTGTGTGAACAGAAAACTGTTTGTTGAGACAGGAGATGTTGTGGATTCACGTGATAGTCGTGAATCCATGCGCGCGCTCTCGGCGGATTATTTAATCGTTAGGTATTCATGTGAATCTCTAAATCATGGGACATGGGTACAAGTCTTTGACGGATTGAAGAGAGAGCAAAACATTAACGAAATTAATTTTAGCATCAATATGCTTTGCTTGGAGTTGGAAAATCACAGAGACAGTCCAAATAAATATTAATAACCATAATGACCTTCAGAAAATATGTAGTAAAGCTTCACCTGCTTGAGAACATATATTAGTCACAGTCACAAACGTCAATTTATGACCCATTTGGTAGGAAAATCTTACTACATTTATTTTGTAATAAGGTTTAAATTATTAAATAAAGTTGTAGAATTTTAGATAGCAAAGGATGTATTATTATGTGTTCATGGTCTAATGTTGTTTATGCTATAAAGCGACAGTAGACTTCTACCACCTACATTTTTAAAAACTCGCTGTTGCACGCGACTTCGTCCTCGTTACTGTATAAAATATAGCCAATGTTACTCGCTGATAATGTAGCTTTCTATAGGTGAAAGAATTTTTAAAATCTGTCTACTAGTTTTTGAGTTACAAACAAAAATACAAATCTTCTCTCTCTTTATAATATTAGTATAGATATATAGTAAAATCATACCTGCGTTGGTTCAATGCCGATTTGCTGCAATCGAACCGTGCCGTTGTCCGGCGACTTGGCTGATAATTCGCGGTCTTCACTCTGCGCTTTCGGCTTCGCTATCTTTGACACGACTGAAAAAAACACAACATGAGATCGCATTCGTTACATTATTTACTTTAATATCGTTCACACATATTACAATTTGTAAACTCACCCGGTTTAGAAAGTGTACGTTTCACTTCTGGGGCGCTAGTCAGTGACGCCCTCCTTTCGAATTGCTCCTTGAAATTGCCAACGTTTCCACCTGTACAAACAAACGGAGCGAATGGAATGTCGCATTATTTTCATGGTTCTAAAGGTAAAATACAAAAGCAACATTTCACTAGAAAATTAATGATGGCTTGTTGACATATTAAAAATATTATAAGATGATATTTTAAAATTTTTTTTGATGATTTCCAATCCATAATGTCAATATTTTCCTTGAGCCTTTCAAAAACACATTGCTCTTTTAAGCGCATATAAATAAATGGCAAACTGTGCTAATGTAAATATTTGGTACTTTTTGTCTTCACTGCACAAACTGACTTGATCCACATTTATCGATATTATAATTGTTTTTTCATATTTACTAACATGGTTAAATTTATTATCTAGTTAAACATTAAAATGTCCATAAAATTGTACCTGGTATAGATAGTTTCTTCGGTTTTGTGAGGGTCTGGTTGGCGGTCACTTGTTGTGCTAGATTCAGCGATGTGAGTTTATCCGCAGCGCTCGCCACTGAACTGGGTTTCGCTTCCTCCTATTGGAACATGAACACTGGTAAAAATTATAGTTTAATGGACAGAGAGACTCATGAACTTAAACACTCGCACAAAATAAATGTAGAAGTTAAATAGAATAAAAGATAAGATCCTTTCTAGTCAAGGTCATACCCAAGAGCACACGCAGTAAGCCCTTTACACGTCAGAACACTAATACAACACTTTCTCAACTAATTCTCAAACTTCTCGACGAATGTCTTAACGATCCCTTAGGCGTTTTGGCAATAATGTTATTGCCAAATGACTGTACTTGTTGATTCATTAGTTACGTACTCATTCATGTTGAGTCAGATCAAATTGCCGTTGCCTCTAAATAGACTATTTATGGAAATCTAAGTATTCCAATCTAATGACCTCCTTCAGAATTAAAGCATTGAACTATTATACCACGAGAAGCAGTCAAGTCAAAAAGTAAATATTTCAGATTTATAAAATTTGGAACTATAAATTTTACATATTTCATAATTAAATATGAAAATTGTATTTAGGAAATGCATGGTATATTCATTCGAAAATTTCATTTTTCAGTAATATTTTGCACACATTTATCATTGTCAACTATGACGTCATGGTTGTAATTAATTGATAATGATGTTATTATTGTTTATTTATAGTTAGTTATTTATTTCCCTCCCTACATAAAAATATTCAAAGGACATCATTTAATTTAATCAGTAATTTCTTGTCAATATTTCAAATTTTGTAAATGTTTGTTTTATAATTTCAAACTTAAATGTCTATGGAACTCATCGAAGTACAAGTATGGAATTTGCGTGACAAATGCTAAAGCGGCACATAAAAAGTGCGCCTAAAACGGAATCATGACACCTTCGTGCGTCAATAGTAAAAGGTAGTAACGACCAAGTTCTACTTTTGATTTTAAACTCCAATGTGTTGACGTAAAGTCACATTTTCTTTAAATAACAGATGTTTGGTTGGTTTTAAATGACAGATGACATGAGTTAATGCTCTATCTATGCATATGTCACTTTTAAATGTTCTATAAAGTTCGTAGTGTTTTGTATGGCGTGCGAAATCCATAGTTGTAGTACATTGATGATGAAACCCCATTACCAAATTACACGATATTTTCCCAATAAAATCTATAATTTCTTCTTACCTAATTGTACAAGTTACAACCGTTAAAACGAAAATAAACTGTTGGCCTTATCTCCACACAAAACTGATTGATCTCCTATACCTTGGGTTCTTCCTGTTTCTCCGGCGATGCTTTCTCGTCGGTTGTCTTCGGCGGTGAGGCCTTTTTCTTGATGATCAGTCGCGGCTTCGGCTTGTCTTTGCTCTCGTCCTTGGGCGGTTCCTTTACGATCTCTCTGGTCAGATCCTTGACTAGTTCCGCGGGTGCGGGGGCAATTGTGATCGTAGCCGACGACTTTAGTGACGGTTGTATTGTCTGCAATATGAATGAGTTCATGTACGTATAATTAAACGGCGAGTTCCGCTCACCGGGTGATTTTAATTAGATAATAGGTGAGCGGTACTTCTTTAATTAATTAATACTAATTTTGAAACGGATATTCAGTGAGTCTTTTTAATGTCAATTCAAACGCTTTTACAATAAAATATTAAACCACATTCAAGTTAAGTCTTAATTACAATGCATTTGTTGCTACGATGAAGACAAAATAGAGAACAATCTTTGTGGAATAACAATACCATGTAATTTCGATACATATGTAGTCTGTTCCCAGTAGTTATACTGAAGTTACATTTTATTCCAATTAGTTTCATTATTTAAAAAATTCCGTACAATGTAAAATTATTGGGATTTTTTTCATCCCTGCCTGGGAACGAAAATAATCCCTATCTATAGACATTACAATAATTTTCACGACGGCAAAATCTGATCAACAAAAATAATTAAATTATTTTATAGAACCGCAGTTAAGTTAATTTGGGGATAAAATAATTTTGAAAAGTACCAGGAGCACATGGCTGTCAAGAGGTTTTTTAATACAAAGTGCATGGAAAATTTACAATTAAAAAAAGCTGTAATTAAATAGGTGTGTACACAAAAAAAATTGAGATAAAATGTAAACTAACCGCTTCTGTGACGACATTTTGTTCGAGTTTTGGCATCTCGAGCGGCGCGTCTTCTGGGAGCGGGGCCGGCGGCGCGATGCTCGCGCAACTGCGTACATTAGAACCATTTCATTCAACTTCTTCATCAATTGCATACTTATTGTAAGAAAGAAATCATTTAAGTATTGCGCATTCAGTTAGTTGACCGTAGAGACATCTACAGGTTATGTTACACTGAAATAACCGAAATGGCTTCTCCTTCATTCTCTTTTCCAAAGGCAATGTTTACGATTTCCCTTACAGTATTTGTTCATGCAGATTGGTTGGTTCAACAAACTTATTTGAAGTAGGTTGAACACCAAGGTTTCCTCATGATTTTCTTTCATAATTAGATCTAGTCACCATTATACCTAATTCGTTTATGAAATAGATAAGATTCAAGCGGTCTTTTATTAGACCGGCTGCCTTATTATCTAACAGCAGACAACTTGCGACCAACATGCGACAGGCGAAAACTTTCTATCAATGTGTACAATATCACAGTAAATCGTGTTTTTGGTATCACGTAACTCGTAACATAGGTGTGGTTTGCGATAAGGCCTCTTACTGACAATAACTAAAATTAAAGTGCATCGTTTCTGTATGGCAGCACAAGCGATCACAAGTCGTCTGCTGTTAGATAATAAGGCAGCGGGTCTCTAAGCTGCGTCTCTGCCTCATCTGAAGCAGAGTTTTACTGTTTGTTAGCAGCAACAGAGCAGAATGTTGTTGCAATATAAATAAAGTAAGTTTCTTTGTATGAATTACCTGCCTATCCTGTCCTTCTTCCGGTGGAGTCCGCTAGCCGACATGGCGAGTTCGAGCTTCCGCTTATTGTCGCCGGCCGACACGATGGTTCGAGTCGGCGAAGGCTTAATGGCGTCCTCACCACCCTCTGTTACGATCAAACAAAACATATTTCACATTTGAAAAAACCTTAATTAAAACTATAGATTTTGTAAATGATAGCAGATGAACTACAACGACGTTGAGGTCATGGAACATTGTTATATGATTTATTTGAATATGTTCTCAAAACAATGTGCTTTGATTAACACACTTCATAAAAAAATATTAACCACACGAAGCAGCCATCGGTCCACTCATTTAGCTAACAGTTTCACAGAAAAAAAGATTTTCTTTCAAAACGCAAAGGAACTTCATGCATACATAATATTATTATAAGATATTATAAAGATAATATCATAACATTAATTTACCAGCGACTAATTCTAGAATCCTCTTCTCAGCCGAGTTGCTGGGTTCAACAGCCATTGACGTTGAGCTTGTGAGGTCCGTATTACTTTCCTCTGGTCCGAGGTCAGTCTGGAATTAAAAATACATATTAACTTTTAATTCTTCATAAACATATTGTGTAAAAAAATTATTTTCATTTGTTTTTGAAGGTACAAGTATTGTTACCATCTTCGTAACAGAATCATTGTATTGTATTGTAATGATCTGAAAGAGGTGGATCTCTCTTAGATCTTGACAATAATTTTTGGTATAGTGATCAAGACCTCCGAACACAAAAACACACAGTGTGAGAAAGATATGATTTATTTTTCATTCTTTTCCTTGCACCACCATTTTTAAACAATCGATGAAGCTAATGCAATATCTCTTGAGTTACATTGGGCTTAAATAGACATAGCATCTAATGAGCCATCAAACACAAATTTTTTTTAATAAAATCATACACTAGCTGGGCAGTTTTTCAACTGACAGGAATACAATGCTTATAAGGCAGCCTGAAATCTCAACCTCTCATTTTTAAAATTTCTATATGTAAGTCAATTAATCCTAATTAATACAATTGTAATACAAACCCCTGGCGGTACTACGACGGAGTTAGAGTTGGAAGGAGCCGCCGGCGCCAGAGAGAGAAGCAAATCCAACCTAACCGGTGTCTCGGCCGCAAGAGCCTCTGCCATCTCCAGGCATCCGGTCTCGCAACCAGTGTTCACCCAACTAATACAGTCAAAAATATCTAATTACCTATACAGACATATTAGTAATTACAAATGGACAAAATGAAAAACGTAGTATTACAAATTACCATCCACCCAAAAGCTCACCGAACAATAAAAATAAATAAATAAATAAAAATATAATAAATCATCTCCAAATATATGCTTTTATATTACTAGCTGTGCCCGCGGCTTAGTGCGTGCTGTAGTTCGGTTTGTTTTTTTTTTTTTTTTTTTAATCTCACAGGATAAAAAGTACCCTATATGTTAATCCAGGCAATAAACTATCTGTGTGGCAAATTTCATCTAAATCCGTTTTTGCGAGATTGAGTAACAACATTCAAACTAATCACATCAAATCCCAAGGTTTACTTTATGCCTTAATTGTTTTTAAGAAGCTCCTATTTTTCAAGAAGCGAATACTCTCAGCGCTGATTAAAAAAAAATAAGAAAACCTTATTCACACTGTTAAGATTGTTAGAAATATTCGGCTTTCAGACCGATTTAAACGCCTAGTGCTTAATATAAGTAAGAATGTAAGAATGTAGTAGTACTTACGGATGATCACAAATGTAGACGATGTCGGCTCGCTTTAACGGTTCCACGGTTAACATGTCGCGGATTAGTGGCGACGCGGCTGAAACATTAATAGAAATTTCTTATTAACAAACACAAGCCAATATTATGCACTAAAAATATTAACTGTAAGTACTGTAGGGAATGTTTCTTCAATCAACAGACGCTTGCGAAATGTCATTTTCATATGCCAAGTTCCAGGAGAATTTTAACATGTCACTTCATAAAGGGAGGCCCAGTAGATTTTGAAATAGTTCAATTCAAGTCACTTTTTAATTGCTATCTTCAGAGATATTCAAGTAAATTCTTTCTCCATCTTTTTAGCTATTTTTTTACTTTTGTGATGGTGTAAGTCTGTTAAAATGTCATTATTATCACATCATCATATCACATATTGGGGTTATTAGACCAATACGTTAGTCCATTGCTAACTGTTGGAATTTAATTTAGTCAAAATGTTATTTTTCTGTAACAGACTCGGAACAACAAGGATTCAAAACTAAGCGTTCGTTTCACTTCCTCCTTAATTGTTGTTAATTTATAATAGTTCAAGTGAATTATGAAAAATAAAAAAAACATTCTGCTTAGATTCCGTCATTCCCAACATAAAGTAAATACCTTAATAACATATTAATGAATACTTCTCTTTAATTAATTAACGTGTCATTATGTGTCGTAAACAAAGAGTCACGGAAACATTTACACATATTACAAATGAGTTCACACCCTATATAATTAACAGCCCACCCCTATTTATAATTATTTATAGTTTCCCATAGACTGGTGTTACATTAAAATGTTTGTATAGGAAATTTATAGCCTCAATTTAGTATATATTGAAAGTAATGATACACATAGGTTGAAAATAAGCAAGCATTTTTTTTATTAGGGGTCAGGTCATGAATTAGATAGATAATGTTTAAGAAAGAAAGATTAAAATCATTTTTTATGATAAGCTACAACAGGAAGGCTGACGGTCCCTATCACGGTGTATGGCTATAACTTAATAGCCACCTACCATTCCAGTATAATCCAAATAATACTGGAATATGTGGGTATGTAAATGCGCTACCGACGCCAGTAGTTTCTCCTACTCGGGTGAGGTTAGTTTACCTAGTTTATCACTGCAGAACATCAACAATCTTGAGTTGCTGAGCATCACTTGAAAACGGCACGACCGATTTTTCTGATTTATTTTTTGCTGTGTTCGTAATTGTCAAGACAAGGTATGTATGAAAGAAAATTTTTGGAAAACCACAAGAAATGTCGGAACTTTTATATGAAATTAACATAGCAATGACTGCCGGGTCAGTTAATAGATAAATAAAAATAAATGTAAAGCATTAAATGCACTTGTATGACCCTAATATGTATACGGAAGGGATGCATGAATTTATAACATATAAAGAAGCCTTGTGATAGTATATAACAAATTTTCTTACTTGACGGTGTTTTTGGCTCGTAGTAATCTCCATTGCTGATCTGCCGCACTAAACGCTTGAAGTTTGAGCCGTCGAAAGGCATGGCACCATAAACAAGTGTATATAATAGCACTCCCAAGGACCAACAATCCACCTGAAACCAGAATAACAGGAAAGGAATGATCACTGAAAATATCCATTGGTCGAGTGGCTACATTGTGTACCAGGATAGATTTCTGGGGGTTTTGCAAACCCCAGCCTATTGTGAAATTTTATTCTAATATTTACAACTCAGTGTTCAGTTGTGAGTCACACAATGAGCAATGAAAACTTTCCTTAAATGATTTGTTAATTAATCTTCTCGAACAATAACTTTACTTATACATTCCAACTTTAAAATATTTATAAGTTGGAAAATAATACTTCCAATGACATAAGCAAATTAAAAAAATAATTTACAAGCAAAGGCTTTCTGCCAAATATGACGAAGTTCCGGTAAAATAAGCAAATATAAATTTATAAGAAAAGAGCCGGTAATTTAAAGTCAATATAATACTTTTATCCTTATTATCGAAAAATATAAAAGCGACGATTCGAAAATGCCTTTTAAATAAATATTAAGAATATGTAGAATACATATTTTACAAATGAATATATACAATATGCTTGCGTAAAAATCAGCTACTTCTAATAATACTACTCTCGATGATAGTAAAATGTAAATAATCAAATCCCTTGAAGCGAGAAGATAACTGTGTATTTTTAATAGTGAAATAATAATAAACTTACTTCTGGCCCTATGTACGGCGTTCCCTTAACAATTTCTGGCGACGCGTAAAGCGGTGATCCACAAAATGTAGACAACAATGAAGTTTCTTTGAACACATTTGAGAGACCGAAATCAGCAATCTGTAAATGATGGACAAAACATTAGAGCAAAGTCCCTTCTCAATCTTATTATTATTAACCCATAACAAACATACTCACCTTAGCACTACCAGTATCGTCTAATAAAACATTTTCCAATTTCAAATCTCTATGGCAAATCTTATGTATATGGCAATAATACACAGCGGTTGCAATTTGGCGAAATAACCTGAAATTAAAAAAAAAAAGTATTATTTTATTCCAAATAGGTACACACACACGTCCACTTCGTAATAGAGCTTAGATACCTTCGACTTCGTATATTAAAAACTACCAGGAGTTTTGATCCCAACAGATAAAGGCATACACGAAATACAATAAGGCAAATGACGATATTTCACAATGGTCTTTCAACATAGGTGGCCGTTATAACCTCCCTCTTATAGAAAACCGTCTCGAATTAATAGCATATGTGCTGATGTGATTCGGTGTGTGAGTGTGGTGAGATGATAGAGCCAATTTCCCTATCTCTCCCTTCCTAAAACAACCCTTTACCCTATTAAGATCGGTAACGCACTTGCAGTACCTGTGGCGTTGTTTGTGTTAAGTAACCAACTGTGTGTGCCAACATATGTTATTTGAAAAATATTGCTATGAACAAAAAATATGTAATGCTGTTCCGTTGACAAAAGCTAGTTTCTCACCGTCTAGCCTCCTCTTCTTGCAACACTTTCTTCTGGCTGAGGTAGTCATATAATTCACCTCCAGAGCAGTACTCCATGACAAGAATCATTTTTTCACTATTTTCAAATACTAAAAATAAAATAATATTATCTATATATACATTGTCTAAGTGTGAAGTAAACTAAACTACATTAAAATCTGATATTGGTAAGTACAGCAGGTGTATTGTTAACGAGATAGTCAAGTGTGCAATAAGAAATATTAAAAATTATGTTTCTATCATGAAATTAAGGACCTTGAAAATTTTATATAAGTTGTCATTTTTAACTTTACCATAATTGTATAAAATGTAAGTATTATTATTAACTTGGTGTTCCAAGTAAAAGACTACTATTATCATTAATATTATTTGAATTTCTTTACCTTCATATATATGTACAATATTGGGATGTCTGACTGAAGACATGATTTGTACTTCGCGTCTAATACGTATAAGATCTGCTTCAGATTCAATTTTACATTTCTTGATTGTCTTGATGGCGACCTCCTGTCCAGTCTTTTTGTTGATTCCGAGTTGAACCTTCCCGTACGTTCCTTGACCTAATTTTCTAACTATGTCGAACCTAAAAATAGAAAACAACAATATAAATACAGTTGCATTTTGACGCGTTTAATAATGAGTGGAACATCGTCTTAATTCATACAATTGATCAGCGTCTAACATGAAATTGCTAAAGTAAATCGATGCGTCACGGTATGTTCGTAGCATTCAAGATTTTTCTGTAATACAACAGAAACAAGTTACAAGCTGCAGCGTTTTAACGACCGAGACAATAAAGGGCGACTTGCTAAATTGTTGTGTAAGTAGGCCAATTAAAATTTTTTATTAAAAAGCAGATATACTGTCACTAACGCCGCCATTTTCAACCCCTGGGTTATACTGGAAATTTTGGGTTATTTAGTGAATTAAGTGCCTTGGCACTAGACATCGAGAGCCGTTTCGTGCAACGCTTTTTTAAGTTTTTTCTGTAAACTAATTTGACGTCAAGTTCAACAACGAATTAGTTAACTACAGAATGTTATAGTTAAGCGTATATTACGAAAATTAAATTTATTAAGGAGGAAGATTAAAAGCTTGGATTAAAATGTTTTTGCGAAAAGAAAAATTGGAAAACTTCTTTGGTAAATTAAGTCTGCTTTGTATTTTCAAATTTCGGTATAAATTCAAGATAAAATCTATTTTTTTTAACGATAATTAATGTTATTGTAACGATTGTAACGATGTTTTATAAGACCCTGGAAAAGTTTTCAAATAAACTGAAATAAATAGTATATTTTTAAAGCAGCGTTTTTTGTATGGTACTCGATCATAAATCCCTATTAGGACTTCGGTTGTTTTTTTTTTTTTTGTTTTTTTTTTGTTTTTTTATTTATTTATTTATTTATTATTATTTGCTGTAAGACGGTATCTAAAGTGGAAAGTATTTTGTAGTGATTAAACCAGCAAAGTATTAAGTCACTCATAAAAGTAAATTGGATTTTCAACTAACATTTTACTATCAATCTAGATTCAAAGTACTTAGTTATCATAAACCTAATACAAAGGATTAGGTTATCATAATAAAATATAGATAATAAGGAGTTGAAAGTTTCTTGGTTAGTGTAACATCGTCTTTAACTTGTACCAAAGCGAAGCCAATGATCGCGCATCGTCAACCCACGTCGTTTTATGCCTTGCATTCAAGTTTACAAGAGAGTATAACGTTGAATTATTTGAATAAATTTGAATGACCTCGGGTCGTGAAGGCATTCACCAAGCGTTCAATATTTGAATGCAAATATTGTTGATGTAGAAAAACAGTTTACTTTTGAAGTGGCTTTTCATGTTAAGGAGAAAACTAAATGTAGGGACTAATATTATGCATTTAAGTTTTGCTTGCTGACAGACATCAGATATCTGTTATGAATATAAAACACGTTTTTTAATACTTCATACATTCAATAAGTTTCATTAAACAATTAAAAACGCATATACCTAATGGAAATATAACTAATTTGACTGACTGTTGCAAAGTAGTAGTGTGGAATACACGTCAATACCTATGTAGGTACAGTCGAATACATTAATTGTTCACAAGTTAATACCATAATAAACATCGCTGAATAAGAGTGTCAAAATAGTCAAAAAATCACCACTATGATTATATAATAAAGAAAATAATCAAGATTTAATTAACTCAACTGTACCTAACCTACCCAATAAAATGTTATCAACCTGTACACCAACGCATATTTGATAATTGGTGTGTAGGTGAATGATTCGACACCTAAACTGATGGCTGCGTAGTGACGTCACCATCACCAAACAAATGTATGTCAAATTACTGTCATATATGTGTTACGTTTCAAAAATAGAACAACGTGTGTTTTGACGTCACCGAGAACGTAAACATTTTTTCTAGATATACTCTGGATTTACATGTATTGTGTCTTAGTCATTTACTTTTTATATTTATGCCAGAAAAATAATACATAACGTGTGGGTGTCATAGAATTTTTTACACAAGAATATCAGTAGGTATTCTAAATTAGCTCCTATTTGAAAATCAGTTTGGATTGAAAATGCTTTTATATAAAGATCGCGAGCCGGTTGACATTTCGTATGTTCATATTATTATTCGTTCTCAGTTTCATATTGTCTAATACAACTTAGAATGTTTTTTCTCGACCTAATATAGAAATTGTATAAAACAAATTCAAGTAAAATACTAGTTTCAATCTACGCATTAGGTACAATTTATGTTTACTAGTTTTATTAATATCATGATTGTAAAATAACCCATGCAACATACTAACTATCTATGTTGTACTGCTACAACATTTATACTAGGAAAATTTAATCTGACAAAATATCACAGTTATTTTGCACGAAGATTACAGTTTCTGCAGCAAATTTATTACTTCATTTATATTATAATAACGTGGCCCGCTAAGTCTAATGTATTCTAATGTCTACAAGTAGGACAATCTTAAGGCAACCCAAATCATTTCCACGTAGACGTACAAGTCAATGACGAAGATAATTTAGGCCCAACGTAAAGGGAATCAAAGGGAGACCAAGCTCATGACTCGACACAAAGGGTAGGTATATTATACCATTTTTAAGTATTTAGCAAAGTAACTTTTTATGTCAACATTTTGTCAAAAACTTGAATAAGATTTTCAATCCGAAAACTGCATCAATTTCCCAGTGTAACTCTTGATCACTATAATTTGTTACGCAATTATGTATGTCTGAATGCTGAGCATATGCCATTTCGCAATGTGAGGGGGGTCTAGGAATTTCGAAGAGATTTTCGAATGTTTCTAGTCCTCCCGATGATTTTTATCATCGTTATCTTGTCATAAAATTAAGTCTACAATATTAGATTTTATATTACCTATATTACAACAACACAATACAGTTGCACTATAACAAGGCCTTCACCTTGTTCTAGTGCAACTGGCTTTTATTGTGGAGGTCTCTGCTAAGTGGAGAGTCTCACACAATGCGGCTTTCAATTAACTATGATGCAAAGTTTTGGACATATGAAAAACTTGAAGTTACCTTTGTTTGAGCCTCAACCGATGATCATGTAATCTGACATCGCCGGTGTTCTCGATGCCGTCCATTATGTTGGCGGTACGTTTACTCTCGCCGACCACCATTTTGACTGCAACTGTAACCAATGAATAGTAACGTTTACATACACCGTTATTAATTTACCATATTTTATGATAGCAATAAAAGCACTACTTGTACGAAGGTCACATATAAACCATCATACAAGTTGTGCATAGGTATGTACTATGCCTAATATCTATTGCCACATTTATCTATTTTAATTAATTTGATTTACGTATGATAGCAATACTTCTATAATATCTAATTAAAAAAAACAAACACATATTGTTAATATTTATTGTGTACCGTAAAGCGTTAACAAAACGTATGCAGCAGAGTTCGTAAAAAAAAAACATAGTAACAGATAACTAACTGTAGCAATAACTGCCACACAAAATCGTTAATCGTTTTTAATTATGACTGGTTCGGAATGCAGATTCTGTGAGGAAGAATCCAGCAAGAAATCTTGCAGGTGCATAAATTCCAAGCAACATAATCAGTTAAATAAAATCATTCCCTACATAAATTATACTAATATTATTTCAACATACTTTTTGTTTTGCTATGTTTAAAATTTATATTTTGCTAAGACATTGTTATAGAAGCGTACTATGCCTTACTTATCCTTTATCCTACTATGGTCGGCAGAGCACCTGCAGCACATGTGGCGTTGCTTGTGTTATAGGCAATGGAAGGTGGCTACCGTTGCCTATAATACATATAAAAAGTGTATTGAGAATTGTATTTGATAGGATATATCATTAATCTGGCAAGAAAGAACAGTTTTAACGCCAAATGGCAGCCGATGTTAATAAGAACGCTCGCAACAATATACATCTAGCCTAGACGGTCGGCGACCGCTTGCGTACTCCACGCACGTCGAACAATGTTTCAGCTTTCTTTTCCAATGGACCAACAAACGAGAAAGTGCCCACGGCATTCATTATGCTAATACACTAATAAAAGAATAAGCAACGGGGTCTACACGTAACCGGTATTACGCTCTTCCGCATAAACATTTATGGACGTACAGTATGACGGTCCACTTTATGGTAGGTGTTATTTCACTACGGTCTTCTCTAAGGATGATTACTACCGCCAAATAGACTATCCAATTTATGAGTGCGAAACGAAGTATGCCCTGCCATTATTAATTAATATGGTCCAATGCTATATATGCACCATTCACCATATAGTCCAATATTTCTGTCACAAACGTTTTATATCTGCCGGTTCGGAAAACAGATTCTATGAAGAAAAAACCGGCAAAAAGAAACACAATAATCGTTACAAAGTAAACAAATGTTCACTAAGTTTTTAGTTAAATAAATAATAATAACATTTCCCATAACCTTTTCCTATGTGGAATTTTTGTGTTACAAGTGTTTTAATGACTTAAAAAGAGAACCACACCACAGTCTGGACATTGCTATAAAACAGCGCTATTCTAATATTTACTTATGAATATTTTAGTTTTTTATTTTTCTTGAAAACCGTATAAGATTTTGTACCCTTTCTAAGAAATTTGTCAAGGATTTGGTGACATTCAATAAAAAAATTAAATTTATAGCTTGTGTTATATTGTTTATTGATTTATTATTAGGCTCGCTCTCAATCACCAGTGCCAATTATATAGCGGGATTCCCCGTTCCACAAATAAGTTCAACCTAATAGCCTCTCCTCTTCACATCAAAATCATCATATCAAGTGCATGAAATTGGAAACTTGTGCGATTGTGAACGAATCTTCTGGTAGGTAGTAAAAGGCTAGAACAACGTCTGGTCGACTCCATAGGCATATTTAGAGTAAATGTGCCATGAACGGGCTCCAATGTGCACTGGACTTGTTCTAAAACTAAATTTAGAAGGAAACACCAATCGCCTACTCTCTTTTACGCGACCATACGTCGAAACTGTACACAAATATTATTTAGTGTTGGACTATTTTAAGTCTGACACGCTTGCCTTTACAAAACGACACTTGTGTTTTTAGTGCCTATCACCCTAGGACATTAAAGCCTCTATGATGATAAGTAAATAATAAGTGATGACTTGGTTTAAATGTTCTTAACCTAAAGTTAAAGTTAATTAAGCCTCGAGCTCGACAACACATGTACTGCTAAGCTAAACATTTTACAAATTTGTCAAAATGAATGTGATGGTCACAATGACGAAATTAGGTTGCTACATATTTTCGAGTTGTGATTAAGACGTATAGTACCTAAGACTGGACATAAATATTATATTATAATTAATCAGTCAAATTACTTACTATTTAGCACTGTCATACTATACTAATCATGTGTAGGAAAGAGAAAGGCAACTTCCACCAGTTATTAATTAAATAGAAATAGTAATTACTTTAGCTTAATTTCACGTAATACGACCAAATAAATGTAATTATAATGTTGCACATTATTTCGATTACCATAACAATATATCAAGTATTTAAGTATGAAGACAACACCCAGAAAATAAATAGATGAGACATCATTAAATAATTTTCTTATTTGATTTAAATAAATTGATAAAACATATAACCTCCCAAAAGTGAAAACTAGAATTGAACTATATTACGAGTATACTGATTATATTGAATTACTGACTATATTTTTACAGGAGAACATTTGCCTTTTTATTGATGAAATGTCCTTTTCTGGGGTGAGTTCACCAGGATCCCATAACTGAATCCCCCAGGGGATCCTGGTGAACTCCTTCGATCATCAGAATCCCCTCAGGGGATCGACATATATGCTACAGTTCACTAGGATCCCCTTCCTGTACCTTGATGAAGTGTATGCAAAATTTCGTGATTATCGGTTGAGTCTTTAAGGCGTGCAAGCGTAACAAACAAACAAATAAACTCACTTTAGCATTTATAATATTAGTTAGGATTACAACTTGGTAGATTTACAAACACAAAAACAAATTAATCCAACAAAAAATTGTACGTGAATTACCTATCTATTGTTCTTTGTCGCATAAACTTGACCCTTTTTCAGTAAAAATATGATTCGTTTGATAGAAAAAGACGTTCATTTTGGCATTTTCACTTTTCAGAAACATTATTATCAAGTTAAATCGTCCGACGCTAATACGCGTATTGTCATTAGTGTTATAATTAATTCAACTTTTAGCCTCATTCATGTTGAAGTGAAAAAATAATCATTCCGTTGTATTTCGAACGGAGCTCAAAAAGAGAATAAAACCGTTCATTCGACATTGACTCATCGTCAAATGTTGAACAGTTGCTATTTTAAAAGTTTCTCAAGAATTGTATTGTTGCACCTATACTCCGATCATCATATAATAAAAAAAATATGTAGGTGTATGTTACTTGATACATATATATTATGAACTTTTAATTTATCCCTTATAATTTACATTAAATTAATACCTAAATATGAAGTCAAGTTGTAAAAAAATCGTAAGCTTACGTGGCTTTGCGCTGACAGATGAAGCTAAGTGTTAATTAAAAATCGTAAGTGTGAAACAATATATTTTTGCTTTGACGAGCCCTTTGGATGAGTGGTTAGGGTGCTTGCCTTACTGCTGTCTCAGAAGTACCGGGTTCGATTCCTGGCAGGAGTAACCTTTTCAAAGATGATCTGGTCTGGAATTATGCAGTAGCGGCAAAGCACACTGCATTTCGGGCATTTTTGGGCAGCCCGTCTGGCAATAGTAACCACCCCCTTAGGGAGACCACCGTGAAATAACAGCACATTACAGTAACAGTTGGGAACTCAACTCTCGAAGTTGTTGACGAGTACATATACTTGGGACAAATAGTCCAGTTAGGTAGAGCCAACTTCGAGAGGGAGGCCAATTGTCGAATCCAGCTCGGATGGGCAGCGTTAGGGAAGCTCCGAGATATCTTATCGTCCAAAATTCTTCAGTGTCTCAAGACAAAAGTTTTCGACCAATGTGTGTTGCCAGTGATGACATATGATGCTGAAACGTGGTCTCTAACTCAAAAAATGTGAATAATAACTCAATTGTGGCTTTTGGGGATGAAGTCTGCACTCTCCTTGCACAATAAGCTTTTGATTTATAGCACTGTTTTGAAACCAATATGAACTTACGGAATCCAAATGTAGTCCACTGCTAGCAAAAGAAATATTGAACGCCTACAGAAAGTACAAAATAACATCTTAAGAGTGATTGACGGAACAGTAAGATCCACTCATATCTGGAGATTCCAACCATTGCAGAAGAAATAGGACGCTATAGAAAAAGTTACAAGGATCGTCTTTACTCCCCCACCCGAATCCACTAGCCAAGGAGCTGTTGCAGACTGGAAAAGACAGGAGATTGAAAAGGACAGATGTATTGCCTTAACTTTATATAGAATAGGGCACTGGCTTTATTCTATGCACACGCCAATTTTCCTTCAACTAATTTGATTATAGCTAGCGACTGATGGCAAATCAACAAAAAAAAATTTATATTATTTCCATCAAACATTCTTCAAAAATCTTATCAGCTTTACCTACAAAAGTATTTTTTACTCGTCTGGCACTGTATCTATCGAGAAAAAACTCAAGTCAACGACATTATAAAATCTCTAAATGTCTGTATTAAATTCTAAATTCTGGTGCTATTTTCTGTAACATTTTTAGTTAAACGTCGTAATTTATTTTTAAATTAGATAAGTCTTATTTATCTTACTAGAGACCCGGCTCGGCTTCGCACGGAGTTGACATTTTAAAAAACCCTTTTTTAACCAATGCATACGTTATAAAATGTTCCAAATTTCAGCTTTCTAGACTTATAGTAGTTCTATCAGCTTTGTACGTTGATAGTCAATGATACAAATGCGTACACGACAACTAGTTTCAGAATATACCTACATAATTCAATTATGAAATATTTCTGTTGTACTGATAGAACCTAACCTAACGGTCAAGCAAGACAATATGTCAATGTTTATAACAAGTCGGAAGTACGAGGGCCACTCCAATGACACTCGCGTCTCGTGCGAACGATCACGTCCAGAAAAATGCGGCACGAGCAGCCAATTAACATGTGGGATGGTGTGAGGCCGGCATCTCGGCGCCTCTATAAATATCGCGATGTGCGTCCGCCCCGCGATCCCGACCCTCCGCCTCAGTCAGACCACAGGCCTGCGTCTCGTCGACGCAGCCCTGCCCCCGCCATTTTCTATCACGAGGAAAACCGCAGCGACATCATCAGCAAAATATCCATGCTCTAAAGATAAAAAGACATTTTCAACATTAAAAAACCAATATGGTATCGAAAAAATATTGTCTTATTCAATGTGATACAGAAGAGGTAACCAGAGAATGACTAAATATTCAGCTCATTTCAGCTTTTGTCCTTAGAAAAAAAAAACAGTTTTGTATGGAGATGCTTACACGTTCGTTCAGCTAAGCTGATAATATGGTATGATCAGAAGAATTCATTCAGCTTTGTAATATGGTATCAGAAGACTATTATCCTATTTAATGTGATATAGAAGAGTAAACCAGGCTTAGGGAAAAAATGGTTCTATTATGGTTTCTATTATGGAAAAGCGGAACTGAGCTGAATAATGACTCTTACCTATCTTTAAGCAGCCAATGACGCAGGTGTATGTCCTCACCGCCTACTTTTTGTACCGGGACCATAATAAACATTGATAGCGTTCTAATTCTAACCGAACGGTGTGCTGAATCCCCAAGTGTATCCCGGAAGCACACTTCGCTCCGAAGCAATGAGTTGCGGCGTCATCCGTCAGGCGGATGCTCGACAATCGACAATCGTACTCCGAGCGGAGAGCGTCAGAGAAGCCGCAGCAATTGGTCTATTTCTGTCCACACACCAGTTGAATAACCTCCAATCAAGTAGGCATTCGCACTTGCCTACTAATCCTAAACATTAAGCTACCATTAATAGAAACCATCTACACTAACTACATATTTAATGCCTAACTAATTGCAAAGACTTTGTTAGAGAAATGAGGAATAAGACTTATAATAATGAAAAAGTACTGTATTCTTCTTACAATATTTAAATAAATACCAGTTATAACCTTTACCATAAAATATTAACTTACTACTTAATACTTCAGTGATCATTAAATGGGTTATGTATAGCTAAAGATTTCACAAAAATAGATTTGAGGGTTTCTAAGAAGCCCTCAGATGCTTTTAGCTAAGTCCATAGCAAATTCGATCTTGTTTAACTTCGTTACTAGCCGGTCATACTTTAGGTGGAACCGACAAAAGATGAATATGGGAGGTTCCAATTTCTGTTTATAACAGTTTGTATTGATTTAATACTTCTTTGAGTCTAACTATAAATTACTAGGATAAACAAAGACCTCATAGTCTCAGAGTCTAGTCTCGTTTATTTCTGATAAATAAAAAATTAGTACCTATTTGCATAACGTCCGAGGTTTCTTAAAATTTCCAAAATAAAAAATGGAGTTTGATATGGTTTCAATGAGTAACTTTAGGTGACGAATAAAACACGTGACTATGAAATAATAAATTAAATTAAAGTGATTCGGTCATAGACCTGAAACACTAAAAATAATACACATGTACCTACTTTATATTCAAACATAAAAAATTGAAAGCGGGTTCACTCAATGACATGTATGTGCCGGCGAGGTCGAATTAGGAGTTCACACATGACGTCCGATCGCCGGAATATTGGATTGAAATTGAGCCACGGATAGATGTCGGGATTGAACTTATTCGAGGGTTTTGTGACGTAAGATGGCGAACACGTTCCACTCGCGGCAACGAAATTCGTAGGTTTCGATCAAGGTGAAATTTAAGAATTCTGTTTTTTGTACATGTTGTAGTTAATTTCACTGACCAACACATGACTAACCTGGACATTTATCTTCTCCATATTTCTTTACGCACAGTTCGGAATCGTCGACGATTCGAGCAAAGGATAGGAGGAAAATAGACGTCCTCGAGGTGTGGTGTCGGAGAAAGAAGCTTCGCATATAATGAAATGCATCTGTCCTTGAGGAATTAGGTGTGAAGACGAGACTCTTGCAACGAGACTAGTAAGCAAAAAGTGAGCAACAATAATTTAAGGCTAAACTAAAGCTAAGGTTTAGTCATGCTAAACGCAAAAGAAACGTATCTTTATAGGAATAGATCTCCTAAACGAGTGGTTCAAATAATCTGATAAAAAAATGTTATGTGTAATACATAATCAAGAAAAAATCATTGCTCATTTTTTTTTATTGTTTTTCTGTTTTCGGTTATTCGCATTATAGTAAGTTGAGACAACAATTTCTCCCATATACCTATTACTGAGTTCCTATAGTCAAGCCATCTCAAGAGGACCTATTGGTTACCAATGACATGAGACGTGCCGCCGCAGTATCACATTATCGCAGTATCGATGGTAGCAACACTCCGCAACTGAATGTTATTCATAGGTGCTCAATGCTCATAGGTAAATAGTAAAGTAATAATAAAACATACACTGTCCCCAGTTTCTGTCTGTTTAACGCGAAAGCTAAATAGACTTGGAAAGCTGAATAAGTGTAATTATTCCCTTAAGCCTCTTAAGTGCTGTAAAAATGTAAAACGTAGGCAAACTGAGACGCCTTGTTGGCGAGGGTGGCTATTTGGTACGATAATATCGAGTCATGTAAAGGTTCTTTCACACCGAAACGCGACGAGACGCGAAGATGCTTGAAGAGGTTAGTTGTTTTTATTAAATTGCACATCGCGACGCCGTGAAACTCAACGCAGCGAGGCGCATTTATGAATAATTGTAAAGTAGCGTTCGTGCTACTTCTTGGGACGCTGCTACGCCGTGCTGCTCCGTAGGATAACGCAGCGAGACGTCGCTAGATACATCATCAGCCTGAAGCCACCGACACCACTTTCGCGTACTTACTGAACTGTGTAGGCTTTTTGTGTAGTAAAACGTGCGCTCCGCATCGTGTAGAGTCGCGTTTCGCTTTACTTGCTGTTTGAGGGCTTTAAAAAGCAAACGAATGAGCGAAGTAGTGAGTTGCTCGCCAACAACTTGCTATACTATACCGGACGCGAATTTCTCCCGATGATTTCATCGTTTTTTTCCAAGAAATAAATTACGGAATATTGTGTGACACAATAATTTCAGTTCCAAACGAACGTAAACAAACCTCGTTTAAATAAAAACGTTCATGCTAGTGTATTGGAAAGGAAACGATGCAATGTGCTAAATGTCGTTTAGTTGTTTATTTCTTAAACATATCAGTTATCAGCGACATGGTCTGTTCAATTAGACTAGATTCGTCGTTGTAGTAAAACTTTCAAAACTTAGACCATAAACTCTCCATTTTAGATTCATAGTCATTAATCCTGTGAAAGAATATCAAAAATCTGTATGTGCAGAATGTTTATTTATTTATTTATTGATATAAAATTAAATTATTGTTATGAATGTTATTGATATAAAATTATATTATGTTTCTAAGCAATATGTGGTTTTCAGTGTCAACAGTTTTATATGCATATTTTTGGCATAAATCTTTCTAAATAGAAGTGACACTTGGAGCCAAAGAATGTAACAAAAATAGATGTAGGACAAATATTCCCTCATCATTGCTGTTTTAAATTTAAGAAAATATAAAGTTGATCAGATTCAATCAACAATTTCTTTTAAAACTTGATCATCTTTCTCAAACATCACCCAATGCTCTATGAGATAGCAGAAAGGGAAGTGTACAGGGTGCTTTTTTACACATTTCTTTTAGAAAAAACCATTATGCTCAAATTGTTTTAAATTTACTTTCATTTATTATTCTTCATGAAAGTAAAACTTACTTTAATAATAAGCCTTATTGACATATAAAGAGGGGTTTGTATTAATTTTTATTCCTTAAGATTTTATTAATTAGTTTTTTAAATAGAGACTTGTAAAGTATGGGTACATATGTCATTCTCAAACTGTGAGCTGCAGAGCCTATCATCACATATGAACATATCACTTATTACTTTAATATGTTATAAAGATACTGTTATAAATTTTAGCTAAAGTAAGTAAAATTATAAAAAAAAATGGTCATTATAAATAATACAAAATGTTTAAACTAACATAAATGATATCAATCCAATGACAGAACACTTTATATTGGAAGTCAGCCAGTTCTACAAGTGGTATGGAGCCAATGTTTAAAATATTACACTTGTTTCATGAAATCAAATTAAAATGACTTGCAATTCAAATTAATAAAATTAATATGACTACATAATCTTATACCAATAGTTTCACTATGTTAAAAATTGTTTATTTTTTTAAATTAGAATCAATCTTTTTTTTAGGTAAGTGAACCTTCTAAAACCTTTATTAACATTAAATTTTATAAACAAAGTAACTAAATAATGTGAATGTTCATTAGTTATTCTCAACTATGAAACAGAGTAAGGTTTGTGTAATATAAAAAAAATGCATCCGAGATGAAGCTGGGAGAGGGTTGCTAGTAGTACTTAAATAAATATTTAAATACCTACAGTTGTTTTTGTTACAAGGAACACTCCTTATTCCAGAAATCCATTATGCAAAGTCATTATTTTCCATATCATAAAACAATGATTATTTTTATAAACTCAATTATATTATTTTTATAATGAAATCCTAATTTATAATGAAATAAATAAATTTAAAACCTTGACAGGTTGACAGGTTAATATTGTGATAATGGTAGAGTTTAACCCAGAAGCAAATAAAGTGGAATTGTAATAATTATGTTTAATAATCTGCATAAGAAGTTTAAAAGAATATCTTCCCTATATTGTAAATTGGTTTACAGCTATTATAAGCGATAGAAACAGCAACTAGTCAGTACAGTACATCAGTTGCTTTTTCTAAAAGTACATACACAGGCATGTTAAAAAAGTCAACAATCTTTGTTTAGTATTTTTGTAAAGACTTCAGGCATTCTATTCTACTATTGTTCATGAAAAAAAATCAATAATATAATTGGCCTTTAATAAGTATGTATGTGAAAAAACATTTAACACCATGGGCTGACATCCCTTACTCTTGCACTGAAACACAACAACACTTATTTGAATAAGTGCTCTTGTATTAAATATTAGTTGAAATATTGCATACTATAATTTATTATGTACCTATCTAAATAAATAAAAATAAATTGTCATATGTATTGACAGAGCATCACTTGAAAACATCATGACCAAAAACGTTGCTAACTTTTTTGTTGTTGTTCGTAACTGCCAGGACAAGGTCTGTAAGAAAAAAAATTTCACAGGGAAATGTTGGACCTTGGGATGGTATTTTTACGTGAAGTTGACAGGAAGATGATTTCCAGGTCAGCTAGTAAAATATAATAGAGTACAAATTATCTCTATATATATAAAAATTTCGTTTCACCTTGTTTGTCGCCGATGAACTCCTAAACTACTGAACCGATTGTAATAAAACTTGCACACTGTGTGCAGTTTGATCCATCTTAAGAGATAGGATATATTTCATAAAGTTACGCGGATGAAAGTCACGTGCAACAGCTATTATATATATACTATTATTATATCTTACTAGATATTAATTAATTATAATTGACTGTAGTTTTTAAACTTGAAAGGTATTCAGGCGTCAAACAAGAAAATTATTACCAACCGATAAGAGCCTATTTAATTTTATAATAATAAAACATATGCTTTATATTTATAATAATTTTGTAATTAATTAATTTTATAGTAGGTACCATAACTATATTCTAAGGCTTAGTTAATAATGTAAATACCTATCTAAAACATGCTACATTAAAAAAGTGATTCATCAAAACTTAAAGCACCTAGATCGTTGACCTACTTCATTTCTCTTTTTTTCGCTGATTCTGATTTACATTGTGAATACAAATCGCAAGTTGAATTTTAATACCTATATGATGAAGTGATGAATCATACCTCAAAGTTTACAGCAGTAGGCAGTAGGTACAGTTCGCTGATGTCATGCAAATGTAAAAACAAAACAAGGGAGCCCTTAGGCCTTTTTAGGAATCCTTCCCGTTTTATATATGTAAACGTAAACTCATTTGTTAGCTAAATACCAATAACCTATTACTTAGTATTAGTATAAAATATAGGCCGTCTATGCTACTTCCTATAAACGAATTTAGGTATAAAGTTAACATTCTTATGTAATATTCGTGAAGTTTTCTCTATTCTCAACGAAGAAAAATGTAGTCTTTCACAGATTTGAACTAAAAAAAGTAAGAAAAATTAAATAATTAACATATGAGAGGCGTAAATACCTTGATTTTAGGTGTAATCCAATATGCAGATGTAAGTCGTAGTCCTATTTACACTAAAGTAACACTGTCATTTATGAAAAACAACACAACATCACAAAGCTGCACTACACAAATTTTCACTTATAATTAATAAAATACGTGAAAATATCACATAATGCGCCATTTTCGCACAAAAACCGACGGGCAGCAGTCGGCAATCGCTGCCATCTTTTTTGTCAAATGCAGTCAAATCAAATGTCTAAAAATCTAAATATAGCGCTTCGTACGAACTCTGGTGTTATTTTTAGAAAATACGATGAACTTTTTCAAGTATTAGTAACGGCATCTGTTATTGTATCTCTTACACTAAGTCTTTAACACCAGATGGCGCTACGCATACTAAAATATCAAACATTTTAAACAATCGGCGCTTTGTTTTGATATATTTTATTTAGCCCAGTCAAATTAATAAAATAAGAGGAAATAACTCGTGTAGTTTTGAAAATTGGTACAATTATACCTTGCGGTATCCAGATGAAAATACTAAAAGTCCACAAATGTGGGATCTGTGCTGAGTCTGTAGGATGGGGTTGAAGATACCTTTTTTCAGGTTTTTGCTCATATCGTGAATATCTGAACGAATAGCAATATGATTCTTGTTCTTCTTCTACATAAAATTTTCTACAAAATTTGGATAGATTAATTTTTACTCTACGATCAATACTTTAGGAGCTACAGGCTGTGTAAGTTAATGTTGAGTTAAGTTTTATCTACAATCAAGCATCACTGTATTAATAATCAGAATAATTAGTTTAAGTATATCTAAAGCTCAAGAAAAGATTCTGAACATGTTAGTAGGATGTATTGTAGGCGTTATCCGGCTTGCAGGCGACCGTATATCTGAGCATTGCAGATATACGGTCTCGGGAAGTTGTTTCGCGTATTCGTTTGCGTGCACGCGAAAATCTCCTCCGGAAATGAAGTGAGAGGCTGGCCGAGCCTAGTGCCGTGGAGGCTATTCGTCCAGTGTTGGACGAGTGGCTCAAGAGGAGACACGGGGCTCTCACGTTCCGCCTGGTGCAGGTGCTCTCGGGTCATGGCTATTTCGGGAGCTATCTCCATCGGATGGCTCGTAGGGAGCCAACTCCAGAGTGTCCATCGTGTACATGCGCTGAGGACAGCGCACAGCACACACTTGCGGAGTCCCCTAGATGGTCGGCGCGGCGAACTGAGCTCGCTGCGACCATTGGACTTGACTTCTCTTGCCGGTCGTAGTGAAAGCTATGGTCGGCAGCAGAGCCGCTCTCCGCCGCCTCCTTCTGCGAGATGACATCTTCGCAGAAGGAGGCGGCGGAGAGAGAGCGGGAGGACGACGTCCTGTACCATCCCCTCCGTCGCCGACGAACTGGACGCAGACGGTTTGCGTACGCTCGCCACCTGGATCCCTGACAAGACTAGGGCGGTAGATGGGGACCGGACGTTGCGGCGGCGGCGGAGTTGCGGAAGAGTGTTCGTCCGTCCTCGAAACTTCGCTTTTACCAGACGCGGAGGATGCCAAGAGGTTTAGTCGGTAGGTCTACTCCACTACCATCTCGGGGCAGGAGTCCGATATAACCCACCGGTCTGTCCGATATAAACCACCGGTCTGTCCACAGGCCGGTGGGTATCCATGATGGATTCCTCTTGTAAAAAAAGGGCGTTAAATCATGCTTTTGTGGGGTATTATGTTAGCTAAAAGTATGAAGAATAACTGAACTTGAACGTGAAATTTAAACTTTGATGCAGGCGTTGTGACCTAGACACAATTCTTAAGTAGATGGTAAAGCATCTTAATTACAGCACGTTCCAAGCAGGGTGGTCTTTTCAGCATGACTCAATACCATCTAGTCATATAATACATATTATAATTTATTTTTATCGATTTTTTCGATTTTTTTGAGTTAATAATTTAGTTTGAGTTAATACCAAGATAATAATAAAAAAAATTATACTTATAATTATAATTTTTTTTTATTGGAGAAAAATTGTGAGTAGACGTGAAACTTGTTATTTGGATTTGGTTGCACTTGTTACACTTTATTTAGTGTTTACAACAGATAGATAGGGATCGTTATGATGTAAATCTTACCTACTTGCCGCATACCTAGATACATCTAACAAAGTACTCACCTTTGCGGTGATCCATACATACCAAGGCCAATTTTTATAACTTCGTATTTCTAGTCACTTAACTTTCTAGATTAATCACTTTTG
Source organism: Synanthedon myopaeformis (assembly GCA_944738685.1). Lineage (NCBI taxonomy): Eukaryota > Metazoa > Arthropoda > Insecta > Lepidoptera > Sesiidae > Synanthedon > Synanthedon myopaeformis. The sequence goes on from OX122919.1 coordinate 5,868,932, forward strand.
TAACGAACCTGGATTTAGAGAAATTGAAAGAAAAGTGCGCTATTAATGTTTGATATTACCTAGAACAAATCAAATTAAAATCAAAAATTTACGATTATATAGGAAGATATTTGTTATATTGTCAGAAAGAATTTTGTATGAAAAATGTAAAACCTCATTTAGAAATTACAGATAAGCATCATTTATTTCATGTTTACACTATTGACGGTCAAGTTTTAATTTAAAAAAAAACATACTTAGTTGCTTTGTTCGTTCTTCCATTTACGGGATTGAATAAAAGCGGATCTGAGGAAAGTTTTCTCGACGCATGTCCTTATTAACTGTTTAGTTAGTCAATAGCAAATACGTAATAATACGCGTCACATCGCACCACCGTGTTTGCGAGCCTGTTAACGCCCGTCCGTGCGGTGAAAGTCATTGCGCAATGATGCAAGCAGAGCTCGCTTGCAGTTGCAACTCCAAATAACACAATCTCCTTTGCGGACATAATAAAAAAAGGAGCATAAATTCCATTGTTTTATACGAAAACAATAGAAGCAAACTCAAGCAGGTCATAGAATAATATAAAATCTTTAAGACGCGGCAAGGACTTCAACTAATTGTTTATTACCCGCGTGCTGACGTACGGTAATTTTAATTTGATTATATTTATACATATAATCAAATTTGTACAACGAAGACCTGCCCATGAATGCTGGGCAGCAAATGGATTTTCAGGACACTGGACAATCTTACGGCATCCATTCGGAGAATTTATATCCAATGTGGAGCCAAGCTGTGGATCCTAGTGGAAGGAGCCACAATTTATATGAAATGACTATATAAGATGATTCAGAGGCGGATAAACATAGGTACAAGTATATGTATACTTATAGTAGGGGAGCCCAAGAGGGGATTTTGTTATTTACTCGAGCGCGTCAGATATTGCCAATGTATATACCCCACGTGTCTCCGATAAGGGTTATGTGTTAATCTGCCGGTTTGGATGGTGGGGTCGGTGGGGGTTGGGGTAAAAATTTAAATACTACTCGAGCGCGTCAGATTTTCAGAGGGGATGTTGAGTGAACCCAAACTAAGCTCCCATTTAAAATACAGACGATTCGGATGTAACGCAATCTCGTGCAACTTTTTGAAAATGCAAAAAAGATTTTTGGCGATTGCTATTTTGAAATACTCGAGCTCGTCAGAGTTTCATTTCTGATCGTGCTGATTATTTCTTAATACAGCGTTTTTTGAACTTGTGAACGCCTGTAGACACTCATCCCACCGTTAAAAAGGAAAACATCATATAATCTTTAAAATCCAATAGGTCCCCACGACGCTCGAGTGACTCCACATTTAGCATCGTGGGCTCCCCTACCATTACGCAAGCAATTTGGTTTAATCTAAGCTAATATTATAAAGAGGTAAAGTTTGTATATTTGTTTGTTTGTTTGTTTTTATCTAGGAGGTGATCTTCGAAAATCATCAGATTTAAAAAATTCTTTCACCAATAGTTGAAAAAGAATTTTAGAATGGACACATGCTAAATATTCCATGCAGGCGAAGCAGCGGGCGCCAGCTAAAAACAAAAACCCAACGCTTGGCAAAAGTATAATGTCAGGATATTGCTTTACTTATTTTGACAGGAGTTATATCTTTTATTTTTTTAACGCGGAAGAAGTCGCAGGCACCACCAAGTTTTTGTATAAGTAAGTAGGTAAATATTAATGTTTCTTTAACAACGTAACCTGATTACGACTGGCTTTTGCTCGTTACGATACCAATCTTTGTGAAGCGTTAAACGGAAGTGTATATTGTATAGGTAGTTGTTTTGTCCGAAATAAGTTTGCTTTCAAACAATACGCCAACAAGAACATTGATGTAATCGGCTCCGGAGGCAGGGGACGGCACTTTTCTCTTAAGTTTCACCATACGGCGGATCACGGCGCGTGAACAGTCGACTTGACGGCGCAGGAAAAGGCGCACGCGTTGATTTTATACCGCCTTCCAATTTACCGTAAAACAATTGGCTACATCGCAAAGTGATTTTACGTTTAATTTTGTTTTAATTAATGTGACAATTTATGTGTGTCTGTGTAAAATAAAATTGAAGAGAAAGTTTAATCGGAGTTAAGAGTTATATAAAAGCATTCTATATCTTCCTATCTTTTAAGTGCATCTACTGCGCTAGAATAACTGTAAGGTCTGTACTTTTATAACAATATATTTATTTATAATAAATTTTCATTAAAACGTGTCACGTTATTATAAATATTACCTAACTAGCTGATGCCCGCAACATTGTACGCGCTGATGTAGTTCGTTTTTTGAATATCCCAGAGGAACCTAACATTTTTCTAGGAAAAAGTATCCTATAGTTTAATCTAAGTAACCATCAATACATCAGTGAAAATCGCATTCAAATCGGCTTAGCCGTTTCTGAGTTTAGTGTCCCCAAACCTTTGCGTTAGTCTCGCAAATATTAAGAAATCACTGGACCGATTATTTTTTGTGTTATTCCCCAGAATACAGGAAAAACAGAATTAAAGAAAACCTAAAGGAACAGCTGAAAAATCGGAAAAATCGCAACTGGTGTTTTCGTAACTGAATTCGGATTAATTTCAGTAGATGGCGTTGGTGGCGGACCTATCGTTTGACAGATGCGCCATGCCATGCACAACTTTACTGTTTTCAATTTTCAGTTAGAAGTAGTTAGGAGGTTGATTAGGACTGATAATCACTTATGTATGAAGTTCACCAGGTCATCTAGTTATACGTTATAAATTCTTTAATTTTCATTAAAGTATTTCTTAATATATGAAAATAATGCAATAATTTTATTAATTTATTTTAAACTTAAATATGAATTTTTTTACTCTAAAATTAAAATTATTTATATTAGAATATTAAACCGCGACCACGACTTCGTCCGCACTCCTTTTCAAAGGCGTTTAATTTTTTTTATTTTCATTTCTGTACACTTGATATCTTAACTGTAACTTTGAGATAATCCCTCGGAAACTTTTTCCGAATGAAAGGTAGAAGACCTTATATGTCCTTTTCCTCATAACGTGTATACAAAATTTCATGATGATCAGTTGACTAGTTAAAGCGTTAAAAACGTAGCAATCGAACAAACATACTCTTTGGCTTTATCTATACTAATATTATAAAGTGGAGGAATTGTTTGTTTGTTTGTTTGGTTGTTTGTTTGTTTGTTTGCATTGAATAGGCTTCAAAACTACTTGACCGATTTGAAAAATTCTTTCACTGTTGGAAAGCTAAATTATCAGCGAGTAACATATGCTATATTTTATAAAGTAACGCGGACGAAGTCGGGTGCAACAGCTAGTTAAGTATAATAATAATATTATAAATGCGAAAGTTTGTATGTAGGTTGATGTTCGTTCCTGAATAACGCAAAAACGGCTAAGCAGATTTAGATGAAATTTAGCACACAAATAGTTTATTGTCTGGATTAACATATGGATATATTTTATCCTGAATAAATGTTCGGTTCTCGATGGATCGTCTAAAATCTATGATCGCTATGACAAACGGTGGTGCCGTAGTCATAACGATATTGATGTCAGGGGTTATGTTATAACTCATAAAATTTATAATTTTACAACGCATACGAAGTCGCGGGCACCAGATAATATTAATGTAAATTGCAATTAACGGGTACATTTTATCAGAACACGACACTAAATTCCCATTAAACATGATAACAAAAAATTAACTCCCACGGCTCAAATAATGTGTATTTCGTGACTTTTACTCTTTTACTATTAAATACAAGCGATGTGAAGTAATCGCATGCAACTTCAGACTACAACCAAAAAAAGGGTTGCGCATTCGTATAACGGGCGAAACAATTGCAAGCACCGCTCACTGAATGCCAATAATGATGAAACCATGTAAGTACGTGATACACTTATCAATTAGGGCTAACTCGAACGAAAGTGTAGTGAGAATCTAACGATTCTTTCAAAATTAACGGTTTGTTGTTGAGCTCTTTCGTTGGTATCGTTGCCTATTAAATAAAAATAAGCACCGCGATGTAACAGTTATACCTACAATATAGTGCAAGTAGCACATAACAAAACATTAAAAAAATCGACACGTAATTAACTTATTTGTTAACATGACAACAAAAACCCAAAATAATTATTACAAAAGTAAATGGCAATAATTTGTATTACAATGTTAAATAAAAGATGTATACTATATATATGAGTAAAATAAAGATACAGGAATAAGGCGTCATTAAAGGGGTTTGGGTAAAGTTGGCATCATTTTCAACTTTTGCGGCCATTCATAAAAGTAGCATAATTTGAAAAAGCAGTTCGAAAGTAGCATTTATTATTATGGAACTATATAGCTAAATAACATCGAAGCTGAGATATTTGGCTTTATACATTACTTAAAAAATCGTCTCTGTACACTACTTCGATGTAAAAAAATACATAATTTGCCATATTTGCTTCATCGAAACTAATTCCTACTGTATTAATTTAACGTGAAATAGTTTCACGTTTACAAAAGTCCCAAATCGTCGAATGGTTCAGCCAATCACAATGCATAATTCGTTTACCTGCATTTGCTCAGAGCCCCCTCTTTTTGGTGTGGTGGGTATCCATCATGGACACGAGATGGTAGTGAGGTAGACCTACTGACTAAACCTCTTGGCGTCCTCCGCGTCCGTATAGGCGAAGTTGCGAGGTCGGACGAACAGTCTTTCGCAACTCCGCCGCTGGGGTCCGTAACCGGACACTGGTCATTAGGACGGCGCACCCGAACTGCCAAAGTGCCCCGTGCCTCTCAGGATGAAGCGGGCGGTAGAGTCCCCATCTACCGTCCTAGTCCTGTCAGGGATCCAGGTGGCGAGCGTACGCCAGCCGCCTGCGTCCAGTTCGTCGGCGACGGAGGGGATGAGATAGGACGTCGTCCTCTCGTTCTCTCTCCGCCGCCTCCTTCTGCGAGATGACATCTTCGCAGAAGCGTTGAGTCGCTCGCCAAGCGGCTCTGCTGCCGACCATAGTTTTTACTAAAGCCGGCGAATAACAAATTAGAAATCTTTTACTGATAAGAAATAAATTGTTTTCTTGCTCAAAATCTAAAAAGACTATTAGGTAATTGCCGATTTCATACATTCAATAATTTTATATCTACATACTGTTCTAGTACACTTTCTCATGACTGACAAGGGTGACAAGCAATGCTATTAGCTGTATTTTCATTTTTTTTATTTTTTATTTTATACTATAGAAACAAATAGCTACTTATTATAAATCTTCTTTTGTTTTCATGAAATGTTAACATTGTTTTTAATTATATACATTTGATTAATGTTTATTATATACAATATTCAATTAAGTATAATTTATATATTAAGTATATATCGTAACTAAAAATTCACCGTATTCTTATTATTTTCTTAATTATTTTAATTACTATAAATAAAAGTAATTATTCCTAATTATTTTCTACGATAAATAATTCTTCGTATCCTGCACTCATTGTTAAAAGAGATTCTAATAGTCCTCACCTCGACGTAATAAATTAATATCAATCAAACAACTCTAAGCTTTTTTTCCTTGTTATTTATTGCATATAATTTGTACCTTATCTTGTCCTTATGATTTTTTATTGCAAATAACTGCGCAATTTAAATCATGTCATTACCTATTTAAATTTATCGTTAAATAATTTTTTAACATTATTTGTTTTAAAATTATTGTTATTTCTTTTAAAATTTAATTGTATAAGGGCCTCTTTCACGATGTGTCAAGTAGGCTAACAGCCATTTGAAGTCACCGGTAACCGGGAATGAAGGACATGATTTACCTTTGTACCGTAAAAGTCCCAAACATTAAAAAGAAAATAATAAAAAAAAATCGCCTATCGAAGGATGCAATAAACTGAGTGCATAATTTAATAAAATATAAAATTATTTCTAAAAGTAACTAATCAACACTTTACTTGTAGCTGGTGGAAGAGGCCCTAAGCGTATGTAAATATATATTTTAATCGTTGATTTTAATCCACATAATATGTAGAAGTATTACCTACGTTATATACAAATACAAATATACATAGATAGGATATTGTTATTACTTAAACTATATAATTACGGGAACATACAATACGACTTTAGCCATATTGGCAAACTCTACCCAGCTTATTTAACTTTGTATATGTGCTCACTTTATGTATTTAAAACGTACGAATAAACAGAATGTTACGTGACTATATTTAATTACTAAAAGCGAAGGTCGCATCGGGTCAAGTTAAAGTTGTACTAAACGCAACGCGTTAAAGTCTTTTCTAAGGACATTTTTTTCTTAATGTGATAACAAAAATAAAAACATTGATATATTGAGCTATTTGCTAGCGTTCAGTTATATTTTGATTATGTCTAATTGTATGTTCGTAGATAATTTATAGTTTATTCGGATAAAAAAATTGAAACTGTTGTAAATGTTATAAAATTTATAAAAACTATTTTGTTTCATTAAATAATACAAAGTTAGTGATGAAATATTATAAATAAATAATATTAAGAAGGATTGACATTTTTATTATTTTATTTCTAATTCCCATTAGCATAAAGTTATTTATTAAGGACACGACAAGGAGTACGTATATATGTAGGTATAACATTATTTAGGGCAGAGGTTAAACTTTATTGGCCTTACTTTCTTTATACCGAATACCTACTCATTATAGGTTTGAAGTCACATAGTACGAGTACCAACTAATAGTTAGGTACATTAGAGTTTCGCTTCCTTGAAACTCAAAAGATGAATTCTATAACAATGTCATTCATTGAACGCGTCATTTAAGACTTACGTAATACCTATACAGCATAAAATAATAATGAAATATAGAAACTAATTTATGTTGAATTCACAAAGAACTACATATATAAAACCACAACACTCATGCACGTGGTCAATGTATTGTAGAACTGTATTGTAGTTTAATAACAAATTAGGTAGCAGTTATAGACGACAGAAGGTTTCACTTCAATGGTCCAGTCTATCACATAATGGTTTAGCGGTTTACAATCAAATGGAGCCCCAGTATACAATATATTACTTCTATTATCTGTATCTATAGGTACATCATCCTATTAATATCATAAATGCGGAAGTTTTTAAAGATGGGTGTTTGTTACTCAATCACACAAAAACATCTGAACGGATTTGGACGAAACTTGGCACACAGGTCGCTAGTAATAAAATATTCTATCAAGCTATACAAAGTACAAGATTTCCGTAAAGATAACATTAGTCAGTCTAGTGGTTAGATATAATATTAGAATCGAATTTTAACATATTTAATTGTTTAAATTAAACATCGACATCAGTCTTTAGTTTATACTGACATGACAAACCGTGTGATCAGGAAAGCCTGCTTATGTAAATACATTTCTTTGTAAATGTTCTGTACAGTTCATAATTCATATTAGGGGGCAGTGAATGAAATAATTAAAGGTCTAAAAGCCGCAGCTTTCACTTCCTTCGAATCGAGTAAGCGCTCAATCGGATCGCTCTCGGACGGAGGCCATCTCGTCGCGGTCGCCGGTCATTCCAACCAAACTATTCTCGAGGTCATGTCAAGATGACTCCAAGTGAAAGTGCATGGATCGAAACGCGTAACAATTATCCGAACGTCGCTTTGTCACACTTAAAATTCTAATTATTTATCGAACAAACACAAGTCATGATTAAATAAAGGACACCTTAAAAATATACGATAGATTTCAAAAAAAGGAATGAACTACGAATTTATTGATCCATCTCTTATTTTAGATAAGTACATATTGACATTAATTTGGTAATTCATACCTGGCGACACATATTTATCTGAGATAGATGAGACAAGTTGATGACAAATATAAACTTTGCTGACAAAAGACTCCAAACTAAATTAAAAGTATAGTATACAATTGGTATTGTAATATAATTTACATTTTGTTAATATTAATTTGCTAAAATTAAATATAAATTTGTAGTGGCAGGACATACTGCGTTTAGCAGTCATAAATTTGGGCAATGCTTCTGGCGATATTAATCATCAAACCTCCAAATAGCAGCATGTTTTCGATTAGCGAGTACCTAAAGGACGCTAAAACGCATTTCCACTTTCCAGTGAAAGTTTCCTCCTAATTTCTTATTCATTATTCTACTAAGGTCAGCAGGGCACTTGCAGCACCAATTGCTTTGCTTGTAATGATAGACGAAGGCAGCCATGTACCACCAAGTGCATCAGTTAGCTTGCTGACTTTTACTTTAAAAATATAAATATATATATCAAATATATAGTAATAACAATACTGTATATAATATGATCATTTTTAATTGTTTTTTATTTTACTAGCAATCGCCTGCAACTTAGCAAAAAGACATACCCACTTTAAACATATACTTACTTAGGTACTCTTAACATATTATTGAAAGCATAAGTATTCTAAAGCCGCGATCAATCAAGTAGACATACACAGTACCTGTCGCATTTTAGACTTAGTAAAAGAAGGAATTGAGTAAATTAGTAAGTTTATTAGACAAAATTGACGGAAGTAGGCTGACAATAGTCAGTTATTCAATGTGTTGCAATAGGAAAACGTTGTACTCTTAACCATACATGTGTTTACGCACCTATATGCAACTCGTAATTTTAGTATGCAATCAGAATAGGTACGTTATGACAGCCATACACGATTTAAGCCTATCTTCCAATCGGTATGATAAGAAGACTACATTGTGTATGCTGGCATAAGAATTCACTACCAACCAGGTGAAGCTTTACATTTTTAAAGAAAAAATAAGATAAAAGCGAAATGAAATAAATTAAATTTTGTTTGATGTAAGATTCTAAAAGTCTGACCTTATGGGACCAAACCAGATGAGTTTCGAGTACAAACATCTAGTTTATTCTACACTAATATTATAAAGAGGTTAAGGTAATGTAGGAGGTAATCTTCGAAACTACTCATCCGATTTAAAAAAATATTGCACCAATAGCTATCTATATATAGCCACTCGGGCGAATTTATGCTTGGTAAAGGTATAAATAAATGCTTCACATATTTTGTCATGCGTTATATCTTTTATTTTTTAAGGAAGACGAAGTCGCCGGCACCAGCTAGTAATTCACACTAATTGATACTACCTAGTATAAATTAATGTGAATGTTTTAAAGAATGTGAGATTATTTTAATTAAAACCGGATTTTAATGAGCAAATGCAAATATTTATTTAAATTAGAAATACTCGTATTTTCGTTATTAAATATTTCTAATAAAAAAACGAATGGCCTAAATTTCTGAATTTTTTATACAATACAAATTAATTGTTGCAAAAAAACTATATTTTTTGCATGTTAAGACAAACAACAATACTTAGTATGTTTAATGTTGTATGAATAACAATTTCTAGATCTACAAGTATCATAATATAATTAAATTTTGCCTAATAGAACGTGAAATCAAAGCCTGACTGAATACTTATACACTCTATTAAGTTTCAGGTCAAATTATACGGCTGTTTGCGTTTATTTGCATATTATTAAAGTAATTGAATCTTAAAAAAAAACAAGAAAGTAAGTTTTTAGAAATTTTATAGCATATAAATTAATATTATATTCTATAAAATATAGCGTCTATAGTCGTCTAGTCTAGACCATTCTAAAAAGTAGCTAAGTTCTAAGATTGCTTTTTATATGACAAGGGATAAGTCACCCCTTGTCTTCCCTCTTTTTCAGACCAAGCGCTTTAAAACATCTTTTATAAAGGTTTGAAACTCCCTGCCGGGTTTCCAAGCTCATATAACCCAAATCTTTTCAAAGTTCGAGTAAATAGGCATCTTCTAGGCAAGTTCGCTCCATCATAAGCTTCATCTTCGCTACACGGGTAGATGCTCGCCAAGAGCGTTAGCAAACACATATCTAATAAAAAAAGACCTTACGTCACAAATGAAAACCTATTTCACAGCACCGTCTGGAAAAACAGCAATTAATATTCATCCTACAATATACTTTTGAAATTTTAACCTATGTTTTACTACCTAATTTTGAAAATCACTAAAATTCTATAGTTTTAAAATCATTAAAAATTATTATACAAGGCATTGTTGGATTAAAATGCAATAAAAGCGTAAAGGCGATACACAATGTTATTAAAAATATGCAGAACTTGGGAGTCTTTACCTCTTCCGCTTTAATTAACATACATGCATATTGCAAAACCCGTAAATACAAGTGAACGGTATAGATGAAAATGGATTTTTCGCCCGCCAGCAGCGAGCTCGTACCACGGTTCAGCGATTTCTGGTAAAGCCGGCCCCGATAGCGTTATATCATTAGTCCATGGCTAGCAAGCGCCTTTCGCTAACTTGCTACTGCATTGCTATTAAATAATTATTAGTAAGCCTTTATTAAAATGCATACAGAAGGTCTACGGACACGAATAATTATCACGCACCGTCAGCAAAAAAATATGTAAACTTAGTCAGGAAAGTCTAATAATGCCTTAGTGAATGAATATATTGTTTGAGTGTGTATATAAAATATTAAAACTTAAAAAAATTCTAAAACTAGCTTTTCTATCAAAAAATAAATAAGAACAAATTTGTAAGCTAGAAGCTGTTGGGGTGTATTCGTTACTGTGGGGAACAAGGGTTATCTAAATTACATGCTGAGCGTTATAAGTTGATAATTGCTAAGCTTTGGTTTGAATTTTAATTGAGGTATCAAGCTTAGAGCTTCACAACGGATTTTACTGTTATGCACAGTATAAGTAGCACAACAGACGACATTATTATGAATCGAGGACAAAACCTCATTGTTTGTACCAGGAAGTTGTCAATTAAGAGGAAGTGGATAATTTAAACAAATCGTATCAGATATTATTCATACCGATATAACATTAGTTGTGATCCGCAATTTCCTTCCCGTTACCTATTATACAATTTTATGTTACGTAGAAAATGTATTACAAGGCTAACTTGTGATGTTTTTGCAGGCGGTCGTGAATGCCGGGCCGCATGGATGGCGACGCACACCTGGCGTTCTCTCGCCTTACTCCTAACCATTGTCTCCGTCGTGCTAACTAAGTGTAAGTTACTTACTTCGGCTGTACCTTATGAATAATTTAACCCCAGTTTGGCTATCAAAAGTTCATCTAAGAAAACATAAAAACTAATTATTATAAAATCCGCTATATAGCAATTTCTCATTCACAGTAACCGTTAGATCTAATGGACCTATATGGAATAGAAATGAGCATCGTAAATCGTAAACTACAAGGCAGATCTCTTAAGTTTCTCACTATTCTTGTCGCCTGGGAGTGGCCTGCTTTCGTCCACAGTAGGCCAGTACATTCAAGTCGCATACTGTGCCCTACAAGACGTGGATCAAGGCCATTTAAAAGTGCAAAAAGTTGTAGCAGTCATTCACCCGGAGACAAGTCGCTCTCTGGATTTAGGTTACCCAGAGTCGAAATACTCGTAAGTTCAATTCACTAACTAATTGTAATGTGTATTGCGTACATTACGTGGGCACGTAGAATGGGATTCTGCCTTTAGAGTAGGCTTCGCCTTTTGCCGTTGGCTCGCAAATTTATAATAAGTATTACTGCAAAAACGTCTTACAATTATTTTAAAAAGTTATGTCAATGTATTTCGAAAAGTATATTGATTTTCCATAGTTATTTCAAATGAAAATGTTTACTGATTATTTATCGACATGAATTTTTGCGTTGAAAATTAAACGATGCAAGGAGTACAGAAAAAGATATAGGGTGTCTTTCTCCAAAAAAAAGTTCTGTTCCGAAGGATCATCTAAAAATATAAAAAAACCAACACCTGACAAATATACCAGCTCTGGAAAAAATAAGAAAAAATTGATCACCGGCCTGAGCGTGACGGTTCACTTACGTTTACTCCTCAGCGTAACGCGCCTAAGCAAGTTTTATTACATACAGATGCGGAATTAGAACCATGGAAAGGTGCTGGTCCGCCAGCGACAGCCGCCCAGGAAGCGGAGGACGAACGTCATGATGCTGAACTGCTCGCCGCGGTCAGAGCTTCCATGCAGCAATGGGAATCCAAGAGAACACGCACTAGGTACGAAGCCACGGTACGGAAGCTTAGTTAAGAAATCTAGCAAATCAATGTTTGCATCAACTTTCTCTACAACGTTATACATGGTTATACTTACCTACGAAATGGAGAAACGCCCGCTATTAAGAATTAAGTACCACTTTATGATGCTGTATTCTTAACATTGATATTACTACTGAATGTGCTGAATTAAAAACATAATTTTCTATGTAAGTATTACAATAAATGCCATTGGTATTTAAAGTAAAGTGCATTTTGCACATATAAAAATAAACTTTCACCGGCATGGCAAACAGTTTCTCCGAGATACCTTCTTACTTTCATTCGTGCAAATGCATTCATTAATTTATTAATTTCGCAACATTTCGTTAGTTCTGCTTCCAGTTAGTGATATTATGGAACCGTGTTTTATAATTAAAATTAGAGCAATTTGAAACATTTTCAGGAGTAAGAGGTCTCAAGGAAGCGTATGTTATGGGGAATTCGGATGCTTCGAGGATACAGGACCGTTCGCCTATTTGGATACACTGCCAAGTCCACCGCAGGAAGTCAATACACATTTTCTGCTTTACTCAACACTGAGCAGGTAGGTAATTTGAAGGGCCAAACTCAGAATACAGAATAAAACATGCTAAAGGTCTGCAAAACACAGTGTGCCCTGCCACTCTTGTCAGAACCATATAGAGAATTTTCAAAAGTTCATTTCCAAATTTTATTAAAATTAATTTTTGAATGATGTGCGCACGATATATCCGTTAGTCATTTCATTGAAATACTAACTGGAACACGTGACTTCGTCCGCGTTGCAAAATAAACAGTAAAACACCTGACAAAACTGCAAAGCAATATAACGCCTGACATACTTTTGTCAAGCGCCGCGGCTTGGCCCGCGTAGAATATTTAGACTATGTCTGTAATAACTATTGGTGAAAAATTATTTTAAATCAGATGAGTACTTAGTTTCGAAGATTACCTGCTACATACAAACAAACAAACTTTACCTCTTCATAATATTAGTATTACATCTAAATAAAATAAATGTTAAACGTGTGAAAAGAGACTTAACAGCCTATAAGAACATTTATTTTATATTTCCAGGGGCGATCAACCTCTGTTGGCAGTGTCGGCTAGTAACATGTCGGCTGTATGGGGATGGGCATCGAGAGCGTTTGACTCAGCAAAACCGACACGAGTCATAGTCCACGGCTTCGGTTCCAACTGCGACAACGTATGGGTGTATGAAATGCGGTCTGCCCTGATGGCCGTTGTAAGTCAATCAATTGATAATAGCTGTTACATAGTCAATGGCACTCAATAAGGAGAATTACCAATTTTAAAGAAGATTTTGATTTGATTGTTTAGCCCTTAGGCAATTTAGATACGAGGAAATTTAAAAATAATAATAATTGAAGTCGTTCAATACAAAATGTATGAGAAAATGAATTTTTGTCATAATTTGCTTTTCGTGAATATTTCCGTTGTTCGGGGCGACAAGTTCAGCTAATCAAATATCATAAAAATCGGTCCAGATCTCTCGAGTTATAAATAGTGTAACTAACGCGACTTTCTTTATTTTAATATATGTATAAGAAGATATGTACAGGTTGTACAGATATTGTTAATACCCATCGATTTAATACCGTATTTTTAAATATTGACAGTTTGAATAGGGAAATAACGATATTGCCAGAAACATTGAAAATTATTTGTCGATTGGTGAATTCTATTAGCGAAAAAGATTGTTATCTTTAGGAACCTTGAATATTTTTACTAATGTGTAAATTGTAGGAGGAATGTAACGTGCTTTGCGTTGACTGGGAAGGCGGAGCAACGATGCCTAACTACATCCGAGCAGCAGCTAACACAAGGCTGGTTGGGAAACAGCTGGCTATGCTATTACAAGGTACCTACACCACTTTTCTACGCTACTACACTAACAAACAATATGAAGAGGAAAGATTTTATTTTTTGTATGTAATGGATCTCGAAAACTACTTCATCGAATTTAAAAATTCTTTGACCTATAAAAAACTGCATTATCAGGGAGTAACATGCTGTATTTTATTTAAAAAAATTGATCCTTTCAAAAATTACAATAATGTTACTCCCATTAGTTAGAATACGCTGACAAAACTAATAAATGATGTTAAAAATAGTCAATTAAATCATGGGTACAATAGAAAAATGATGACTTTCACATCATATTTTGTTTAGGACGAATATAAAAATGCTCGTAGTAAAAATAATGCTGCGTGTGAGCGAACAGTCTAAGTATTACTCAGTTATCTATATTTTATTTGTGGTTTAGTTTATAGTATTAGTTTTTGTTTATAAAATTATAAATTCATATCTTAAGATGAAGTCCACGCGAACGAATTCGCGGATATCGGCTAGTATTTTATAATATTGAAACTATTGGCAATGAAAATAAATACTCAAACCGTAATAATATTTTTTAAGGTTTGGCTGACCACATAGACTTAAGGTTTGAAGACATCCATCTGATTGGATTCAGTTTGGGAGCTCATGTCGCTGGATTTGCAGGATCCGAGTTGAAGAATATCAGTCGTATAACAGGTAAATAACAATTAAATTACAATTGCAAATATTTTTCGCAGAATGTAGCCTTTATGTCGTGTCTAACCATTTAAACTGGTGCAGGATTAGACCCGGCTGGCCCTCTGTTTGAATTTCAAGATCCACGCGCACGTTTGGACCGCACCGATGCTAAATTCGTCGATGTGATACACTCGAATGGAGAAACATTAATATTCGGTGGACTTGGCGCGGCGCAACCGCTTGGACATGTGGACTTTTATCCCAACGGGGGCAGAGTTCAGCATGGATGCTCCAATTTGTATGTTCTTAAACTGAATGGTCAAATGTTTCGACATAATTGTATTGTCGTCGTATTGCTAGTTATTATTTCTGTGGTATATTTTTTCGCAGATTCGTTGGTGCCGTGTCTGATCTAGTGCTGCCGTGGTCTGCGCCATCACCCGAAGGCCGTTCGCTGTGCAATCACCGTCGTGCATACAAGTTCTTCACGGATTCAGTCTCACCCAAGTGTCATTTCCCAGCCTTCCCTTGCGCTGATTATGATTCGTTCCTTGAGGTAATGTAATACCTATACTAATAGTAGGTAGTATTAGCAAGAGATTGATATCCTTGTTTTAAAACAATCTTAACCGTATACCTATTGTCTCATTTATCATCAAATTAATTGTGTCTTAATGTCTTTAATTGTGGACGTATTCATCGCAGCATTTCGTTGCAATACCTAAATGCATTTAATTATGTTCAGGGCCGATGTTTTCCCTGTGGTGGAGATCGGCGTTGCGGTAATATGGGCTACTATGCAGACCGCTCGCTTGGTCGAGGTCAGCTTTACTTACTCACTAGAGAAGAAGAACCGTTTTGTGGTAAGGATTTCTTTTTTTATGTTAAGGACGACAGACAGTCTGGCTGACATGGTATCGTGGTGGTTATAGTCGCCTATAACACGAGCAAAGTCACAGGTGCTGAAAGTGCACTGCCGACTATAATAAAATTAGAAAGGCATAGGGAAATGGGCTCTGGCATCCCTTACTCACTTACTGAAACATAAAAGCACAAATGCTGATATTTCACCGTCACGGTAGCCATCTGTAAGAGGTGGTTGCTGCCGCCAGACGATCTACCCAAATGACTGAAACGCAGACTGCGTATATTTAAGTTTGCCCTGACAACACACTTAAACATAAAATTAATAAATTATTTTACACTCTAACGCTCTTTTGAAAAAACGACTGTCTAAAACTTATGACATATTTATTATTGACCCATTAATTTATTAGTTATTACCATATTTCAGCTCATCAATATCAGGTGTCGGTGTGGGGAGGCAATGTAGCAGGCGAAAAGGCGAATTATGGACGGGTGACGCTCACTTTACAAGGCGACTCCGGTCTTAACGAGTCATTCCCTATGACAAAGTAAGTTGCTATTCTTCAGAATACAATTTCATTAGATAAAAAAAAATATTACCAATTGTTGCACGCGATTTCCTTCGCGTAACTTTATAAAATATAGCCTATGTTAATCGCTGATAATGTAGCTTAAGGTGGGCTTAAACGAGCAATTAAAATTGCGCAATTCCAGTCAAATCCCATCAGCATATGGATATGGAGCAATTCCAAGAAACTAGGCAATACTTTGATACACGAGCAACTAGTTGAAAAACTATCGCTTGCTATGGACGACGACGTTTTACTTGCAGTGGCGGCCTGTAGCTCTTTCATTCTTCTTCATGAGTCAGAAGAAAAAGAAAAGGAATAGACGTATTTGGGTGCGATCTTTTTAGCAAGACGGAAGTAAACTTCATTGTGTTGTGAATTAGATGATATACTTATTATCTTTAAAATCAATTTATATGATCCGCACTCTTGCTTCTAAACCACTAGATGGTTTAGAAGCAAGCGAAGAAACCGATAAAAGAGGCTAGTGACCAATAGTTTTTGAGTTTCTTCATTAAACAAAAATACAAAATCATTCTAGGCGAGAGGACACCGTGAACGGGAGTGCACGATTCACGCACATGATAGTGCCTCATCCCGCATTAGGAGTACCCCTCCGAGCGACGGTACATTACGCCGCGTACTCAGGGTGGCTAAGTGCAGGCGCGCGAGCCATATATGTTCACAAACTACTCATTGCGGATAGCTTTGGAAAAACGTGGGTATAAACTACTACATAATGAATACAGTTTAGACGTGATTGTAGACAATAAATTTTACTCGTTTATTTTTCAGATCATCGTTCTGTAAAAAGGATTTGAAACTCTTATCGGAGGAAGCCGTTGAGTTACCTCTATATCCTGGTGACTGTCAAATAATGGAGGTAAAACAAATATTTATTATATAGGTAATTGAATTTTGAGAAAGTGAGAAAATAAATTTTTTTATGCCTAGCAAAAATTTTGAATAAATGTTTTAACACCAAAGAAAAATGGACGCGGATGTAGTAATGGGCAAAAGCTAGCAGATATAATTTTTTAACGTTATGTGCACCATGTAACTGAATCAATTTAATTAAGACTAACCTTTCTTTCAATTTATAGGAAGAAGAATTTATGAATAACACAAATGAAGTACGAATCTACATTGAAAAAGAAAACATGACCGATCGCATAAACATAGATCCTCTTGACAATGAGTTGCCCGAAGACGCGTCTCGACCGTTTCTTCTCGCAGACAACTCGGAATGGACCGACGGCGACACTGGCCGAGCTTTCGGTATGACTAACACCAAGCGAGCTCCGAGTGGAGCCATTGAAATCGCCGAACCCGTTTTAAGGCCGCGTCAACACAAGAGCGCTAGGCAACGAGCAGATTCATCGGACAACATTGAAATATCGGAACCTCTGCTCAGAGCTACTCGACCACCTTTATCGACTGTACAATCCCCTTCGCGTAAAGCTAAGAATTATGATATTTCGACTACCCCCACTTACGACACTGTTACATGGGGTGAGCGAGCGGAAAAAGAAGAGTCAAGTTTCGCCGTTCAGTTCTTGCCTTCGCGTCTGGCTTCGTTTATTTCGAGAGCCGAACGCTACGCAAGAGACACACTCCTGCCTCTGGTCTCGGCGTATGCGCCGCGTTTGCCCATATTCGGATCGAGAGAACTTCCCAAGCCCACTGCCAGATACATACCGACCGAAGACATGAATGAAACTAGTTCAGCACCTTTTCCGACACCTACACTAGAAATGAAGATCGAGACATTGAGATCTGTGGGACCACCGGGAGAAAAACGAACGATGGAGTCACCCGAAGACCCTAAAATACCAGTATCGACAACAACAACCACAACATCTTCAACAACGACCACGACAACGCCCGCAAGTGTGAAACTTCGAGCTGCACCTACTGAAATGTTAAAAGTTGTTTCGGGACCATCAGTTTCGACGAGCACAGCGTTACCGCCTGTAGCGTTACGAAGCGACAGCGAGAAAATAGTGATCGTTTACCCTAGTAACGCAAGAGACGAAAGGAAAATAAGATCACATTCATATCCCGAGGAGCTTCAGTTCGAAGCGTTGTACAGGCATACGAGCGCCGCACCTTCTCCCGTTAGAGTAGACTTGCCCACTTTTTCACCTCCAACCACTACGACACTGCCTAGTACCACCACATCCCGTCCGCATTCCCCAGAATCTAGATTTTTCTCTTTACCGTTCTCCAAAAGTTCTCAGGACGACGTTAACTCCTAATCGAAAGGCTTAATTGTTATTGGCACTTGTTATAAATATATTAAAAATTTAGTTATTATGCTGCGTACTTAATTCCAAGTGGTCTAATGAAAAATTACAATACGAAAAATATTCAACTGCACTGAAGGGTATTCATTGTATATAAAACTAGGATTACGTGTAAAATAAGAAGACATTTTTTTTACAAATAAATCTTATTTATTAATTGCATTATCTTTACTCTCCTCGACTCCTAGGAGGTACATTCGGTGAATAAAATGAAAACTCATAAAGCGAGTCAAACAGTATGCAGATACGATAATATGTTATTTGCATGTAAAAACTTAATTATCTGAAATTATCACACTACACAGATACGGTAAATACGAAACTATTTTTGCGGAGAAGCTTTAATATTAAATTTCATTCTTCTTACTTAAAAAATGACCCCATTACCCTCTAACGGGTGAAATTTTCAGAATCGCTGAAATACGTACTCATTTATTTCTAACCAGAAGCTTGTATATGAAATAACTTTGAAAATGACGAGTTTCCATACAGTTTATTCCTTATTTTACCCCTTTAAGAGTGGAATTTTCAAATATCCTTAGTGGATGTCTACAATTCTACATCATAGTATACATCAACTGCCAAAATTTCTAGTTTTTAATCCCTGTAGTTTAGACTCTTACGTCGATGAATGACTCAGGACAAACGATTTTATATATATAGATAATAATTAATACATTCCCTCGAAATCCTTCAAACTTACTTGACCTGTTGGTTTGTGCGGATTGTTTATACAGTGTTACAATGAGTTGGCGTATATTGCTTCTAGATTTGCTAGACAACTCGTCAGCATTTGAGCTAAAAGTTCAAATTGGATGATACTTTACTTTAAATATAAATTATCTGCGCTTTGTGTGTTAGCTCATTGAATTACATAGAGAGCGAGATATATCAATATGCGGCCGTATCTGCACAGTGTGTGACTCGCTTAAAAGTTTCGACACACATTGGCCACAATGCCGTGGCGGCCAATTGAAAAAAATAACTAAAACTCCTTCCATTTGGTAAACAATAAACAATAATAAGACATTACTGCATGAACTTGTCGGAGTTCAAGGTGAGGATGCGAGCGGAAGACTTGGCGTCGAGGAACAGAGTCTGCGTGGCGGTGATGTGCTCGCAGGTGATTCGACTCGCTCCGTCAGCGCGCGCGCTCAGCGAACTAGGCGTCAGCAACTGAACGGCGTATCTGTGCACCAACACAAATCAATAATGGTTCATAAATTCATGAATATCAATTTGATATCCGTATTTCTATTCGTTAAAGTACCATTCGTTGTATCCTTAATATCAAATCAATAACGGTACTTACTTATAAAAACAACAAAAATTAATTAATTTAAATAAACTTATTAAAATTTAAATTAATAAACTTTCACTGGCAGATAGCCGATGGAATAAGGAGGAGTAAAAAAAAATCACCTCAGAGTACTCTTTGCACCAATTTCAGAGAGAGATTCGAGCGCAGCATCTTCGATGGCTATACCTTCGGTGGCAGCGCGCAGTTTCAATATCTGAAAAATAATGACATCCGTTTTGTAATAGGCATGAGATTTCACAGATTGCTTAGTAATATAACCAAACAGGAAGACTGTTCACAAGGGATAAAGTTTTAATATTATTTATTCAAAAAATCGAATATATTCGTGTTAAGGACATATTAAAAAAAAACTATGAAAACAGTTTGGGATATGTTCACGAAAAGAGCCACGTATTCTTCCATCTAACCAGGTATGATGATTCTACGTTTACCTCGGAATATTTCTAGAAAGTAGTCATAGACACTTAAAAATATTTAAAAATAACGATATTTCCATCCTACTAAATTGTACAACTGCTCAATTTATCTCGTAAAACCTTTCATTTTTTGGATAAGGCATTCTTCAGTCGAATCTGGTTTTGGTTTGACACAAACGATAAAATACCATTATTAATTAGTACAAAATTAATATTTTTCGGTCAATACAATCAACACTTATTTACCTGCAAAAGTTCGCTTCTATTGTATGGCAATGTTCGGATGATTAACAACCTGTCCAATAGATCCAATGGTATGCCGTGAGGCGAGGAAATGTCTTCTGTTCCTCTGTAATTACGTTATATATAAAATTATTTATAATTATTAATCTTAGGCAACATCAGACACATTAGATGGTATTTTTGTACCTTATTACACAGCGCCCTCTGTTGGTGGCAAAAATAACAATTGGAGCAATGGCGGACTCGAGAGCGCGGTGGAGGTATGTGAAGGTTTCTATGTCTAACATGTGCACCTGTAAAATAATAAGCAAAGTGTTGAATATTCAACGGTTTTATATATAAACAACGAAAAAATAAAATGATACAAGTACCTCATCTATGAACAATACGCCTGGTACCAATTCTGCGATCCCTTGGTCAATATATTTGTTCACCACCTTATTTATTTCCTTTCTAAGTTTATCTGAAATGCAAAACTAAATTATTTCAGATTGCCAAACATCTTTCCATTGTTTTAAACACATCATAGTTTTACAATACACTCCATTCCATTCCAAAATTAGCTGTGCTTTTTCAAATACACATGGAAAATATCAAGAAATGCAAAGCAAGCAAGACTTTAGACAATTTAGTATTGCATATACTTTGATTTTGCGTATAATTAATTAAAATCATTGTAATTGTTATTATTTTAAAGATCTCAGGATCGTCGATATCTTGATTTTTTTTCCGAGAGCCTGGGTAAATTTAAATTTATAATGACTATCAAGAGTTTATTGGAGAGACCTAATTGATAAATTAATATTTTAATTTGATTTGAATTTTGAATTCCACCCTGAATAAAATTCTTTATTAATAATAACATAATGCAGTTTTTGATTTAAATATTATATATTCATTTCTTGCTGTGAAACAAAGTTTTGGCAAACAGAGCAAACTATGTTTCACACTCATAATCTGGGAAGCTATAAATAACCACATACGAGTATGAGGATGAGGCCTCTCACCTGTGATTTCAGTTTTCTTGGGTTTCATAAGTTGTCCCATCATAGACATAATATCATGTCCACCTTGAGGTCGAGCATTTGCACAGTCCAAGTCATGTAGGGTTACATCTTGAACCACCTCCTTTTTCTTATGTACATCCCCTTTAGGCAATGGAACATATTCTTCAGCCTATAATAACGAAATACAGCAAGGTTCTTAATAGTGAAGGAATTAATTTGTCAAAATGAAAAAATAAAATTGTCTGCATTCTAAAAGGTGTAACACTAATAGGTTAGATTTTAACACAGATTGACTTTATCTAAAGGTGCTTCTTCCAGGAAGCATTCGTCTGTAAAGTTGGATGAGTCTGAAGGATACTTTCCTAACGTCTCAGGGGCCCCGGGTTCGATTCCCGGCGTGGTCAACTTTGCAAATGAACTTGCAATCTAGAACAGAGCCACTGTTCTAGATTTGGAAAAATCATTCACGTAAAAAAAAATTGTGAATAAAATTCATTTTCGCATTTTTCCTATACATTTTGTATGAAACAGATTTATATCGAGACGGTACGAAGTTCGCCGTGTAAACTAGTAATAACATGAACGTAGATTGCAATACCTTGAACAGAGATTTGTGTAACTTAGCAATTACAGAACAGATGAATAAAAAATTAATTATTTTTTTAAGATTAAGACATCAATGGTCCCTAAATTATTTTTTTTGTCTACTTATTGAATGTTACTACCAGTAGAAAAAATAGCATGAGTAAAATCTCATAAAAGCGAAGACACAGTACCTCCAGGTCAAACTCAGTAGCGAAAGTGTCACTTCTGCCTTGGCGCTTCACCGCTCCAGAGTTAGCTTCTATGTAAATGACATCCCCTACGTCAACTTTTTCCTTTTGCAATGACTCGTAAATGGTAGGGTCCAACTTCAGTTGCTTTGTACCTTTTGCAGTCTTCAAACTGATAATTACATGTGAAACCTGTTTTCCGTAACCTGTAAGATATTCACAATAGACAGTATACTACAAAAAACCTTGCAAGTCAAAAATATATATACGTTTTTTTTACCAACATACATTTTGTGTAAAAGTGGCAAATAGAAGTGCCATCCCCTTTCATTCCCTTGTTTTAATTGACCAGGTTATATATTCCTTTTCTTTAATTAAAGACAAAATGGGGATACAGTATCCAGGGACATAGTAATCACTTACTTGATATAGACACAATGAATTACAGAATAAATACAGGGCGTCCCAAGACTATGCAATATGAAGGGAAAGTACCTTAAATATCGTAGATAGGATATACAACATTTAAGTTGGATCAATTCCCAGATGAAGCAAGTAATTTTTAGAAAATCTTTGAATGCAGTATTACTAACTTTAAAAATAACATAAAGTCTTGTTTCAGCAAAACAAGTACTTTCCCCTCATGTCGCATAGTTTTGGGAGAGCCTGTATGTTTGTACACTTTATGATAGAATTAAACTTCCCCAGAATTAAAAAATGCTTCCTTGAATGGTGTATGAGTTGGAAACACTATAACTGCTACATTTATCTCCTATGTTTATTAACTTACCACCTTCTGGGCTCTCACTCTCAACCGGTGTAAGTTCAGTGACCTCTCCCTCGTATACTTCTTTGGTTTCACGGACTCGAAGACCGATAGCTCGACGGAAATTTTCCATCAACACTTCAGTTTTCTTTATTTCAGTACTGTATACTTCACTACCTACCATTGGACAAAACGGTACCTACAAACACATTAGTAATTACTTCCAGAAACATAAATTGAGGCATATTAGCATCCTGTAGTCAGAAACTGGGTGACCCATCTAGCGAAAGCAAGTGTGCAGAGCCCATTTCCATATCCATTCTTTATCATTTATACTATTAAGGTCACTACTATACTTACCAATTATACTGTCAGTCTACAAGCCCTATAATAAAACAAAAAAAATTATCAACTTACTTTATTACCCAATTCTTGAGCTATAGCAAGAGCGATAGCTGTTTTGCCAGTGCCAGGAGGTCCAGCCAATAACAAAGCACGTCCAGCCATTTTCTTACTTCTTATCATATCCACTGCTATTCCAGCGGCCTAAAACAGCAATTAGTTGCAATAAAATAAAATTCTAAA
Source organism: Synanthedon myopaeformis (assembly GCA_944738685.1). Classification (NCBI taxonomy): domain Eukaryota; kingdom Metazoa; phylum Arthropoda; class Insecta; order Lepidoptera; family Sesiidae; genus Synanthedon; species Synanthedon myopaeformis. Next base: position 5,892,454 of record OX122919.1, read on the forward strand.
ATGCCAAAGTTATGAATCATGTGAACATGTTTGTAATAGTGTGTGTAAATTTAACATTTATTAATTTTTGTATTACTAGATGGTGCCCCCGGCTTTGTCACGTTTACACACGATATTTGTTCTACTAAAGTCTTGTATGTATTAATGAGCTGGGATTATTATTGTTAAGCTTAAAACTTCATTAAAATGATGAATAAATTCACATTGACAGTAAGCACAGAATTTGGGTAACTTTGAACCTTGTATATTTTTTGGAGAATAAAATTTAAATAAATGGATCAATTGCAGGGTTCAGATAATATAATAAACATAATTTACTTTATAGTTAACAATTTGCATGTACAACACTTTTGCCATGACATCTGTGGATACTACAATCCCAGCAGACACGTTATCGTTGAATAATTTGAATTGAATTTTTGTTACAAACACCTTACAATAATGAAACAAGTAAATGAAAAATAATATTGATAAGTGCAGGCTAAATAAAGACGGTGTATGCATTCTTGTGTTTCGTTTCATGCAGTGGTTATCATTCACGGCCTCATTTCAAATCTTTTTTTTTATATAAACAGGTAATTAAATAGGATTACCTTATAACATGCATCATAGCAACCAAACATAACCTATATGTTTTGTCAATAACAGTTAAGAAATATTTTAGGTATTATACGTATATAACAAGTAATTTACAGTCAGGAACAGATGTTTTAAGAATAATTTGATATCACAATAATCTTCACCTCTCGTGCTGCTTCCTGTCCTACCAATCCGGCTGCCATTTGAATAGGAACTCCATTTTCATCTAATCCCAAACCTTTGATATGGCTATGAGCCGATATCCTTTGAGTCTTTGCAGTACTTTTCACTTCTTCTATTTTCATGATTGTTTAAATTGCGAGGTATTTCAGAAAAGAAAGCACCATATGAAATTATTTATAGCTTGGCTAATTATTTTGATTCCGTACCGATACCGATGTTAGTCGATACGATACCGGCCTTTTCTCTTTGTGAGTGAATGAATATATATAAAAAGTTACTCTATGGAATGAATGAATTGTGTTGTTATGTGAGTTATAATTATCTTGTGATCGGTTGTGATATGATCATATAAAAAAAAATAGTCTATGAATGTGATTGTGTGTGTTGTTTGTGGATGTGAAGTTGGCAAAGACATTATACCTAAAGATAGTGCACTAACATACAATGTACGGTGAGAGTAGAAATACCTTCGTCAGTTTACAAATTCATTCCTTTATTAAGTGGTAGACTCTTAGTACCTTTTGAAACTAAAGCACTGAGCAGACAATTGCATATGAAAGTAAACTTACTAGATATGACAGCAAGGATCAATATCAAGAACAGGTTTACACCTCTGACCAATAAAATAGTTTGATATAAACATCAAACCTTTTTAATGGTCTGTCATTATGAATATTAATTACAATTAAGTAATAATTAAATTTATAATTAATAAATTAATTTTTAATAATTGTATTTGTATAGCTGTACGCGCGCCATTTGAGTGCAGCTCTGAGGAATGCGCTTAGTTCAACTCATGGATTTAGAAATTTTTGAATATACTACCGTTCCGTTAGTATATTCTATACTCTATGGTTAAACTATACTTATTTTTTCAAATTTAAGATAACAGTTTTGTATTGAGCAAATTTTCAATATATTTTTATACTTATTGGTCATGCAATACATACAGGCTGGTTGTCGAAAAGTACTTTCTTTATAGTTTTGTGTGGTATAAAAGTGTTCGGTGATAGTTTTTTTTTTGTGAGCTTTAAATTTGTTATTGTCTGTGGTCTATAGTTTGAAGTAAACTGAGTTTGAATTGTGACGCTGTCACTTAGTGATGATGTTTATTATGTATTATGTATGACCAAGAAATATTATTATATACTCTAGCGAGTGTATGGTATGGTAGTCAGTAGTATGACCGTCTGTGGTAAAATGGTGATTTGAAGTTTGTTTTAAGAAAACAAATGCAAAACGAATATGTAGATAATTATAAATTTAACTATTATTTGAAGTGCATGTGTTGTGACTTACAAGTGAATACTAATGCAGTGTATTTAGAACTAAGAAAAATCAAACATTTTATATTATTCCTTTCAAAACATTGAAAAGATAAACTTACTATTAATAATTATGGAGTATACTACACAAAATTTGGAATATGCAGTGTCAGTGTTTTATAATGGTGAACAAGCTGATCGCAGCAAAGCCCATGCGTGGCTTACTGATGCTCAACGTGCACCTGATGCTTGGCAATTTGTTTGGGAACTTCTCAAACCTGATAAGGTAAAATTATGCATGTGGCCTTTCGTTACCTTTATGAAAATCCTCTCTAGCTATTAGTTAATTAGCTACTACCCTTTTTTCTGTCGAATTAAAAAAAGTAATTAAGCCACCGTTTTTATAACAGAGCCAAATGGTCATATTTCACACCATTTGTTTTATGAATATATTTGTATTTTTTTTTAAGAATAAAAAATATGTATTAAAATATGCTGTTACTGAGTTTATGTTTTAGTAAATAATAAGCATGTATACCTAAAAATAATACCTATATAAGTTCATGCATATTTATAAATTATTGTCATTAATCATTTAAGATGAATGACAGATTAGACTTAGGGCTAGAAACAGATAAAGAAACAGTGACTATTTCAGATTATTTATAGATGGGTGTGTAATATAAAATATTGGGCGTGTAACATAAAATATGAAATTTTTTATGAAAACATAACATATGAAAAAAGTTTTCCATACTTATTGTGTTAGTGGACAATTCGATCAATTGACAAAGGCCTTCAATTCGATTGAAACATGGTCAGTACTTGAGTCTATCCAGTGTATAGACAATATTAATAGGAGATTGAAGCGAGCCACTATTGTTTAAGGGAATCAAGGCACTTTCCCTGAAAAGTTATAATTTTCGAAATACATTCAATTATGGTCTGGCAACCGATTGTGGATATTAAAGAGGAAAAAATGTATATGCATAATATTACCAATTTGGGCTTACGGGTTACAACTCTGGGGCACTTCCTCAAGGCGTTTGACTTCTGAAGACATCTAAAAAAAGACCAACAGACCTGCTGTAACCAGCAGCTGACATGATTGTTGCTTCTTTTCGAGAATATTTCAAAATCATCACTGAATGTCCATATGTGACAGATTGAGATGAAAAAGTGGTTAAAGAAAATGTGTCCACACCATTTCCATAGTCTTCTAATTTTTACTGTTCCATCTTTGACTATTTGTTAATTTAAAATAGAACTTTAATAATTTGTTTATAATGGGTATGATTTTTGTATTGTTTCAGAAAACGGAAATACAGTTTTATGCAGCTACAACCTTACATATGAAGATCCTTCGATCTTGGAATGATGTACCCATAGAAAGCTATGAGGAATTAAAAAATAAGCTCTTAGAAGTGGTATTTACTTACTCAAAAGGACCAAAAATTGTCACTAATAGATTATGCATTAGTGTAAGTTTCATTGCTAACTTTTATCAAATTTAATACACTTTATGGGCTCATCCTTTTAGTATTATGTGAAAATTTGTGATGGATGGATGTTTGTTACTTTTTCTTGCAAAAACTTCTGAATGATGAATGTTGACAAAAATGTATATTTATAAAGATATACAAAGTAGTGTCAAAGACAATCAAAAAATTATTTCTTTATTTAATTAACAATCATTTAAATTAAAATATTGTGATTTTAATTTTTGTATAGCTGGCAGCATTCATTTTACAACAAGGAGCAGCTGATCTACCATCAATATTGAGGCCATTATCGACTTCAGAACATTCAGCATTATTACTAGAAGTTCTTACTGTGATACCAGAAGAGGTAAGTCATTTAAAATTATTCCAACATGAATATTTACAAACTACAATGATATATATATTCCATGAAATTAAATAATTTTGTTTTATGTCAGTTAAGATTAATTAAATTTTAAATTTATTTTTAGTACTACAGCATGACCATGGGATCGCCTTTACGAAATCAAAATCGTATAGCACTTCAAAAGACGTGTCCTGCTGTTTTAGATGACATGTTGCGATATTTCCACACTGTTTACTAGTAAGATATTACTAATTTAAATCTTTTATGAATAAAATTTGTAGTTTACTGTGGATTCCAAAACCAAGAATCCGTGGATTCCAGAAAGTAATTTTGCAACTTCTTTGACGATTGTGTAACTGTGATAAATCTATATTAATATTAGAATGTAAAAAATAGTAACTCTTTCTGTTACCTTTTCACCTCTTATCTACTCAACCGATCATCATAAAATTTTGCATACACATTGTCAGGTATACAGGAAAGGACATAGGGTACCTTTCATCCAGAAAAAAGCTCTGTTCCCGAGGCAAAATAAAAATCCAACACCTGACAAAACTATCACAGCAATAAAGATTGAATAAATTATTGCTCACAAGCTGTTGCACTCGACTTCGTCCGCGTATCTTTATAAAATATAGCATATGTTATTTGCTATATTTTAATGTAGCTTACTATAGGTAAAACAATTTTTAAAATCGGTCCAGTAATTTTTGAGTTTATTCATTACAAACAAAAAAAATCACAAAAATACAAATCTTCTCTTTATAATAATAGTATAGATAGATATATGTTCAAGGTAGTGAATTAATAATTTGACGTGATTAGCAGTAATTACACCACCGAACAGCCACCTTCCGAAGAAGTGATTCAATCGTGGCACGCAGCGGCCACCTGTGCGTACAGCTGGATGACCTTGGGCGGTGAGGGCTCGCACGACACCGGCAGCGCGCCGCTCACCGAATGCATGCCACTATGTCGCTCGATGCAAGGGGCTATTCTGGTCATATACCAGTAAGTCTCACCAGTCACTACTCTTACCCCTGGGCCACGAAAGCAACGTTCGAAGCGAATTCGCTTTGCGCTGCAAGTGTCGAGGGTCAAATGATTGTAATTTATGTAAGAGGCCACAACACGGTGCTGCAAATTGATTTGAATTCGCTTCGAGCGTTGGTTTCGTGGCCCAGGGGCCCTAGCCAAAAGCAAACGTACAGTCGTAAACGCTACGCTCAGGCTACGCTATGCTGGGAGAAAGCTTTGTGATTGGTCAAAATTTTATGTGGGCGTTACAACAACCAATCACCGGGCTTTATTTCTTTCGTTTCGTAAGTACGCAAATGGTCGTTCGTTTGCATTGGTTTGCTCTTGGCCCCAGGCAATACAGCGCTTTTGAACATGTTTGTTAAAGGGAGCAACTAAATATCGTTGTGTCAAATCAAAATCTGCTATGTGCTGCTAAGTTGGAGATATTGAGACAAATATAATTTCCCTGAAAAATGTTGTCTTCTTATATATTACATAAACTTAGTGTTATAAACATGAAAATTCAATGGTTTATATATTATTTATTTATTTTGATAATAGAGTAAATTTTGCACATGACAGATGTGCAGCAGACATGGCATATTTTATTACACAAGCAATTGACGAAGCTGAATAAATATGATTATTTTTTATACCGAAACCATAATAAACAAATGTAGTAACTGTTTCATGTGATGTTCGTACGTCAGGTGCTACGAAGCGGTGAGCGACAGCGCACTGGACGTGTGCGAGGAGTGCCTAAAGGCTATTCGCGCGGCCAGCGCCACATACAACGCCCATCGCCACAAGAATGCTGCGCTAGAGCTCATCACCGACATGGCCTCCTTAGCCCGTCACATGTTGCGCAGAGACAACGTGCCCAATTCTATCAACGAGGTACCTTTTGCTTTATAGTCACATAGTATTATATAGTGAAAATGGTCCTAAAATAAATGTTGTGTGATTTATCAGGAGTTACTGTCGGCGATTATAACGTGCTTGGTGGCGGTGGGCGACAACCACGCCGATTTGATCGTGCGCGCAGTGGACAGAAGTTCGCCGGACGCGGGCGTCATGCAATTCATGGAGGTGCTGTTGGACGCGCAAGCTTCCCCCGGACACTACCCCTTGCAAGAGACTCACTCCAACCTAGTGTTCGGATTTTGGTTTTCTCTTCAGGTAATTATTAACTTAACTCCCCATATATATCACTCAAAATAATCTGAGCACAAGAATATCATGAATTTTTTCAAGAAGTACGAGCAACAATCTTATAAAAGCATAATTTTTTTTATTTATTCCACAGAAGCGCTAACTGCAAGACTTGCGTCAGCTAACTCTCTCTTACCTAGGTTGCTACTTAAGTTTTGAGTGGCAACACTGATGTGAATATGTCAAATTTGACATTATCATCATAAAATTTGACATTTGTAATGTTGAACGTACTCAGAACGTGTTGTCATACGAGTGCTATTTGTGTTGTTTACAGATACTTAAAACATTCACCTCGGTCAAAAAATGGAATTAAATCGCAAACATTTTTGTGCGATGATTTTCTATGACTTTCGACGTGGATTAAACTAACAGCAGTGTGCCGATCAATTCGCTTCTGGTGATGAAGCACCGTCTCGAGCCACCGAGTTTCGCTGGTTTTCCGAATTCAGCCGTGGTCGCACTTCGCTTCAGGATGAATTTCGCGAAGGACGTCCTTAATCGACTGTTGTGGCAGAAAACATCGATGCTGTGCGTGAACTGATATTGCAAGATCGTCATGTGACATACCTTGAGATTGAGGCATCTTTGGGCATTAGTTCAACTCGCATACATTCAATATTGCATGAACATTTGGTGCAAGGAAATGTTATAAAAATTCAATCGCGGTGCTTCAAAAGATCTATGTATATGAAACTGAAACTAAACCACAATCGACTGTATGGGTCTTTCAAGACGAGCCAAATCCAACAAAAGTTGTTCGCGCACGAAGCACTTCGAAGCAAATGGTCGCCTGTTTTTTCGGAATAACTGGACATGTCGCCAGCGTTCCATTAGAGCAACGTATAACACTCAATTCTGAATACATTAAACGTACGCAAAAGTGTATTGATCTTTATGGAGAGAATATTTTGAAAAACAATGAAGCCTTTTCCGATTATAAATATTTGTTTATCTCAAAACTTAAGTAGCAGCCCTTGTATTAAATGTTTTAGCTCTTAGGCATTATAATCAAGATTAATATTGAGCAAATAATAACTGTGTGAAAACCAGATTAATTGATATTAATTATTAACTAGCAACTAATTTAGAAAACTGCTTTTTGTTACAGTGATAATGGTTGGCTACGAGTTTTTTTATTCATTTAATCACGGTGATTAGTATTTGTTGATAAAGTCGCTTATTTTCAGGATGCAATATCAAACGTGAGGGCGAGTTCTGAAAAAGTCAATCCGAAATGGCAAGAGGTGTTCTCTCGTTTGTTGACCACTTTGATTACTAAATCTGAGACGCCAGCTGACTCGTCCCTAACGAAGGACGACAAGGAGCTTTTTAGATGCTATAGACAAGACATCGCCGATGCTGTGGTATGTAAACCCCTCGTTTTTTAATATTAATGTGGACAGAGAATCTGACTGTTCACTTAATGGTAGGTGGCTACCGTCGCCTAACACAAGCAACGCCAAAATGGGTATTGACATAACTTCCTCACCGAAACACAATAGCAAATATGCTTTATATTACAGTGCTTTTCTGTAAGGGGGTGGATACTGCCTCCAAATGGGCTGTCCAAATGATGGCGAAATGCAGTATGCCCTGTCATACTTTCCAGATCCAGACCGTAGTCAACTTTAAAAAGTTCATTGTCTATTTTACTCGGTTGTGTTTTCTATTTGTATATTTTTATTAGGAATAATAAACTTCAAAAATTGTAATGTATGATATATTGTCACATGTAAATAATTTACGAGAGAATAAATTAGTTAAATTAAGATAAAAGGTGATGTGTGCAGATGTACTGCTACTCGGTGGTGGGCGCGCAGTGCTACGCGCGCGTGGAGCAAGTGTTCGTGGAAGCGGAGACGGCGGCTCGTCGCGAGGCGGCGCTGCACGCGCTGCTCGCGCTGGCGGACGCGGTGCCCGCCGGGCCTCTCCCTCCTGCGCTGCTCGCCATGCTGCAGCGCGCCGTGCAACTCGTACACACCGAGACCGCGCCGCACGTCGTCGTCACGGCCCTCGACTGTATAGGTACAGTGGCTACATTGGGATTTCATAGCCGCCTACGGCATATCATTATAAAGTATACAAATTTGTCAGGCGCGTATTCGGTTTGGCTGTCGAACGTCGAGGCGCCACGAGGGGATGTGCTGAGCCGCGAGTGCATAATGGCGGCGGGCGCAGCGCTGTCCCGCTGCACGCTGGCAGCTGCGCGGGCGCTGCGTCGCATCTGCATCAACTGCCGCGCGGCCGCCACGCCTCTCGCCCTAGACATCTGTCGCGCCGCACAGGTGCAACCACACATTATCATTAACTTATTCTTTTTCTTTAAAAAATATACAATATTACCAACAGCAATATTCTGTTAGTAATGAATTGTTTAACTTTTGTTAACAAACTTTGAACGTTTTTATTATTATTCATTTTGTGTAACTTTCTGAAGAAGTTAAGCGATAAAATTTAAAAAAAACGCCTTGGTAAATGTTATAATTATCATGAAAGATAATTATGACATTTACATTATCATTACGGCTTATGAATATGGATATAATTGACAGTGAGGTGTGAATAGATTTATAATGGCTTTCGATTGTGTCAGAGTGGTCCGGCGCGCGCGGATCCGTGGGTACGGCGGCAACTGATGACGGCGGCGGGTGCGGCTCTGGACGCAGCGCCAGACACCACCGCCGACCCTCTGTTGGCCCATCTCATACAAGACCTGATGCAGGATCTCACCAAGCAGGTTTTTATGCCAACTTATGTTTTATAGCTATTAATTCACTTCAGGTATAGACTGGAGTTATATTTTTTACTTGCTGCACCTGCCGGTCTACGTAAAATTATGGGAAACACGTACGTGTTTCCGTTCTCGACGTTGCCGGTCTGCGAGAATGATTTGAAGTGATCAAAACGCACTGTGTCTGTATTTGAACTAAACTGTGTGTGGTGTTTGTAAAGCAGGGTGAGGAAGCGTTGACTGGTAGTGGCGACGGGGCACGTAAAGCGGCCGATTGCGTGGTAGCGTTGTTAGCGGCGCTGGGAAGTGGGGAGGGGGCGGGTGCTGCGCGTGCGGCGAAGGTCTTCCACGCGATTCTGCCCGCTCTACCGCCGTTAGCACACAACCACGCTCACGCAAAGGTACTGCCTTGTCTCATTCTACAATTCAATTCATCAAAACAATTATTAAACTCGTCAAGCACGTTCTTTATTAAACTTGATTTTTTTGTTTCAGTGTCTGTTTAATATATTGAAGCCGGTGGTGTTGTTAGAAGAGAGTCTTCCAATGATAGCTGATATTGCTCAACTCTGCGTCACTTCGTTCAACACTAATCCCTCGGCCACCGGATTAGATTTTGTTAGATTGGTAAGTCTAATATTTATTATTGCCATACGGTCGTGGTTATGCAATATAGTCATCAAACCGAAATCTGTTATGACAAATGCAAAAAATCTTGAAATTTTTGCATGAAGTTTTATTTAAGAAAAAAGTATTTCATTTGTTAGACGTAAACTTATTCATATTTGAAACGTGAAAATGTAAGTTTCTTTATAATTTTGATAACAGAGTAAATTTTACCCATAACATTATATAATAGTTGTTTAAAAGATGGAGAAGTAATAATGGTAATTTGCAGTTGATGTTGGCCGTGGGCACGTCGTGGGCGGGCACGGGAGGAGTGGTGCGAAGTTGCGTGGAGGCGGCGGCTCGCGCGGTGGCGCCCGATCCGTCCGCGTCGGCCGACCTCACCGAGGCGTTGTTCTCGCTGCTGCACATTCTCACCAAGAAGAAGCCGCGCTACCTCGAAGCCCTCGACGACGTGCTCTCGGACCTCGTAGATCTCGGTCAGTACTCTCACACGTTAATAAATAAAATAAATTTGTTTGTGCATGAATTTATGTGAAGAATCAGTCGAATCTTATATACGTCGACCAGGTTAGGGTTAAAAATAAATAATTTGCAGCGTGCAAGTGTGTGCGGCTGTGGGAGATGCGAGCGGCGCGCGCGGCGTGCGCTTGGCTGGCGGTGTTGGCAGAGCTGCGCCCGCTCGCACTGCAACCACACGCGCCTGCGCTCACCGCCACTGCCATCGAGTGCATCGGTAAGCACAAGCATACACATTACACATCCTTATCTCAGTCCTCTTTTTTCACTCTTCCGGACGACTGCAAAGGGCGGTTATTAGGCCGGTTAGGTACTACCGGGTCTTCACCACCTTCCACAAAACCGCGATTGCAGTATTCTGCCAGACGGTCCTTCCCTGCCGTAGAGCTCCGTCTTCGCGTGCGTTGCTCAACTAACACTAAGCGACAGAGCTATCCGAGAGAATCCGCCCGCTATGTCTCGCGCAGGTCTTTTTGCGCAGAACCGAGATCCACAAGGACCGGGGGTGCCGTCTCTCACCGGCCAACATCCGCGTGGGCCGAGTATCGCGGGAAGCTCCAACGGACCGTTGGCGCCTCCAAACTGATGTTCCGCCACGAGCTCCGATGATCGGAGCCCGCTCGGAACACACGCACCTGGGTCTTCTTAGTTCCCCAGCGACAATGCGATCAGCCAAGCAAAGGCCGGTGACCCCACCGGCCCCTGCAATCGCCCGGATTGCCGAGGATTAAGCTCCCCCACCTAGGGGAGGATCCTCATCTCAGTCCTCAGTCGTTCTGCTGTTACCTGAAAATGATCAGCATCTTAAGACACGATAAACACTGTTGTATTGGGGAATTAATCTATTCTGCACTGGAACAACCCATTGATAAAGTGCTAATCCATACTCCCAAACTAATATTGTCTAGAAAGAGGACTGTACCCGAGGGATCATCTATAATAAAACAAAATAAACTAACGCTTGTGTTAGTATTAACCAGCAAGTATTGTTATTCGATATTTATGTGGCAGCAGAGCGACAGTAGTCTATTTTTTTTTAAGATATAAATATAAATCAATAACGGTTGTGGTGGTTGTGGTGACAGGTGGCGCTAGCCCTCGACACCAGATCGACCCGGTGGCGGAGCTGCTGCTGTCGCTGAACCGCGCGTCGTTCTCGGGCGGAGGCGACTTGGCAGCTTGGCTGCGGCAGGCGCTCCACCCTCCGGGCTTCCCCACCGTCCACGCCACCGACACCCACAAGCACAAGTTCATCACCGCCGTCATCAAGTGAGACATATCTTTCACACTAAGCCACACCCCATGTTCATTGGGACAAGAGACATTAAACTTAAATTCTACAAGTCACTAGCTTAATCCGACTTCCCTTCGCTGCGTACGCGGCTTATTCTCGTATATAATATTAATGTTTCCATCCCATTTCTCCCGTTTGTAGATATATGTATATGTGAACACTTTTCACCCTAATTCAATTCGGAATTCGACCTAGTGCATTGGAACAGGTCAATTAGTTGCGCCATTTTATTAAGTATGAAAAATCTCAGGATTGGTTGATATGGATCTAATTGGTAATAAAATGTTGTTTCAGAGAGAAGAGCAGCAAGCGTCGCTTACTAGAGACGGTGCAGGAGTTCTCGTTGGCGTGTCGCGGTCTCATTGGCACCGAATACGCCCGACAGACGATTGCCTCCAAGCAAATGGTCGCGTAAAACACCAAATTCAATATTTATTTGTATTTTTAAGTTTCGCTCGTGTTCCTCGATGTCGATTAAGACCGTTGGCACCTGAATAATAATTCCTTTATAGCGTCTAGCCCCCTCACACACATTAACCCAAACCAATTTTGGGAATACACATTTCAAGAATTGAACATTATGAGAAAATGCAAATCTACATTTTGTTAATTTGATATTGTAAATATTCAATGTTACAGCCCTGAAGGCTTTTAAGTTACTTAAAACCGATAAAAAAAAATCAGAAAGAATGTATGCAGACATGCAAACTTTTCAAACGAAAACGAAAAAAAAAATGGAGGAGGTTCTCAATTCGACGCCTTGTTTTTATGTATGACCACGCATAACTTTTTACAGAGTAGTCTGATTTTGATAATTCTTTTTTTTTATATTGGAACCTTATAAACAAAAAGTCAAACAAGCAAATTAATTAATTACGTAAAGCGTGATGCGCGGCGGCGGCGCGGTTACGCGCCGACTCAAAATTACATAGGTATACTTATATTAGTTTAAGAACTTATTTATTAAGGTTAAATAAAAAAGGTTTATTATTTTTTCAGTTTATTATCTTTTCAGTTTTTTCGGCGGTTTAATTTTTTGTTAAAAAGTTTTTATTCTCTTAAGATCTCCTCTTGTAAAAGTTGTATAGGGTCAGGCAAGGTAATTATAAGACGAAAACAACAACTTTTCTATTTTCAAGATAACAGCAATAATTAAAAGGATCTTAGAATGCTTAAAACTGTGCACTCCTAAACTTCTATCTTGCATTAATATCACATATGCTAAACTGCGTTTTTTAATTCGAAGAAGTAATTTGACAGGTCCTAATGTCAAATTTTAAAATTATGTTACCAGCATTTTTTCCGTAATGCTGTACTAATATCAGTTTTACTTAAATAGTTATATTTTGCGGTAAAAATATTATTGATCTTGTTTTATTGATTTAACATTCTTATTATTGTTATTTTAAGGTTTAAATATCGATTAAAGCAGGATAACTAATGACCAAGCCGATTTGGAATGAATAAAAAAACAATTCACAATAGTATATGTGAAGTCAAATAAATAAAAAATAGTATAATGCATTACATAGCTATTATTTTGTTTGTGATAATTTTATGTCACCTATGAAAATATTCTCATCATAAAAATTATAATAATCGAAAAGAATTGCGACTTATAAAACGGATAATAGTTTATAATACGTGGTATGGGCGACTACAAATAGGACATTAACAAGCCCTATGTATTATATCACTTTTCGGTATGTACATGATGCCACGAGAGGCGTGCATTCGCCGTGGCTGCTAGAAGACGCGACTGCTGTTTAAAATGCAGTGTTGGCAACACTGTATTTCAAAACGGATCTAGATGGTTATGAAAAAAGAGCTAAAAAAGCTAGATATTTTATTTAGAGCTAAATAAAAAAAGTATAAGGAATTAAAATTACAGGAAAAATGTAACGGTCTTCTTAGATTTATTAACGATATTTATAAATATTATTATTCATCGTCAGAACTATCGACATCGTGTGTCAAATTAACTAATTCTAGTCCACTTGTGCTTGGCCGTAGGTTTTCTTAGTCATAAGTTGCCAATTTTTTTAAAACTTCTTTTGGAAATTGATAGTTATGGCAGCATTTTTTTTTTCGTCGTAATCTAGATCTAAGTCAGAATTGCATTGGTGGTGTCATTCTTAAATCTATTTCTGGATTTGTTTTTGACAATATTCAGTTGGCTAAATACTCAGTCGCAAGTCCACGGCAATGAAATCATTGCAAGAGCAAAAGAACACAATTCTTTAAAAGGATTGATGTTAGCCGCATTTTTGTACTGCAAAACTTCAGACCAAAATGCAATTGTGTTGTCCTTTTGCCACGGCACTAAGGCTATGTTATTCCATTGCGTTTTTACTCTACCAATAAATTCTTTATCGTGACCCATTTCCTGGACGAGTGGTGCAATATTCTCTTTGACTTGTTTCAAATTTGAAACAGATAAATGCGGTAGTTGTCCGGCGACCTTTGTTTGAGCTGTTTAATCAACGCTACCGTAAAATGTACGCACTTGTTCCGGAATTGTGTTTCATCTTCTGCTCAAAATCGATTAGTGTTTGAGATCTCTTGGAGTTTGCTTTCCTAGTAACTTGGTTACACTTATATCGGTGCTCTCGTCAAGTAATAAGCTATCTCCTTTCGCGTCTACGTCACTTTCGCCGGCATAAGGAACTTCCTCTTCTCCAATATCTGTGTCAGTATCAGAATTATTCAGTGTTGTCTTCTGCTTCTGTTTCTTTCTTTGGTTCTCCTTTCTGCTTTCTTTTTTTTAAAGGGTAGTCTGTCATATATTTTAAACTAATCTTGTCTTATTTTTTCCCACAAAAAAAGCGTCTTGTTCCCGAATCCCGCAAGTATTGCCCCGGCGCATGCGCGGGGCGGAAGCGGGAGCGCGTAGGTCTAATGTCCGAACGAGCACTAGATTAAAAGTTTTCGCGCCAAATTTCTCAACTGTTGACAAATTGTTCTCAAAGTAGTTAAGGTTACAAGAGAAGTTATCAATAACATTTTCGAACGTTATTGCTTATGAAATAAGGAATGTATTTGTCTATTATAATTAATAGAACTTCACTTTCATTCGAGATTTTTAAAGTGTCTTATTTTTACCCATAATATCAGATGTCTTATTATTGCCCCGCCTGGCCCTATCTGTTTTAGGAATAGTTTGTGATAATTACAAAATAGGACTTGTAAGTTGACTTGCCGTGTGCGTTGTGCATATATCTAATTATATTTATTTGTAAGTAAAAATTGTTATGTAACAATAAAATTAAAATAATGTTTAAAATTTTAAAATTCTTTATAATGCGCACTGCCAAGGTTTGAAACTCCCTGCCGGCGTCTGTATTTCCGAGCTCATATAACCCAAATCTTTTCAAAGTTCGAGTGAATAGGCATCTTCTGGGTGAGCTCGCTCCATCTTAGGCCTCATTTTTGCTACACAGCTGTTTGTTGGCTAAGCGCAAACCCTTCTCTAATAAAAAAAAATTACGCCCTTGTTTTATTTTTTCATCTTCTGATTGCGAAAGTGTCCGCCAGGGAGATCCCCAGAGGCAGTGGCGGTGCACACATAATGTTACATTTGTACAAGCAATAAATTAAAGTTATAAACTAACCCTCGACTTTCTTTCAAGCCCAAGCATGCTGTAGATGGCACAAAATCGTTAGTAACAGTATACCAAATTCCACATCAATCGAACCTGTGTAAGTTAGCGAGACCTCTTCAGCTAGGATATGAACTCGTGATCTTCAAACGCCTGAACAGATCCTCAAACTATAGCTTAGAACCATCTCGTCAGTTTTCAAATAAAAGAAACTGGATCAAAATCGTTCCATCCGTTTGGGAATTGCGATTTCATAGACAGACACACACGTCAAACTTAAAACACCACGTTTTTGCTTCGGGCGTTCGGGGAAAACGAACAGAAGAAAAAAAATTGCATTCATGCGAAGCGAAGTCGATTCGCTAGTGTAAATATATTATGATGTAGTTATGTACATTGTAAATAAAAACGCATTATGTTCTTTGGAAAACTTCTTATAATATTTTATTTTCTTATTACAATACTAAAAATATTTTTAAATTTCTATTCAGACTTGTTTATTGATTAATATAATTTTTCGAGCGTTAGTGAATGGTCAGCGCATATAACAGCGTTTATATTCTACTATCCATCCAATTTTCATCCAACTCACTTTAACGCTGCTCGTATCAATAACTGTATTTTGCTGACCTTCCATACTGATCAAATAACATTGTGGAGGCAAAGAAACTGGCTTCATAACGTTAATGCACAGATAATATAGTACTTTCTGACCGGTAGGTATTTGATTAGTAAAATTATATTCTCACCATTACACCAGTGTGACAGTATTTGATGGCAAATGAAAAAGATCTTGATTAGATTATTCAAATTGAAATATTTGAATTCAGTACAGACATACAAACATCTCACTCGTTAACACAAAAAAGTAAACATTAGGAACTTGTTACAAAATAATTTGGTAATTGGTAAAGTTTATCAAAATTATTGGAAAAAACTTTGGAATTATTGAAAAAAAATCATACTGAAACCATTGTCATTAAGTTTAGACATTAACTTTGCGATTCCAACATTACGGACCAAGACCAAGCCGGACCAACAAGTATTCAAATTTACCTGGGCTGACTGTAATACAATGATATTTAATTAAAAATAGATTAAATAACTGAAATATTATCAAAATGCATTTTTCAATTCTACAGTGTTTAAAATAAGAGATATAATATTTGGTTTTGATTTATGTTATGTTAATTCTGTGCAGCATTAGACAGAATTAACATAACAGACCACTAGTTAGTTCTACCGGAGTTTCAAGCAAATTATCAACTTAAAAATATCAAATTATCAAATTTAAAATTAAAATACTATTTCAATAGTAAAACTTTTTAAAATATACGTCATTTATTATTCTAACAAGTAATACTTCCTTTTTTATAAATCACATCACATTGTTCATTAATCTAAATATACTTTTAGCTGACTCCGTTGCTTATAGTCGGTTTAGAATGGTCAAGTTTTTAGGAAAGTATAGCGAACGCAAAAACACACTAAAACTCATCAGGTAGCCACAGTTTTACAATACATACAGTTGTGAAGCGAATGTACTTGCGTAGAGCAACGACGGGATCTCGCGGGGAAGCGAACTCGCTTAGTTTGCGTCCTACATTAAGGGCTGACACAAGCGTTTTCTACGAGTGTCAGTTAATCGTTTAAAATCTACGGGAGTTGTTTAAAAAATTGATTATAATTGTGAACAACTGTTGTGTACGGATGTACCTCGACAGCGAAATACAACAAAGATTTGAGATTACATAGATTTAGTTTGCCTACCTACCTGCAGTCACTGCATTGACTGGATAATGGACAATAGCACTATTATTTATTTTGTACTATTTATTATTATTATTTACTTTGTATATAAAAATAAATTTGATTTAGGACTAGAAAAGACTACTAATAGATACGTAAATCAGTCAATGCGACACTTGTAAATAAATTATTACATAATAATAATAATCACATTTATTTTATTTACCATTTTGTGACAAACTTTGCGACATCAAAGGCGTTTCACAACTTTTATGGATTGTAAAACTGTGACATAGCAATTCTTCTTAGTGATGGCAAGAAGCGGCGACATAGCAAAATTCTATAATTCTCTCATCATTATAATGTACTTATTTTAACTTAGGCCGAGTACTTGTCAGGCAGCTTAATTTCCAACCAAGTTAACCTGCCACTGTCCGATCCATTTTCATTACTGTACTTAGTTAGTCACTTTAATAAAACTTTGACCAATCTAAACGTCCATTAATTTATTAACAACATTTATTAACATTTATTAACATTTATTAACGTCATTTTAAAGTAATAAAAGCCATATTTAATTCAATAATAGTATTATAAAGTAGAAATTAACAATCATTGACCATTACAAAATCGACATTGTGAATGTCACTAATTTACAATAAAGAGCAGAAGGAAAAAATCGTAAGACAAAAAAAAATCGTAAGACTTTAAAACATTAAAGAAAAAAAAGAGTATAATAAATTTACATCATAAAAATATGTAAAATGAAATCACATTTAAGTGCAGTCCTTAAAGAAAATTGCAAACGTTTTAAAGGTTATACCTCTAAATATAATAATGTAATAGCAAACATCTCTTTATATAACATTTTACTCTACAATATTATCTAATTTGTATAACACTTAAAATGAAATGAGACAGGCACCTTATGATCCAACACACGAGGTCTCACATTCACGACTCGGTTGTATCTGCAAAAGAGAATACAAGATTGAAATTGTGTGTTCATTTTGTGGAATTTCACTCGTTTTTTTATGTGAAAACTTCTTTAGGCGCGTTGGGCATTTTTGAGATGGGAAAAACCATTGAACTCGCGACCTGTAAGTAACGTAACCATGTAACCGACACCTCTGTATATTTTCTGATATTGCGCCATTTACACAATACCACTGAAACTAAAATATTTTACCTAAAGCAAGGTTTAGACTAGCAAGTACTGGCAGTTCTGAAATTGCCAGAAGTATTTGCCGAACCATTTAGACGGCTTGCAATATTTCTATCACAAGTCGCTATTGCGAGTTGACAGCAATGAAGAATGAAATAAATTTTCCATGTTTATTATACAATTACACAGTAATTTTCTTTTTTTTCTAAGTAATCTTTCTTTTTCTATAAAATGAAAGACCGCAAATGCTTCTTCATCACTAGTCACTCAACATACCCAATTAAAAATATCAAGTTGTATAATGAGTATACAACTTGCGTAAAAGCGTCTAGTAGGGCTTACCCTGCGACGAGGTGTTTATCAAGCGCAGGCGCAGGTCGAGCATGCCCGGGGCGGAGCCTTGGCCGTCTCGGTCGCGCTGCATGTTCACCACCTGCTCCACCGACAGGTGGAAGCAATCCTGACGACTCAGCGTTTGCTGGCAACTCTCCTGGTCGCTGTGCGTGTACCGCGAGTACGTTACCTGGCGCACGTTACTCTTGCCCTGCACCGTCACCTGCTCGCAAATACATCTGACTTTGACGATTTTTACCAATTCATTTGAGTTTTTTTAATAATTTTTATTAAAGCACAGAATGCCGCCTTCGAAAGTGATCAACTCACATAAAGTTTTCTTTGTATTACTTGTTCTTTTATGAGAATGAGCGGCAAGCAGACCACTGGCATTACCGCCATGACTTTCGAACACTTTATCGTAATCTGTTACATCTTAACAAACTATTGACGAAGTTAAGATTATTATGAACCAAGAAGAAGAAGAACTAATTCGCTCAATGAGCGTGAACGGCGCGATTTCAACTGGCAAGATATTCTAAGTACATAACTTAAAAGTACTTTAAAACATAAATACACTACGTACTGAGGTAAAATTCACTTCCCTCTATGTGGTAGCCATTTTGTTCTTTTTTTTTTCTTAAGATATTCTCTACGTGTGTACAAAAAAAAAACATATCTTAAAGTTTTTGGGCTTTGTAGCTTATTTTTAAAAAATAGGCTTCACGCCTCGACAAAATAATGCAACACTCCTAGCTCTTATTATAATATATGAGGCACCTTGTAGATGTAGCGAGTCGAGTTGCACTTGGGCCCTATGTAAGCGACGTAGAGGTCGAAGTGGCCATGTTGGATGCGCGTGCGCAGTTGGAACAGCTCTTGATGCGCTAAC
The DNA here is from genome assembly GCA_944738685.1 of Synanthedon myopaeformis. Lineage (NCBI taxonomy): Eukaryota > Metazoa > Arthropoda > Insecta > Lepidoptera > Sesiidae > Synanthedon > Synanthedon myopaeformis. The sequence continues at coordinate 5,911,473 of OX122919.1, forward strand.
AACATCCACTCGTTCTTGCGGCAGGCCGTCGTAATCAACAGTCTTTGTTCCTCTCCAATCTTAATGCTTGCGTTATGTATACTCTGCGAAGGGCATTCAACCAAACAATCATTTACTTGCAACTGAACAATCTAAAATTTAAAACTTTTTACTGAGCCCAAACACGATATATCTGCTTTAAGTCGCTAAGGAGTTGAGTATCGCGCAGACTGCTTGATGCTGCAGCATCAGGTCAAGGTTACCATGTCAAGGAGATGCCACCGAAGTAACAGTATACCAAATTTCACATCAATCGAAAATGTGGAACTAGGAAATGGGCTGCTGATGGTCTTCAAACGCTTGAACAGATCTTCATGTATTATAGCTAAGAACAATCTATATCGGCTTTCAAACAAAAAAAAACCGAATCAAAATCGGTCCATCATTTTTAAAATAGGTCAAGTAGTTTTGGAATTTATTCGTTACAAACAAATCTTCTCTCTTTATAATACTCTGAACATAAATGTGACGTTCAGAGTAGAGTTGAAGGTACCTTGATGTGCTGCACCAGCTCCTCAAGTGGCACCGCCGCCTGCAGGGCGGAGCACTGGTTCATGGGGCACGAGTAACGGCGGGCCTCGCAGCTGGCCTCGTGCGACAATCGTCTGCGCAGTCGTATGCGTTTACCGCATTCGTGCCGACAAGGGTACCGCACCAGCTCGGCTACCTGAAGCACCGCAAACACACATGTACAGTCAAGTGTAAAAATGTCTATCTACTAACTAAGCCATTACAATTCATGTGTGTACTAAAGTGATGGATTGGTCGGGTGTTCTTTCCAGGAGTGATTGAGCCATATTTTTGTGAACATCTTCTCAGGTCTACCGAGATGCGATTCTTCAGAAGGTGGTAAAGCTTCTTAAAAATACTGAGCCTACACCGGATCATAAAGGACAATTACAGAGGAGCTTTTCTTACTTCATCAGAGCTGCAGATTAGTCATCATTTTTGGTCGCGCATGGCATGGCATGCTCTAAATACCATCATACGATTTTGTTTTAAGTGTTAAATAAACTTTATATTATTAAAAGGCTGTTATATTATTTTTTTAAGTAATATTAATGTAAAGGTCGTAAGATAGACTGATGGTTAAACAAATTGGCTGACGTGGTAGCTATTGTCGCCTTTTAACGAAAGCAACGCCACAACTATTGCATGTGAGTTGTCGATCTTAGTATAATTAAGGATAAGGAATTAGGAATAGATAGGGAAAGGCCTCTGGCATTCTTTACTCGTTCAACGAAACATAACGGCACGCACGCTGTTAATTCAGGGTGATCCTCTGCAAGGGGGTGGTTACTGTCGCCAGGAGGGCTGCCCAATTTACGAATGCAAAACGCAGTGTTGTATTCTGCCACTACAATAATATCTAATTTATCTTTATCTAACTTAAAAATATTTAATGTATATATCACAGAACTTATATATAATAATAAGTTCAAACTGAACACACCAGTATTTGTCTCCTTCTTGGGTCACTTCTTATACAGCAGAGATTTTCCTAAACATATTATTTTTAACCTTATTTCAATTGTCTTAGGACTCACACTCACATATTTCAATATCGAGAGGCCGAAGCGTCCCACGTCATGCTACGTGATGCTTCGGCACGTCGTGGCATGCAAAGGAAATAATATGTTCAGGAAAAAACCTTTGCTGTGTCGTGCAGTGCCATACTAATGCACATTATTATGACGATGTAAGTGAGTAAATTTCTGCGTACCCCTTCCATGGCGCGATTCCTGGTGGAGGAGAAGGTGGTGCGACAGATGGGGCAGAGGTTGATTTGGAGGCGACAGGAGCAGCACACCAGATGCCCTCGCCTGCACTGAGCCAATGGCGGCTCCATACATTCCATACACACCGGGCACTCCAGTAAATGCAACAGATCCTGAAACATTTCGACAACATTCTATCCTCTTTCCCTCGGGCTATACTAGTGGCAGGGCATATTGCGTTTCGTACTCACGTGGGCAACCAGTCTGGCGGCAGTTACCACCCCCTCACATGATACCACCATCACATGTGTGATGTTGTGTTTAGGTAAGTAAGAGATGCTTGAGAGAGTGGTAAATGCGCAATTCCCTATCCCCCTCAAAATCCCTAATCCTAAATCCTACCTATTTTAAGGCTAACAGTCGATAACATGATTTTAAGGAATGGCTGAAAAAATAAATAAAAAAAAACCACTTCTTTTCATATTGCAATCTTATTTTTGACTTTGTTTTGTCGTTATCTTGATCATATTTTTCATTTTGTATCTTTTTTAAGTTCTTTTTTTTTTTCATGCTTATACTGCAGTTGTTATTTCTCCTTAAATAAATAAATATTACAAACTCGGCATGTCAGGCATGTTAAACCTCTGTAATAACACTATAGTGAGTATAATAGAGCTTAATATGTCTTCGCTTGATCACACACAGGTTATCCTTTAACATCCTGAATAGAGGTAAGGAAGACTAACTCTATGAGAAAGTATCGGTCGGCTTTTATGAACCACTATTTAATGGTTTTGAAAACAAAAATTGAAACTCTTTTCTCCATGTCCTTTAGCACTATTCGAAAACATAAGACTTAAAAATATATGTAATACGGACTACATAATACGTAGTGTCCGACCGAAGGTGAATTTCTGGCCGAAGCCAAAAAAAAATTTTTGACCGAGCTTAAAAAGATTTTTTTCAAGATTGGCTATAAGCTACAATTAATAATATAAATGATATTAGAACTTTAATATTGAAGGTTTATATCGACTTTATAATAAAGAAAGAAAGGTAATTAAATCATCTCTAGAAGTTGATCTTAAGATGATAAAAAAATGACCTAGCAATTTTTTTGTCAAAAATAATAACATTTGGAAATAATGTGAACTACAGCATTTATTTATTTTCGAGACCGGCAGAAGCTGAAGGTTTCACCGAAGGTGGTTTTTTTAGCCGAAGGTGGCCAAAGACGAAGCTTCGGTCGGACAATAAATTAATACGTAACATTTCATTATAACATACAGTAACAAATATTAAGAAACTAAATAAAGATGACATCTACATGTGTTATTTTGCGTTATTCTCATTAGTGTCATAATGAACTACGTGTTCGGTGGTTGATCCAATAAAGAAGAGATTTCATTTATTAGGTTCGACAGCATAGAATAGTTCAGTGAGAGTGAATCTTATTAATTTAATATCGAAAATTGCGTACTGCGGTCTGCAGTCAAAAACTGGGCATCCTGTCTGGGATTAGTAATCACCCAGATCAGTGAAGAAATCAAAATAAAGTTTCAAAAAGATTTCATTGTCTTATGTTTATTCGAAAACCTTCCATAAATTACCAACAATTTAGTTGAAAACACTAAATCGCTGGCTAACCACATAGAAAAACTAACTTAGCAAAACTCACTTGGTTCAGTTCCTTCTCAGTCGGTTCCTTGTCATCGTTTTCTAAAAATAATTAAAATTAAAAAAAATTTTAGATTTCGAGTAACTTGAAAAAATAAAATAATAAGTAACAATTTTACCAGTAGAGTTTCCATTGTCTCCATTGGTGATTCTTCCAGAAGTGGTTCCATTATCTTGTGAATCACCATGTTTCTGTAATGAAAATAAATAAATAAAACATTATGGATTTATTGTCTATGTAAAATAAATAAATGAACAATATTTTAATTTATATTATGAATAATGTTTTTTTTTATATATATATTATCCATGTAGGAATATTTATATTTAATACTACCTTTAATATTATGAAAGGCTTATGTTTAACTTATCACCAGATATAACAAAATATAATAACTGCATTAAATCACTTTATACTACCAAAAATAGTAAATGAACTCCTAAAGTTCATATTATATTAGCCCCATCAAATTAGAAAAATCAGGGGAAATAATCCGTGTAGTTTTGAAAATTGGTACAAATATACCTTACGGTATTCAGATGAACATACTAACAGTCCTCAAGGGTGGGGGGTTTATTCTAAACAAAAAATGGCGATAAATAATGCCGAAAAAAAACGACACCATTTGCTTAAATCGTCTAAAACAACTTACGCATGGCAACTTAACACTCTTCTTTCTCGGGACACTGTCGCCGGGTGGTTCTTCGACGTTGGGCCTTGATGTGGCTGTTCTAGCTTCCTCGTGCTGTATCTCGTCTATTACGATAACATCATCGCTTTCTTCTATTTCTCCCGTCATCGGCATGCCGTTCGTTTCTTCCCCTTTATACGATAAATAATAAAACACTCGGTTTGCAAGTTTGCTGAACTTTAAAAAGGTCTCCAATTACGTGGGAGGACGACTAGTATTCCCCCCATATCCCCAAACAAATGTAACGATTATAAAATTTGCTACAGTAACTTTATGGAAGTTTTAAATATGTAATAATTAATTTTTGTTCTACACTTACTCAATTATTATTGTTTTTTTTTTAAATATGTATAGTCTAAAATGTGCCTCCCTCCACTTGGCTCCCATGTCTAGGATCCCATGGGATTATCAGTGTTTTATATTAAATGTTAATCAACTGTTAAAAAATAACTAGTCATTGTTATGTAATTATATCATATTTTTTTAAATTCAATTAGTTAAGAGTTAAGACATAATATGTAATATAATTTAAAATGTTTCCTATTTGAAATTCGAACGGTAATACTAGTTATACTTTTTTTTCACCAGTTTTTTTAACGAACCTACCATTCTTTAACCGCGAATTCATAATTAATAACTGTTCGTATAAATATATAACCAAAAAATATTCAAAATCCGCGCAAACACGTGTCTCTAACGTTTTTGAAGTTGCTCCTTGGAAACATCCTTAATGAATTTAACTGCCTAAAGAAAAGAAAAACGACAGGAGCTTTTGAGTGAAACCCGTGTGCTATATGTAAGCAGTAGTTATCTTTCTTTTTTTTTTTTTTTTTTTTTCAAAAAAGCGGTACAATTGGTGGTTAGGTAATACATGTGTAATACAGATCGCGCTATCGCGCTTTTTACCAGAATCTGGCATGCAAAATCAGTTATAAGTTGAACTTTAACTTGAAAACTTACTTTAACAAACTTGCACTTTATTACTAACGAAGAATAATATTAACTGTGGAACTATCTATGTAACTAATAGAACCTAAGATAAATCACAAAACGTGGCAAGAGATACACTGCATGCTTGTAGTCAAATGTTACCAATAAAATTATCACATAAGATGGTATTTAATGAATTTCTCGATAACCACACTCACCTCGTTGCATCCCCAATTCCATTCGTGATTCTTCCACAAAGGACGCTAATAGTGATCGCGGAGATTCTGTTGAACAAAGAATAAAACTCTTAGTGTTGTTTGTTAGATTTAAATTTTTGAAATGACTGTTAACACTTTTATGTTCATAGCCACGAAAGAAGAACAAGCCAATGCAAATTACCTCTGCCAGGGTCACGTGATTGGAAGCTAAACCCTGGATTTTGGTTTAAATTTCCTGGATTAGGTCTTAAAGTGATCGGCGACTCCAAACTTCCCGCAGGGGCACGAAAAATTTTGCCCAAAACTATCAACAAATTAAAATCTTTGTAGCACTACTTTTAGATTTTCAATTTATTTTAGATTTTAATTACGAGGGATATTCGAAAAGTTATGAGAAAGATATACTTATTGAGGGTAGCTTGAAGAAACAATATTTAGTTTGTTATTGTTACTATTGTTGTAAACTGACATTCATTTGTTTGTTATCTGCCATTTTATTTATATGCAGAACAAATAAAAAGAAATGTGTCATATTTACAAAGGACTTTGCTCTCAGTGTTAGCTTTGGAAAATGTATAATTAAAATTTATTAAATAAAGGTTAATAAAATAAAAGAAAAAAAAAATTATTGTCCTTAAATTTTGAAATTTCTTATCTGATTTAAATTATTCTTTTCTTCAGTATGGAAATTATGTGCATTTTATCGCGACACAATAAATACCCGTTTTTGTGGAGAAGACAATTTCGCTCAATTCCATTTGGCTCTTAGTAGCACCTTAAAAGTGCCATCTTGTGCCGTAAAGGTGTGCAAAAATCATTCATTAAATAAAAAAGTGAAAAATCGTGGTATAACATTACACGTGTATTTGTTTTTAAGTTATTCCTAATTATAAGATTGCATGATTACAATCTGTGTTGATGCGATATTGTGAACGTGCCATGACGATTACTGATACCTCGCTGGTCGTCTTAAGAGTTATCGATAAGTTATTAAATTTTACCGCAAGCATAACGGAATATATTATGTATTAGTATATGCCTGCGACTTCGTCCGCGTCCAATCACTACCAAACTTCACAGGAAACACTCGTTGGACAAATCTGAAGATAGTCTGAAAGTTTCATCAAAATCGGTTCAGCGGTTTTGGAGTCTATAGGAGACTTACATACACACATCGCCTTTTATATATATAGATAGATACTAGCTGGTGCCTGCGACTTCGTCGTTGAACGATGAAAGGTACCGTATGTCCTTTCTGGTGTCCCAGACAACGTGTATGTATGTATGGTGATCGGTTCAGTAGTTTTTGCGTGAAAGAGTTACATCTATACATCCAAACATACTTTCGCATTTATAATATTAGTACAGATTATGCTTTTTATATATTTTATATTTATAAAAAACATAATATACATTATATTATAAATTAATGAGAGTCCGGCGAAAACATTAAAAGTTATTGCGGAAGGTATTTTGGGTATCGGTTAAAGATATTTTAAGGATACCTACGGGCTAAATACAACAATTTGTAAATAATTTGGTTTGTTAATTAACATTTTTCATAAATTTTATATAACATAATTAATTGTATTGTGCATATTTAAATAAGATATAGAATAGAATAGCATAGATATAAGATATGAGGCAATTGTAGTTACTTGTAAATAATATTAATATCTATATAATTTATATAACAATAAAAACATGTTTAATAGTTTAAAAAAATAATGAGTAAAATTAAAATCAAAATATTTATTTATCAATTAGGTTTCTCCAAGAAATTCTTATGATCGTCATTATAAATTTAAATTTACCAGGGTTTCGGAAAAAAGCCAAGATGACGATCCTGAGAAGAAATCCCGAAAAAAAACTCAGGATACTATTCTTTTTGCATCTTTAAAATATAAAATTACAACAATTAGGTACACTTAATACAATCAAAATCAAAGTATATATACAACTACATTGTTTTAATACTAAACATAGAGAAAATAGAAAAAAATCTTGTCGTTTAATTAATCAGTGACCTTATAATAGCCTTTGAGAGGAGTTTGGTTTTAATGATACCTTTAAATTTAGATCATCTCAGGCAGTTTTTTATAAAACCGTATACATTGACCCATAAAAGAATTACTTATCTTGTGGAGTCGCGTCTTATGTAAATCTAAATCATTTTTAAACCTAGTATTTATATTGTGTTTTTATTTAGCATTTATTTTTTATTAAATTGGCTAATATTTTTATGCGCGTAAATTAAAATTTCATAATTCATAAGTATAAAGTACACTACTATAATAATGATACTATAATTGTAAAAGTTTTGTTTTTCGACATATAAAATAAACATTCTTATTATATTCTACATTATTTCTTTGCAAATTGCCGGTAACTCTGCTAAATGTTGATCTGTATTCTAATTTTCTCACCCATATCGTACGTTGGGCGTATATTACAATTACATAAAGTGTAGAGCACATACATTATAAATACTTGATTTATTCATTTTTGATAAAATGTACACTAAAAATGCAAAAATTTCTGGCCCCCGGCCTTATTCAGTGTTACCGCCCCGAGCCTCCGACAGGCTTAGTCCGCCACTGAAGCACTTAGTAGTTTTTTGACGATGTAAAGCATAATGTAAATAACTAGAAAATTCAAATACTTACGTCTAAGTGTCGGCTCTATTGGCTGGTATAAGCTATAAGGGCGATATCTCCTCGGCCTGTTACTAAGAAATGGGTTCGCGATATTATGTGAGTCAGGGCTACGAGTATCTGTTGGAGAAAAAGCATTAATTAAAATTATAAACTAATCCCCCCGACTTTTTATTGAGCACAAACAGTGTGTAGTGCGAGATTTACGCGTTCGTTGCGTTTGTTCGAGTAAAACTCGCACTACTCACCAGGCTATATCTGTTGAAGTTGCTGAGCAGTTGGGTGTCCAGCAGACTACTTGATGCTGCAGTATCAAATCAAATAGTTTATTTCTCAAAAATAGGATAACAAGATAACTTTTTTGAAGTTAAAAATAAAAACTACTACCGTTTCGGAAACAAAAAGGCATTCTGGCTGTAAAATATAGTTTTTTTCTACTTAAATAAAAACATAATTAGGTTTAATTGTATGTATTTAAAAACTTCAGTGAAAAATTATCTAACTAATTGCGAACACCATATCAAAATCCTTTGTGTAGTTTAGGAGGAGTTAGCGGATATACAAACAGACAGATGCGGAAAGAAAGAAAATGTTTATTTGGTACATTGTAAAGTGTACCAAAATACCATGTAGTGGTAGTATAAATTAGGACGCTGATATTCCGCGGATGCCGTTTCATTTACATTACTTACATACTAATTTATAGTTCCGTTTACTTAATATACATAACACATACACTATATAATATACATAAACAAAATAATGAAAAAGATATAGGGGAATATAAATACATAAACATAATGGCACAATATTACATGTATTGTGTTCAATAATATGAAAGCAACTTACAATTGTACTGTGTAAAGAAGATAAAACTTACCATGTCCAATTCTACTAAGCCCTAGTGTGTCACTTGATTGTAGTGTAGTTCAGAGGCAAAGTAGTTTTTATACGATAGATGACAGGGAAGTATTTTTACTAAGGTCAAAATGTTGAAATCTCAAAAAAGTGGACATAGCAGATTTCGGTTTGATAACGACGACATACCATGTACACAGTAGGGGAAAAGCAAATTGTAAATAACTCGAAAATTCAAATACTTACGTCTTAGTGTCAGCTCTATTGGCTGGTTGTTATTAGGGCGATATGTCCTCGGCCTGTTACTAAGAAAAGGGTTCGCGATATGTGATCCAGGGCTGTGAGTATCTGTTGGAGAACTAGCATTAATTAAAATTATAAACTAACCCCCGATTTTTTATTCAAGAGTGTGTAGTGCGAGATTTACACTTTCGATGCGTTTATTCGCGTAAAATTCGCACTACGGAATGAAGCAGACCTACACGTTAGGTGGCACTACTACATTCCCATACAAATTGACATTTACGCGTTCGACCGACGCGTTTCATCGAGTAAAACTCGTACTAAGCCCTATATCTGTTGAAGTTGCTGGAGAGTTGGGTGTCCAGCAATCTACTTGAAGCTGCAGCATTAAATCAAATTAAATAGTTAATATCTCAAAAATAGGATAACAAGATAACTTTTTTGAAGTTAAAAATAAAAACTACTACCGTTTCGGAAACAAAAAGGCGTTCTGGAAGAGAAAAAATGGCGAAAGAACCTCTCCAGAAATCACTCTTTTAATCTCATACATTTTTATCTTTTAAATAATCTTTAATTGTATAATACGCTTTTTTAACAAATTTCCGTTTTACAAATGTTTGTATGTTTGTGTGGATCTGAGCAAGATCATGCCTATTTCTAGTATTACAATTATGAATATCATTGTTTTTTTTTAAAAAACGATCAATATTTTCAACAGGTAAAGGTTACCATGTCACGGAAATACAGAAGTAACAGTATACCAAATTTCACATGAATCGAACATGTGAGAGGTAGTGCAATCCGTCAGCTTTAAAATACTTTTTATTTTAAAATAATAAAGAAAAAACTAAAGGCAAGGAAAGCTTATTATGCTCTGGGTGAATTTTTAAATGACACATTCTAGAATAGTGTTCTGATGCATTTTAAATTTGACTTTGATTTGTGTAATAGTTGTTTTTACACGTGATATATAATATTTTGCACACCAAATGTGGTCGTACATGCTGGGACCTTGTATTAAATAGTATTTATGTTATCTAGTTTTACACCCATGTACAGGCAAATAAATGATTTGATTTGAAACCAGATCAAAATTGGTCCATCTGTTTGGGAGCTATGATTACACATTTTTTATATTATAATATTATTGCTCAATCTTAATAAAATGACGCAATTAATTGACTTGTTCAATTGCACACTGAATAATGAATTTAATAGGGTGGGACTGTTTGTGATGTCCTATAGTAGGTAATCTTGGTTTATTTATTATTATTATTATTTAGTGACGTCGTTATTATATACGTTGAGCAACGCCATCATATAGATATGAAAAAATATCTATATTTATGTCAGTATCAAAAATTAATGATAATAATAAATGGCTGTCCTAAAATATAGGTTATATTTATTTTAAAATAATTGAATTACCAAACTTTTATGAAAAAAAAAAAATTTGTAAAAATTAATAATTGCGTACCACTGGTCAGTTTCCTTACTTCAATTTCACTAATTCACCAGTTTACTCATTAGACAGTTTCGGTAGGTTGACAATTTCGCTAGTTAGGCATTTTCCTGATTTTTCAGTTTCCTCCATCGCTAATTTTGCTAGGATGTCAGTTTCGTGAAATTGCCAGTATTGCGATCCGCATTTTTGTTTCATTATTTGTCAACTTCGCTAATCGATCGGTTTACCTATTCGTCAGTTACGCTAGGTAGACAATTTTGCTAATTTGCTAAATATGAATATGAATATGAAATGACAGTTTGTGTGGTGTGCAAGTTTTTTTTTTCATGCATTTTAGCACGATGACATAGATATTTTTGATACTTCTAAACTAACACAACATACCTACTGTATTCTTAAGACCTCATGTACAATGTAAAGCAATAAATGAATATGACTATTAATGTCAAATGTTAAATTCAACTATATATATTATATTTTTCCGTCAAGCGAAATTATAACGCAAAGAAACTAAGTGTTTTTGTATGAAGTTCAAGTTATTAGAAAAAATACTAGCATGTATAAGCATTCAACATCCTTGTTAACGCCTTTAAGGGATAAAAACAAACGCTGAAATTAGTTTTCTGTACTTATGTAATCGGGTAATAACTTAATAAGGAACATTAATATATGACATGACAAGACGGAGTAGTAAAACACAATCTAAACTAACTGACGAACAAGAAAACTTGCGAACCAGGAAACCAACTTAATAGGAAAAAATGACAACTTAACTGGCAAATAAAGAAATTGGCGAATTCAGAAACTGTCTAATGAGTAAACTGGGGAATTAGTGAAATTGACGAGTAAGGAAACTGACCAGTGGTACGCTAACTCGATATTTTGATATTTATTATAAAAATCACATTTTTGCGAACCCTGAATATGATATTTCATTTTTGTTAATTATTGTAAAGGTTATTGATTTATAATACAGGAATTTATACTTACAACTTGTATTTAAAATCAATACCTAGTTTTAACTAATATTTTATTGTCTATAAAAATAATAGGTAAGAAAAAGTGACAATTCGCCCGACGGAGATAAATTCGGGCGAATAGCCTATTAACTCATACATTCTATTTCAAATATTTTAGAATATCTCTGAAACTAGAATATGTTAGGAATGCTTGCGAAAACTAGATGACACCTGAGCACCAGAGATGGCGGTGATATTAATTCGTTATGACAAATGTTTTTATAATTTTTATTATGTTTTTAAAATCGTTCTTAAGAAGTAAACTCCAGTCGTGTGTCGGATCTGACACACATACTTTTTTTTCTACTTAAATAAAAACATAATTAGTTTTAATTGTATGTATTTAAAAACTTCAGTGAAAAATTATCTAACTGATGGCAAAAACCACATCAAAATCCTTTGTATGGTTTAGGAGGAGTTAACGGATATACAGACAGACAGATGCGGAAAGAAAGAAGAAAGAAAAACGATTATTTGGTACATTGTATAGTATTGGTATTTTGTAATATAGTTATAGAAAAGTGTACCAAAATGGTCTCCGCTCAGCATGTAGTCATAGCATAAACTACGACGGTAATATTCCGCTGATGCCATTTCATTTACATTACTGACATACTAATTTACAGTTCAGTTTACTTAATATACAAATACATACACTATATAATATACATAAACAAAATAATGAAAAAGATATAGGGGAACATAAATACATAAACATAATGGCACAATATTACATGTATTGTGTTCAATAATATGAAAGCAACTTACAATTATATTATGTAAAGAAGATAAAACTTACCATGTCCAATTCTACTAAGCCCTAGTGTGTCACTTGATTGTAGTTCAGAGGCAAGCCTTGGAGGTCTTCCATCTAAATTTTCACCTTGTACATTTTCACTGTCCTCGTCATCTATAACAATTAACTCATTGCTTATCATATAACAAAGTGTGTCCACATATACAAGGTTACAAGGACCACATGGCAAGGTATCTGCGAAATTATTATAATAACTAATTAATATTGCTTACAATGACTATCCTTTTATTATGACCAATTTTGGAGGTCCCTTATACATTACCATTATGCTATAGCCGATTTTCACTGTAAATGAGTTTCTATGATGCAACAATTTGACTGTAAACAATATAGTTTCTTGTGTTTCCATGACGCAAATACATAAACATCAATAAATCAAAACTACACTAAGTATACCTATTTTAAAAAATCCCTGAAACAACATTGTATAAGCAAATCTCGTACAATACTTCTTCAAAAGAAAGTCAAACTGGTGGTACATAGGTTACTACTTCTATAAAGCAGGCTACCATAAATTAACATTACGTTTGGTGCCGTGTGAACTTGTGCAGGTGTTTTGGTAGGTATGCAAGTAAGAGAAAGAGATGCTAGGCCAGAGCCTGTTTTATTTTCTCTTTGTCCCTTATTCTTCCTATACCAAGATAATCTTAAATTTTGATACCAATAAGTTATACGAACAATGTATAATTGTTTATTTAATTGGTTTAGTAAATTATATTTAAATAATATGTTAGGAGGTAATTTTATTTGACGTACCTGAACTCCATGGATATTGAGATAATCCTAGATAAGTCTTGATTTTTTCTCTTACATTCATGCTTTCTATGCTTCGTTCTATTCACAAAGTTCTTTATAATATATACGGAAGTTCTATTCTAACTAATTTAGTTCCAAGCAGTTGCAAAAATAAATTAATTTGACTAAAAACAGTTTGTTGACGTATATACTAATAGTGGGGTGAAATACGAATTAAAAAATGAAATTATTCATGTTGCTAAGTTATTCCTTTAGGTGTTAATTTAAAGTTAATATATATATTTTGAATTTAGAAGTTACCACGACGAAATAACGATAAATACTATACTATAATACGGACCTATACATACCTACCCTACCCAGACTCACCTAAGAACCTAACCTAAACATAAAGCAATGAATGAACGACGATACATAAATAAATAATACACAAGTCAGTCATAACCACGGACTTATAATTAACTTTTTCTGACATAAGACCATAGAATAAGAACTAAAGCAATTTCTGACATAGACACTATTATACTATGGTTTCTGACATGGACGTAGGTTTCTGATATTTCTGATCTGTCTGAAGTACTGCTAATTGCGGGTTTTTTCCCCGAATTGCGGAGAATTAGAGATTGCCCCGGGGGCGTACAGGGATTGCATCAAATCGGGGAATTTTAGCAAACAGACTGTTATAGTACGAACACTATCCGTCGGCGCATGTGCAATGACTTTAAAAACACAGACAGCAGGCTTTTGAGAAATAGCTGAAAATGCAAAACCGCACAAGCACGCATTGCGGCTGGCGTTTGGCTTAAATTTATTTCAGTACCATCATGGATTTCTGGCGAGCAGCGTGTGTTATACTTTTGGTTTTATAGCCTTAAAATATTTCTGTCTCTATACTGATCTGAATAAAAAACCGAATGCGGTTATCCACCGTGCGTTACTATGGGATAGAAAAAAAATCGCGCGTTTACAAACCGCGATCAAAATGTAGCAAGTTACGTTTTATATAATCAGTCTTGCGTTTTTAAAATCAGTTACTGAAAAAAGTTGCCAATGCGTGCGCTTGTATAGGAAGCTTTGTGTTACATTTTTTTTGCGGTTTCAGACTCGTGTCTGAAACCGCAGTGCGTGCTAAGCCTAATTTGATATATAACGAATTGATATACGTTATGAACGTATAAATATAACAAAAATTGCGGTCAGACTAGTATTTAATTTGTAAATAAAACATATTTATTTTATTATATATATTCTAAAATAATTAATTAAAAATTTAAAAAAAACTAAACATATAAATATATTTTTTTACAGCAAAATTAACTTATTACCGTAGATTGAATTCTAAATTCTAAAATTCTAAAGTAATTATTGAAGAATATAATTATTTTAGTTTCTTTTATCATAAATAAATATATTTTCTCCTTTTCGAACTTAACTTTGCTTGCTGTAAGGTAATAAATAGACATTAATATTAAACTTTTATTATAACAAGTATAGAAAATTCAGGGAAATTGTTAATTAGAAACAGGTAATTTCGGGGATTTGGGCCGTCGGTTTCGGGATCCGATAAAAATATGTTGGCAGTTGGCAACACTGGTCTGTCTGATGACATCACAATCACCCACCACAAACCACAACAATACAAAAGTGTTTGGTTGCTTTGCCTGCCGGTCTTGCCGGTTCTTTATGTTTTGTGGTTTTTTGGGATTTGATTCACTTTTCCATAAAATCTTCGTTTACGGAAAAGAATATTTGACAACAATTTAACAAAATGACTGATTTACCTTATCAAAGCGAGTATGCAAAATCTGGTAGAGCGTCATGTAAGGGTTGTAAAGAGAAAATTGATCAAGGCACCTTAAGAATCGCTGTTATGGTTCAGGTTAGTAACAATTAAAAGTAAATAGGAGGTATAATTTAAGATGGCAGACTTGTAATAGGTAACATATATTGGTTTTCCTATATGTTAAGACTTTTTTATAATAAGGCTTCAGTTGAGAGATGTACCAATATTTGTATTTTAGTCGGTTATGGGATGAAATATATTCCGTAGTTCCATTCGCTTTAATGTGGGTTCTAAAAACGTGACATCTACCCTATCAAAAAAAAAAATATGCACACCTACACAGGGCCTCTGATAATCCAAATTTATGACGTAGCACACAATCCTTATTCGGATTAGAGGATTAGGTATTTTTGGGTTGCCAATCTGCTTAGCTTGACAAAATAATTAAAACTAAATACTTTTTCTTCTTAACATACTACAGGTATGGTGTATTTTTCAGACCTTTACAAATCATTTTTACCATTTCCTATCTTATATATTATTATTATTATAATTAGCTGTTTTTTTCACACATATATCAATTTTTATTTTATTATTAATTATATTTGGTTATGCTGTGAACCTTGCTACATGTCCTGCGAATATGTTAAGGTTGACGGTCCACTTGATGGTAAGCAGCTACCATCGCCTATGATACAAGCAACGCCATAGGTGCTGCAAGTGAGCTGCCGTCCATAGAAGGATAAAGGAAGGGAGGGGTAATGGGCTCTGGCATCCCTAACTCACTCACCGAAACAGAACAGCATATAATATGCTGTTATTTCATGGTGGTTTTCTGTAAGGGGGTGGTTACTGTTGTCAGACGGGCTGCCCAAATGACTGCAGAACTCAGTGTGCTCTGCAATTACTTTCTAAATCCGAGCCAACTTTGAAAAGTTCATTTCCAAAGTAACATAGATCTATCATCTACATCCAAAATTTAATTACACCTCTAGATAGCTAAAGGTTCAAATATTTTCTTTGTTATATGGTATATTCAAACTCATTAGATATATAAATATGCTCTTTTTATATATATACACACCACTTTATATATTAAGATGCCCATTACAGTCCATCTAGTTGTAGGATTTTCCATCTATTGAGTCTGTTTATGCAGTCATTTATAGTTAATTGACAAGCCAGCTGGTTCGGATGTCTTTCCAATCTGCATTTATATTTTTCAGAGCTAGCCTTTATCTCCTCCTTCACTGTTGGCATACCAAGGTATTCGTGAACTTCAGAGTTCTTCACAAACCACAGTGCATTGGATATCTGTTTCAGAATATTGTACTGAACTCTCCGTATTATCGAGATGCTTGAGTCACAGGCAGAACCCCAAAGCTGGATGCCATATGTCCAATTAGGTTGTAGAACAGTTTTGTAGATTAATATCTTGTTCTCTATAGATAGTTTGGAGTTTCTGCCCAATAACCAATACAATTCCTTGTATCTCATATTGATCTCATTCCGTTTTGTATCAACATGTTTTCTTCATGTGAGACTACAGATGGACAGGTGTCATGTCTTAGAGCAGACGTAATCTGGACTGACTTCGAAGCACTAGCATGTATTCGCCATTTCTCGAGCTATATGTTATAGGAGTATTGAGGCATATTTTGGGCATCTGCTTAGTGCCAAAATCGCTGTGTCATCTGCATAGGTAGCCACTGTTGTTTCCTGGGCATCATCATCCCTTACCCGGAAAATTCTATCTTTAAGGTAAGACTCCAGTACAGAGTAGAATATGTGGGGTATGTACTTCTTGATCTTAAATAGAAGTCCTTTGTGCCAGACTCTATCGAATGCTTGCTGTATCAATAAAAGCTGCTGCACAATAATTCTTTTCCTCCAACTCCTTTTCTGATAACTCTGCATATTTTGTGTATCTGCTCTATTGCATGCTTTGGCCTATATCCAAATTGATGATCAGGTATTACATAACCTGCACTGACAGCATCTTTTCTTTTCAAAGAGCTTCATAAAGACTGGTAACAAAATAGGTCTGGTGCCGGTCAGTGATTGTAATTGTATCTCTGTTGTGGTGCTGTCTACTTCCCTATTGTACAGCATATAAATGCTCAAAGAAAATACTTGTATTCAAATAAAACAGAGTCCCACTCCATTTTTTTGTTTTGAAATTGAAGTTACCTTTAGGGTTTTTTTTTATATAACCAACATGTTATTTACTGGGAATTAATATACATGTATGGTGTAGAGTTTTAACATGCAATTATATCGCATGTTAGTGACATGTTAGGAACCCTTAGTTCACTTCTGTACAAGTTTGAATCAACAACACATGAGAATTACTATAATTTTGCATACTAAAACTCAGAATTTAATTTAACAGCTCATCTGGGAATAGTGATCACCCCCTTACAGAAGACAACCATGAAATAACAGCATATATTTTGTTGTGTTTCAAAGAGAGAAAAAGACATGCCAGATACCGTTCTTTTATACCCTTCCTATCCCTTGTCTTTTATCCTCTCAAAGGATAGCAACACAGCAACAAGCTCTTTAAATAAACTATCGTAAATTTTTGCCTAAAAAAAACAAAAGCACAACACATTAATTTCAATGAATAAAACACTTTATGTGCAATTTCCATTTTAATGTTCCTCTTTGAATTAGTAAATCATTTATGCCTTTAAGAAATGTGGTCAGAAATATATCTAGTTTTAATTTAAAAAAAAAACTTATTATTTCCAGTCAGCATTTCATGATGGGAAGCAGCCAAATTGGTTTCACAAAGACTGTTTTTTCAAGAAGCAAAGACCAACAAGTGTCAATGATATTGCCAATTTTAACAAACTTCGACTAGATGACCAACATAGCATTAAAGAATCAATAGGTAAGTCTTAAATTTTGCCATTTTAAATGCAAGGCTAAAATTTTAACACTGGCCCCAACATAAATTGATTATTTTTGTTTTTTTTTTTTTAAGAAAGTCTAACAGGGCTAGTACTGCCGGTCGAGAAAGGTAAAAAAGGCAAGAAAGGTAAGAGAGGCAATGCTGAATCTAACCTCTCAGCTGCAATCAAAGATTTTTGTGTTGAGTATTCTAAATCAAGTAGAGCTACTTGTAAAGTTTGTGACATTAAGATATGCAAAGTAAGTATTTGATTATACATTTAATACAATTTTCTTAAAATTATAAATTCTCACGCCTTAACTACTCAACCAATCATCATGAAATTTTGTAAGTGTTACAGAAAATGACAGAAAAGTACTGTTCTCGTGGGATTTGAGGCTAGTAGCGGGCAAAACCTAGTCTAATATAATGTTCTTCATATTATTTGAATTAAAATTGTTTACAAAAAAAATATATTTAAGTATAAGTAACATTGTTCTAGGAAAGAGAAGGAGCTTCTGCTCATTTATTTTTATTTCGTTAAATATAAATATTTTAAAGATTTATTAAGAATGTAGAATCTAATATACTACTGGTCACTCGGGTACAGAGAGGTGTGTCCTTCATCTATCAGGGACCTGCTAGCTGAGAAACGTAGAGCAAGGAAAAAATGGCAACAAACACGTTACAGAGCTGATAAAAGACATTTAAAATCAACTTCAAACAAAACTAAAAAGGTTGCTCAACGATTTTAAGAACCAAGGAATCCAATCATAATTTTATATGGATTAGTGTGTGGACGAACTCCGTACAAGTCATACATACTTTTGCACCAGTCTTGATGATAGATTGCAATTTAAAGAGAGATATAAAAAAAATAAAAATATGAGATTTAAACTTGAGTGTTTTTAAATTGTTTCCGAAAATCCGAAAAAAAGAAATTTAAAAGGAAAAATTATATTTTTCAGGGTGAAGTTCGTATTTCAAAAACTGTCTATGATACAGAGATTGGTATGAAATATGGTGGTCAACCACTTTGGCACCACGTGAAATGCTTTGCAGAAGCGCGAAACGACCTATTGTATATGGCAGGCGGCGAAGACTTGCCTGGATTCAAGCAACTCAAAAAAGAAGACCAGAAAATGGTCAAAGATGAGATAAAGTAAGATTTTATTACTGATTATTTCTTATTATTTTAGCTGAGCTTATTACATGCCTATCGACTCAAGTGACAATCATTGTAAATAATTTGTTTTTGTTAATAGTTCTAAATTAAGTTTATTTTTTCATATGGGTTGTAAATTATGCAAAATAAATTGTGTTTACGGTCATTCAGTTTACAAAGAAAATTGAAAGGTCTGGCTTATTTACAAAAAATATTATTTAGTTTACAAAACCAGTTTAAATAGATCCATAATGTTTTGTAAAACTGTTTGTATGGTTCTATTTTGTTTTAATTTGTTTTAATTAGGTAAATCTTATAGGTCCTAAATATATTTATATTTATAGTGTCTATATAATAGTGCCTTACTTCTTTGCTACTTGGAAACACTTTCAGATCAATGAGCCTTAATGAAGTACCTGTAAAAAAACTGAAAAGCGAGCCAAAAGATGAGGTTGAGTTAAAGGAAGAAAAAGATATGGAGAAAAGTTACGAGAAACAAAATAAGTTGTTCTTCAAACACAGAGACGCTTTAGCCGGGTATAGTAAAGGTGAACTCAGCAAATTACTTGAAGCTAATAAACAACAAGTGCCCAGTGGTATGGATGAGGTAATTGCTGTGATTACATTTATAATAAGCTTAATGATGAAACTATTGTTGAGCTCAAACTCTCTTTCACTCTTACCTAACTTTGACAGCTAACAACCTCTATTTGTGTCGATTTTTACATGGGCAGAAGTATCATATGCAGAAAAAATAGCTTTAATTTGATATATAAATAATGAAATGTAATAAAGTCTAAGTTTTTTCAATTAAAAATACTAACGGCTTCATTTTACAGACAATTCGGAAAAAATTAGTTCCCCATTCACTAATATAATTACGTAAAAATTAGGTTTTGATTAAAAACTATATGAACGTAGTAATCTCGCAACCGAATAGATTTTTTTTGTTGTATAAATCAGCCATTACTTAGGCTGACTGTCCACTTGAAGGTAGGCATGACAGTAGCCAAGTAACGCTAATACGCTGCCGATCCTCAATAAGATAAATAACAATGTATAAGGAGGGGAATTTATTCTAGCATCCCTTACACACTCAACGAAACATCTCAGCACACATGATATTGTTTTAACATTATTACAATTATTTTCCAAAGACATACTTTCAATTGATACTATTTTTGTTAAGAAGAAAACAATTTCATTCTCATACCCTTAAGCATATTCTTATGCAACTCTCAATACTTTCTTTATATTCTTTCAGTTTGAAATGTTCTGGTATTTCATATTTTATAAATTATTTAATAATTCCAATATATTTACTTTACTAGCGATATAGTTATAAATGTTACAGATTCTCGACCGTGTTGCTGACATGATGGCATTTGGTGCTCTAAAACCTTGTCCAGAATGCAAGCATGGACAGTTTGTGTTAGATAACTTTGGCTATAAATGTACAGGTAACATCGATATTTTCGCTCATACTCTCTGTATCTCTGTTATTTCAAAGCATTTAGCACATACTTTGTTTATTTAATGGTAGATTTCTTTAATGAAGGTTCATTGAATAGGTGATGTAAGCGAATGGACAAAGTGCATGAAAGTTACTCAAGAGCCGAAACGAGTCGCGATGAAGGTGCCGAAGGAGTTTAAGAAAAGCTCAGCGTTCACTGGTTACAAGCCTAAAGTCGACGCGCGACTTTTCCGAGCTGCACCGCCACCCTCCACTGTTATCGTCAAGAAAGAAACGGATGACATGTATGTAATATACAATACGCTATTATGCTCGACAGACAGGCTGACGGTCCATTTGATGGTAGGTGGTTACCGTCGCCTATAACACAAGCAACGCCACAGGTGCTGCAAGAGAAACAGTGCTCTGGCCTCTCTAAAGTTCCGTAATCGCAACATAAGAGCCAAGCAACTAGCTTAGTGACTGATCCTAGTATTGCATACTATCGCGTTACACACTACAAGCGAAATGCCAAGGTCGGTGCCTAGTTAGTCACCAAGCGATTCGCATAGCAAACAAACGTGTTAGTAAACTCGCCAGTGAATGAAAGTAGTCCTAATTGCTACTTTTGAATAGGCAACTGCTATGGCACCTATCAAATAAACACTATAAATAGATTTTGAGTTATATGTATTAAATATTTTAAGCATTGAGTTTTCAATGCATAGTAATTTCTTAAAGAATGTGAAATATTTGTCTGATCACACCAAAAGTTGGCGCAAAATTGAATTATATGTCATCAAGAATTATTTGTATTTTGTACACAAGCATAACTCCTAGCTTAAATCAAAGCTTGATACATATAGTGTGGCCTAAAAACTTAAAATATAATAAAATAATAATACAGTAAAATATTATTTATTTTCCTCATAACCATCTTGAACGAAGTCATAATAATATGCAACCACTCACACTAATATAACTGTTAAGGAAAGCGTGTTTAAACACTTAATATTTTAATTTTTTAACAGAGTTAAGAAAGAGAAGCCAGTGCCACCGCTGAAAAATCTTGAGTTCTTTTTATATGGACGCCTGAAGGGAAACAAGGAGAACATAAAGCAGAGAATTCTCAAGTTGGGTGGCAAAGTGGTCAGCAAACTGACGGACACACTCGCCGCCGTCATCTCAACCCCGGAAGAGGTTAAGAAGATGTCGAGCAAAATGGAGCAGATAAAAGCCGATAATATTGAGGTATGAGTGTGCTATAATTAAACGTATTATAAATTCGAAAGTGAGTTTGTTTAGTTCTTACTAGTATGATACTAGTACTAGATGAAATGAAGATATAGATCGCTGAATGTTCTGTGGTTCTATTGTTATTACAGATGGCAATGCAAAGAAAACAGAAAATTTGTAATTTGTACATTAATTATGTGTAACGATTTTTTTTTTGTGATAATACTTCTGTTAAGTAGCAATAGCCAGAAAATAAAACAAGCATTTGAAGTGCCGCAATTTATATATACATAGTATAAACTTTTTTATGTTAAGGTTGGCAGACAAGCTGACGGTCCACTTGTTTCTATGAATGAGGAAGAGATGCCAGAGCCCAAATCCTTTATACTTAATCCTGCTGACCGTTCGTTACTTGTGTTATAGGCGATGGTTGCCACCAACCACCAAATACAAGCTGACTTATTTTTATATAAATAAGCGGCCTTTATATAAAAATAAAATAAATATTTCTACTACTACTTGAATTTAAAAATTCACTTTATTTGCATTTATTTTGCATTTTAAATTCATTTAAAAGGTTGATTTTTTTTACTCCATAGGTTGTGGAAGAGTCGTATTTGGAATTGATAAGTAGTACCGGAGCGGTTGCGGAATCATTGGAACTTATAACTAAGAGTAATATTGCCGATTGGGGAAATGGCGTAAGTTTTATCATACGGGTTCAGCTCAAATTATACAAGTTAATAACTTTTTTTATAATATTTTTACAGCCATCGAATCGTGTGCCTCAAGATGTTATCGATGGGAAGTCTATGCCAAAGTCTAAAAGTATTTATCATGCAAAATCTGGAGTGACACAACTCAAAGTTAAAGGTGCTTTTATTTCTCATATATATTTTTTTCAAATTAACCATAAGGCTAACAATATTAGACATATTCCCAATAGGAAATGAACAAGAGATCATCGAAATACATGGTATTATTTCACAATGGTCTTCTGTAAAATGATGGTTACTGCTATAGTAATCCGTGCAAAGCTCGCTTAATGATATAGTATAGTATAGTATAGTATAGGTATAGTGATTAATATTCAGGTGGCTCTGCCGTGGATCCCGCGTCGGAGTTAGACGATCAGGCGCACGTGTACTGCGAAGGCGACAATAAGTACACTGTGGTGCTCGGTCGCACCGACATTGTCGACCAGAAGAACTCCTACTACAAACTGCAAGTCCTCGAGGCAGATGTCGGCAATAGGTAATCAATACAATTATTTATTTGTCACTAGGTGTCGTACGCGTTTTAGTTCGTCTTTTGAAAATCCCACAGGACCTAACATTTTTTCAGTACAATGAGTATGTACGCCTATAGTTTAATCCAGGTAATAAGAGATATATTTGAAAATGGGGAGCAATTGATGTTGAAAGTGGTTCTATCTAACGCATTAAATGTTTGTTTTCTATGTGTCAACCACATACATTATGTAGGTATAATTAAGCGTCTTTTTTAAACGTGTTTTCGTTAGTTCATAAAATTTTATTGAGAAATTGCGGATCGTGTTGTTGATAAATACACTGAGACAGCAACTTTTTCGTGCTTCATCAATTTTGTTAATCAAAATTCAAAGTAATAGAGAATGATTTCTTAACTTGGCTCCTATTCTTTACAGATATTGGTTGTTCCGTTCTTGGGGGAGGATCGGTACGACAATCGGTGGTAATAAGGTCGAGCAGTGTAGTGGTCTTCATGAAGCGATATATAAATTCAAAGAGCTTTACATGGAAAAAACAGACAATCCATGGGAATGCCGAAGTAATTTTAAGAAGGTAAAATATACTATTCTTATTAATGTGTGTCTTAGTTGAAAACTAAACAGTTTTCTGTGACAGGCTGGTTTTTTAAAAAAATAGAGAAATTTGAAAAATTCCCCGCCGGAAGTTTTATTACTGTATCTTAATCCAAGCAAAACACCGTCCGAATTAGCTTATATGTATAAAAATAACTTGTGTGCACATCTGTGATAGGTGCCCGGGCGATACTGTCCAATTGAGATGGACTACGGCGACAGCGAACCCCAGGCCGAGTTGCAAGTCGATTCGCGCTCCAAGCTGCCGATGCCGGTTCAAAAAATAATTGCCAAAATATTTGACATCAAGATGATGAAAAGAACGCTTTTGGAGTTTGAGGTGACACTTCTAACTGTTCTTATTTTTTATGCTATTTGACTTGCTGACTTAATATTTGCGTGAATATAATTGTAATTACGTTAAGCAAAAATAAAAAGGCTTGTAATCCAATAAATATATATAATAAATTTGTATTAGATAACAATAAATGTAAATTGGTTTCAGCTCGATACAGATAAAATGCCATTGGGTAAATTGTCAAAGAAACAAATCAAGGCTGGCTACAAGGTGCTGACGGAATTAAACAAACTGATTGATGAAGGAAAAACTAATCAGAATAAACTCATAGACGCCACAAACAGGTATTACGCGTGATTTTTAATTTGCCATCTATTGCTCAATATATTTCACTGGAAATAGTTGTATAAACGGCATATATATATATATAGATCAAGGGGGGGAAATTGCCATTACTCGCCACGCTTGGCTGAATAAATTCATTCAGAAGAAATGTCAAAACAGTTGAGGCCAGACAACTCGTCGCAATCCTAAAACGCCAAGTTATCCGAGGTTTTGAAAACTAAGTGGTATCTTCTACTGGAGAGAACCTCGAATAGACAAAAATGCACACAACAGATTTGCTTATAAGCAATATATAGTATACTAATACTATAAATAATATACTTGTACTATATACTTATAAACTATTGGTTGGGACTGACTAAAATCCGACAAGACAACTCAGTTGCTCGCGCAATAGTAGCCAATGTGCGGGCCTCCCTTAAAGGCGGCCGTGTAAGAAAAGAAAGGATGTTTTAGTTAAACTCGTGTGAAATTTTAAGTTTCTTTTTTTCTATATTCGAAGTGTGTTATTTTCCAGTTTGAAGAAAACACAAAAAACTGTATATATATACTATTGATTCGCTAACAGATAATTTTTTTTCAGATTCTATACTCTTATTCCTCATAATTTTGGCATAGAAAATCCGCCAATTCTCAATGATGTGGAACTCATTAAAACTAAAATTTTAATGTTGGATAACCTTTTAGAAATTGAGATTGCTTATAACTTGTTGAATACAGGTAATTAATACTTTGGTTTTATAACAATTTAAGTGTGACTTTTTTTTTGAAGATATTGTTGTTGTTGTTGTTGTGTTAGTGCAAATCTGTGTATCTGTGCACACATACACAGATACACAGACACACATGTTAAAATTATAACTCTCCGTTTATTCGTCGGGCGTTAATAAAATTAATTTAAATACAACTCAATTTTTTTTTAATACATTGTCCAGCAGTAATTGTAATTTTTTTTTTGCAGAGAACGAAGACAAAGACGCAATTCCGATAGATTCACATTATTTGAAACTGAAAGCTGACATTGCACCGCTGGACAAGAAATCGACCGAATATCAAATGATAGTGAAATATATGAAGAACACCCACGCGGCTACACACTCCAACTATTCACTTAAAATAGATCAGGTTTGTTGATTGACTCGTTTCTTGCAATCTCAATAAAGCAAATAAATGAATACTAAAAATGTTGTCACGGTCCCAAACCGTAGACCCTTTTTCATCAAGGTAATATAAAGAACAGAAAAATTTGGGACTTTCGTTATTAGAAGTATTTTCAGACCCAAGATTGCATTCGAATATTCGCGTGTTATATTGCCTATTATTTAGAAGCGGCGTTCAAAATCCAGTATACTTAACATGATTACAAAGACTCCAAAGCTGCAGTACATTTTTTAATAAGTTAAATTTAAAAACAATAAAAAAAAAATACTACAAAAAAGATGGCACGACAAAAGTGTAATACTTATTTGAAAATGTTATTAAAATTAAAAATCAATTACGTCGCGAGTTTATGTATTAACATTTTACCTTTGTACCCGAGGCATGGATGTTTTGTATTTATAATATGTAGGTATGTATTTACAAAAAAAAAAAAAAAATAGTAATCTCTGTTTTTAGTATATCAACTGTCTGGTATCCATAATACAAGCATTAGTCTTACTGTGGAATATGTGAAGATTTTTAAATGTTTGCATTCACTAACAATACTGTCATAATAAATATGTTTTTTTAGCTGTTCAAGGTCATCCGCGAAGGTGAAGAGAAAAGGTACAAGCCCTTCAAAAAGCTTCACAACCGACGTTTGTTGTGGCACGGCTCTCGCACATCCAACTTTGCGGGAATATTGTCACAAGGTCAGCGGTGTTTATTTACAATTTAATGTATTATTACAGACAGACAGAGTTACCGCGCAAGAATAACAATAATTAGGCCGTAGCAGGATATTAATTTATCCTTTGCGATGCGTTCAGGTTTGCGCATAGCGCCCCCAGAGGCGCCTGTCACGGGCTACATGTTCGGCAAGGGCATCTACTTCGCCGACATGGTCTCCAAGTCGGCCAACTACTGCTGCACCAGCACCTCCGACCCTGTCGGTCTACTTTTGCTCTGCGAAGTCGCACTGGGAGACATGTAAGTCACTCACTCCTGTTGCAATAGAAACTTCTCAAAACTGTCATAGTTATATTACTATTATTATTAAATTATCTTGTTATTGTTAACTTTTAGATGCTTTTTAGATTTGCACACCGCTTTTCGGTTGAATATGTGGACATTGTCTATTAAAATATACAACAACTTATGTATAACTTATATATTCATCAAATAAATTAATTTGAATTTGAACCGTTTTACTATGCCAAGATCTCAACATGACGAGATGACTAAATCTCAGATTGACATGATCATTGAACTCATTATTATCATTATACTTAAAATTAAATAGATGAAATGAAAACAATACATTATTTATGCTCACATGTTTTTTTTTAATAAATCATTTATTATACCTACATATTAACATTGAATAAACATTATATTACATTAAAATTAAGCAAAATTAATTAACAAAACTTAAAAACTAACTAATTATTTTCAAACAATACTTATAAATAATTTAAACCTATTAAGCCTTTGGTAGACGGAAAAGTGGCCAGAATGCCCCATTGGATGCATATGCATATACATACAACATTAATAAATCTAAATAAATTTGATATTTATAGTTTTTATTTTACATATTTTCGATAAATGGTAGTGAAAAAAAAATTGTAAAATTAGTAGATAAGAATGTATACCCAACCTAATACCCTAAGCACCTATAATACCAAAGCTAAGTTAAATAAAATCCTACTAATATGTTTACCAAATGCATCCTCCTTACGTCGAGTTTTGTTTTGTGTGCTCGGTACATCGAGTTGCCATTATTAGAATCGTCGTTGATATGCGAGGGCATTTGTTTTGTTTGTCAGGAAGGAGTGCCTTCACTCGGAGTACGTAGAGAAGCTGCCGAAGGGAGTGCATTCGACTTGGGGCGTGGGACGAACCATGCCCGATCCGGCCCAGGACCAAGTGTTGGAGTGCGGCACTGTGGTCCCACTGGGCACGCCCGTCGTCAGCAAGAAGAACACCGCCTTGCTCTACAACGAGTATCCTTTGCATATCTCACACACCATGTCACTGCTCATTGCAATTATCGACCGCAACCGCATCCGTATCCGCAATAAGCATAGCGAATCTTTTGCGGATCTAAATTTGACTGATTTCCCCAGGATGAATTATGAAATTGTTTGAGTTTTTTTTTTAATTTAAATGTTTCAATTTTCTACTAAAGCTTGATTACTTAAAAATAAATTATTAAAATGTTCAACTTAAATAATTCATTTCTGCTTGAAAAATTAAATCTAAAAAAAATTAAATTCCGCATCCTCATTTGTGAATTTGAATTTGATCCTCTAAAAATCCGATCACGCATCCGCAACAACTCTGTTATAGACAATGACATCGCGTGACACTATTTTTAACATCACGTGAGCGGCTTGAATAAGGTAGCGAAAACCCTTCTACCAGACGATAATATCGGAAAGCAGTGTTGCCCTATTTTGTATATATTTTTTATTTAAGTATATATATTTTTTTGTATATTAAAAATTTTGATATTGTAAAAATATTTATTCCTTAGCGCACAAATTTAGATTTATCGTATACGACATCGCCCAGGTGAATGTGAAGTACTTGGTGCAGACGAAATTCGAATACAATTACTGAAGCAGCTGATAATTAATGGAACAAATGTTAATTAATTTCTGTTAAGCCTTACCGTTTTATAAAGACTCGCGCAGAAACTGAGTCACATTAATAACCTTATTGATTTTCCATTGTGTGATTTGTTAATTGTTAATTCCTCTTAAATGTAAACATTGATTATTATTGTGATTAAATATATCTTTGTAAATGGCCTTTTAATTTTAATTCTTCTTTACCTTGAAAGTCCATAAGCACTTATATAATACTAGTATATGCCCGCGACTTCGTCCGCGTCTGATCGCTACCAAACTTCACAAGAACACCCGCTGGACTAATTTGAAGATTGTCTGGAAGTTTCATCAAAATCGGTTCAGCGGTTTTGGAATCTATAGGGGACATACATACACACAGCTTTTTATATATTAAAGATGTACTAGTTGGTTTAGTACGAATTCGCGTTGAAGAATGAACAATATAACTTCTGAGAAAATATCTGACATCCAGCGTGCAGGTGGTTTTAACAACTTTAAAGAGACTTTAAGTCTGAGCGACTTGTAAGTTCTGGACGAGACGTTTCGTTCAGTGAGCATAGATAGACGGATGCGGAACCAGTGGCGGATTTACACATTTGCCGCCTGTAGGCTATTCAAATTTTGCCGCCCCTACTGACTTCTGCAATTAATCATTTCAATTAAATCTGTTTTGGCAATGAAATTGTAACTTTATTATTTGTGCATTGTCGTCCTCATTACATCAGCTTTTTCCCATCGTTGTGTCAGTTCCTAGATTATCGTAACATCATTTACGGGTCGAAAAAAAACCATTTTCGAGAAAATCGAGTTTGAATAAATTTCAGATTATCCGGATTTTTGCTATTGAAAAATTAAAAAAAAATCCATTTGTTTGTTTTATTTTTATCTTCACACAAATCACAAAAATTTGTATGAATCTTGTAAAAAACATTTCGACAACTTCCTTGTGTTCGCAGCTATGTAACAAGATAAAATAATAAAGCAAAACTAATAAACAACAAGTTGCATCGAAAAATATGAAAACCAAATACAAATTATGTTACTTATTTAGATAGCTACTAAATGATACAAATGTTACTATGAAGTTATTTAATTACATTCTTTCAAAACTAAAAATCCGGATTATCTCTGAAATATTGTCAAACTAGATTTTCTTGAAAATGGCTAATTTTTGAGCCATATATGACTGAAGTTAAACTAATCCAAACGGCTACTGAGAGGAATGCGAGCAAATTCTGGGTCAACTGTATAATAATTTCTGTAAGACAAAAATCTGCCGCCTTAGGCCTATTGGTAAATCCGCCACTGCGCGGAACCATGGTGTTATCATATACGAACTGATTGATGTAGCATTGGTTGAGATAATTTTATGGTAAAGGTATAAACTATATTTTTATTTATAATGAACTACTGGAGCGATTTTTAAAATTTCTTCACCTATAGAAAGCTACATTATCAGTGAATAACATAGGCTGTATTTTATAAAGTTACTGGATGAAGTCGCGTGCAACAACTAGTTAGCAATAAAATGAATAATGTGGAGCTTATATTATTTTTGTATGCGGCACGACGTAAAGGGAATAAAAGCAAGACTAAGCTCACGACTACTTGTAATATTCCTTTTATGTTAGTTGTGCCCATATATAAAGGGAATAGTATATGGGCACAACTAACATAAAAGGAATATTACAAGTATAATATTATCTCATTATTGGAAGCAACGAAAGAGCGAAATCTATGTCAGTTTAATAAGTAGGTAAGTGTTAGTATTTGAAGACTTTATCTACTCTATACTTAAAATAGATTTATTTTAATATTTTTACTTCATGAACCTAAAAAGGCGAATTAGTTAGTTTAGCGCTATCTATTGCCGGTTTTTGGTGAAACGAAATTGTAATTGATGGTGCATGATTTAAGTATAGTGATTTGACTATAGTCAAAGAGGTTTATTCATTTATTACGTTTTAGTTTCCGTGTCATTCCTTCAAATGAAGAAGCACGGAAACGAGAGACAGTCGGCCTTCAACTCTGCTACAGAAAGCACGCGCTTTCTCGCCACTCAACAACACAAACGCCCATCGTGCGTAATGTAAAAACGCCCATTCGTGCGTTTCATCAAATGTATAAATGTATATAATAAATGTGTGTAAATATGTAAATAATTAATGTGGAGTTCATTTCATCCCACACTATCAAAAATAAAGTAAAAAAAAATTGCATAGGTACAGCAAAATTTGTACGTCTAATCTCATGCTTAATTACGGCAGCTTATTTCATAGGGGGCGTAGCTCAGATGGTAGAGCGCTCGCTTAGCATGCGAGAGGTACCGGGATCGATACCCGGCGCCTCCAGTTTTTTTCGGTTTCATGTTTTTCTTTTTATTTATGAATGGAGCAAGAAAACAGTCATTTTTTTGTATTAGCATAAAATTTTAATTTAATACACATTTAACTTATAGTAGCACTAACTTTTGCCCGCGACTTGGTCCATGTCCCTCGGAAACATAACATTCATATTTTCTGGATTAGAAAAATAAATGATAGAAGAAATTAAAATCAATATTTTTATTATTGCTGATTTTTTTTTGTAGTGTGCGTAATTGTCCGGCTTTGCTGTGGAGGTTAGAGAAAGTCACAGGACGTAAAACATTTATATCCATATATATTGACATTGACAGTGGTAAAATTTATATATTTTTTATATTACTGGTTAAGTACTATTTACTCTATGTTTATATATACTTATATAGTCTTTGTTAAGTGTATGCCTTAAATTAGCCTTTTGTTACCTATACCTATTGTAAGTTTTTTGTTTGTGCTTTTGGTGTACCTTTTGGAAAATAAATAAATAAATAAATAAATAAATGCCTTTTTTTATAATGTCTTACAGTCTGTGTCAGTCAACTGACGATCAGTCAGGTCAGGTCTAATCACTCACTGGTCTAGTAGAGGTTTACTACTCTTTGGGTATGGTCAGCCAGGCGGTCAGTTAATGTCAGGGTCTGTTATGTCAGAAAAATGGAAATATTAATTTCGAATGTATGTTATCTTATTCGAAGTATGTTCGAATGTAGAGTAAATAATATGTTATGTACAATGTATTGAATAGTGTAGTGATTATAATTTTAAGGCAATATGTCTTAATTCGTTGATTCGCAGAAAGTTATAAATGCAACAAAATGGAAGTCCATTTTATTACTCTGCTGGAAAATACTTAGAAGAATAAAGAAAGGAACCCATTTTACTATGTTGTGTTTGTTAATCTTTATTCTAATGTGACATAATGGATGTCAAAGCAGTTGAAAACCAAACATGGGATGTAGGATGGAATCATTGCCCTACAGAAATATTGGTAGCTGTTTTCAGAGAAATGGATTCAAAAGATTTGGGAAATTGCATGAGAGTGTGCAAACGATGGATGGATATCGCTGATCACGTAGGCGAGGTAACATACTAATTACTTACTTTAAAAATAAAAATGTTCTCAATTAATTCGAGTAGTTTTTTTATGTTAAGGTCGATGTTAGTGCTGCAAGTGCGCTGCCGACCATACTAGCAGGATAAGAGATAAGGAAGGGATATTGGGCTCTGGCACCCTTTACTCACGCATTGAAATACAACAGCACACATGCTGTTTTTTTCATAGTGATCTACTTGAAGAGGGTGGTTACTGGCGCCAGATGGACTGCTCAAATAACTGCTAAATACAGTCACTACTTTCCAAACGCAGACCAGAACAAATCCTTATCCATTAAGGATGAGGGATAGGAAAATGGTATCTCATCCTTTACTCACTTACCGAAATACAACACTACATATTCTGTTATTAATACAACACTACATATTAGCCTGTAACATAGGCTATATTTAATAAAGTTACAGGGACAAAGTCGCATGCAACAGCTAGTTTTCTGTATTCTTATTTTCTATTATAATTTAAATGTTTCTCCTTTTAAATTGTCAATTGAAATAATATACAATAATATTTAATTTTTACACCCATACCTACATATTTTTTTTATATTTTTCATGAACAATATATCCACAATGTATTTGTATTTTGTCAAGAATGTTTAATGAGCATAAAAAACGAGTTGATTAAAATTTATTTTCCTTTTTTTATGTAAGCAAATATTAGTATTTCTCTGTTTCTATGACACTTCTTATAGAATTCAAATTACAGATATATCACCAATGTTACTACTGAAGAATGTTGAGTAAACTTACCCAAGTTATATCTGCAAAGTTTATATCTATTTTTGAAAAATATTAAACTTATTTATAGCTATAGATAAGACATGGTGTGTTGTAGTAGTTGGAATGGACACTGGTCATTTAAATTTGTAGTCGATTAAAACTATTTTGCACATTACAGCATCACGGACAGTGGAAACAGCTCATAGAGAATAATATGGTCAACAAAGGAATTACTTACAGACAAAAATCAAAACTAAAATGGAGAAACCTTTATATTAATTCCCAATTATGGTTAAATGTACGATACTCACGATTAGAACTTGTCAATATCTATAGTTTCAATGAAATTAAATCTATAAATGTTTATCAAGGTATAAAACATCTCATTTAATATAGTCTTTTTTTGTTCAATATGTTCATGTCCCTTTATAAAAAAATTATGACTTTTTCCCTGCAACTGCTCTTGCTTGATGAACTTAAATATTCTTAAAATGAGAGCTTTTTAAACAGTTTTGTAATCTGCACTAATAATATCGTTTGTACTGACCGACTATCAACACACAGCCAATACTTGTAAGTCTAGAAAGCTGAAATTTGGAACATAGGTTTGATTTATAAAATAATCATCTGCTAAGAAAGATTTTTGAAAATTTCAACTGTGTGAAGTCGGGAGTGGTATATACTAGAATTTTATAAAATATTTGGTATTGAGAATGACAAAAATTCTGATTGGTTTTTATTATTTTTTCAGAAAATTTAATAGTCATTCTTAAGGACAGTGTTAAATACATAAATTCAGACAATTTTAAAATTGTTAGGAACTTAAATATATCTTGTAAGTATAAATTAATTGTTTATCCTTATAATTTTTTTACTGTGTATTGTATAGCATAATAACCGAGCACATAACTAACAAGTTACATATTATTTTAAGATAATTATCTTAAAATTATCTTAATTTACTAGCTGTGCCTGCAATTTTTTCGCAATTGAAATAACAAACATGATATTGGGATTATTTTCATTGTAGACATTGTATACAAGGTTCTATCTTATAGTACAAACTACCTTAAACCAAATTAATAAGGCTTCACTGTATTTGTGCATTGTATTTGAGATATTTTATAATTTTAGGCTTGGATTTCAATGAAAATGACCACATAATAGTTCAAGTTATGCCGCATGTTGATGAAAATTCTTGTAGATTAATTTTAAATGGAAAACAGTCTTCCATTGATTTTAATATAAATGAAGATGGAGCTTCACACATAAGTGAAAATGTCGTAACTTACAAGTAAGCTCATTATTTTCGGTTGTAGTTTGTAATTTAATAAAATCTTATAATTTTATAAATACTTATTTATTTATAACATTAAAGATTAATTTGACCTTTGTTTTAACATTGTATTACATGCTTTATGAATAATTTGTACTGGTTCAGCGAACTATTGTCTTGTTGTTTTGTCACTATTGTCTTATATATCGTCGTTGGCGAATCAAAATGTTGTTATGCTCAAATAGTATACTTTTGAGATATTGACAAAAAAAGTTTAAAATTTTACACGAGGGCTTATTAAAAAAAGTATTTTATTTAAAACTAAGGGTTGTTATAATTCTATTAACTTATTTGTCTTTTAAGCATTAAAATTTAAGAGTTTATTTATTATTTTGATAATTGAGTAAATTTTGCACAAAACAGATTGTAGCTGCTGCATATAGATAACATAATTTATTAAGAGATCATAATTAGAAAAATAATGCTCATAAGCAGTTTTTTTTATAGTAGCATAACTATTCACTAAGGTCAAAAATCAAAATATTTGAATCTCAAAAATGAGAACATAGCAAATTTTGTTTTAACAATGACGATAAAGTACTTTAAAAGTGTTTTATAAATTTCAGACTAAACGAGGACACCTGTTATGTACTAGATTCTAATAACACGTTATGGAGACTTCATTGGATTGAAAGAAAATGGATTAAAGATTTTCTTATTAGATATTATGGTTATAATGGTGGAGTTCGTGGTATTAGTGTGTACTGCGATGATGTATATCTCATATTTAAGTTGGGTGATGTCTACAAGGTTGACTTCGAGGCATTGTTATTAATAAAACAGACAAATTTAGATATACCAGACTACAAGACGAACCTAAAGCCAGTAATTTTTCATAGTTGCAGTGTTATTATTGGAGGTATGTTTGGAGATAGACTCTTATCAAGTAGGTTTTTATATTCGTTTTTAGATTCAATGAGGCAAATGACCTGTTGAGTTTATATAAAATGTTTCATACAAGCATTGGCAGCTCACTTGTGCTCGCAGGCCTGGAAATTAATGTTTTTTGTTTTTACCATTGGCAAAGTATATAAAAAAAATTTTAAACTGACATTAACTTGCAATAAAACCGAATTCAAAATATTTTTCAAAAAAATTCAAATTCATCTTGTGTTCTAATTTTTTTTTGTGGAGTTTCTATTACTTTAACGGTAATTCTAAACAATGCATTTTATCTTTCATATGTTTAAGTATAATTTTTTTTTTTCAAAGCAATTGCGTTGTCTATTTATTGTAAATTTTTCATTAAATTCATCATTAACAACACTCAACCGATTTTGAAGCCACAATTTTGATACGGTTAATATAATTTTCAATAGTGATCTACGAGGAATTGTGTATATAATATACGGGGGGATGTGTCTCTGGCTTTATTTATAAATAAATGAGAAATTGTAATTGTAATGTTCTATGTTTCAGTACCGGATGACTATGAATTTCAGTTGAATAAGAATGCAGGCACAGATTGTATGGTCTTAGAATGTCCACACTTAACTTGTGCAAAGGAACATGGTAATGTTATATTTTTGGGATTTAACAATGGAAAGGTGAATATCTTTTTTTAATAATTATCAACTTTATTATCTCTTAAAGGTATCAGAGTGAGGTCATCTTGTGATAATAAATAAGATCACATAATTCACATTATTCGTTTTTTTTTTTTTTTTCGTCCAATTGATTGTAGATGGCCACCAAAGCCTATTGAGGGGGGGGGGGGGGGGGGTGTCATGCTAAAACGTTACAATGCTTTATAGGGGTGGGAGGGGAATCCTTCCAGTGTATTGTACGTCATTTTTTATTTTGTTCTCCCAAGTTGGCAACCCTTTGGTAAAAATGGTCACTTGGTAAACTTGGTCCTAAACGTAACGTACGATACGATAGGGAAATGTGCTGTCTTAACTCTTACTCACCAAAACACAAGAGCACATAAACTGTTATTTCACTATGGTCTGGTGGTTATTGCCGCCAATTGGGTTGCCCAATTTTGTTATTGTAAAACGAAATGTGCTAATATATACTTTTTTTAAAAAGTAAGAACAAGTATAAGCCTACGTATTGTTTCATATAACTACAGCACGATAATTTGTTTTTAAGGTTGAAGTGTGCCTGCCAAACAACATGGGCGTAAATGGAGTGATCCCCGAATTGAAAATAAAGATTTCAGATTACGATAAGCATTTATTAGATCCTAGTATAGTAAGTGTAGATGTATATGAAGTTTTCAATGCACATAATGTATTCGTAGCCACTTCTACTAATATTTATCAGATTTTAATAAAACACTAATACATTTTTAATATTCGATCTATTTATAGAGTAAACTATAAATAGATAATAATAATAAACTATAATAATATAAATAGATCTATATGGGGAAGATGTGGGAGATTCAGATAAGTATTAAGATAATAGTAACATTTTATTATTGATAGATATTATTATACATAATAAGTACTTATTCCTTTTCGTTATGTTGTTTTTAAAAATGTTTTAATTTTGTTCTTTAAAATGAGTATTTTTTCTTGCGTAAACTCTTGCAAATACGGCTAAGGCCTTAAGTAATCTTAAATAAAATAATAATAATAATAATAAGTAGTAAGACAAAGTACCTCGATTTGATTCACGAGCCTGGCCTCCACTGAAATCCCAGTTGTTCTGTCTGTACGTCAATGGTTTGATCTCAACTAAGGAGGACCGACTCTATGTATTAAAGAGTGGTCCCAGAATACCAATAAGTTAAGATGGCGCTAGTGTAGTTTTGTCGAGTAAATTAGACAAAGATAGATAGATAGATAGAAGTAATAGAAATAGACAAAGATATATATATAGATAGAAGATATGCTACACTAGCGCCATTCTGGCCACTTTTGGAACCCTTATTTTATTGTTGGAGAGGGCCATTTTTTCAGTTCAGGAATTCTGTATACGGTCCAAATGCAGAGAGTGGTGCTGCTCGATACAACCGGAATTGTGCGTCGGCTTCTGTCTCTCTCTCTCTCTCTCTCTCATTTTGCCTCTTGGAGTGGGAGACCGTGAATAGAGCCAATTTATTGATTGATTTCCTTCGTGAATTATACAAATTACAACAGGTATTTAAAAAAAAAACAATATGTGAAAATTTTACAGTTGTCTTACTGTATGTATACTGTTGTTTTGGTATAGTTTTGGTATCAAACTAGAAAAACAATTCGTTCATTATAAAAAATCAAATTATAAGTAATTTCATTGGTAAGGTTTCAATTGTATAAATCTTAGATATGAATAATGTTAAAAGCAAATAATATATCTAGAAATCAAATTTTATTTCATCAATAAAATAGGTGTATTTATTTTGAATTTTCTTTTTTAACTTTATGCATAAACAGTGTACTAATTAGTATATAGATAAAGTTTAGCATTCTCGACTAACCACAATCATTAAATGACTAGCTATCTTTAAATAAATATCCAACTTTTTAGAAAATGTCAAAGTAATAATTATGATAGCACCTGTTCTTACGTAATGAATTCAATTCGCTTTTAATTATATTAATAAAATAAAAAGCCATTTTTAACCCCCCGACTCACAAGTCGCGACGCAAAAACAAAAAAAAAAGTTGACATGGGTGTCTGTGTAGGTATGTTTGTCTATGGCATCGTAGCTCCCAAACGGATGGACTGATTTTGAGCCGTTGTTTTTGTTTGAATGCTGACTTGATCGAGATCGAGATTGTTCTAGATTGATCAATCGACCCCTCGCCCTTTTCCTAGTTGGCGAAGGGTCGATTGATGTGAAATTTGGTATGCTGTTACTTCGATGGTATTTCAATGACATGGTGACCTAGATCTGATGCTGCAGCAACAAGTAATCTGCGTGACACGCAACTCCTCAGCAACTTCAGCAGATATAGCGTGATTGGCCTCAATAGAAAGTCGGGAGTTAGTTTATAATTTTAATATAGCTTGTGAAGAAACGTGGAACATTTCCATGTTGGAACCTTCATTAGTTGAAAGTACGTTTGAATGTAAACTTTGTGGACGTTTGGGTAACACATTTGTGGCAAATGATAAGCCATGTTAATGTTTAATGAAATTTAGTGTTAGGTTGTAGTTTATTTGTAATAGTAATAATTACCTATTATTTATAATCACTTTATATTAGGTATTTTATATACCTATATATTAGGTATATAAAATATTATTGTTTTATATACCTAATATAAAATAATAATATTTTAAAAAATAGTATATCCATAATTATTTCAATGGGGAATTTTGATAAAAAAAAACTTTTGTAACTTTTTTGCAAAAAAGTCTATAGATATAAAATCTTCTGTTTTAAGGTTCCGCCGAGTGTTGTCCGCTGTGCAATAAAAATCTTAATGCCAAAAACAATTTTTAATAAAATTGAAAATGTACGCTAACTATAAACATTAAAAAAGAAACAATGTTTATTTCTAATTAGTTTTTCTCATTTCAAAACGATGGGATAGTAAAATATTTTTTATTGCATGTCTAAAAATGCAATTTACATCAATCTAAGAATTCCTTTATTTTACAAATCATATTTACAACTGTCCGATGTTGACATTATTTCTTACAATCCTTTCAAAAATAAATATGATATAACATAGATATACATATTTTACGTATCGTTATTTTCTTTAATTAATCACATGCGTAAAGATAACATTTTTGAAATATTCGAAAAATTAAATTTAAAATATTTCCCAAGAATTTGTATATTCATTGAATTAATTTTGAGTAGATATAGTCAGTTTATCATACCTTTAGTACCTAGTAATAAAGAGTAATTTTATAACTCGAGTGATTTAATTGTAATGAAAGAGTAATTTTAGCAAATATTATATTTAAAATATAGGTTAAACACATAGTTATAAATAATTTTAGACGTGTACCAAGCGCCAGACGCGAAATGCCTTACAATATGTGAGAATTTAACGATTATATAATAAACATTGACAGATTGTAAAATATTTCCCAATGGACTGTACACGGAACGCGACTCATGAGACCAAATTGTACATAAAAGTTATAGAAAATTAAGTATTTTATTATATCTATTATAAAGAATTATAGTTTACAATAATAAAACAATATATTTGTATGCGTTAGCATTTAGTGGCTTAGCTTTTGATCGATGTAAGGGCTGCAAGCCACCACGAGCGTTTGCCCGCTTTATATTATATCTTTCATATCGATTTAAAAAAAAACATTTTTTCATATTACTCGTTTAGAAAAAACTAATAGATCAATTAAGTGTAATAGATTTAGTGAACTTCTTGTTTAAAAGTTCAGACATACTATAGTAGGTAGAATTACAGGAAAAACGATATATTATACGCATTATTTAACTATTTGTACTTTTAATCAATTTGCTTCGTCATTCTAAAATTCGATATGAAGTTATGTTTGTTTTTTCACTTATTTCAATATTATATAATGTAGTATACACATATTATACATCAATAGAATACACCTACAGTACATTCTCTAAATAAAAGTAATTATGTACAAGATAATCTGTTTTTTCTTTGTTTGAACAGCCTCCTCTTGCCGAGAGAGAATTTTCGTCTAGCGGTCATTCAAGAAGCAACGACAATTGTCGTTGCTAGACCGATAGAATCAAATGTAATGTGAGGTCGAAAAGACCTCTGCTACGCTAATTTCAACCATTTTGAATTGGTTACGATTTTACCGATCAGTGGCGTTGGGATTGGTATACGAGAAGCCCCTGAATTGTTCTTGGTCCATTGAGCGCAATACTTGGGGCTCGACTGCCGTAAGTCGTGGTCGCTCGCCAGTGAACGCTCGGTCGAAGTACTGGGTGTCCAAGGGATGCCGCTGAAATTTTATGTTAAAATTTATGTAAGTATACTTGTAAAGCAGCAATGGCTCTTTGGGTAGAATCATAGACATAGAGAGATGGACTGAGCGTTTCCTATGCACCTATAAAGTAAATGCGGACAGAAAAGTTTGTGAGAGACGAAGCCAGTATCGTGTGGCCAGTAGTTGTCTTTATATATATCTTAACGATCGATATATATAAAGACAACTACTTCTCTCTTTCTAGCGAGTGTTAAGTTCATGCGGCTAGAATGCACCACCAAACATCGATTCATATGCGGATAAGAATCGGTCATATCGTGGTGTTGCCATACCACGATGCCATACTTTTTATTTTTCGATTTCAATAGTTTTTTTACAATATTAGAGAATGATTCGTAGCATCATGGCTACATAGCGAAAAAATTAATTTCTTTTGAAGACTCGACGAAGACTTCCTAAAATATATTAACACTGTCTATAGAAAGTTTGTAGAATTGAAGTAGCTTGAATCTAGCTACTTTTAAGTGTAGTAATCTGTATACAAAATGTATAATTTATAATAGTATGAGAAATAATGTCACTCACAACATGCGGTTTGAAAGGTGCTTCTAACTCGCGCCGGTCGAGTCTGTCCCAATGTATTGGCCTGAAGAAGTCTTGATCTCTCACGTCACCGTGCATACACTCTGTACCTCCTAAACGGGTTCGGGCGTCTTTATCCAACAACTGAAATAAAACTTTCACTTAACTTTATGTTTAAATCTATCTTTTTAGGCTTTCCAGCGTTATTAATCTTATAGAAGACTACCATGAAATAATGGCATATTTGCTGTAGTGTATGGTTTGTGAGCAGGGATACCAGAGCTCATTCTCTTATATCCTTACACTTTTCTCTTGTTCCTTAAGTAATTGCAAGTGCAACAAATATTCATATGAACCAGTAAGTGGATCATAACCTTAGTTTCTACTCTTTATCTAAAAAAAAAACATGCGGGTGCACAGAGTACGCGTGTCAGAAGTGAAACTTCTTTGGCCATTAAATATATAGTAAGCGGTAGATGTCATGCAGAAACGTAGAGGCGTCACGCTATCGTTATACTGAAACGTCACACAATTTTCGACCTTGAAATATTAGGTGCTCTCATCGCGCGCAAAGAAGTTTCACTTCGAAAATATTTTGTCTGTTTAGGAAATTCGTAGACTTACTCTGGTTAATATGGAAAGTGATTCTTGTGAGAGGAACCGCGGATATGAGGGCATTTCATTGCATATTGACCAGAACAATTCATCTTCATCGCAGCCACTAAACGGACTCTGTCCTATCAACATTTCGTAAAGGAGCACTCCAAACGACCACCAATCCACAGTTTGGTTGTACTTTAGTCCTTTGATTATCTGAAAAATAAAACATTTATAAAAAAAACCGGGTGTGTTTCGTATTTATACTTATATTAGTTCTGATTTTAATTTTTATCTTTTTCCAGCGGCATCGCCCGCGATTCAATTTAAAAAGTTATTTCCCAGGGCTTAAGCTTTCTCCATATTAAATTTTATCAAAATTAGGTCAATGATGTAGTTGCGAAAACAACAAAATTTAATATACGACTCTTAATGTAAAGGCTCGTAGCGATTGGCATCAAGTAGATTTCGTAGCTCCTCTACGTTGTAGATGCCTCGTAGAAGCGTACAAGACTCGCAACATTGACTAAACTGTCAGCTAAATTGATATTAATTAAATTGTTATAATTTAGTTAGAAAGCGCAATTATTTCACTAGCTGTGTGTGCCCCAGGTTGGTAACATAAATATTGGAATCTTGATCTAATCTACACATTTATTTGAATATTTTTTATATTGAATAGTAAAGGAGACCTCCGGAGCCATGTAGTCCGGCGTGCCGCAGAACGTGTCCGCAGTCTTCTCTAAATATATTTGCAATTTGCACATGCCAAAGTCTGCGATGCGCACGTGACCATCGAAATCTAAAAGTATGTTGTCTAGCTTCAAGTCCCTGAAACAAACACAATGCATGAGTTTGTTTAAATAAGTATGGGGTAAGCAGGTAATGAGTAATAAAGGGTGCCACGGTTGGAGCACAAACTTTAAAGAAAACCGCCGTAAAAGAACAGAACGTCTGCTGTTTGCTGTGTTTTAGTGAGTAGGTAAATGAGGTGAGGGATGCATGAGCCCCCCTATCCCATGCACTGTACCTTATCCTTTAACCTATCAAAGTCGGGTTACCATAAGGTGTTTGTTAATGTTAATACCTATAATGTACTATTTATGAAAAATTATGTTTGTGGAAAATATAAATTTTATAAATTGAGATTTTTTTGATTCCTGAAAAAGATGAAGAGATTTTTTGCGTGATTGTAAATATAAGAATAGTAGGTACCTACTAATGTGTGAGTTTGTGATGGTGATACCTATGCTAAAAAGTGAAGTTCAACCTAGCAACGAAATTACCTGTAAACGATGCCTCTTTTGTGTAAAAATTTAAGTCCCGAAACAATTTCTGCTGCGTAAAATCGTGCTCGGGCTTCTGGAAACCTTCCGCTTTGTTGTATGTGAAACATCAGGTCACCGCCATTTAGATATTCCATCACAAAGAATAAATGAGACTGAAAAATATGAAATTATAGTTAAAAAATTTACAAAGAATAATTTCAGGTGTGCGATGTAGCATTTCATGTAAAATCGTAAAATTCCATTTTTATACACTTTCCCAGAACTATTAGGTATTTTTATTTTTATTTTTTTTATAAATTAACCATATTAAAAAAGAGCTCAGATGCAAATTCAACTAAACTGTTACTTATTGAGTAACAACTCAAGAGCACATAATGGCGTTGCTTGTATTAAGTATAAGCACCACACAAAATACACTAAAAATATTTTTATTTTACATTTTAATTCACAATCATTAACATAATGGTACTGATAATGAATTTTAATTATTTCGAAATGATCGGTGGTGGCAAACTGGAAGCCAACGGGTAATAGGTATTATTCAAACTTACATCAGTTTGAAATGTAGCGAATAAGTGGCATAAATACGGATGGTTGGTGCCGAGAGCCAGAACTTTTCGCTCTATTAGAGTACACTCCACATCGTCGTCTTCCAACACGACGTCTTTCTTCAAACACTTCACTGCGTAGTAGTACTCAGTGTCTCGTAGTTCCGCCAACAGTACCTTTGGAAGAAACAATGCGACTCAAATACATTTAACAGATAACAAGTAACGTAAACATAACATAAGAGTCGTGAAGATTCTATAAATAAATTCTCTACAGCTACTTCGCCAGATTCCCGCAATGAAGTCAGTAGATAATAAATAACGAACATACATAGTATACCCAATATTGTATATTTAAAAGTGTAATCAAAACCAAACTCTGTTTGAAAGGTTATTATAAAGTAGCGATTAATTTAAGCGATAATGAAGCCTAGATTTACACGATTCTGAGTTCATACCTACTATGTTTAGTTATGTATTATACAGTGATTTGTGTACCTATAATAATTGTAATTGTTATGTATTTTATTTTAAAGATGACAAAAAGAACGGTCTGAGTTTCTTTCGGGTTCTTTTCGTCACTATCTTGGGTATGTTTTTACAGAAAAGTGTTTCTTTGAAACCTATTTAATGAATAAATAACTGTTTCACTGTTTCCCGGCGCTGTTTTTCCTTACTGACCCAACACATTAATAAGCTTTAAAAATAGGTTAAAAATATTATCTGTAAAATTGAGAAACGGGGCGACATCAACTTAGTTTGATAAATATTGCCGGAAACGCGTGTGACATCCGTGTAACAGGAGTTTTCGTTTTATGACCTGAATATATCATCGCTTTCTCCGTATTCTTGGCCCGGTCTCAAAGGCAATGGGGCCAACGGGAAGGAACCAGAAAAACCTGACTCGTCTTGCGTAATCTATTATAATAGATTCAATTAAAAGTTGTTTTAGGTGTCATAAAAAAACGTTGTTAAAAAAGAGTGAACTTGTTCACAGTTTTGACTTTTTCATTTCAAAATTATCTTTTTATAATGATTTTTGTTAATTGTTAAATAACAATGGTGTGTGGCTTTTTTGGTTACTGTTATTCAAACAATCAATACTCGTACATAACCGAGACAAAAGTTGTTTTAGAATTTTATAAAAGTTTTGATGATTTTATAATTTTATGTTTAATAATAAAAAAAACATAAATATTTAGAAGGTATCTAGGACCGAGAGCACGAAGAGAACTAAGATTGAAATAGTCGAAAACTGCGTCAGTGCAGAACGGATTTAATGTTTGATTTAATTATCGAACAAATTCGAATAGGAGGCCGATGACATGTGTTCTCTTGACGTTGGATAGTGGCTGGTGATGTAGTGACCGAGAATAGAACGTTTATACGTGTAGCTATCACGAAAACAAATAGGATAGGATGGCAGGTGAACTATTGGGAGCTGCAGGTGGCAATGTGCCATGGGCTGAGGTTACGGCCACTGCACATTAGCTACAGGTGTTTGACATCCGATTTTTATAAGGAAAATACTAAGAAGCGATAGTAATTTTTTTTCCCTGAAATTCAATTTGTATGAGACCAAAGGCGTCTTACATAATAAGAAATTTTCTATATAAATTAAAATCAATTGTCACACATGTATGACGGAGCATCAAT
Source organism: Synanthedon myopaeformis (assembly GCA_944738685.1). Taxonomy (NCBI): domain Eukaryota; kingdom Metazoa; phylum Arthropoda; class Insecta; order Lepidoptera; family Sesiidae; genus Synanthedon; species Synanthedon myopaeformis. Next base: position 5,955,387 of record OX122919.1, read on the forward strand.
TGTAAACCGGAGACCGGCACGATTGAATACGGAAATTCTAAGCGTACAAAAACCCATACGAAGTTGCGGGCATAGCTAGTTACAAATATCCCAATGCAGTTTAAAACCCAATTAAAAAGATTATGGATAATTAAATACATGTAATGAATACATTCTCGTAGCGACTGCAAAGTGGTCACAATATTGGTAAAGTATTAATGATTGGGTTCGTTGATCTTAAAGCGATTGCAATAAAGATTATTAATTTGACGGTCGGTTGGCTTTGAAGTTTATAATACCTATTACGCATCACGCGGTACATAAAACAACGTTTCATGATATTTTTACTACATTATGACGTAAATCGTTATGTATATACATACATAATATATGTATATAGATAAAAGATACTTGCTATGTATTTTTCAATAAATTTTTGGGCTTTTTTCACTGCATAAATATAGATATGATATGCGATGATTTGAGATAAATTTCTTAAAAAAATTTATTGCCACAATATTTAATAATTTTCCTATTGAAATATGATATAAATACATCGATGTTTATGGATGGGCCTTTTCAAACGAAAAAACCACTCCCTCAAAATCAATCTGATTCGCAAAATCAGATTGATTATTGTAGGTAAAAATCGGTGGTCATGTAGGTAGGACTCGTTGGTTGGTCGTGTTGCTCGGCGGGATTAACGAAATTAGTAGTGTCGGTTGTTTACTATAGTAAATTAATGCTTTTGGTTACTACTTTCGAACAAAATAAAACCAATGTACTCATACCAATACCAAGGTACATGTGTAATTTTGCGGATTGTTTTGCCAGTGTTATTTGCTATGGAAAAGGCCCATCCATAAACATCGATGTATAAATACATTATTTTGTTTGAGATATTTACAAGAGACACAAATTTATTTTGCAAGACCTCTATTTTACTATACAATATTTCTATTCTTGTTTGAAGCTCAGGTAGTTAACTATTTTTACTACATTTCCCAACCCAACGCTTTGACACAGTTTCGTCAGTGGGTATTTAACGAGTTGCCTATGTTAAGAACATAGGCTCATACAGAAAACAATATTTTATTGATACTAAACATCAATCATCATGGTGTAATATGATGTTTCAGAATTTTTTAAGAATAAATACGTAAATATAATTGTTAAGACATTGAAACTTTCGGGTATTGCTCGTGGAACAAAGGCCACCTTTACTAAATTATGCCATTATATCTGTAAAATATTTAAATCTATTTTGAGACAAATACCTCCACAAATTTATGAGTAGTTAATAATTATTTTTTATACTTATAGTAAAACTAATATCTACTTATTCGATGAATTACACAATGATACATATATGTAATTCAAATATAGTTTTTAATATCATAATATTATGGTTTATCTCATTTGGACATGAGATATCAAATGCTTGAGCATTTTCAAAAATCAATTGTTGACACGCATTAGGTATACCTATCTCAAAGCAATAGATCAGTAATCAATAATAGACATGAACTTCTGTTCTATTTCATATAAGTACATAAAATGAAGTGTTTTCAAGAAACTTTTGAACCAAGAAAATCAACCAAGCGTAGGTTTCACATATTCGACATCTAGACTTGTCTATCGTCAACCAAACACTCGTACATTCTTTGAAATACCTATGCGTTAAGACTTTTTTTTTTTCTTGGCAAATTTTCTTGTTCCATTTCTCGTACGTTTATTTTTGGACGGTGAGTAGGCACGCTCACATTGTCTTAATTGTTACAAAGAGTTTTGTCACGGCAATGAAACGGCAAAGCGAATAGCGCCGACGTGTTACAGACAGACCTTTGTTCGTGAATATCTTATCAGCGTTTAAATGGCAACGACAACAGTTTCTAATAATAATTTTGCCTCGGGCTGTTTACCATCATTAAGTGCTATAGTTCCTATTGTAAAATATCTAGTACAATCGAACTTCACTTCACCTTTGAGAGGTCAACCCTCACACAGTCTTCCGACATCAATAGACAGATGCCAATTATAGAATTATATATATACCTAATAATATTTTTGACCTTTTTACGTCTAAGAAATATTTTTATAGTTCATAATTATTGTAGGTACTTGTATCCAACAAATATTACCTTAATATAATATTACTATTACATGTAATCGTATACATACAAGTGTGCCTCTTTTAAAAAATGATAAAAAAATGGACTACTCTCTTTAAAAAGTAAACAAAATTGTCTTTGAAGGGAAATTTTCAAAAAAAAAAATAATATAATATTACCTTTCCAAAACTTCCTTTTCCTAACACTTTGATGAAATGAAAATCATCAATTGCGTACTTCCTGAACCGAGGAATAGATCGTGCGGGCGGTGTGAAGCGTCCTGTCTTACGGAACAGCCCGTACGCCGTCGATTGCTCTGTAAACCGAACGACAAGCTCTAATTAATGAAAAAATTAAATTAAATTAAATACTTGTGTAAATATCCCTTTTTTGAGGAGTGAGGATTTAAGAATGAGGAAGATTTTAAATCTCAAAACGCTTCCATGCAATTAATTTATTGTTAATAAACCTCTTGTTACGTTTATGGCGAATTAGCTAATTAAAAAGAATAACTATAGAAAAATAGATATGGTTTGAAATGAAAAGATTTAAAATAATTAAAAATGAGGCTTTTTTAATGATTACCTGGTCCATTTTCCACTTATGACGTTATCAATTGTTTATGATAAACAAATATTCAGATACCTACGAGTGGGGTATCAAACGAAAGGGCTTAATAAGCTGATTTTAAAAATATACACCATTACATTCAGCTTTTCCTGAGAGGAAACGGTTGAATGATTTTTTCTAAAAATTCTAAAATATACGTCGAGTGATTCGTTATATCCTCATATCTAACGCAATGAAAGGAATTCGGAGATTTTTAATGCTTACTATATATATTTTTATTCTTTTCTTATAATAAGCAAGTAAATAAAATGAATAACAATTATTGTTAAACATTGTACGACAGAAATAAATCATAATTAAGACTTAGTCGCATTAGCCATCAACGTGTTTTACTTTTAGTACGTTGACTTGGTGTGTTCTAAATTTATTGGCACAAGTGCTCTGACATTTCTTACTGAACTCATATTTAGAAAATGGTAAGACAGAATTTGTAAGTGTTTAAAAGATTTAAAACGAATCCGTGATTTTAGGACATCGAGGACGAAAAATGTTATGATATTTTTTCAGCATGTATAGATTAGTGTTGCCCAAAAGTCTTGCAAGTCTTGCAGTCTTGGTCTTGTTCTTGCATTTTTGCAAGACCAAGACCAAGACTGACCCTGCAAGAGTTGAGCAAGAACAAGACTAAGCCTGCGAGACTCTTGCGTCTTGCAATTTAAGTCAAACGAACCAGACAATTCCATTTGAATTTTGATTTTGCAAGATCTATTAAAGACTTTAGCATTAGACAGTGAAACTGGCAATGGAGAACAAGAACAGTATGAAGACTATCAAGACAAAACTGAGGAAGATGAAGAATATGCGCCAAATATTGCAGACTCAGGTAAATTACGCAATATTTCCAGTAACATAAAAAGAAGTGAGATACTGAAGAGGAAGTTCCAGTCTGCTTGTGAAGCAGCTGGCGTACCAACAAATCTGAATCCCATACTGGACTGTCCAACGAGATGGAATTCCACACATGATATGATTGGATTTGGTTTAAAAGTTAGAACTGACATTAACATATTGTGCACTTCTGTCGTCGAATTAAATGTTTTTCAAATCACAGAAATTGTATGGCAAATACTCGAAAAAATATATATGTTTCTAATAAATTTTAAACTTTTATCAACGAAACTTGGTGAAGAAAAGTATGTTACACTTGTCTTTGTATCATTCAATCTCTTGCTCGACAAAATTGAATCCAGGATAAAAAACTAGATGAGAAACCTAATCGAACCGAAGTGGACGAAAGGCTCGTTCTGGGTGTCCAAGCAGCCTGAGATAAAATTTAGCATTTTAAAAAGAGCAACTGGATTTACTGTACCACTTTAATTTTAGACCCAAGGCACAAAGCACTTTTGATATGACATTATGGGGAAAGAAAATTAAAACAGAAAGTATAGATATATACATAGTAAAAAAATATTTATGCCAGTGTCTGATAAGTATGTTTTTATAGTAGAATATTATTTGGCACGTAACGGTTCGTTTTTATCCAGACTGTATTAGTTGGTACTTGGCTGCTATCTCAAACCTTATAATTAATCTCGAGATAATTATAAATCCTCCATTTGCCAAAAGAAAACAAAATCATGTACCTAAAATTAGGTAGATACGCGTAGTCTATACCTAAACTCAGATTCACAAAAAGACCATACATAACACTATATGGAGATAACGACACCAACATTTTGTTTGTATTGCAGTTACCTACAAAGTTTTTCCTTTTTACTTTATATTTATTTATGTAAAGATCATACAGGCTGTCGGTATTTCGACTGTAGGTGGTTACCGTCGTTAATTAATACAAGCATCATTGGAGTGCTGCAAGTTCACTGCCGAGCATAGTAGGATTAAGGGTAAAGAAAGAAATAGGGAAATGAACTCTGGAAACCCATACTAACTTGTTGCCGAAACGCAACAGCACACATGCTGTTATGCACACATGCATAGTTATAAGGTAATAGTTGCTGCGGCTAGATAGGCTGCTCAAATTGCGAAAAGCAGTGCCACTACTTGCTAGATCCAGACCAGTCTGCATTGAAAAGTTCATTTTCAAAGTTGGCCAAGTCGGAAATCAAACTCGAGAACACTGAGACAGATAAGTTGATCTAAGAATAATGGAAAAGATAATAAAAATTATACGCTATTTGGATTATGGGAACCAATTCAATATATTTAATTGTATCTATATGTAAAGAAAATATGTACTTAATTTTCTTTAATTTATATTAAAACTCTTTTTATTATTAATGTATTGAAAACTATTTGGTTAAGTTACTATTGATTATAAAATAACGACTTGACATGTAGTCAAAAGTCAATTTATAAAAATAAATATTAAATATATTATCTTTGTTGAAAATATAAAGCTGAATTGTAAATATAGGTGATTAGGAATCGACATTGTAAATAAAAACATTTAATGTCGTTTCTTTGCTTACAGAGAAACTCAATTCTGTTTTAATTGACTGTGTCATCCTAACCACTATAAAAATATATCATTATATATATTTTATCTATATCTACATCTATACCGCTTCTGTCTGTTTCTTCGCTAAATTCTTTTAAACTAGCCAACAGACTTTAGAACGTGCAAAGCTGGGGCGGGTCGCTAGTAGCCTACATTTTAAACCTCTAGTAGCACTAGTTCGGTTGACCGAACTAGTGCGGTGAATACGCATAGTTCCTTACTAATTTGTATGATTCAGGTTTAATAGTGTTTACAAGCGTTGTAAGAATGACATAATTTTATTCGGCACATGTTACATACTATAATTTTAGTTCATCTCACGTCAACATCGGGACGCGGTTGCTAAAAATATTAGTCAAGACAGAGCAATATCAAGGTCGAGACGAGGCCAATATAAATTTGGATCTTCATAAAAATCGAAGAACTTTTTAAAAGTTTTTAATATACACTCTCTTCCTTATACAGTGGATAGGAGAATGAATTAGAAGATATATCCGCATCTTGAGCCTAAATCTTATTAATATCATAGTGTCTACCACTACCACCATGCGTGAAACCGGCCGTTTTTTCAAAGTAGATACATTATGGAACCATGAGTCCAAGATGTAGTTGTTGCTATCACTGGGACATTATGGTGGGACTAGTGGACCACGAACACATGACCACTAAGACCACGAATCACAAGTCAAATATCATCTTTCATTTTAAACAACTTCTGACTTCTTTCAAAACTTACTTCTTTATATGTACTTCTTTCAAAAGTATAATCCAAGTGACTGAGACCCGGCAGTGTGCCCTGCCCCTACTTTTTATATCCAGACCAGAACCAACTTTGAAAACTTCATTTTTCAAAGTTCAAAGTAATCATCCTCTTACCGAAGACCACCGTGAAATAACAGCACGTGTGCTGTTGTGTTTCAGTGAGTGAGTAAAAGGATACCAGAACCCATTTCCCTATCACTTCCTAATCCTTATCCTTAATATCACTATGATAGCCACCTATAGTATTGACTAAGTGGACCGTCAGCCTGTCTGTCGAGCTTAATATAAAAATAATGATTGAAATTGAACCTCTTATTAACATAGGTTAATATTGTACCTTTTATAACAAACACCTACTAAAAAAAAGGATTTTAAGCTAACATAATTGGGATACAGACTGCAGACTGCTAACAGGCGGGAATGCGGAACCTTTTAGCCGAGAAATAGGACGTGCGTAAATTCAGTGAAAGTATATATGAGTGTTTACGATAATTTCGATATCAAAATAATTTAAACGTAAGCAAATAAACTGATTGAAATTTAGAGGTATCTTTTACAAAGTTTAGGAGCAAATCCAGTTTTAGGAGCACTGGGTATAGGAGCAGAAGTGATGTCAGAACACATTTATTTTTGTTAAAATAACGTCCGTATGGGACATTGTGTCGGATGGCGTTCAGGGGATAGTAAGTCTATCCCTGAACGCTTTTGTTTTTTTAGTTTAAACTTTAAGAACAGAGTCTGCACAAGCACTATCCTGTAGTGAATATGTGTGTATACTTACCTTAATATAAAAATATAAAGAAGTACTTAAAATATAACCGTTTATGACAAATTACTTTTATTAAAATTACATTATTATCACGATGACAAAAGTTTATGAAATGTAACACCATTAATATTCAAAATAATTAACATATATTATGTGTTAGATACTTTATTAGTAGGCGCAATCAAAGCTTAATTAAATACTGTGGTTAAAAAATAAAAACGCCACATGCATAGACCCAGGACTTACCAACAGTATTTAGAATGTGAAATAATTTTTGTTTATGCGTTTTTGGTTTTTTGGTCAAATAATAATAAGAGATAAATAAATTCTCACCAAGCTCATGATCTAAAATGATGGAGTTTGTTTGCTCCGATGCTGAGTTTGATGTCCCTGGTACATCGCCACCTGTGTCGAGATAAAGTAAAATCTTTTCTTGAAAAATAAAGTAACAATAATATAATAAATAAAAAAAGTATGGTTACAGTTTTTTACTTTTAAATTTGTATTATTAGGTAGACGTCACTGCTATGGTGAATTCTTCGGTGCATCACCTTCATTTAGACTTTCCATGCCTCATGGAGATAATGGCAATTTAACTTTTATATTATCTATATATTCCCATTATTCTTAACATGGGCTTCTAATATATATATTAATAACATTATCGGTTCGCAATCGTTTCATAAAACTTTTTGCGCTTTAACTATAAATATATATGTATACTGTTCTAATAGTACTTGTCTTATTAAAATAATACTTGTAATTAGAGTTCCTTGTGTTATAGGTGACCGTCAGCCTTTCTGACGACTTCTATATAAGAAAAATAAAGAATCATTACATTTTAAACTATCACAATATACCATCATATTATTAAACAATTTAAGAAAATATTGGTCCATGAAACCAATGGGGATAATAGGAAATATTTTCTCACAATCACAGTGGTGAATTGTTCACATTAGTAAATATGCGATGCACCGGAATTCTTATATCAATACTAAGGCATTATCTACCAGCGAGGAGTTACTAGTCCGTAAAATACAAAATAATCTATACATCTTGTACTCGTATTTCTGTACTTGGTCTAAGACTTATTTCGTTATGGGCATAAGTTTATAAATAAATAAAATTATTAGATAGGTATCTACGTTTATGTAAATGTTTGTGTAGTTAAAAAGATTTTAAAAAACTGTGTGTGTCAGCTCCGACACACGACTGGAGTTTACTCCTTACGAACTACGAATAAATAATCTAATGAACGATTATAAAATTTAAATTTTCACAGTTCGAAACCGCCGAAAGAACAACATTGTTCTTTTTTTAAATAATATTGTGTAGATGGCGCAATATCTCTGAAACTTCAGATATTCTAAAATATTCAAAAAACTAAAACGTCTATAACGCATTCGTGTAACAATTTTGATTTTACTCCCATAAATTTTCATACCACGGCCATATATATATGTACATATATGCAAATCGATTCTTAAGGAGTAAACTCCAAAAAAATCAAACTAAGAAAAAAACACGACAACTGACAAAATTATGTTCGGTGTGCTTCTTAAAATAATCGTGATTATATAATATAAATAATAAAACATGCTGTTTATTTGAATAAATAACGAAACTTAACAAAGAGTGCGGTTAGAAAATTGTAATATTTTTTTTCAAAAATTTTTCACCGCACACAATAGAAGACGAATTGATGGGAAGAGGAAAAACTAGGGCTTGATTTTTAGCCAAATTATTAGCCAATCTCTATATTCATAGTTGACCATCGATTGATCTGTTAGTCACAGGTATGCAGATACGAGCTGGCATCCATCTTCGCACCAGCCATCCGCTGATTGATTAGTCATTTATTAATGCTAAGATATTGAAAGATATCACGTGCTCTGAGAATAGTAACAAAAAATGTCTGCTTTTGATATTTTTTGTTAAAACATAACAAAATACTCTTTCAAAATAAAGATTCATCTGTCACCGATATAATTTATCCCGAATGCTATTTTGGAAAAAAAAAATTATTTTATCATATGTATCATAAGTATATGTATACACATATCATAAGTATCATCATGTATCATCATATCATAAGTATATGTATACATACTTAGGTACTTCAATTTATGAAGTATCTATGTAGTTAGATCTAAAATATTCATCGATATAGTTTTCCAAATTAACAATTGAGTACTTAATCAGATGTGCGATATCATATACTAATTTATCTTAATTTTACTAATAATTGATGCTATTAATTTCAGTACAGGTGAGCCGCAAATGATTGGCTAGTGTCCAGACAGAAACATCGTCCGCCCACATTTTATACACTCGTGACCATAAAAACAAATACCTGATGCTGTGTTGCATACAACAGAATAAAAAAACATTTATTATTAGGATTTAAAAAGCAGTTATTAAGTATATATATCGAAAAAACGTACGAGGTTTACGTCTATAGTATGTACTAATTTGTGAAATGTTTAATGTAAGTACATGTTTTTGAATCATGTTTTTCTCAGTATATTCAACACATGTTACCAAGTTAATGTACGATACGAATGTAGCAATTTGCAGAGTATTTTACTACATTGGAACTTATTTTTTTGTATTGTTTTTATCGTTGAATGTTCATAATTTTTCATATGCGACTCTAATAATAAAAACAAAAAATAGGAGCCAATAAACGCAGCTTTATTTCGAGCGCTGCTGACGTAGGTATGACGGCAGTGTTGCTGTTTTTCCGCCTGATAGGTGATAACGCGGTTTCAGAAACAATTTCTCCCTTTTATTTTCCGTACCTCCACAATGTACCTACCTCTCCTCGATGCAGTACGAGATGCTAACGCTTCTACTAGAAGCCGCTGGTTCACGCCACATAAATTTGCAGTCAATTTTTCACATTTTCGATGGCAGTTTACATCACAGTCTAGAACAAACATTAATGGATCGCAGAGCTAAACCTATTGTTTTCACAACATTCGTGTTAACTCGCCTTTAGCCATGCAAAAGCAAAATGCAATTTGTAAGGAGTAGTGTAAAGTTAATCGGCCAGTGTCGAATTTGGGTGTGTATTTGACTTAATCTAACCTTTTTTTACGTGGACGAATCCAGCTGGCGATGTAGGTGCCGAAGAGTCAAAACCAGAATCGTTTGAACCTGTAGAAGTTCGACCGTCTGGATTGTTCTCACATTCGAAGAATTCGGCTGAATCTTCACTGGAGTCAGAATCGTCTGCATCATCATCTTCTGACGAAGAAGATTCTTCTTCGGATGTGTCAGAAGAACTTGAAGAATGAATAATTTGTGGGTTTCTTTTTTGAAGCGGTCGGGGTGTTGCTATTAATGGTCTTAAAGCTGGTTCATCTTTAATAGGTTTCCTTGGAGAAGGTGCTTTAATAAAGTCATTAACCGGTGGTTGAATTAGTTCGCTCTCTGCTTTTTCTTCTGATTTTTCTTCAATTACTGTTAGAGTTTCAGCCTTTTCTTTCTCTTCTTCTGTATCTTTTTGTAATGATTGTTTATTTTTAATTTCTGTGTCTTCACTTGGAATGTTTGTTGATTCAACAATCTCTTTTGTGGATTCTTTAGAAATGGGGACAGACTCAAAATCAGATTGTAATGGCTTCTCTTGGGTTTTATCGTCTTTATCTTGACTGTAATCCTTTTCTTGGATTACGTGATCGAGTAAAACAACAGCTGGAGTTTTCAGTTCTTCAATTATAGTGGGTTTTTCATTTGCAGAAGTATTTTCGGTAGAAATGTTTTCTGATATGACTACATTCGGTTTTTCAATTTCTGATGTTGATTTTTTCGCACTTTCGTTGTTTTGATTGTCTTTGGCAACATTCTCCAATGTTGAAATATTTCCATTAATTTCTTGGTTTTCTTTAATTTTATTCACTAATTTTGATATTCTTGAAGATTTTTTTACTTCTTCTTTGTCTTGATTTTTACTCCTTGATGTTAATATTTCGTCCGCTCTTTTTATTTGTTTCTTTTCATTCATTACTTTTGGTAATTTTGACGTATTTTGAAGTATAACTTTGCTTTCTTCTTTATTTGATGTTTCATCAAAAAAGTCTGCCTTATTTAAATAATTACTAGATATCTCAGGCATATTTTGAACGTTTTGAGAATCTTGTGAAGAATTATTTATCAAATTTTCCATATTATGTACCTCTGTATTTACAAAATCTGTACCACCAGATGTCTGAACATCTAAACTTATGTTTACTGCATCTAATTCAGTAATGGTATCATTTGCATTATAACTCACTACTAATTTTTCTTCTTGTTCTTCGGATTTAAGTTCTTGGTTTAAATTAAAATCAGCATTTTTCAAGTTTACATTTGCTTTAACAGATTCGATAGCTACATATTCGGTTACTTGATTATTTCCTAAGCTGTTGGTTGTTTCACAATCGTTTAAACTATTTGAAATCAATTCTCTTTCCGTAGTTTCATTTTCGTCTTCATTATTCATAGATTCTTCATCTTCTGGGTGCCAGAAATATGCACGCCTATGTTTTTCTTTTTCTTCTTCAAGATTTTGTTTTCTACTGATTAAGTATACCGTTTCTCGTTTTCCAATTTTATCCCAAAAGTTTAAGTTTTCTGACTCTTGCAATGAATCCTCGTCAATTAAGAATGTTGTTTTCTTTCTCGTGTTGTACTGCTTTTTACTTTTTCGTTGGGGACTTTTAATGTCTTCCTTTTCTAAGGAAACTTCGTTTTGTTTAGGGACTTCATCTACTTCACTGCTATAAATTATTTCTTTTTTAGATATACAGGGTCTTTCTTCAACAGTTATGTCTTCAACTTTGAATTTTAATGGACTTGTAGGTGTAGTAACTTCAACTGATGAAGTGATTTTTGTTTTAGTCTTAGGTTTTGTTTTCAATTTTACACTGTCCTTTTTTATTGATAATCTTTCTTCAATAACAGGCATATCTATATTTGTAGTCTCTTTTGGAAATTCTGTGATGGAATCCAATCTACAAATACTACTACTAGAACTAGATTTTCTTATACTTCTTCTTTTAAAATATTGCTTGGAATCTTTAGATTCTCTAAGTGAATTTATGCGATCATGCAACGAATGGTCAGATTTAGTAGTTTTTAGTGGATTTTCTATATCATTTGACTTTCTTCTTTTTGTTAGAGTTGTTGATATGGATTTTAAATTATTATCAGTCACACCAACTTTACTTAAGTCAACCGTAGCGGTGCTGAGATTTTCACCCCTAATTAGTGAATCTAACAAACACGCTTGTTCTGCTAACAGTTCCATTGAGCATCGTCGATCTGGAGATTTGTTAGAGACAGCCTTAGCTGGCACCTGCTCTGCTTTTTCCGATTCCTTGACAGAAGTTTCGCCGTCGCTGTCACTTTTATCTCTTACTTTGAACTTCTCAATAAGTTTAGCACCGATAGTTTTCTTTTCTCTCTTTTCCCTATAAATTAAATCGTCAGATAGTTTTTCCCTCCATCCTATATTTTCACTTTGCTCTTCTTCCTTTTTCTCGGTGTTAGTATCATTTGTTGAAGATATATCATCAATTGGTTTGCGAGGTGAATCTCGCTCTTTTCTTTTTAAAGTGTGAAGTCTCACTACCGTTCGTCCACGTTTAATTGTTCCCCTTTTATCGCCCGGAGAAGAATCTATACCAGTTTCTGGTTTTCCATCTACTCGGGGCATAAAAGGACTATTTTCTTTTTCTGTGTTCGGGCTTTGCCTTCGTGGTGGTGTCGGTGGTGCTGGTGGTGGTACAGTTTCATTTTTGTGGCGATACTTATCTCTCGATACATCAATATCAGCTGTATTAATATTAATAGGACGCGGTGTGTAAGAAGGAGTTCCATAGGTTCTCTTTGAAATTGGAACTCTTCTGGGACTGTCTATTCGCACAGGACTCGAAGTCCCCCTTTCTGAAATAGTACTTAACATTGGTGAATAATTTCGTCCACTGGAGGTGATCCATCTCGATGAAAGGGGTGAACGCGAGTAACCACCTAGAGATGAATGGCTGCTGTAATTTCCACCAGGATTGAGATAAGAAGCACTATATGATGATCCGAGAGGAGACACAGAACTACTATAACTATATGGGGCACTACTATAAGACGATCCACCGTAATACATATTCGAAATGTGATCGGAATACAAAGGCATCGTGATACAAAAAGCACGAACGCGTTATATAAATCGTCCAACGGGACGCTCGCAAAGCGTAGACTGGCGATCGCGGTGACGGCGTGCTCAGGCGCAGGTGTCAGCCCCGCCCACCCCTGCGTTAGTTGACCGCCCGCCCGCCCGCTTCACCACTACTGAACGGTCGGTGATGGATCAATTCGCAACAGTAATAACATTAATAACGTGCTGTCTTTTTTCCTAATAAAAATATATATATATAGACTTACGTTAAACGCGTGTTCAATAAGCCAGTTTTAATGTCAAAACTAAAGTCGGTGAGTGAGTATACGTAACTTTACTCTATTGTAACTAAATGGGGACAGTTATTTATGTTTACTTACAGGAAGAAATGTCATTGGTGATAAAACATTAATCATTTTTCTAATAAGTGGAAAGTTAATTTTGTCGTGTTAGTGTAATGATTGTGTGAGTTTTATCGCAAAATGAAAGCAAAAATTTAGCAAATAAATAAAGAATTAATATTCAGTTTCAAATGTTTCTATTATTCCATTACAACGATAGGAAATAATAAAAATATTTGGAAATAATATTTTTATTATTAAAATAAAGAATTAATATTCAGTTTCAAATGTTTCTATTATTCCATTACAACGATAGGAAATAATAAAAATATTTGGAAATTAAAATAAACACATTTGGAAACAGATTATTTCACATCAGAAAGAAATTAATTTTTGTTATTTAGACCACTATGTAAGTTAATTTTGGTTTAGCATTGGCCCGGGCGAATTCATTTATTTTAATTTATAATTAAAAAAAATTAGGTATTATGTTCCGCAATCAATATTAGCCCCGATCAAGATTACGATAATTAAATATATGTATAAAGAATTCTAATTTAAAGTGTGTTTGTTTATGCTACCAATTGATATGTAAGGTCATCATAGATACCTACCTATGGAAATTGTAGACATGAAATAATGACAACGAATTAATATTTAGCTTTTAGGTGACAGTATTCATAAAAATTAACTACAAAATGGAGACTCAGGCATCATGAGGATACTTTTTTAAAAAATAAATTATAAGTATTTCATTACATAAATATATTTGTAGTTTGTAGCTGATTACTCGTTTAATCTTTTATATATGAAAATCAATCGCCGTGCGTTAGTCTCGTAAAAACTCAAGAATGGCTAGACCGTTTTCAATTCGGTTTTCACTAATGGAAAGAGGATAAACGGGGAACGTTCGTACATACAAAAATTGCACCCCGGGCGAAACCGGGAGCAGATCACTAGTTTATTATAAATATACCCATGTTACCTTTTAAATGGAAGCGTAGGAAAAATTTGTGAATTGATGATGGTAAAATTGAAAAATGAGCTTTTACGATGTATATAAATTATCTCTGAAACAAAACATGTCATGATTTAAAATATAATTTGCTAAAGACATAGTTATAATATTAATTACGTAATACAAGATTCTCTTTTACCAAAAAAAATCAATAAAGTTATAATTACAAATTTGTATGTTACAAAAATGTGTGCCTTTTCAACACGAGTCAAAAAACACTGAGTTAAATCGAAGTACAGCATCAAAACTACCATGTACATAACTGCCAAATAAAATACAATATCCCATCTCTATGCCGGTACTGAATTTCACGAAAATTTGTTCATCAGTTTTAATAATGTTAATATGAACCATTAAGAATTAATTTGCTAGTTAATCCATTCGTATTTGTTAGTATTTGTAACACAATGTTAAAAAATATATTATGTTGTTAGAAACAAATGTAAGTTAGCGTAAAAATTAAAGGCTTTTATTGTTAGAGCAACGATGATCACTAAAATCAAATATTACTTAATTATCGGTTAAGCGTAAATTTTCTTAATTGATAACAAACAGTATACACCTGGGCTTTGTTCATTAATCAGCTAAATGGAAACTTTTAATTAATTTTGACTTACAATAATAAATGTAATTTGATATGTTTTAGATAGATAGCTGACAGTCTACTTGTTGACTATAAATAAAGGTAGGCCAGAAAAATTGCAAGTGCGCTGCCAACCCTTATAGGATTGTCAACCCAAGTTAGAAGAGTAGAATGGGCCCTGGTATACCTTATTCACAAACTATAAAACACGTGATCTATTATTTTACTGTAGCCTTCTGTAAAAGGGTGGTTACTGCCACCAGACAGGCTGCCCAGTTTATGATTGAGCCACAAAAACAAAAAATCACTGGTACAGATATATTAGAAATAGTTAAGGTAAGTTCATTTGTTTTCTCCGATAGTTTGTTTAAGAGAAACTTGTCACTATCCATCAGTATTGCGAAATTAAGTGAGAAATAAGTTTCGGGTCACATGAATGAGAAGCAGAGGAAATAAAGGAACTTTTACTGCACCTTCACATTTCAGTCCCAGATGAAAAAAGCCGTGCAACAGTGTTCCACAGTGGTCACAGAAAGTCGGTGACACAAAGTGATGTGGTCGAAATCTGTGAGGGACATCCACCTTGAACCGCTCGCGTAGATACTAGAACAATTTTTATTTTATTTTTATGTTAAGTGCGACAGACAAACTGATGGGCAACTTGATGGTAGGTGAAAATGGGCTCTGGCATCCCTTACTCACTCACCGAAATATAACAGCACAAGTTCTGTTATTTTATGATGATCTTCTGTAAGGTGATGGTTATTGCAGCCAGACAGGCTGCCCAAATGTCTGCGATACGTAACGTGGTCTGCCACTACTTTTCAGATTCAGACCAGAGCCAACTTTGAAAAGTTCATTTTCAAAGTTGACCCGGGAATCGAACCCGGAACCCCTGGAACACAGCGTTAAGAAAACCATCCTATTACTTACCCAACAGGCTCATCAAATAAAATGGAAAATGAACAAAGTATACGCTCGACTTTAATTGAGTCGCTCCAACAAAATATTTCTCAATATTCGAGTTCAAAAGAAAATTTACTTTGACAAGAAGCAATAATCTGTAAATAGGTTACCTATGCATTAGACATTGACGTGTTAGAACAAAGGATAATTTACGAGAGTTGGTCCAGCGATAGTAAACGCGTTGTTGCCTAGTGCAACAATCTTCTTTCGTTACACATAAATTTATATCGTTTTCTACATAAAACTGAGAGTAAACAAAGCTTCATAAAACATAAAATTTTTGCATGACCACGGTTTAAAAAAAGGCTCTTTATAATTGTTATATTTTGATCTTGTAGTGTTATGGCACAATGCGTTTCTCGGTCTAAGTGCTTTTACATACCTCAACCGGCACCAGCGACCGGCGTCAGCTGAGCGTGTAAACATGTACACCATTATTTATACCAAATCAAAATAATAGGCCGGTTTGTACGCTCGACCGGTGATGAGGCAGACCGGCGGCGCTCGACCGGCGCGTTCAATAGACAGTATTAGTATAAGATGCATATAAAGTTATCTATGTTTTGACTTCTTTCGCTTTTTATTATTATAATACAAAGCAGTTATAAGCAATAATTTCTTCCTTCTTTCGTCCATGACTGTACACGACACTGTACACGAGTAACTATGAAAGCAAATTCAGACCGGCGCATGTTCAAACCGGCGCCGGTTGAGCTATATAAAACCTAAATTGGACAGGTCGTCAATCGGCACTAACCACCCGCTTACAGAAGATTATCTTGAAATAACAGGATGTATGCTATTAGAGTGTGTTTCGGTGAGGGAGTAAGAAATGTCAGAGCGCACTATCATCTCGGCTCTCTTAATTCCATAAGGCCGACAGCGCACTTGTAGCACCTAAGGCGTCGCTAGCGTTAATAAGACGACGGTAGCCATACCTTTAAGTATTGGACCGTAGGCCGCCTGCCGAATGTTAAATAAAAACAAAAAATATATTAGTAAATGTCTTATTGAAACTGTCACTTTTATTGTAATATATATAAAGTTTTGTCTATACTAAATACTAATATTATAAAGAGGAAAGATTTGTTTGTTTGTTTGCATTGATAGGCTCCGAAACGACTGGATCGAATTGAAAAATTCTTTCAATGTTGGGAAGCTATATTATCAGCGAGTAATATAGGCTATATTTTATAAAGTTAGGCGGGTGAAGCTGCGTGCAACAGTTAGTATTTAATAAAGTGAGTTTCTTCCTACAAAAAAATCTAGATCCATCATGAATCTTGTGAATGGATCATCCTAGTGAGAAACTAAGTACAGCTCTGCTATAATTGCAACAATTTTTTGGCATAAATTTTTTGTTAGCCTCAAAATCATTACTTACTTCATCATTTAGACGAGGACTCAATCCTTAAAGTTTTCATCGTCTAAAGAAAGTCTTAGAAGCTTTTATAAGACTTCACGGGCCAAATAGAATGCATTTTGGGCAGCATCAGTAGTTTACTGATAAATGATAACATATAATCAGGTTATTTCCATTATACAAAGGAATGGTTTAATGGAAATAACCTGTTACGCGGTTAAGGAATGGTTTAATGGAAATACCTGAATAATAAAGTTACGCGGATGAAGTAGCGTACAACAGCTAGTATAATACTAAAATTTAAACTAAATTGGTTCGATACTAAATTGGTATAAAAATCCTGTTAATTTAATTGTTTATTCAAAATTGTAAAAAAAATATTTCCCTTACCATATGCCATATTGTTAGAAAAATACATATAGAATGGTTTCAGTGCTACTAACAAAAGGAAATTATAACAAATCACATTTTTTATGTATCACGTTTAATAACTGACCATTTAGAAAATAAATAAACTTAATATTACAAATACAAACCACTGTTGCTTCCGAATGCACCGGAGTACCGGTGCATTTTCCTAGGAGTTTGTTATGACATCGTTTGTGAACTGCAGTTTGACAGGCTATACAACGGTAACCTTGTTTTCCGAACCCCCACAAAAACTCCTTGCAGAAGGCGCAAAATGTCGGCTGGCGGAAGAATTTTGCAACAAATCGGTGGCCACATACTTCATGTACTCTGAAAGAAAGAAACATCAATTGTATTCTAATATCGAACCGCCAATACGTATAGAAAGGGTTATGCTCCCTCCATGTGTTACTCAGGATAAAATCAGAAATGAAGAGGTCCGAAGACAAACGAAAGTCACCGACATAACCCTCCGGATAATGGGCAGGACACATAGTACGAAGATACTATATAGTAGGTACGTACACATAGTAGGTATGAAGAGACACATAATTTTTTAATTATAAAAATATCTATATAATTTTATTTATTAATTGCGAAAATTATTATTTATAAAGTTTTCATGTTAGTATTGTAATTTAATCGTTGTTGTTCTGTGCAAAAAATAAATAGCTATATAATATTTATAAAAAAGAATAAGTAGATAGATTAAGTTGATTGTGCTATCCTAAGTGGAATTAGAACACTAGGTACTTAAATATTTTTAGAAACAATAGTATAAAAATACTATGGACAGTCAGATAAGACACTTCGTCCGTAGGTGGCTGAACATGACGGATACTCATCAGATGTTGAGCCAAGAATGTTAGAAATGAAAATACGCAAAAACAAAACAGCACAAGGAGTATCACCTCCTCTGTACATGCATTTTCTTACGAAACAATTTCTCGTGTCAACGGGATAATTCGTTTTCTTGTTATAAACAAATGACTGATTTAATTCTTAATAAATTTGGGAAGGTGTTTTATTTGAGTTATTTTCTATTTTCTTAGCCTATTTAAAAATTACAGCCATGTTGAAATTGTACCTTATGGGCTATATGGGAACTGTGAGCGTTTTTTTTTTATTTAATGGGAGATAGCAAAGATAATACGAGTAAGTTTAGGTCTAACTTTGTGTTAGACGTATGCAGTTGCATTTTAAAAAAAATATTTGTCTCACTGCGGCCGAACTTTTACATAGTACAATTTGAAGTCGCTTTCCGCGTCTGCGCGCGTAATAAATTTACATGGCTTACGTAGGCTAAACCTTAACAAATTTAATATATAAAAATAATGTACTAAAGAAATGTAAATCGTTCTTCTAAAATCATATACATAAAACTCCGCGATGGCATATCTCTGTCTGTTACGGTTGACTCACAGTAAAAATTTATTTCATTGAAACTATAATTTCTACACACCTATTATAAATACGCAATGTCTGTTTTTCCGCTAAACGGATTTTAATTAGGTTTTCACTTATGGAAAGAGGCATAAGTGAGGAAGATTTGTGTTTACAAAAATTGCATCCCGCGCGTATCCGGAAACATTTCGCTAGTAAAGTTATATTAAGTTACTAGTAATTTATACTCACTTGTGATGTTTAATAGCTCCACGTCGTTGTGTGATTCGTTTCCCGTTCGAACGACGCACCTCTCCGTCACGTTCGCCCTCACCGCAGCCACCGCCCGGCAACCACTGCAATACAATTTACTAAGGTTTGGTAACTAAGTATATGAACACAATTATTTTTTATGTTAAGGTCGACAGATAGGCTGACTGTCCACTTGGTGGTCGATAGCAACCGTCGTCTATGACACAAGCTGGAAGGCTATGGAATAAGAGGTAACATATTAAATCTAATGAAATCTTATTTATGCAACAGAAAACAAATTACAGAGATTACTCGAGTAAACAAAGACAATAAAACACACGAAATATTCTTATCTAGGGAACGTACTCTGATTTATGGTGTCCCACAAGGCAGTGTTCTAGGACCTTTGTTGTTTATAGCGTATGTGTCTTTTTGCCGATGATAGCACCATGGTAATAAAATGTAAAGACAAAGATACTTACGGTAATGACATTAGTATTGCTTTGAAAAGGATTATACATTGGTTAAATAATAATAATTTAAGAATTAATTTGTTGAAAACAAATATCATGCACTTCAGTCAAAGGGTACCTGCCATATCACACCAGGACATACATTATGAAGACCAAATTATAAAAGAAATTTACACAACGAAATTTTTAGGGTTAGAAATCGATAATAGATTAAATTGGAAATGTCATATTGAAAGTGTCAGAAAACGTCTAAGCAAACAAGCATATGCCCTGCATGAATTAGCTAACACTTTAAGCATTGATGCACCCTTATTAGCATATTATGGACTTGTTGAATCTGTGTTAAGATATGGGCTTCTATTCTGGGGTAACTCGACAGACAGAAATTTTATTTTCAAGGCACAAAAGAGGTGTATTAGAGCCATGTTTAAATTAAAAGTTATAGATAGTTGTATGCCCTTTTTCAAAAAGTATAAAATCCTGACACTTCCATCGCTATTTATATATGAGGTTGTTGTGTATGTAAAAGCCAACCCCAACCTATTTAAGCGAGTCTCTGATGATAGTAAAAGAGCACAAAGAGATCCCAACAGATTATGCAGTCGAAAAGCACACACAGCCCTAATGCATAAAAGTGTTTTTTGTCAAGCGCCAGTTATATATAATAAAATTCCAAACACCATTAAAGAACTTAATATAAATTTATTCAAGAAGAAAATGAAGAAATTACTCGTCGACAAATGCTATTATGATATAAAAGATTACATGTCTGATAATTCGTTGTAACAATTAGTAATATCAATTAGCTTTATTGTTTTAGTGTACTTACTTAAAATATTTGCACACCCTCAAAGGGTAGAATGTAGCGAAATTAATCTACTGTAAAACCATTGTAACCTATATTCAGCAAATAAATGATTATTATTAAAAAAAAAAAAAAAAAAAAAGCAATTTCACAGGTGCTCCAAGTGCGCTACTGACCAGCCAGGATTGTGAAGTGATAGGGAAATGAGTTCTGGTATCCCTTACTCACTCATTGATACCACTCAAGAACACCACAATATAATAATAAAATATTGTGAACGAACATAGTGGCACTTGATTTTTATATGTCAAGAAGAGAAATTAAGGAAAACAAAGGTATTTTTAACGCAGTTACATTATAATGCGACAAATACCTTGTCTTATATTTATTATAAATATTGTATTTGTATTTATTGAATTGCTTTAATTTATGCAATAAAGCTTTCAATCTTTTAATAGTTTATTAATTATTTTATACTAAATGGTGTTACCAAGTTTGCCGACATAGCCAAGAGAATTAGCAAGTTGAAGTGGTAATATGCCGGTCACATCTGTCGCAGAGCAGACAACTGATGGGGTAGAAGAGTTTTCGAATGGAGGCCACGAATTGGAATACTTGGAATGTTTACCCTATGTCCATCCTGAAATTCTATTCTAATTATTGGTAAAAGATTTTTTTAAATTTGATGAAAATAAGATTAACCTCCTGCATACAAACTTTACCTCTTTATAATCTCTATATGTATATAAAAAGTCACGTTGTTTGTCTGCGATTAACTCCTAAACTACTGAACCGATTTTGAAAATTCTTTCATCTATAGAAAGCTATATTATCATCAGCTAGCAATGTATATCTTATAAAGTTACGCGGACGAAGTCGCGTGACGTCGCTAGTAGTAGTATAGATTGTAACTAACACAAGCTCAGAGGGTGATGAGGTTATTGTCATGTCTGTGTAAAAAGCTTTATGTACAGTCGCGTTCAATAACATCTAAACAAGTGACGTACTTCTATTAGCAATGCTTATATAAAGTTCAATTAAATAAACAGTCGATATTGTTATGCGAAGATTTATTACACTGTTAAATATTCAAGGCAATTTGTAGTTACGATATATTATGTTGAAATCATTTTGATCACATCTTTACATGGTATAGGTAGTTAATTCAAAGTCACTTCACACTGTGAACACTTCTCCCTCTGTGTACGCTAAGATCTTTTAAACTAGGCAACGGATTTTAATACGGTTTTCACTAATAGAAAGACACCAAAGGAACAAAAGAACGAAGGTTTTTATATATAATTTGCTCTGTGCGAAGCCGAAGGCGGCCCGCTAGTTATATATATTCAACAATCGCCGCCTATTTCGTGGCCTCCGTACACGCGTTCTTAGTTTTATAGTATTTATGTTCGCGGTTAGATCTCTGCCACTGTCGGTTAGAGACTAACATCCGCTTCCAAAATTTATATAATTTTATGAGATGATAAATTGACGTCACTCGCTAACATCTCAATCGTAGACCAAACTCGTTAATCAATTATTTCAATGAATGAATCTTTTTTTAAGTTCACTCAAGTTGGCCACAATTCGGGGCACAGTGCGTTTCATAGTCATTTGGGCAGCCCGTCTGACGACAGTAACCACCCTCTTACAGAAGACCACAGTGAAATAATAGCATGTGTGCTGTTGTTTCGGTGAGTGGTCTTAATCCTACCATAGTCAGCAGCGCAATTGGAGCACCTATAGCGTTGCGACGGTAGCCACCTACCATCAAGTGGACCGTTAGCTTGTCAGTCGACCTTTATATTTTAAAAAAATCTAATATCATCTGGTGGTTTGAGCAGCGATGCAAGAAAATAACAGTGATGCAAGTAATCTAAAACCAATAATTTTAGTCAACTCGGTATATTGGAAATTTGTTTAGGTATTTAAATGAACATTATCACAATGCCAGCGTAAAGAAAAACTGGGAGAAACATACCCAAAACCACGATGACATATCACGCTTCTGTCCTCGCGATACATCGCCAAATCACACGTCACCGGAGATTAGGTATATATATATAATGACATAGCAAAACAAACGTTGGTATTATATAAACGAATGTACCTAATGTAGTGCCCTTTTCAGCTGAAGGGACGCTACTAGATGCAGTGTGTTCATTTAGAAAGCATCGCTGCTTCAAGGTCTTTTTTGTGAATTCCCTGGCATGAAACCGGGTGATTACGGCTAGAGTTATAGACGGATGTCAAATGGCCAAATTTTAAAATTTGTTTGGCATAACTCAATACGGGGAAGCGTTAATCTCGCAGCAAATACCGATGTGATAATTGCTTTTGAGAATTTTAATAAGAATATTAGAATAATTATTGTAGTTGTCTTAATCTTATCGACTCGAACGAGTCAATCGCAGAGAAAAATAGAAAGAAAGAAAGCCTTTTAATCCTCAATACACATACGTAAGCCATGTACAAACACTATATAAACATATAAATAGTAATTACAAACAAAAATAAATAAATATAAAAACAAAATCAGT
Source organism: Synanthedon myopaeformis (assembly GCA_944738685.1). Classification (NCBI taxonomy): domain Eukaryota; kingdom Metazoa; phylum Arthropoda; class Insecta; order Lepidoptera; family Sesiidae; genus Synanthedon; species Synanthedon myopaeformis. The sequence continues at coordinate 5,978,388 of OX122919.1, forward strand.
AAACGTTGGTTCAGTGGATCATTAGATGAGCAGATGTTGAAGGTAGTGAAGATGTGCAACTTTCAGAGAGTAACGATAGAAAAAAACAGAGATAGTTACCGAAAAGCACTCTGATCAAAGGTCGAAAAGTTAAGTGTTTATTATTATGGCCAACAATTACATTGTTGGGCTAAATGTTGGGCTACGGTGCCAAGAAACAACTTTCCTTAAGATACATAGAGACCCGTTATTCCCACCATAAAATATAATAGCCTGTTATATTTTATATAGAATAAAACATATATTTAAAAAAAATTAACACCGAATTATAATAATATCTAAGCTAACGAGATTTTCGAGTACGAGTCATAAGAAGCCTAAACCCATTTTTTATGATATAGGGTGTTAGGCGAGCTTATAGTCAACTGGTGACCTACCGTCGTGTTTTAAAATCTTTAAGTACGCTGCAGTCTCTGATCCTTTAGGGCAAAAATAGACAGCTGTGTGTGGCATCCCATACTTAATTAATTAGTGCGACTTAATAATCATCATTAGCCTGTCTCTCTGCCTAGGCCTCTCTCAAGTCTCGCCACCACGCGCTCATTTATATTTATAATTAAATTACTATACTTAAGAAACGACTATGAAACAGTCGTTTAATTTCAGTTTTAATAATGGTTATGCTAAGTATACTTTGTATCAGATATTATTAGGCAAGAATTGCCATCACCTAAAAAAACTATTCGGATACTTGATAGAATCGTAAACGTTACTCGGATGAATAAAATCAAGGTTGCTCGTCGAGGAACAAACGTGTACGAGTAAATGCACGCATATAAATAGAGAATACCGAACGCGCTAAACGAATGATACAGTTTCCTTCGTATTCAAATGGTGCGTCATTCAGGTAATGTTCCTACACCTTTGTGCGCGGTAAATTATGTCGTGTTAACACTTATTTTAATGGGATGCCAGAGCCCATTGCCCCATCCCTTAATTATCCTTATCCTTCTTAGTCAGCAGCGCACTTGCAGCACCTATGGGCGTTGTTTGTGTTATAGGCGACAGTAGCCACCGACCATCAAGTGGACCGTCAGCCTGTCTCTCGTACCGATAAAAAAAAATTTACTTAATTTAAATTAAGTCTAGTGTCACGTGGAATAGAACTTCATTACTTAAAGCTCCTGTTAAGAACTAAAAAAACTCTCAATTGACCTATAGAAAATTATGTTGAAGTTTACAAGGTTATACCCTACTTATTAATACTATATAATTATTTAATAAATTAAAGTATATATAAATATAGATAAGTAAGTATTAAAAAAGTTAATTATCATGTTATATATATATATATATAAGGTATGTGTGTATGTATGTCTCCTATATACTCCAATACCGCTGAACCGATTTTGATGAAACTTTCAGACAATCTTCAGATTAGACCAGCGGGTGTTCCTGTGAAGTTTGGTAGCGATCGGACGCGGACGAAGTTGCGGGAATATACTAGTAGTCTGTGCATTTGTGAACGCTAATTACCGAAACGTCTTTCATTGATCAGTAATTCGGTTTACACTGATGTATTATAACGTAACATTTAGTGTCACAGCTAGTTTATTAATAAAAGTGTAGATAAATAGGCACTTAGAGCAGGTATACCAGAATCCAAAACATAACAGTTGAAGTGAAAATAGATGGTGTAGAAGTTCTAGGTCTAGGTTGTTTTCGGTGTAGATCTAAGGGTCGGTGCAAATTGGAGGACGGCACGGCAAATTATTTAAAGTTTTTACAGTATTTTAATATTATAATTCAAATGTAATTGTACTATGTCACGGAGGAAGCCACAGCACGCAGATTGTTGCTACGCAGCAGCAGGATAAGGATATGGGAGCCCATTTCCCTATCCCAATTCCTTATCCTGAATCCCCACTGTGGACAGCAGCGTCGGCAGCGCATTTACAGCACCTGTGGTGTTGTTTGTGTTAGCCACCTACCATCAAGTAAACCGTCAACCTGTTTGTCGACCTAAACATAAAAAAAGCACAAGGCAAAAAATACTATGAAAAAAAATATTTAAATACGTCTCCTATGTCGTCCTCCAATTTTCGCCGGCCCTTAGCGTCAGCTCACGCCGAGACGCGACGTTGCGCGCACAATTTAATATCTAAGAATTAATTTATTATACAAATAGGTATACATTTCAGTGAGTACGCGACGCACCTCGCGATATATCCACTAAACTGCGTACCTTTTTGTGTAGTAAATAAGTTCTATATTATATTGGTATCTTAAAAAGTCCACGCCTCGTCGCGTTCTTGTGTTAACCGACCCTTAGAATAGTGTGAAGTGAAAGAGTTGTATTTGTTTACCAATCACACTCACATGTTCGGCGTGGAGACGTTGGGCGGGCGGGCGGCTGCGAGGTGTGCCGGGCGAGGCGCGGCGATGCCGGCGCGCCCCCCCGCCCGTGAATATCATCGCTCGGACATATCGGCTGCGCTAGCACAACGCACCAAGGGCCGCAAGAGATCTACGTCGCGATACTTCCAAGACACACACTAGTCAGCACGCCACGGCGCCGTCCGCCGTCGCGTATTTATAAACGGAATTCCACCGCAGTGCTATTTGCAGCCGGATACAACTTTTACACGACTTTCGGCACTTACATCGCTCGGAGCACTGAAGAGGCAGGCTCAACTTGTTTGATTGTCTTGCTGAATCGCGCGAGTCGATCGATGCCCGCAGCGCTGTCTCGATCTATGCGAAGGAACTCTTAAAAATATATTGCTCGAAATAATTGGCCTCTGTGGCAAACAAAACGTCGGGGAAACACCAAATGTTTATTGCTAAGTAAAATCTCATTCAGATCCATATGTTGCACATTACAGCGTAACTGGAATATCTAATTAAAAAATAAGAGGAACATAAAGGTGTTTACATCTTCAGGTATTGTGTCATAAAATATCTTGTTTTGAGGAGATTCTGGAAAATCTACCTCTACAGATTTGTACCTACTATTTGCTGAAATTATTTTGGCATATTTTAAGTGGTTATTTCTTTTATGTAATAGAAGACAGATAGGCTTTATGTATTAGGTCCACCTGATGGTAGGTGGCTTATTCCGTCGCCTGTATGTGTTACATTTGCTGCAAGTACCTACACTGCCGACCATAGTAGGATTAAGAATTAGAAAGGGATAGGAAAATTGGCTCTGGCATCCTTTACCAACTCACCAAAACATAACATACATGCTGCTATTTTAGGAGGGGGTGGTTGCTGCCGTCAGACGAGCTGCGAAACCACCCCAGACTTCCAGACCAAAGCCAATATCTTTTAGATTTTAGTTTAGCAATGCGATAAAACGATATAATGCAGTCAGGATTCTTGAAACCCTGCCTAAGACCCAGAATAGACAGTAGGTACAAGTATCTAAGGGAGGCAACCTATGGTCTGTGCGCGAGCTCCAAAGAATGACTACCTAGTTAATTAAAAAAATTCTAGAATTACATATACGAAGATTATTTTTTCAATCAAGAATTTTTGTCTGTCCTTCAAGAATGCACGGTGACACATAAGATCACTAAAAATCTTACGTTTTAATTTAATTTGTCACATTTGGATAGAACGATGTCTGTCGTAAGCTATTATATATCTGTTATATATGCCTGCCACTTTAATGTAAAAAAAATGGATAAAACACAAGTGTTTATTTTTATTACTTATTCTGTAAATCAATAAGTATTAAATTCTAGAGTGAAGCTACAAATATGTTATGATTATTTTACGAGACCAATTTTTTGTGATATCTAATATGCTGACGCTAAGAGACAGGCGCTAAAATTAGACCCGAATTATGAGAAGAAAGGTTCGATGTTATATTTCTATTCCATTTGTGTAAATACCCTAACAAGCCTATAATATTAGGTTTACCTAATAATGTCCTTTCATCGTACAGGTATCAGTTTACACTTACCACCTTCGCAAATCCTTTCATCAGGTACAATAATGTATTATGATATTGTGTATCAAGTTAATGGATCTTTTCTTACGGATGTCAATCAGAGGTCTCCTATAAAAGTGGTCAAATGACCTATTCAACATCAGTAACTCTATGAAATTCAAACACAAGTCATCGCAATGGTAAGACACTTAGTAGAAAAACTAAAGTTTCGTGATACAATTTTGTCAAGACTTAATTTAAAAATGAGTGTAAAATGTTCACAGGTGACGAAAACCGTTTTAGTTATATGTTTGAGTTTAGTATTCATTATTCACATATTAATTCCAAAAACGACGGCTAAAAGCTCTAATGTGAATGAGTATATGATGGAAAACCGAAGGACTCAGAGAAGGCAGAACTACGTTGTCCAGAGGGCACTAGATAATCAACTATCGGAGAAAACAAATGCATTGGGAATGCCGTACCTCACAGACAGTAACTTGGAACAAACCAGCCCCGCACAACTTCCAGATCTTATGGTGGACTATGCTAACATGATCAGGAATGATATCATCTTGTTGGATAATTCTATCGAGACGAGGACTAGAAAAAGGGGAAATATTAAAGTTGAAAAGCTTAATGTGAGTATAAAACGTGACATAAAAATACGGTTTAGGTATATAACACGTAAAAAATTCGTGTAAAACATTTACTCATTTAAAACACAATGTTCGCAAGTCGTCTTTTTTCCGCCTGACTGAAATGACGCCTGGTGGAAACTTTAATGTTCTAATTTTCAACAAAAATCACTTGAGAAATTATCTGACATCTTTATCACTGTGACGACAGTGGTGCCCAATTTTGTATATTTTTAGACGTTCCTTCGGGAACCTAACATTTTTCAAGGATAAAATTAATGTTTTATGTTAATCCAGGTAATGAACTATCTGTGTGCCAAATTACATAGAAATAATCCCTTTAATAGTTTTTATGTGAATGACTAACAAACATACATGACATTCATCCATCCTCCCAAACTTTTGCATCAATAATATTGTTAAGGTTAGGATACAAAAGTGTGTTAAATTTTTACATAGTCTCTTTACAGCGCTGTGGAAAAGACATTACAAAATTATCATTAAACCATTATTTGTTATTAGCAAGCTATACCGGAACCTCCATGTAGCTGCGAAGACGGTGTAAGTAAATCATATTATACAAATTCACAACTTGAAACACTTGGCAATCGTGCGTATTTCTTTCAGAAAGAACTTCGAGACTTGCATGAAATATTAGGGGAGGAAGTTTATCCACGCTATATTGAGAATAGAAATTGTAACGAAAACCTGTGCCCTCCTCCTTACGTCTGTCAGCGCAATGCTTATAACGTAAGTGCAACCGAAAATAGCCAAGCCAGGAAAGTTTCCACTTTTCCTGGCTTGACAAGGAATATATGCTGCAGGATTTTTAATCTGGATACAGTAAGGTATCCAGCCGAATATGATTGCCTATATTCGACTTAATTTGACTGTTCGAATGCAAGTTTAATTCTTTTCATTTTATAATAATACGTTTTTTTCTTTTTAGATAACCGTTTTAGTTTTAAGAAGAAAAGGCTTGTCTATGTCTAGAGGACTTCAACTAGCTGAAATGCCTAATGAGCTGAAACATCGATGGATAGCTGTGAAATGGCCTATCACTATTGGGTGCACATGCGGTAAAGATTACGTACAATAAATATTTGTTTAAGTGATATTTTGTAATCAAATATTATATTAAATGATTGAATAATTGAAGACTGATTTTATGACCCATCCATGTCCCAACCCCTTATTTGTTATTTAAAGAAAAGTCATAAATACTTCAAAAACATATATTTAAAAATTTATACTAACATTACAATTTGCCTTAATTAATTTAAAACTTATTTTGTCATTAAAAATATTTTGCAATATCATCACGTCTATGTTCCTATTTGATGCCACTTCACATGACTATTCGCATTTTTTTTTACACGCGACACTAGAGGAAATAAGGCTGTTTCAAAAATAATATGATAGTTTTGACACCGACAAGCGTGCGGTTTTGATATTTGCTGTATTTGTCGAATTAACAATTAAGAGAAATAATGAGCTAAACTATGTACATATCTACATATATTTACATGACGAATTCTCGAAAATACCACTGTGAAGTGTCATCATTACATGAGCAGGAAAAAAACCGGTAACCGTTTGTAGTATAATTATTATACTCAATTTATTTTAATAAGGGAGTCAATGGTCAATTATACCTTCCATATTTTATCACTTATCATATTACTGAGTTACTTGCCTCTGGCTAACTTAAAAATTAGTTACTATAAATTTTGCAAATATTCTAAACCGTAATATTCATATAATAATTTTATCTAAATGCGGCCATTCGCAACTGTGCCAACACAAGAATGGAACGGTGCGACGTACAAATTCGTACGTGAATGTGAATGTCTTTTGTATTTATGAATGATGTAGATGTATTTTTTGTCATTCACTTTGTATGTGTATCATGTTTATGCAAATAAATGTTCCTATATATATATATCCATTGAATCTAATCTCCGATCTGTTTAGCTTCGTTTTACTAAATAACTTATTACGAAATTTTGTATTTATGTTGGGTACTTTTATACTTACACGCCCGTATTTCGGAACGCACCTTTTCCCTCTCCCGCTGACCCGCGCATCGTTACGCACGGCGGCCGGCACTTTACCGATATTAGTTTATATAAGTCCCTCCAATGTCATGTTACTTAACCAATACACCTGTGATAAGTAACTCCGTATTGTCAATTGCTCATCGGGCACCCGATCACCCACGAGGCCCACCGGACACTCACTACAATACCAAAATTAAATCCTGTCTACAATTTGAATCAATCTCAATCTGATTCAGAAGTTTCACTGAGGTCTAGATATCGAGAAGTTGCCTGAAATAATGCTGTTTTTTCACTGCGAATGAGCGAATTGCCATTCTCCAGACAGCAAAAAGAGACGGTCTACTAGTGCAGCATCAACACTCACACCTTCTGCAGACCAGGCCAGTCAGCAGTCCGCAGGAGAAGAGAGACCTCGGAGCGACGCATTAATGCGCCATTGGTTCGTCGCTCAAATAATACAATCACACACAAAAATTTGTTTTGTGTCACGATAGTTTTGCATTGAAAAATTAATTATGATTTTTATTGTTTTATGAAGAAAAATACTGATAATTACGAAATAAATAATATAAAATAATGTTTAAAACAGACTGCAGATAAAATCTGTATAGGAGCCAAGAAAAATTTAAATTTTCTTTATATTTTTTATTTTAATAAGTATTAAAAAGAAACCCATAGCAGACATTGATTTCGACACGGGCGTTATAAAATAATTTGCATACCTTCGAAAAGCGATTGCCGAGTTTAAATAAACTGCGAAATAAATTACAAATTGTTATAATACTTCTCATGACAGTAATGACATAAAATATGGCGAATGCGATAAAAAGCGAAGTTGACGAATAGCGAATGTGGTAAATAGACGATGGCGTCAAACCCCTTAAAAACAACAGAATCTGTGTCGATTATTTAAATAAACATAGCTTAAAATCATGGGCAATAAGATAAAACGTTGATAAATATCACAGTATGTATAATAATTTTAAAATTTTTTACACAGAATTTGATTGAAATTGATGATGAAACAACACTTTTCGAAATATAGTATGACAACGATAGCCGAGCATAAAAATCTAATCAGACATGATTACCATATCATAATTTTATGTTATTTTTATATGTGTATTTTGTTGCATTAGTTTCACAGAATTAAGATTAATTTGATTTATGGTTAGCCATAGAGGCACAGTACTCAGTGCCCGATAGAATTCGCGGAGAGTAACAAGTTTTGATTACGTATCGCAACACCTTGGTCTTCCACTAAAATCGCTTGCATTCTCTAAAATGTCAACAAGAGGTTCGTTATTAACTCACCTTTCAATGCACGAACTTAAACATTCGTATTAAAACTGTGAACTTAATAGTCTGTAGTATTGTGAACTGTCTCGTGAGCTCCTGGCGTAGGTACGTCGTTTAGTTGTGGCAGTATTTGAGATATAGCAACTCGCGCTTCATTCGCTATACCCATCTCCCTCCTCAGCACTTCCTCCGTGACCGTGTGGATCGATTTGAACTTGAGATTGATGCCGTGAACTTTGAACACGTGATTGTTTAAATTCACTTTATAACTGAACGCTACGCTGCACACCTGTAAAGAATATTAATCAGTTTGTTCATATCGGAAAAAATCGTGAAACAGAGCGGGTATTACCTTTAAAAGGAGATATTTTATTTAAAATTAAATTTTATACAACCAAACACTGAAACTGAAACGTAGTGAAAAATGAGATCTTCATAAACAGATAGAGCACAAGTTTTGTAAAATATGAGTTTTATTTATGGGTTCATAATATGGGTTTATTTTTGAGTTATATTATAAGAGTTCATTCACATTTGACGTGACCGTAACATGTGCATTTGACGTGACGCGGTAACGAACGAAAGAACGAAAGAACGCAACGGTAACATGGCAAACGCCTGGTTGGAAATGTTCTGCTAGCCAACTGCCTACCATGAAACGCACGCGCGCGAGTTTAGTTAGCGACAGTTGTTACGAGGAGCGTTAGCCTTCCTCGTGAGATGGAAACATCCACGTGAACAGAATAACCTGGCAGGTGAAAGGTCGCTCGCCCGTGTGCATCCGCTCGTGATTTTGCAGCTGGTGCTTGGCGTTGAAGGACATTGCGCAAGTTCCGCACTTGAAAGGCTTGTAACCCGAGTGGATGCGCATGTGGCGGTTTAGGTCGCAGCGCTGCAAAGCGAAAAATCCTATATTAGAAATTATTTTATTTTATTATTAATATATTCTGTATTTCTACAATATTTTCATTGCAACCAAACGTCATCGTGTTTAGATTTCATTTATAATTATTTTAATATTTATAACCTTGTCTTTTGTCACTTTATTTTTATATCAGTTTTGTCAGTCAAATAAAGAAAGTTGGGTTATTATTTCAATTAACGAATTCATTTCATTTTTATTGAAAATTAAACGATTTTTATAGCAAAAAGAGTTGTAAGTTCCGTGAGTTCGTAACAGATATGGCTGTGAAGTTAGTAGGTTATTGACACAACATCTTTTGTTATCTAGATTGGGCTTTTTGAAGCCTTTTGATTTAAAAAAATGTGTATTTAATGGGTCTCTGGACAGTGTACATAAACAATTGGGTGACGCTGCGATTGGGTTACACTTTTTTTTCGAATTTCTAAAACGCTAGATTATAATATATTTGTATCCTGAATATAGTTATGTAAACAGACATTTAGATGGTACTTACTGCAATGAATCTTTTGGTGCACAGGGTACATGCAAATGGTCTATCTCCTTTATGTATTAAATTGTGCCTGAAAGTGAATTTCAAATATAATTAGTAATGTGAGAAGGGCTTAGAAGACATCTCAAACATATAAGTGCCATACTGATGTCTTCCTTCATTGTCAAAAAATGTGATGATTGTCTGCAAGAGGTTATTGTTTCTTATTATTTTAAATATAAAAAGCTTTGTGTACCTGACTAGGGACTTTTGACTGTAGAAACCAGCTCCGCATACTTCGCATATATGGTCCTTTATTCCGGCGTGCTGTTTCATATGCACTTGTAAGTTACTCTTCTGAACAAAAGACCTTGGACATTCACTGCATGTATACTTTTTCTTTTCTGTAAAATATAAATAAACACTTACCAATTAAAGTATTGAGGGAGTTTACTCTTGCTCTTAGTCATTTTGGTTGTGTGTTGATAGTCAGCCAGGATAAAAAAATTATTAATTTATACCTTGATGTGTCGCCATATGGTTCCCTAGGGTGAATGTGAGTATTCCACAAACAGGACATACAAGTTTTTCCCTCTGCTTTGGTGCTGGCTTTATGTTTCGAACAACCCTCACTTGCTTTGCAGGCCTCAACGCCCTACCTTCAGGCTTTGCTGGTACACAAACTTTGTTTGCATCCTTTGGTCTTTTCAGAAGAATTGCTGGACCTCTTGATCCATTCTTTAGGATTGGATCTGAAAATTTAAAAAAAATATAAATTTATTTTTGATAATATAATTACAAAAGTTTTATTGGGCATTATATATTTTATTTTTCAATGTGGACGAAGTCGCAGGCACCAGCTAGTATTTTATAATAAAGTTATACTTACAACAAGTAACAATTGTTGATTTTCTGCCTTCATTATTTTCTTTTATGTGAAAAGGATTATTATCATAATCCTTTGATATGCGACTTTTTATTTTTTTTAAAATCTTAACATTAGAAAGCGCTGGAACCCTGTCTTTGAAAACTTTTATGTCTGAAAGCTTAGGTTTTTTAAATGGCTTTTTCTTTTGCTTTTCTTGCGGTGGTACATAGTCATCATCGTCGTCATCTTGATATATATCATCATCTAAATATTCCTGATCATCCTGAAAAATATCAAACATTTTATATCTTAAGTATTTTTTTCCATCAGTCAAATGTTCACTACACAAAGCTTATCACACTTGAATAATATTTGAATTATATTAGTTATTAGTTATAGAAGTGTAAGCATCGAAATTTAAAAGTTTTCCTCATTTTGGTAAGACTTGTGAGTTATCAATTCACTAATGGTGTTGAAAATGGTATGAAACATTCATCACCAATATATTAGAGAAACTATGTATAAATGGTCTAATTCTAAAAGGTGGTTAATAAATTTTGCTCTTATTCAATACCTGGCTTTGTTCAGTGGTCTCCTGTTTTGTTGTAATAACATTAGTGTTTGACTGCAAGGACTCCCATGTTAAATCAATTTTATTATCTAGTACTTCAGGCTTATTATCCTCGTTGGTTCCATCCACTTTTCTGATAACAGTATTGGCGATAACAATATCCTTTCCATCAACAGTTTCTATAGGTTTATTTACATCTAGTAACTCAATTTCCACATCCCATTTTGGTTCATTTTTTACTGCCAAGGATCCTATTTCACTCTTGACATCGGTAAAAGAATCAAATGCTATCTTTTTTGTTGTTGTCACATTGTTTTTTAACAGTAGCTCTCTCAACTTTCTATCAGATCTGAAAATTAAAAGAAAACTAATTTAAGATTTACCACCACAATATGTTTACATTCTCGATTTTTTGATTATCTATAAATTGGATTTATAATTGTTATATTTTTGCAGTCATTATAAAGTCAAAAAAAAAAATAAAGTGTAAATAATAAAAAAAAAGTTTTTTGATACATTGTTTTGTTTAAGATTTAACATTTGTTACAAGATTTGGAAAATTTTTAGTGACTGTTTTTAAACATAGAGAGGTACATAAAAACTAATTTGAATGTAATTTTTGGCAGGATTTAAGTTTATAAAACCACATTACCCAGCTTCGACCAGGATGCAATTTTAAACCTTCCTCGTTTCTCTTTCCATTAGTGAAAACCATATCAAAATCCGTTGGGTGGTTTAGTACATAGTTAGCGGTGAAACAAACAGACATGGATAGTTTGGGCGACTTGGTTGCTAAATATTGTTTTTTTAACATAAAAACTTAATTATGTTTTATTATAACATATAAACATTCCTTGAAAATTTTTCTAACTGATGGTGAAAACTGCATCAAAATCCGTTGTGTGCTTTAAAAGGAGTTAGCTGATATACAGAGAGACAGATGCGGAAAGTAACTTCAATTTATACTATGTAAGGAAATACTATTACAAAAATGATTGATTAAAGTCTAGCAAGGATTAATTATATATTTTTTTCTTTAATATTTTTACAAGTAGCAAGAGATATCTACAATAAAAGTACAATAAAATATACTAAGTACAATATGCAAGTAACTAGCTTTTGCCAGCAACTTTTTTTCGGCATGTAAAGGTACTTTATGTACTTTTTTGAAACTCTGACAACCTGCATGCAACATTTCACTGATATATTGAGCGGTCTTGGCATCCATAGGGAACAATATCCATAGGAATAAACATCGATTTTTATTTAATAATACTTATAAGTAATAAGAATATAGAAAAAATGAATAATACTACATCATAAATCAAAACTACTCAAAGCACAGCAATAATCAGCACTCTTTACATTCATAGGATATATACGAAAGTATATTAATTTTTACCTTTCAGCAATTGTTTTAAGAAGATAGGCTTTTTCTAAAGAAGTACAGCATTTTGTACAAATCTTATCGGGTAAACCGTCTTTTGATACCACCTAAAATTACATTAATGTTATTACTATTTATCATACACGACAAATTAAAGAAAGGCAATTTTATTTAAATTTTACCTTTACATCTGCAATAGCTGTTAACATTTCGGCGTAATTACCAGACAATTTGTATCGAAATAGCGGACATAACGCCCTCGTAGTCGATAAACAAATACGACAAGAATTCATATTGACGAACCGCTACGAATTTATTTTCAAAACAATAAAGTGAGGGACGGACTTTTACCAATATCGAAGATCACGCTTTGTCGATTCTGAATTACTATTTTTCCCTTCCCTACCCTAATAATGTGGCTAAACTTTGTTGTTTGTTACCACCAGTTACCACTGCACTGCTTGCCAAAGAGCATATAATCACTACATTACTGCTTGCTTGCTGCGCCTCACCACAGATTACATTACGCTGCGCAGCTCAACAAAACACAAGGAAACCGAAAGCTTTTATTTCATTTCATACAAATATTATGTTCATAAAGATTCAAAATTCGCTTCACTATTATTAACTGTCGGGATTGGTTACAAGATATTTTGCCTAAATAACCAGGCAACTTCATATTTAATAGTCTAACTAAAAACTCGCAAAACTCGTTAGTATCTACTATTTAGTTTGTGACTCGAACCTTCGCGTAGTTAATCGTACATTCATGCAACATTCGTACTATACTACAATAACAATACTATATTTAGTAGAAAATAGAATTATTCATTTGTATTAGAATGGTGTAAAAAAACCAAAACTTTAGTGAACTCAACTTTTTCTTTTTTTTTCTCACTTTTGTGGTCTGTGGTCTTTGTTTTCTGTGCACACAGTCTTAAAACTTTTCGTAATTCATTATTTACTTACTCAGTCTATGGTTGCCTTACAAAATTGTCAGTCAGTTGAGTAGTACGTAAAGTAATATTTTTACCAATTTATAATATTGTTTTAGTTTCCTGTATGTAATTCTATTGATGTGCTATATTATCTCGCTTTCTTTATTCTTATGGTGTAATAAAATGCTGTAATGGCTACTTATGAAAATTGGGTAAACCGTAGAAAAGGTAAAAGCATTTGACTTGATATATCGCGTGTTATTGTAAATAAATAACATGCTTCATTTGTTATATATTTCGAAAGGAATGTTGCTTGATCGTTTCTTTTTAATATTTCAAAGGTAAACTGGCAGCTGATATTTTTAAATTGGACCTCAAGAATAAGACTCCCGAAGAGAACATTGTTGATATTCTGCAGGGTTTGTATATAAAAAATCCAGTTCAGAATGTTGCTTCTCCGACGAACAAGAGCGCACCTACTGATCCCAAAGCGAGTTCTTCGAGTAGAGGTTCACATAAAAGTAGCTATGATAATCGCAGATTATCATATTTTAATGCCTTAGTTACACTATTGTGTAAAGAAGATAGATCTAATTTGGGATTCACGAGTGATGAGCTGATGACATGGTAAGATTTCATGTCATAATATTAAGTTGTAAAATGTAAGTATATGAAATTTGTATCTAATATTTGTTTGGTTGCAGCATTCGCATAAGCTTAGTTGATGAAGCTATGGCCATACGAGCGGCAGCATTAAGAGTTTTACGATATTTAATTAAAACTGAAAATGACGTCGCGACTTTTAATACTTTGAAGTTGCCATACCTCGTAGTAAGGTTTGTAAATTAATTGTTCATTTCTATTTCAAAACTTTTCATACTACCCACTTTTCATACTTTTTATATTACCCAGTGTAGCATACCCTTGCATTTTGATAAAATTTTGTATAATTTTTTTTTATTAATTATGTATTCAAATAAAATTGGTGTATAAGCCCCAAGCTATAACTACTAAACGGCAAATGCCGCATGGATAGTCAAGGGCTCACAAACTTGAATGGGTTAACAGTGTTCAGAATTTTTATTAATAATTGGTGCTATACAGAAAAACTTTTATGCTTCAGGGGTGTGTGCTTTGCAAACGCATAATTATTTGTTTCTCTTTGAGGTCATTTATTGTTATCAGATACTTATCTAAATAAGTTTGGTTTGCTTTTACATAAACAACCATCTCATATCTAAAATGTGGTCAAAGTCTCAGTGTTTTATAGGGTGTACAATGTTTAATTTAAATATTATTGCTCTAATACATCTGTTTTTGTGTCTTGCACATAGATTCTACTTAGTTTTAGTATTTCGATGGTCTTGCAAACAACATTTTTTAGTTGCTATATTGCATTTTTATTTATAGTTATTAATTTATTAACATATTTTATTAAATATTTTGTTAGTTTCACAAAAAAAAAAAACTATTAAGTTCAAAACGTCAAGTACATCAAGTAATAGTTACCTGATTATTTATTAAGTAGGTACACAGGAAAACTTAATTAACGTTTTTTCAATATGGCATTTTTCAGTTGTACAAATTCCATATATATATATATTCTATATGTGAGATAAATACTCTTTGCCCTGCTACTAGTAGTACTTTTGCTTACTTGTGTGGTTTTGCAGATTATTTTATGAAAAAACCTGCTTGTCTTTAAACATATTAGTAATCTTCAAAAGTATATGAAATCCTTTTGAGTGGGCAATATGTGCATCCACAGTGAAGCATGTTAATTCGAGACAAATTATAGATAATATCTTCAGGAAATTAAAATGTGTGTTTGTATTATAAATTACTAACTGGTGCCTGTGACTTTGTCAGCATTTAAAAATGAAAAATATACACATCTTTATCACTGTGTAGATGGTGCCGTGGTGACAACACACAGCAACAGTTACACTATTTTTTATATATTTTTAGACGTTCTCTCGGGAACCTAGCATTTTTCAGGAATAAAAGTAATTATCCTATATATTAATCTAGGTGAATCTATGTGCCAAATTTCATGCAAATCTGTTCAGCCGTTTTTGCGTAAAAACATATCAAACGTCCATCCATCCATTCTCACTATCTTGATCACAAATAAAATTAATTACCCATGGTAATGGAGTTATTTCTTTACGATATCTAACTTTTGAACTCAAATGATCTACCAATATGTTTTTTTTTTAATTTTGTTTCGTTTAGATCTATGGACTTAATGCTTCGTAATGAAGACGAGCGCGCTCAAGCATTGCGCGTGGTGCGACGTGTTGTTGCTATAGTGGGATCTGAACAATCATCGAGACATAGACGTGCAGCATTTATAGATCAAGGTTTATTGCGGTGTTTGGTAGCGGTTGCACGCGCTAATACAGCCGGCGATGGTGCAGGAGATAGACTCTCACGGCCCGCTATTGCTACTTTAGCGGAATTGTGTAAGTTATCATACAGAATTTATTAATTAAAAGTATCAACTGGCACAGGCTACTCAATGAAAATGTACAAGTCAACTTAGGCACTAAACATTATCTACTATTGAATTTATGAAGTTTTATATTATCTTCAATAAGCAATGATAGCCTGAAATGAAAAATTTTAAAATGTCTTTTTAGGTATATCAAAGTCGAAAACAGGCTTTCGGTTCACTTTATGCTTCATGTGCCCTGCCAATCATAGCAGGATTAAGGATAAGCGATAGGGAAATGGTCTCTGGCATCACTCACTCACTTTTTTTTTGGTATTTTTTGAACATAATTTGATTCATATTTTGAACGACAAAAATTCGAAGCAAGCAAATATGTGCAACAGAATAGAGACTTAAGGATATCCATAAGCATATATTTTAATGGGCAACACAATCGTGGTTTATTTTCTCATAAAATAACAATTGATAAAATATACTTTTCGTGTGATAAACAGAGATGGGTGAAGATGGGGGAACTTTTCGGACATTAGACCAAAAGTAGTATGTTAAAAAATAGTACACGGCCAATAAATATAATTATGTCCGATGGGTGATTTAAAGTAGACGTTCCGTTTGCAGGTGTAATAAACCCGGAGTTGTTTATATCGTGCGGAGGCGTAAGCGCCGTGACGCGACAGCTGATCGAGTGCGCCACGCCTCGCATGGCAGAAGCTCTGTGCGGCGTTCTACTGCACACCCTCAACGAGCCCATCTCGCGCCATGCCGCGCGCATCGACCTCACGTGCCTCAGCGCCCCATATTGCGACTTCCACTTCCGTCCACTTGGCACAGACAGCAACAAGTAAGCTTTAGATCTCAACCTCAGACCAGTTAAATATTAGAGACTGCATTTACGGACGACATAGTGAAGCTAGTTTTATAAACATGTAGTGTAGTACGTACAAAAACCCCTAATATAATACAGTGTCATTATTCTATGTCCACAAAAGGGTTTCCAGTTAATATTTTACCTGGTTGCCCTGTCAATGTGACCTTAAATGCAACCTTACCTGGTATTGATAAAAGTCACAACAATGATTTTTACCTGATTGCCATTGTTGAATACCATAGGTTTGTAGAAACTCTGTAAAGGGCTTTGAAAATTCTTACAGTCTTTTCTTACACAATATAAAACTCGAGGATGGCTGGACCGATTTTATGATCTTTAGATTTGTTGAATTTGTCGGATTTTTTTGGACGGATTTGGATGCTGTTTTCATCATCCTACTGTATTATTAAGAACAAAGTTTGCAGCAGTAACATCTTCTTGTTACTGCTACAACCTATTCATGGATGGATTTTCTTCATTCTGAAATAGAGACGAGCGCGAGAAACGAACACAGAAATTCACATGCAGTCGCCTGTCGCTTCTGTGCGTGTTGCGCAGCTGGCCTGGCCTTCTGCACTTCTGCAGACCGGTGCCCACTAGTGGGCTGCGCTCGCTGGTCGCCGCGTTGCACCTCCCAAGGCTGGAAGTGCGGGTGAGTTTTACCCTTTCACAAGTTACACAACTTTTACAACTTTTCACAATCTCTTTCACAAGCCAAGTTGACTTCCCGCTCCACTCGATTCTTCGAGTAAGACCTTTCATACAAAATTCATTGCACCATACTCAACAAGAACTTCACTTTTGTCAAAAATTTTGAATGTTAAATGTTTTACACCACTAACACGTTTGGTTATTGAAACATGTAAACTATTCAACAACCTTCAATTACCACTTATTGAATAATATGAAATTGCTATCAAAAAGTAAGTTATGGCGCGCTGAGCCAAATATAGCATTACCCTTTAAGTTTCTATATATATTTGACAAGTAGTATTTCATTATACATATAATAAAATCGTTGTTTATCTGTGTGTTTGTGTATGCTAATCTCAGAAACAGCTTAACCGATTTGAACATTGTTTTCACTGATGTATTGAAGCGGCGTAGAAAACAACAAGACTACGCACTATTCCGAATACCACGCATACGATATTGTGGGCACAGTTAGTTTAGAATAGATTGATGTATTTTTATCAGACGTCGATGTGATATTTAACCTATTTTATTTTACTACTTTTGCGATTTTAATTGCTCATTTTCAGAAAGCAATATTGGACCTGCTGTACGAACTAGTGGGCTTACCTCAACCCGAATGGACAGACGAAATCTCCGTCGCTTTAGATGCAGTAGACCCATCAGACTTCCAAGTGAGGCACTTATTTATTCTTTAGAATTATTACTAATATGAAAATTAGTTGATAGTAATAATTATTATAAAAATGAACAACTACAATCTTTTGTATGTTTATAATTATTACAATTAATTTGAAAGAAAAAGTAGTTTATTAATAAATAAATTTATTAATAAGTAAATTTCATAAAAAAAGTCGCGTAATACCATTGACAATTGTTTAAATTGTGGTATAGAATAAATTAATCTTTACAAATGGTTGGCATGTTGCAGGATTCGTGGAGGTTGAATGATGGTTTTGTAGCGGCGGAAGGTATCGCCATACTACCCCATCTCAGCGCCACTGGCCCTGATATTACTGAAATTCATCTTGCCCTATTACTACAATGTTTCCTGGAGGTAAGAATTCTCGTTATTTTTAGCAGTATTTGTAGATACTATTTTTTTTTGTATGTATGGATGTAATAACGGCTGTCGACTTTATATGCAAAGTAGGTATGTTACGTCACTTGTTGAATTTCACCAAATGTGCATTTCAGGCGGGTTTGCTAGACAGTTTAGCGGAGGTGATAGTGACCAGCGACACGTTTATCTCGGTCCGCGCGACAGTGCTGCTCGGGCAGCTGTTGCACCTGATGCACATGCTGCTGCCGTCGCAGGTGTGCAGCGCTGCGCCGGCGCTGCCATCGCTGATGGCGCGCGCCAGCGCCGCTGAACCCGAAGCGCTTGCAGCGCTAGCGGCGCTTAAACGGCTGCACGCAGTACTTGAGGCGCGGCCCGCGACAAACACTCTCTTCCTCGACCATGTGGTGCTGTGCTGCAGCGGCGCGTTCCGCGAGACCCTCGAGCACACCAAGAGCAAGAAAGAGAAGGACAACGCTACAATACTTAAATCGCACGACAAGGACAGCGTCGAGTTCCTGAACGAGTCGGACAACGAGAACGAGCCGAAGCAGCGTCACAGCGTCGGCTCTCGGGCCGACGTGGCGAACAGGAACGTGAGCGCTCTGGTGAAGAGCAAGAGCGTGAGCTCTCGCACGAGCGCAGCCGTCAGCAAGGTGACTAAGGCGAAGTTCTTCAATTTGTTCGAGAAGGACAGCGATAGTTTGATCCGCAGCACGCTCGTCATGCAGAACAAGGATGGCAACACGTGGGACTGGGAGATCATAAGGACCATTCTCAAGGTAATCCTTGGTGCCTCAGAACTCTTATTAGTTTTTTTAACAACCAATAAGTGGATTCTTATTCCATATATCTAATGTCAATATATTTGTGCCAAATTTACATATCACACAAGATTATATCAAGATTAATCTTGACAATTTTTTGTACAGTATTTTTCAATGAAACATGTCAACTATATCAATTGCAGTAGAATTTATTCTTCGTGCAACAATTTTTTTTTAATTTGTACGAACAATATTTAAATACTAAATACTAATATTTAAATACAAATTGAATGTTTTCAGGAGAACGACAGTGCACCACCACTGTTGAATCTGAACGATAGCGGTCACAAGGCGTGGGTGTCGCGAATAGTGAACTACTTGAAGCCCTCCGCGAACAAATACTCGCACAACGACTTGAGTACTACCTCTCATGGACATTTCGCCACTCGAGCTGGCTGTCAACTTATTAGACATCTGTTGCGACATAACGATGTAAGATTTTTTTTAAGAATAAGAATGACATTTATTTTAACAATGCAACATGACTGCAAATTGCAAGTTAATTAAAAATTCTTCACAATGTATGTTTTTTTTTAATACGTCAACTTGTTCTAATAAATTTAACCATATTATTTAAAAATGTTAAATGAGCCTACAAAAATTGGTATTTTTTAACTATTTTATGGGAGAATATATAATCAAGAATAGGAGATATTTCTCAATGTTAAATATCTTATTATTATGCAAAATAACTTGACATTTAGCATCAGAATTAATTGGTACACCGTAGCCTAAAATTAATAATATTTTTTTCATAGTCACAAATATGATTTGAATATTCATTTAATACATAGGTAAGGATTGTCTACTAAAGGATTTATAATTTATTTGCTTCTTTAATGTTTATATGCACACACACTATTACATTTCCTCATACATCAACTAAAACATAACAAAAATGCTTAATTATGTTGCAGTTACTTTAATTTTTAATGTGTAAACATAAAGTGTGAATTATATTTGTTGTAGTACGATAGCCAACGTCTGTTGGAGGAGTTCTTCCTGGATGTGAGTCGACAGATAGAAGCGATAGAGACTGGTCGGAAAGCGCACGAGTGCTTATTCAGTCCGCAGCACATGAGCAACACCATGTGCCAGATGTACTTCCTGTTCGTGGGCCAACTGTGTCACACGCACACTGGTCTCAAACTTTTCAAACAAAGCAAACTGTATGAACAGTGAGTATATTTTAAAGTGATTTGCAAGTATAATGAAAATCTGGTCAAGCGTTTGAAGACCATCAGCCCATTTCCTAGTAAGAGATTTCACTAACTTCCGTATGTTCGATTGATGGGAAATTTGGTATACTGTTACTTAAATGGTATTTTCATGACATGGTAAACTTGACCTGATGCTTAAGCATCAAGTGGTCTGCGGGATACCCTATTCCTTAGCAACTTACAGCAGATTTTTGGACTCAATAGATAGTCTAGTGTGGTTTACTTATAATTTTAAGTATATATATATATACTTGTGTGTAGAGCACATTACAAGTTTTATTGGATCACAAGATTGATTCAAATTGTAAAGTGATTTTGGCCCTTAATGTATATATTCTACACCAGCCTGTTGGAGTTATCGACGAAGACTCATCACAGCTGCTACGTGAAATTGGTTATATCGAGTCTGGATTACACGTTGGACTCGTATCCGCGCGATATTCTGGCGAAGACCCTGACGTGCAACAACCAGCCGTCGCGTTTGTACGCGACGCAATTCTTGAACGTGTTGCTGAGGGCTGCAAACAAGTCGCGAGATCTGGTGCGAAGGAAGACCAAACTGAAACGGACCTACGGCTTGCACAAGGACGACGCTAGTGGTGCCGGACTGGAAATGGACACGTGGATTCTGCAGCTGTTGGTCGGACAAGTGAAGGACGAGTCCAAGGATGTGGTGAAGAGCGCTCTCGCGTCTCTAGAGGAAGCCTACAGCGTACCCGTGAGTTATTTTAATCATATGCAAACCAACATTTTAACTGACGTATACTGAATTTTTTTAGATCTTGTCGATAATGTTGTTTACATCCGCCATATTGGGCTTTGTCTGTGGTTGGATTAAAAAAATTAGTGATGGGAACTATTGAAACTTTTAAATGAAAAAAGAAACAAAAACTAACCACTAAATTTCATTATTCGAATTGTGCGAACTATCAGTCTGAAGTTTCACCAAAGTTTATAATAAATGCCTTGTCAATCAGCCCTTCTAAATTTTTTATCTTCCCTTCCTCATTTATCACATGGGCTACATATTAAATCTGCTATTTTGAAAGTTTTGTTTTTTCGACCAACATAACCTTTCGCCTGCGCCTACTACAACTATATATAGGTATATTACAGCATTTAAATTTGTCTCGCATAATAAAAATCTTATTGTCACCCTATTAGAAAGGGCCACACAGCCTCTCTAATACATGTCCTACTCGGCTCGCTTTTTAACTGCGAGTACTCACTCAATCCTGCTCATTATATTGGGTCCATGGCTCTACCCTCCATAAGTCAACCATAAACACACAATTTTTAACTTAAAGGTATGAAAAATAAAAAAATATATCACATTTTTTTATACAACATATAATACAATATAAATGTTTGATTTGGAAAATATTAAGTTTAATTTAATTTCTTGACATAATAAACATAGATGTCAAAAAGACAAAAGATGTTAAATTTGACGTGCAAACGTCAACCGCAAATAGAATTTCAGTTTTTAGTGAAATTATTTAGTTTTAATGAATATGGTATATTTTCTTGTGATTGAATAAGAATGACAAGAAAGTTAATACTTTATGAAGGAAATCATTTTTGATGGAGTTGAAATTTGATCATCTAGTGTCATAGTGCATGAAGAAATAAAGACTAAAGTGTTTGTTTACATTGTCTACAAGTTCTAAAATAATTCAGCACAGACGTGGAGTTCTCTACCAAATGACATTTGAAAAGCAATCTGAAAACTACACATTGATATTATAATCACAAATCTTGTGACCTTGCACATGTATAATTGCAAACAATACGTCGCAATTGTTTTCTCTCTTATACAAGTGTTATCATTCCGTCTAGCACATTGCGTGACTCCCCCCTGAGTTGCAATCCCGCCCGCACAAACAGTCTCAAAATCGGTTATTACACGTGATATCGTCAAAGCCCAAGCTGATTTGCTATAATTATTACACACACCAACAGAATGTTATGTCTACATTTTTTGGGACCATAAATGTGATCACCTGTGACGAGGATGGGTGCGTCGTAATACTCGTAATTTATGGTTGGCCCCTTGTACACACAGGTGTACATGGAGAAGTTGATGGTTATGCGCGAGACGCTGGGCAGCAACTGCCGACTGGACAGGCGCACGGAGCCGTCGGCGCTGGACATGTCGGTGGCGGGCGACCGCGGCTATCTGCTGTGGCTGGCGCTAGAGGCCGCCGCCGCCGCGCCGCACGCGTCCGTTGACCCGACCGCCGCCTCCTTCCTTCGCTCCCACCTCGACTACTGGACCGCCTCCTACAACTACAGGTAAAATAGAAGCTTCCTTTTCTTATCAATATCATTTGGTAATTATTAATTCAATTAATTTAGCTAAATGAATGAAAAATGAAAAATAAAACACCTGAGAAAATATACGACATATTTAACGCTGTGAAGACGGTGGCGCCCAATTTTTTATATTTTTAGATGATCCCTCGTAATTTTAAGAGGATAAAAAGATTCCTGTATATTAATCCAGGTATATGTATGCTAAATTTCATCCGTTTAGCTGTTTTTGCGTGAAAGAGTAACAAATATCTTTCCTCACAAATTTTTGCATTTATAATATTAGTAAGACATGTTAAACATTTGTCCGATTTCAAGTAAGTAGGTAGGTATACTCGTAATCACTTGAGCAAGAGATTTTATTACATGAAAAATTAACAAAGAAATGCACCTTAAAATTACTATATATTTATAAACGTTACACCCAAAAGTATATTTTACTAACAAATAAACAGCTTATATTTGTAAATTTTCGTACTTTAACACTGATGTAGGCATAAAAGTGAAAATATTTTTGAGGTTAAAAACTTGTTAAAACAAAGTATTTCAGTAAGCTGTGCTAACAGTTGTTGATGGGAACGATTGATGATTCGACAGATACGTGCGACTGGTGGAAGCGGGCGTTCATGAAGCGCTGGCGGTGGGAGGCGAGACGCGGGGAGCAAGGGCTCGGCGCGCCGCTCGACCTCCCGCGCACTTGCACGCCGCCCTCGCCAGCGCCCCGCGTCCGCGCGCGCTCCTCTACCACGTGCTGCCACACCATTACAAGGTCCTCCATTGTCCAATCCACTTTCATACTTAGGCCCTTCTCAAAGACGACTAGTATCCTCACATACATTTGTATGGTGAATCGCCTGTGCGAATCGTTTCCAACAAATATTTATCTTCAAAATACTTAATAATGAATTTAAGCAGTGAATCAAAAATGTTACGTGATTGTACAATTTTATACTATTTTTTTGTAATTCTACAAGAGCTTCAAAAGCTCAACAAATGTTTGAATACCAAAATTTTAAAAATTTTGAATTACCTCCGTTTCACAATCAATTGGAGTGGGACTACCGAAGCGCGTAGTTGTTTTCAAAGGATGACCTAGTGGACCCAGTGTGTTGTTTTTTGTATATTTATCTTCATTTGCTTACAAAACAGCTATCACTTCGAGAACATCCAACCACACCTGCCAGAACACTGATATATACTAACCGTTTACCTTCCCTCCCAACTGTTCGCAAGCGCTCTTTCGACGCTGAGTTAGCGACCGATACGTCACTCGGAGTCATTCAGCGGCCAGTCAGGCGCTCACTATTAAGTCACGATCTTACACCGAAGTTGTTCTGATGTAGTAACATTTCCACATGTAGATCCTTGAAAGGAAAAAATGCAGCACGGAGCAGGAGATCAGCGAGCTGAAGGCGTCACTGTGGGCCCTGGGCCACACGGCGGTGACTCCACAGGGCCTTCAGCTGCTCGAGTCCGCGGCCCTAGAGGAGTCCGTGGGCGCGACCATAGTGCGCCTGGCTAAGCACAGCGCCGTATACTCGGTCCGCGCGACAGCACTATACGTCTTGGGTCTAATCGGCAGCACTTACCACGGCGCCAACGCTTTAGCAGAACTAGGTACGAATTCTTGACATTTTTCTTCTATATTGACTTTAATTTCACTAAATTTTTTTTGACACAGTAACTGATATATATTATATGATAATACTTATTAACATTAATTAGAAACTTCTTTAAAAAGAAAATTATTATTAGGTTTTTTTATAAAAAAATCCGTGAAAAAATATCTGATTGTAAAAACTGCATCAAAATTTGTTGCATGGTTTAGGAGGAGTTAGCGGCCATAGAGACAGACGCGGAAAGCGACTTCAATTTATACTATGTAAAGTATATTTTGTCTATTTTTAATAATCTTGTAAGATATTTCGTTTACCATTTTTCAGGTTGGCTGTGTGTACGACACACGAGGCTCGAACAGTTTCCTGCAATAGAGAACGAAATCTACCCGCTGCCGTGCGATCCATATGACGTAACATCGCCGGAAAAGCGATGCGCCGCGGTCGACATCGAAACTAGCGAACTCTCTGACCACACCGACCACACGGATCACACCGACCACACAGACCACACGGACCACAGTGTGCTCTCCGACCATATGAAACACTCGAACAAACTAGTGACGGCGAGCATCGAGCACAGAGATAAAGACATGGTCGATCATAAGTCGCCGTACGCTAAAGAACCATCCGATAAGAGGAAATCCCATACGCTACCCACACAGGGCTGTCCCAGCCACGACCGTCCAACACTCTCCGAATCCAGGACTGTTGATATATTGCGGGATTACTCCAACTACGAGCGTCCCGCAGCACATCGTCCCTTAGAGAGTAGATTGCTAATAGGCAGAATGAATTCTCTCGAACACGCCCACGAGGGTAGAGTGAGAAACACCAGCGAATCTAGCACCAGCGGCGTGAGCAGTTGCGATTCGTTCCTCGCTAAATACGCTATACCGTAAGTTTTTAATGTCATTCATCATCTCATTCATGTATAGCGTTTTTACAGTAGGTCATGAATGACTTTGTCAACTCATTCATGTTCCGCAGCTTCCAGCTTAATGAGACACTGACTTTGTCTCAAACTGACCTGTACCTGAAACTGTGTTTTCTGTAAACTGTGTTGAAGTCATTGTATAAATAAAGGAATATTTTTCCAGTGACCGAGTGTTAACGCTCAGTCCAATACCGAGTTCTTCGAGTTTGTACGGAATGAAGAGTAGCAGCAGTTCACAAAGGCCCAGATTATCCGAATCGCAGAGGCGCACTTCCACTTCCAGTAAGATATATTTGCATTTTAAATATCAACATATTAAAACTAATTACTAATTACATCTATTATAATAACAATTATATTAATACTAACCAATAACGTATAATTATTTTTACGATATTTTTATACATAATTATATATATTTTTTGTACAGGTTTTACAGGTCCAGAGGTGTCTCATTCGCCCCCGACACAAATAGACACGGCTGGATTCACGACGTGGAAGTCACTCAATAAAAATAGGAGGTAAATATTATATTTTTTTGCAGTTACTTGATTCACTTAAATATACTTGTATGTATATGTCTAACCAAAATTTGAATAATATTGGATTATATTTAAAAAATATGTAAAACAATAATGATTCTTTTCAATAGGCCCCACTTGTCTGAGAGCGCGGCTTCTGGGTCCAGTGATATCGACGATTTGAGTTGGTTGCTTACCGACTCCAACCGTCGCACGAAACCCTTCTCCTCGCTGAGAGACCGAGCTAAGCAGACCAGGGAGAGAATATCCAAGCTGAGGTGTGTAAGAATAATCTAATCTTTAAACTGAAACATGTATGATTGTAGGCTCTTAGGGAGTAAATTACATTTATTTAGCTCAATTCAACTTATTGGAACGAACGCGTACGCATTTCCATACAAAACTGGTTTTTTCTATTAACACAAGCTGATTGAGCTGGAATTGAGCTGAATGAATGTGGTTACTTTTTTATCTTAAGAAGAGAATGGCGTATGCGTTCGTTCTCTTTCTTGAATGTGAACGGACGCGTAAGCAACTCCGTAAAAAACCGTTTTTTTTTTCTGTGGACAAAAGCTGAATTAAGCTGAATAAATGTGTTCTCCCTTAACTTTAACTCCCGCCTAACATCAATGAATTTGATCCCAAGTTCGCTTTTACATTGCAGCCTCCTGGAGTACGATTGGAAGCCGCTGCAGTTTGGCGAGACGCTGCGTGCGCCTGCGCCGCCCCCCACCTTCCCCGACCCACCCCGCGCGCCTCGCCCGCCCCCCGCGCACTCCTCCCGCAACGGGCCCTCTTACATCGGCATCGCTCTGCCCAGGGATATCACCGAACTTTTCCCGAGGTATGTAATTCGCTTTTAGATGACAAGGGCGCATTTATATGACAGGAATTATCTTATTCCGAGAGATTTCTGGTAATAGAACAAGTTTTCAGATTGCCTTAAATACCTACCCGGAAATGTCTACCATCTCTCGGGCCATCATCTCGTCAGCCAGCCGCACGATCGATCGCATAGTACGGAGAACCAATTACCGCTGGGGCCGGAAGTTTCTCGAGTGGAGGCCATGTCGCTCTGATAAGGGCTGCGGGTCGACGGTGGATCCGGATTGCTTCTGATCGGTCCTATTGGAAAATTATGGAGGAGGCCTTGTCCAGCACAGTTACGGCACTACCTTCGACTGTCACTGAAATAAATGATAAATTTGTCGTATTTGTAAAAAATGTAATGATTGCTTGTTTGACATAGGGAGGAGTATGTGCGGGAGGGTGAGAGGGACGCGGAGGAGAAATCGGAGCGTTCCAGAAGACATCGGGTGCCTTCACTGTTGGCGGATTCCGGCACCGCTAGGGCCACGCCCGATAGTCACCTCACTTCTCTTAGAGGTAATTTATACATCACACAGAAGTAAGGTTTGGGTGGGTTCATTTTTCAAAATTTAAGTGACATTGGTTTTCTTTGCGATGTTGGTTTAGCTACAATATATTAAATTTTAATTAATTCAAAATAAAATAATTTATTTGCTGAACATGGTATACACAAATTGTAAATTTTAATAAACATTATGTCCACATAATCAACCGACAAGCGGTATGCAAATCTAAAAGACAAATGTAATATTATCTTAATGTAATTTAATAAATGTATTTATGTTAAGACATAGTTTGCACCGTTTTAACCCACTTAATTTATCAGTTTTCACCATTTTCAACGAAAGAGAGAACTTTCAATTGTCAAACAAGTTACTGTCAGCCAATTAACATTTAATAGATTCAACGAAGTCTTAAAAAAAGAAGTGCATATTTTGTCAACAGAAGCGACGTCTTCGACTATCTCGACAGGAGGCAACGCGACCGTCACATTAGCGAACGGTTCGAATCTCGTACAAAACTCGAACAACGCGACACTCAACGATCCGTCGTCCACGGCGGCCACTACAACAGCGGAAGCTGCAAACACCGCAAACGTAACCGTCACGAATATTAAGAGCGCGGGCGCGAGGAGTATAACCCGAGCGAACTCCATCGCGGGCGTGACCAACACGACGGCGTCCACCGCCGGCTCCGCACCGAATAAGGCGGCCAGTGAGAGCAATGTACACGTTGCCACGGCAAACAGGTGGAGTCACGTCGCCACCGATTGCCTCGCGTGTGTTCGTACGCGACCGCCGTCCGCACACGAACTGCGCGAAGCTTTCTTCGCTGGTAAGTTTTTTCTGATTGATTGATATGATTTGATATACGGCGTGAAGTCACGCAGTGCCTAGTTATTGTGTTTGGTTTTATAAATTGGGTTTTGTATAATGCAAACATCGTACATGTCACACGTCAAGCATTAACATCTACATCATACATATAGTTGTTCCAATCGTTTATTTAACTTTTGACAGCTCTTTTAACAATCGATTTTATTCATGAAGAAGTTTTTAATCGATTTAACACATTCATTTTATTTTTGCTCAACATTTTGCATTGTTTTATAAACATTCACAGGTGTTTAAGTTACTTTATCTTATATATTAAAATAAACCACTTATGTTAAGTTAATATTTTTATCACTTGCGACGGCAATTTAGTAATTTTGTCAATTATGAAACGGCAACACTGGACGCGGCGGCGACGCCATTTTGTTGTCACTCACAACGAGACGCCCGTGGTAGTCACTGCATTTTCCGCTTGGTTAGTGTTAATTCACATTTTTCATACGTCGAGTTGAGTAATATTCCACTTGTGTAGTGGAAAAAACAAAAAAGGGGATAATGTCCGATTGGGATCGCGATGTTGCATTTGACAATTTATCTATCCAAGAATTAGTAATTAATGTTACTGAGAACTCAGGTGATTATGATTCCAGTTCAGACGGAGAAGAAATAGACGATTCTTTATAATTAAAAATAGTATTACTGAACCTATTTTAGTTGTTTTATTTTAATCGATTTATTTCAAAACGGTTTTTATAGTCTGTGATCATTCATTACGAATCGCACATCACTAAGTGGGCGGTGCCCGTCTATGAAGTACGGTATTCTCTGTCGAAAATTGTAAAACTTCACGTGCGTGATTTGTCAAAAGTTAAATAAACGATTGGAACAACTAGTATATCCGCTAACTCGTCCTAAACCACGCAACGGTCTTCACAATCAGTTTACAATTTCTATGGGTATTGCTCTAACAGACATGGCTGAGGGAAGTGGGAGTTCGGGAGGAGAAGTCGACTCGGAAAGCAGCAACGCGCGAGCCGAGATCATGCGTCACGTGCACTTCATGTCTAACCCCATACATCTGCGACAGGTAATTAAATTAAACTTCTCTATTATCAGTGTAAAGGGATTTTTTTAACTTCAATCCACTGTGATTTGAGACGACTAGACAATTCATCATTAAAGAAACCCTAAGCTGACCCAATATTATGATACCGAGCGCATTTAGCCTGCGTCGAATCTTCTGTTTCTTATTACACTTGAAAGTTTTTGTTTACGGGCGGGTAAGTGAGCCGGTTTAGGCATTCCTTACCAAAACCTAACAGCACACATGCTGTTATTTTGCGGCGGTCTTCTGTAAGGGGGTGGTACTTGGGAAATGGATGCTCGGCAGTGAAGGGAACGCTGCGGAATTATGCCAGACTCCTACCGGCTAAAACCCAATGACTTTCTAACGCGGCCGTAAATAGGCGGCTTCGCGGGAACGTTGGAACATAACATCCGCGACCGGGCACGGTTATCCAGCGTGGGGAATACTGTACTCCCTGTCGGTATCTCGGCGTACCCGAATGTGGAGATACGCCGACCATCTCGGTGGACCTCACTACGAGCGGTAGTTTCCACTAGAAACGCAGTGTGCCCTGCCATTGCTAATAATACGTTAAATGTTTCAGGCTCGTACGGCGTTGCTCGCGATCAAACAACGTCACCCGGAGTTGTTCCGCAGTCCGTGCGTTTACTCTGACGTGTGCGGGCTGGTCTCTAGAGACACTTACATGTTGTGCGCGAGGCGGTTCCTACACGAGTTGTTTTTCGACGCCACCTTCGAGTGCTTTCTAGGCGAGCCGGCCGCTGTGCTCGCTCGACACACACCTCTCCCACCCGCACCCCAGGCCGCGTCTGAAACACAGGCCGCCACCGAAAAACAGGCTGCGAACGAAACTGAGAAACCGCCCGAAACTAAAGCACCGCCCACACCGCGCAACTAACACGCAACTCACCGCGGGGCGCGAGCGAGACAGCACTATTCACGCACCGTCTCTGTCTCGCTCTCTTGTCACGCAACACGCGCTGTCACTCAGCGGCTCTGCTACGTCATCCGCTTTATGATTTTACACTAGTGCATGGTAATAAGGTTCATTTCAAATTATAAACTCAGTATTAAATAAGAATTCACGGGAAGCAACGAGATCGCAGCATCATAAGGGAGAGATTACATTTATTCAGCGAAATTCAGCTTTTGTCCGCACGACGCTCCGTTTCAGCTGAACGGACGCGTACGCATCTACTAATAAAATTGTATTTTTTTAATTCTATGGACGAAAGCTGAACTGAGCTGAATAAATGTAATTACTCCCTCAATCGCTACTCGGCTGAAACAGGAAAGGCATCTGTTTAATAAATGGACATATTTTATAGAATCGTTAAGGTTGATTACATTGGTAACAATTTTTTTTTGTTAATACTTTTGTTATACTTAACCAAGAATAAATCTTCACGAGACTTTTTGTATGTAAGTAATAAGTAAATATCGTTGTATTGAATGATATAGGTTAGATCCGATGTATAAATAATGATAATGATGAATCATAAATTTATATAGTTTATGTAGTTATAGTTTGATATATTATATGCTAACGTTTCTATTATACAACTTTGATAAGAATAAATTAACTACATAATATTGTATTGAAGTATGTTACACACTTGTAACGTTTTATACACATGATAATGTTCCTCAACAGAAATGTATATGCCACCAAACATTATTAGTTAACTATTAAGTGACAAGTTAGAAAAACTCAATATAATGACTGACTTTAACCTATATTACAATTTATGATGATTCCTAAAATAGCTTTTTTAATCCCACCTATTGTTATCATAGAGAAGATTTTTTGTGACATTTTTTTTTGTTTGTTTATTGTTGGTTTGCATTTATTTCATCTCTCATTTTATTGTTTTGTGTGTTAGTTAGTTTTGTTACTTTATTATTATTATAAGTATTACCTACGATCGGTTAGTTTACAAGGCAAATGGCAGATTATTCGATTCTCACTAATAGTCAATAGAAATAAACAGCTTAATTAGTTAGATGAAAAAGTTTCTTTTTTTATAATATTGCAGTATTCCTAAACATTAGTATGTATGTGCTTATTTAAAAAAAAAGTGGAATAATGAAGTTTCGTTCAAGTCTTTTTTAGCGATTTCCTTTAATATCCTTTCTATGATTAGTTTTAATTAGTTGTATTAATAATTTATTATTTTCTTGCGAAAGATATACGAAACTTCAAAATGAAAACAACCCCAATACTTGTTCCTACATCTCAAGGTACAAAAATAATGCTTTGTTCTCTGCATTTATAAGAAATCTTGCTGTTTATTTATAGTAAGTTCCGGTCGTTTTCTATAGTATGTAATTTTATTTAATTAAAATTATAACATACGTCGAATTAAAATTGTAATTTAGTAAAATAATAATTGAAAGTCCGTTCCAGTCGTTCTTTTATTGTTTATTTTTTTTAAATATTTTATAAGTCTATCTACATTGACAATAATAATCAAAAATAAATTCCGTTTATCCACCCAGGCTAGGATATGCATTTCCGAGTATCCCCTTTAGGGTGGATAAACGGAATAACTGGACATTTTTAAATTGTACAAGCATTTGTAATTCTCAATTAGTAAACAATAATAATTGATTAATGTGTGAGTTTTTATATAAAAGCTAATATTTATCAGAATTCCTGCCATTGAATTTGAGGTGTCAGAACAAAGGATGACAATTCCACTGTCCAAAATTATATATTTCCAGTGATATTGATAAAGTACCATAAATTCCATTACACTAAAAATAAAAAAATAATAATAAAATGATACATATTTTTCACTTTTACTTTCTAGTTAATTCAATTTTTTTTTGTTCTCCAAATCATAGTATTTTTTTCATTGTTCTATATAAACCATACTATAACTACAAGTCATAGTATCGGTTTTTGTGCTTTTATGAAAAGTAAAACAAAATGGGATTATCATCTTTTGTTCTGACACTCCTCAATTAACGGTGCTGAGTTATTATGAATGGTTTTTCCAAGGCCCACCAAAGTCCATCAATAATTGTGTCAATGTGGATATTTTTTTTTTACTATATAGGTAAAAAATATCCTAGATAGTTATTTTTTATTATTTTAGATAACGCCTATTTGAGACAGGCCAATAGAGATAAGTTTGAACTTAGCCTATCTAAATATAAGGTTTAAATTCGATCAACTTTAACTGCGCAGTCTGTATTTGAGAATCATATTCGTATGACTGCATCACTTATCAATAGCTAAATAATTAGCGTGCCATTGTGCTGGTTCCTTTACTGGTCATTGTTAACGAAAGTTCTTGTTATTAGTGCCGACTTACTTTTAGAATAACATAATTTCTAATAATAAAGTTGTATTTTATACGACGCGATTGATTAATTTCTTTTCCCTGATTTCATACTTTATTTTAGCAATTAAAACTGATATGTTATCAGTATTTTTTTATGTTAAGATCGGCTGACAGGCTGACGGTCCACTTGATGGTAGGTGGGCACATCAAGCGACATCCCTTCGCCTAATAGGTGCTGCAAGTGCTCGGCTGACTTCAGTATGAGGATAAGGGAAATGGGCTCTGGCATACCTCACTCACCTTACTGAAACAACGTGCTATTATTACACAGTGGTCTTCTGTTAGGTAGGGGGTGGTTACAGCAGCCAGACGGGCTGCCCAAATGAATGAAACACAGTGTACCTGCCACTGCTTAACTTTCTTTCTACATACCTATTCAAACCAAATAAATAGTAGGTAGACAGAATTTTGCGGACAATATAGTGAAGCCGATTTTATAAATATGTAGTGTAGTGCGAGGCCGGTGTTGCCGGGCATTATAAACTTACACTAGATGACTAGAGGCACAGAGCTAATTATGGTCTGACTGAACTGAAAGGCTATAATTTTTCTAACTTTGAATCGGCTAATTCTTGGCCTGCTGTCAAATGTGACAGATTTCATATCAAATGATGCGCCGTTCGAAATAAAATTAATTTGAAATTGTCAATTTTTAATACAAATACCTATTTTACGCTCTCTCGTTAGCGAGTGCGGGCATTATACAAAGAGCATATAATCACAACCCAACGTTAATTACATATACTTAATCACACTGGCATTATAATATTATAACTTGTTATTTCAAGCCTATTTTGTATTTTATTTTCTACTGGTATCCCTTGAAAGAGACAATATACCTACGGTAAATGTCCATTTTGCAGCGTTGGTGAATATGATTATGTACAATTGGTGCAAAACAAAAAGCAATAAAATGCACAATGCGAAAATTATAACTGGCAAAATTGTTGGTTAAATCATATTTAAATTTTAAAAAAATATTTATTAGAAACTACTGCTATATGTAGGTATATTACAACATTTAAATTTGTCTAATATAACAAAAACTTATTTTCGCCCTATTAGAAAGAGGCTCGCTTTTTAGCTGCAAGTAATCAATCCTGCTTATTATATTTAGATCCATGATATAAACTCACACTAGCGCCACAGGGCACTTAACTTTCCTCCGAAGTCAGAACCAATGGATACTACAAAACGCATGGACAAGAAAGAAAATAACCCTTCAAAACCTGTAATTGCTTGCCTGTAAAATGAATAAATGTCAATAATGTCAAACCAAATAACCAAACGGAGTAGCTGGTTAGATTTGATTTGATTGATAACTTAGACCAACATAGACATACTTGATTACTTTAATTCTACGTGATAACACAATTTTATTTATATAAAAAAGTGAATTATGGATAAAGAAGAAATGTGCACATCGAGTGATCAAGAAGATATTGGAGATGATCAAAAACAGAATCGAGATAATGCCGTTGACACATGGACCAAAGATGATAAGTTTGTATTCTTAAAAGCGCTCAGAGAGCATGGAACTCTAAATCCGGAAATCATTGCCTCAGTTATGAAAACTAAAACGAAAAATGAGATAGAAGCAGCCATAGAATTTTATAGAAAAAGAGTTGCAAGTGATGTGCATAATTCACAAAAGAAAAAGATTAGCACCCTGAAGTCTTTTAACACTGCCGCTCTGACAGAGTGGGCTTCTTACTTAGCTGAAAATTTAAAATCCGATGAACTATGTACTGAAACATTAGAAGCACTTAGAATTATATCTACACAGGAAGAATTTGTGCCAGCAAAATGCACATCGGGTGTTGATTTTCACCAGGTATATAAAGTAATAGGAGACGCTATTGAGGGTAAACCTTTGCAAAAAGATAGTCTAATTATAGAAATTCTATCAAAGTGTCTCATGGAAACTATAATGACAGCAAAAGCATTTATGAGAAAAGCATCCGTAGCTAGTATTGTAAATGGTATAAAGGATGAAGAATTGAATCCAATCTTACATCCATCGGATATGCCAGAGGTAGCACTGCTACGACATTTTTTATCCCAGAGAAAATACAATCCATTTGGTATTACTGAAGAAAATTTAAAAATGAATAAGTTGTAGAATAATGGGCAAAACTATATAAATTGTAGTATCCGACCAAAGCTTCGGCTTAAGCTTCTGCAACCTTCTGCCAAAAAACCACCTTTGGATAAACATTTGACTTCGTCTCAAAACAACAAAATTTCTTAGAGCTTTTAAGGCTTCGGCCGAAGGTTGTGTCAATAGTCGATTAATCAGCTTCAACTACAGCCAGAAATTGACTTTCAGTCGGACACTAATAAATGGCATAAGTTTTTTATATGTTGTGAAATCATATTCTGCCATAATTGTATTGCGTTTATATAAATCAAACTAAAATGTCACATATATGATAGAGCTACATTTAAGAATGGCATGACCATATTTGCCTACAATTATACCTACTTTAATATCATGGTAAATTATTTTTGCTTTGAATTAACTATTGTAAGTATAGTAACATTAAAGATACATAATAAAAATCAAGTCAATAAAAATAAAATGCAAATTTTATTAACTAAAATCACGAAGAATTCAACCACTCAACAAATCTATTGAATAATTTGATAGCAACTTTTACAACTCTGTCCCAAAAACCTGGCTCTTCTTGGTTCGAAGGGGCATCCAAATTTTCATTGTCAAAACTTTCAAGTTGCCTCTTTTCACGATTCAATGACTCAGCATGGTGAGGATAATCTATAAACAGTTGAAATATTAAAATTGCATTTTTACTTAGTTTATTTTTATGATCATACTTTTACATTATTATAGTGTAAGAGAATTTTTTTTTACTAATAAGTAGTCTTCTAAAGTTTAAAACAAAAGTAGAAGTTTTAAATTCCACTAATATAAATGCGGAAGTTTGCGAGGTTATATGGATGTTTGTTACTATTTCACGCAACAAACGGCTTAACGGATTTAAATTAAATTGGACACACAAATAAAGACATAGAGGATTCTTTTTATCCTGTAAAAATGCTAGGTTCCAGAGAGATTGTCTAAAAATATAAACATCGATGGATCAAATTAACAAAAAGACAAATCAAAAATTAATATTTATTTAAGACAAGCTTTATCTTAATTTAATGAACTATTACATATATTGTATTACAATGATTTATGCTTACTTGCTCTTGTAACACTGGAAGCGTCCAAGGATATCTAAAACAAGAACGTGTTATATTATGGGAACATGAAATTCTCACTAAATTAGTAAATAAAATCTTATATGCACTAATTGTATCTCAGTACAATATTCATATGAATAAATAGACTAACATAGTTGGAAACAATATACTCACAGAAAACGAAAGTTTTTTTAATGTAATAATACTCTACTTCTTACTTTATTTCTTGTGGTAAGTAGTTGATTCTATAAAAATAGTAAAATTAAGAGGCAAGTCAGGAGAAAACTTGCCTCGAAGCCTGGTTGACAAGACAAATTTTTTTGTCTGGACAAGAAAATTTTTTTTAAGGCATGCTACAGACTTTAAAATGCTATAAGTATAGTATGTAATGTTTTGGAGACATTAAAGCAAATTTGCTGTGCAAATTGGTCTTCAGAAAAGGAGAAGGTGATACCTACAGTTGGTAGGTACCTAAATGCTTACATAAAAAAACTAATTTCATAAATATGGACATTTAATTACCTGAAATCCTGATGTAGTAGTAAACAAAGCTATTGCGGCAATGAGTGCCAAAATAAATAGGTGTACGGGTTGCATGTCTCGACGTTCAAACACCGTATTAACTCCCCATGACTGTGAACTTGCGTTTTATAGGAAGGCGTGGTTTCGGTTCGTCATATTATTATAGTGGACAATACGCTGTGTAGGTACCGTGTAATCATGTTTTACAACAAACACATTCAAGTGTTTTTTTTAACTAGAGGCATCCACATATTTCGCTCATTCAGACAAAATGATTTCCATTTATTTACGATACTTAAGTTTCGTGGCGGGTTTAAGACATAGGTAGGTAAATTCTGCTATCTGGTGACATTAATCGCTATGAACCGCTCCATACCACTATGAAGTAACGCACAGAAACTCAGCGATATAGATACAATCTGTATTTTTTTCATGTTAAAGTCTACTTGATGGTAGGTGGCCACCGTCGCCTAAAATACAAGTAACGCCACCGGTGTTGCAAGTGCGCTAGTGACCATAGTAAGATTAGGGATTGAAAATGGATAGGGAAATGGGCTTTGGTGTATTGCTAAGGTTCGGCTCGTAAGGAATTACGGAGTTTATACCTTGTCCTTTACCCATTAATTATTGGAGTAGGCAGTGCACTTTAATTAATGCCCCTGGTGATTTTTATAACAGCTGACCTGGGCCAACAACCATCATCAAGTTAACAACAATTTTCATTGATCCAATCCTTTATTTTAATATTACCTATTTGTAAGCATAAATATATAGGTATGTACCTACTAGTATGTATATTTAAAAAGTGTAGTTTCAATGCATACGTCCATTTCTAAGCAGCCTTGAAGCTGCCTAAAGGTTTTGTAGACTTTCGATATTAGGTTCCTCTGAGAGTCCTGCCCACTGCTGTGGTATAGTGGATGTAGCCATTTATTGTCAGATGATTCATTAAGACCTAGGGTCCAATAGAACCTAATTAATTCCTTTTGAGGTACAAAAATAAGTAGTAAAACTTGAATCACCAAAATATATATTTTTTTGAAGGTTCCTATTTTGAAAACATTTCGTAAAGTATGTAGGTATCTACTTAACCAGCTAAACGAAGTAACGAAAATTTAATTAAGTAGTAAAATGGTAATTGCTTAACACAATTTTTTAAGTTAATGATCGTTAAGTAATTTATAATCGATTGTACCCACTCATTTCATGTGTAGCGTTTTTACAGTAGGTAATGAATGACCTTGTCCATTCATGTATCCATGTTCCGCATGGAAGCTTCAACACAATGACACACTGACTATGTCTCAAACTGACCTGTACCTAAAATTGTTTTCTGGAAAACCTACTTGTTTGATTTTACCTTTTGGTCTGCTGTTGGACATAGGCCTCCCTTAAAATTTTCCAATAGTACCAACCTACCGGTCAGAAGCAGCCTGGGTCCACCGTCTTGCCCACTGCCACTTCAACTTACAGATCCGCTGGCTTATGTCGGTAACTTTCGTTTGTCTACGGATCTCCTTATTCCTGATTAGTCTCGTAGTGTAACCCTGAGCAGATCCCTCTCCATAGACAGTTGAGCTTTCTTACAAGGCCCATACTTAGGGACCACATTTCAGCGCCATATATGTCGTCATTGGCAACACACATTGCTTGAAAGCTTTTGTTTTAAGGCACTGAGGAATTTTAGACGATATCTCGGAGCTTCCACATATAAGCTATGAATTTATTGAATTATGGAACACAAATAAACGAAAGCCAAGATATGTAGGTATTACGTTTTGAATAATAACCGTTTAGAAATTGCGTAAGAGTGCACTTGTACTTCTGATGTTGTTTGTGTTTGTAACCACGTTACCATCGAAAGGGTTATATCAGCCTACCCGCCACCCTTTATCCTTACATAGTGTAAATTTACGAAAGGTTCATGTATTTATTATATATCCTATATAATAAAAAACTAATTGCAAAATAATATATGAGAATCCGGATTGCTAGTCATACATTTTATAAAATGGGTGAAACAAATTTTAGGGTTTGCAGTGCAATTGCTGTGTATTTAGGAGACATTTTATTTTTTAATTCTGTATCATGCTATCAGTCCAAGGACTAGGAGCAGATATGTTAAAGGTGTTTTAGGGCGACATTAACGCTGAAATTTTAATACACAACAAAAAGAAACATGAAAAATATTGACTAGTTTACTTCAATCTGTTTTTCTACATCTTATTGTTTTAACTCCTTTTCACTCTCTACTTAAAAATTATATATTTGAAACCTATTGCAGGGTAATAATTAGTCGCATATTTTGGTTACAATAACTATATTTAAATATTCCAAGTACTGTGTCATCTACAAGTTTTTTTCCTAACTTAATCTCATTTTAAAATAAACAATTTTATTTTACATATATAAACATATAATTAGATATCTTTTTACAAAATGACAAAATTGAAGTCTGTCACAAATGAAACATACCACTCAGTTGGGATGCACTATTATTAAAAAAATATGTTGAAATACTTAAGTTAAAGTTAGACTTAGCTACTTTTTGGCAGCTCCAAAGCCAGAAAATCCCATAATTTGAGCCAGTTCTGATGTGGCTGGTCCCTCAATTTCTTCCTGAGCCTCTTCCAACTTGCGTTTCTTGTCGCGACGTCTCTCTCGCCTTAGCTCTTTAATTCTGGCCTCCTCTTCCGCTGCTTCTTTCAGACGAGTGTCTAATTCATATTCACTCTTTTTCTCTTCCAATTTTCTTTTGTTTAATGCAAAACGAGCTTTTACCTGAAATATTAAAAAATACACTTAGACATTATAGCAGATAATTCAACAACGGAATACAATTCTTCAGAGAAAATCAAAATAATCTACAAGATTTTAAAGTCAATTTTATTAATTTACACTCTAACACTACAATTTTCAAAATGATTGATATCTCATTTAAAAAGGTGATCATATGACATAACCATATTTAAATAATGAATTAAAAAAGCATTCTTGAACCTTTCATCATCTCAGCCGTAAGAAATCCACTGCTGCATTGGACATAGGCTTACCTCATAATTTTCCAGTAGGGACTTTTTTTGAATTTCCAATATAAACCTTTAAGTTCTATCAAATATTAATTAGAATTAAGTTTGATGATAATTATGAACTATTTTATTACTGTATTAAGAGTTATAAGTCATGTTTCAACTTCTGATTCCTGCCTTATCCAAGGCAAATTCCTTCCATTTGTAGACTAAAATAAATTATTACCTGATCCAATGTGCTTCTTTCAATTTTCATGGACATTCCAAGATTTCTTTGATGTTTTTTGCCATTGATGTGGTCTAAGAAATTGATGGAGTCTTTTACCACACAGTCACATACATTGCAGTAGTATCCACCGGACTGGGATGTTGGTGTGTTCTTTGTTATCACCACACTTTTGCCTAATTTTGAGTCTAAGTCGACCTTATAATCGCGCTGCTTTAGAAGCTCCCTCCTGACCGGTGGAGCTGAAAAAAGAAACATGTAAATTATTATATTAAAATATATACCAGAACAGGGAAATAGATTGTTTCAATAGTATGGTTTTTAGGAAAAATAACAAAAATCTGACAATACGTACGATACTTATGTTATATTATCACAAATATTGCAATGTAAATTTGGCATTATGGAAACATGACAAATATTTTATAATAAAATTACACAACTACTTTTGGTAGGGTCGGACCTTTCTTGTTATGTGCCCTACCTCACGAGTAAACTGCGTCTCACTCACTCAGTGTCCAGCCGGTCGCCAAGAACGCGTGTTTGTGGAAAGAATAAATAAGTGTGATTTCTTCTATGCACGTAGCGTCCATTCTCGATATGAGAAGTGACTGACTGATGGTAGCCAGGTCACCACTGGCCACTCAATTTGGCAACCATAGGTAGCCACACCTACGTCGCCGGCGACGTGGCCATGGCGTCCCGGTGAGGTAGCGCCCTTAGTGTGAGGGAAGACCATTATGATGTTTTTCTCATAATGAATTATGAGAATTCAAAAGGCTATGTAGTTCTAGTTATTTTATGATATGAGCGGTTATGTTTCGTTACTAACCTTTCTTTTTGTATTGTTCGTCTTCTTCTTCTAATTCCGCTTGTAATCTCTCTGCAGCAATTCGTTCAAACTCTTCGCTGTCCCATTTTCGACGATGATCATCAGGTCTCATAGACATGATTGCAAATGTCACACTTTTTTTATAATGGAAAAGATGATTTGATTTTTGTTTGTTGTGATTTTCTATATATTTTTTTTTAATCAAATTAACCGTCTATACAACACCAACATATTAAACTAAAAAAGAACCAACTAAGAACAATGCAATATGTATAATTATTTGTGTGTGTTTGCACTGGTTTGCACTTTATCAGTCAGTGTCATGACCACAGTTAGCTCACAAAAATAATACAAAACAAGTTATCTATGTCGGTCTGAATCCACATATTTGTTCTTTGGTAACTACGCAATAAATATTCACAGACTATATGTAATAGTAATTTCTTTTAACCGACCTTTAACTGCGTTCCAATTCGAAGGAGTAATTTGACAGGTCCTAATGTCAAATTTTAAAATAATGTTACCAGTGTTTTTTCCGTAGTGCTGTACTAATATCGGTTTAACTTAAATAGTTATACCTATAATATTTTACGGTAAAAATATATTTTATCTTGTTTTATTGATTTAACATTCGTATTATTGTTATTTTAAGGTTCGAATTTCATTTAAAACAGGATTACCAATGACTAAGTCGATTTGGAATGAAAAAAAAAAAAAAAACAATTCAAAATTTTAATGTGAAGTCAAATAAATAGAAAATAGTATAACGCATTACATAGCTATTATTTGGTGATAATTTTACGTCACCTATGTGATACATTTAAAGGAAATACACCAAATACTTATATAACTTGGCTTTAATTATCTACAGAAATCAAATAATACAAATAAATTAATGTATGACAGACATTTCAATAATATAGGTATATGACGGGTGATGGATGTCAATTCCATAGATAATTATTTAACCACGAAGGATTATATGTCACTATGAAAATATTCTCATCGTAAAAGTTATAAGTTACGTTGGCCGGGCCACGTTTGGCAGGAGGAGAAGATAGGGTGTACTTAAAATAGTATTTATGATATGTATGGACATATAAATAGTGGACTGTGGAGTCTTATTGCTACCATAATCTTATCTACCAATAACAAAGCCCGAAATATGAAATGGTAAATAGACGGAAATATACATGAACACATTTTATTTTTCTGGATATAAATTCCGATTAACTTAGAGAGTATTGAACCAGAA
Organism: Synanthedon myopaeformis; assembly: GCA_944738685.1. Taxonomy (NCBI): domain Eukaryota; kingdom Metazoa; phylum Arthropoda; class Insecta; order Lepidoptera; family Sesiidae; genus Synanthedon; species Synanthedon myopaeformis. Next base: position 6,019,681 of record OX122919.1, read on the forward strand.
TTCCATACCATTCACATCATATTACTTGAATCTTGATTTTCTGAGATTACTTTTTGAAATGAATCTGTTAAGTGTAGAAGAATCTATTTTACTACCTACCTACATACTTACTTACTTGTAATCTCTTAAGGAAGAAAGAAACAGAATTGCATAATGAAATAATGGCACCTGAGTGGGAAGTACATTATATTATCCTTATCTAGTATGTACTACCTACGTGTACTGAAAAACTTTAAAAAATTGAGCATAGGTATAGTAAAGTGTGCACATCGTTGCGACATGGTAAAAAGCAACATACATACTTAATTCACGCTAGTATTTGCCTGAGAAGTAAGTAGTGAGAGATAGTGGTACAAAGTTGAATAGGTATTGGTGGGAATCAAGAAATAGATATGCACCGGATAGAGCATTGAATTAGGTCGGTCCTTTAAGATAAGGTAGGTATGGTAGGACCATGGGTGGTGGAGGAAATATTTTTAAAATCCTTCTACTGAACATGTTGCATTTGAAACTTTTAAGAAATAAATATTTGGTAAAAAAAAGTAGTTTTTACCACGTATTTATTTCATAAGTTGTATGTTTGTTTGTAAGTTTATTTAACACTAGCTGTTGCACGCGACTTCGTCCAGGTAACTTTATAAAATATAGCCTATGTTACTTGCTGATAATATAGCTTCCCAATAGTGAAATAATTTTTCAAATCGATTCAGTAGTTTCGCAGCCTATTCAATGCAAACAAACAATCAAATCTTTCCTCTTTATAATATTAGCATAGATAAAAAACATTAGAATTTTTTTTTAGCTGAGATGGGCAAATGCAATAATTAGACACGTTGTTCTAATTCTATTAGAATTGTCTTATTTAAATATCCAATATTTTTTATCTTTTTGCGCATACCTTTCTTAAGACACATCTGATCTAAATGAATTAGCAATTAAAAAAAAAAGAAAATAACAAGCTATAAATTCTTTAGAAATACTGATTAAAATTGAGTATTTATTCCCAGATTTATATTTAAAAACAAAGAAACATACTATTTTTACAAAGAAACAAGTACTTTTAAATGGCTTCAAAATATAATTCAATATCGGAATAAGTTATTTAATAATCGAGCTGTGGCATTATAATAGCTCCAGCTGCCCGAGCATAATATAACAGGAGCTTAGATGACAACGGACATGATAGATAACCGCTATCCCGGCGGCAAAAGGGGCCAAAATGAAGAAATTTCTCGTCATAATAATGTTATGACCGTGCCATGTGTCACGGTCGGTGGCTCTTCGTCGTCATGACGACACTTCGTCAAGATTCTTGTACGAAATCGCGTCGCATTAACTCGTCTACATAACGTCTACATACACAGATTGACGAATTCAATCTGTGTATGTAGACGTTATGTATTGGAATTGAAAACACAAATCGAGGCTCAATAATAGTCCTAAAAATTCAATTTATCTCCATGTTTTGATATATGAATATTCAAAACATGGAGATATACTAATTCCGGTATTAGGCGCTGGTGTAGCGAGTACAGACATCTCGCCCAGACAGCCTACGCCACTGACGACTTCGAGTGTCTTAAGTGACTAATAAGATAAGATTAAAGTTACTCTTTAAACGTAATAATAAGCTGATGCCTTGCTATGTTGAAAATATGTTAGAAACAAGAGCAATTCTTTAAAAGACCACCGGGTTTATTTTTCAGAGGCTATCAATGCAAATCGTATCGGTCTCGTGGGACAAACAAAGTCTGACAGACATTCTTGTAACTATACAAAGGCGAGGACACGACTGTTCCAATAAAGCTTTGAAAGGTAAAACAGCGATAGCACGAAACAAAAAAAAAAAAAACTAATAGGTTTTGTGATTCTATTATTTAAAGAACACAATTTGTGGCTATAAAAATTGCATCCCGGGTGAAGCCGGAAGTTCTCACATTAATAGTCATTTTCGTTAATGAGAGATTTGTTTAAAAATTTTTTTTACGGGAGTTTTTTTCGGTTTGTTGCCCGTAGAAACAGATTTTCGAAACCTTATTAACGTTTTACTTTTATTGTGTTTGAAGATTTGTAAATAAATACTTGTATAAAAGTTCTTATAAACTTTTATGTAGAATAATAAGTACATTGAAAACAATTTGAGATGGGTTTTAAATACAATGGGTGACACATTGCGTCTCGAATAACAAAAAAGAATTGCGGAGACGATCTTTTTCTATTCTGTTAAGCGATAGGTGTATATATACATACATTATACATAGACTAGTCGCAAAAATTAAGGGCTATAGGAAAAAATTTCAAATTATTAGGTGATTTTCAACAGGTTGTAACTTCGAAGAAAATAGTACAGAGCTCATTAAAAAAGAAAATTGTAGCTTGAAGTCTCTAGTTTTTGAATCCGAGCTTCAAATATTTTCACGTTAGCGAAAAAACAGTAATCGTCGGAAAACCAAAGGATTTTTTTTTCAAATTTTTGCTCGTCTTGAAATTGTTGTAGGTACGGACTGTAATAATTTTTTTGGTAATGGTATTATAAAGCTCTTTTAGAGAATTTAATTCCCTACAATTTGACCCCCTTATAAGCTCTGTATTAGAAATTGACCCGATGAATTGTTTCGGAGTTATCCTTGATCAAAGCGAAAAAGTTATGTTTGACTTTGATAATCGATTACTCGGGAAATAATGGTCGTATAAAAAATTAAAGTAGGGTTTTGTAAACTGAAAGATATTCCCTACAATGTGCTTAAATTGGAATTTTAGAAAAAAAAAAAAAAAATTCAAATCGAAAATGTTGACCGAAAAAGGTAAAAAATTACAAATTTAAGGATATCTGGATACCTTGATCAATGTAGCTGTAAGCATAGGCACGCAATTTTGGCATCAAGCTTGATCAAGCACGTAGTCCTTGCTTAACTTTATAAGCTGAGTGAAGTAATTGAGATGTAGTTATTATATGTTTCCGGATTTTATACAAATACATTTAATATGTTTCAATTATAGAGTTTTAAGTTGTAAATAAATTTCAAATGTGTTTCATTGATTTTTTAAATTTGTAAACTTTTCATTAGATAAATGCAAATGAGAAAATAATATTTTTAAGCTAAATTAAGAGCAATTTAGCCATGATACCCATACTCTAAATAAAATTGCTTCCAAATAAATAACAACGCAAATTGACAATCAATTTGATGTTTATAATTTTATTAATTTTCTGCGTTATAGACGAAAATTTCAAATGAAAATTTCTGTTACGAGTACGTTCATCAAAGGCTCTCCTGAACAATATTGCTCTTAAAATGTCAATATTTCAAGTAAAATACTCATTGACGCAGAAATTAGTGCTTGATGGGTTATTGTTTTAGTTTTCAATTATTATATGGTATATTATATGTTAGTATATTAATGATTCCTTTATCGTAGTAATCTTAGTGCTATCAAATCGCAAAAGGCTGCATGGCGTTCAATGTCTTTGCCCACTTTTAAAAAACTAAATAATGTAATTAACTTTGTAATACTAGCTATGCCTCGCGGTTTCATTCGGGGTTACCTTTTGCATATAAACTTCACCAAGAATTGGGCTATCAAATACATTTTTTTTTAAAACCATAGTTAACCGTAGTTCCATAGTTTAACTCGTTCAACCAAATAAACAAATTACATCACCTGTGGCGTTGCTTGTGTTAAAGGCGACGGTAGACACATACCAACAAGAGGACCGTTAAGTAGATATTAAGATAAAGAAATATATACCTATTACATAGTATATATTTTTTATGTGGGCAACTAGCGCTTTAGTGAATCTGTTACTTAGTTAGATTTATTCAAATTAATGAGTTTAAAAACAAAATATTTCCATAATTTATCAAGTATTGACGTATAAAAAGGTTACAGTACAGCGTTCATAATAGCAGTACAATAAAATACGAATGAAATCGTTTACAAAAGCGACAAATTCGTGCAATTTTCCAGTTGAGGGCGAAAAGGTTTTTAAATTACACAACACGCCCATTTATATTTACGGTCTGTAAAAATTAATGTCTCGATTGATGTATGGGCCGATATGTTAGAATATTAAATTTCACGGCAAAGTAAATTCAATTTGGTAATTGTTTCCGAGCGCACAGTTCTGTTGACACATTTTATAATTACAATTTCCAAATTAGATCGGTCTGGTTTACAATAATAATTTTAAACTGTACCAATATATATTTGAATAATTATATTCAATAGACAAATTTATCGTTGAAAATGGTTTTTGTACACTGGTGTCCGTTATGTTTTTTTTAAATTATTATTCATTAGGAATCAGGGAGAATTCATTCCGCCTCAGGGAGAATAAAAACTCGTTTCATACAAAATGTATGAGAAATAGGAATTTTCATCATTTTTTTTTCGTGAATATTTTTCCGAAGTTTTAATAATTATTCTGCTATTGAGGATGGAGATTCAATAAAATAAAGATCATAAATATCGGTTCAGCCGTTCTCGAGTTATAAATGGTGTAACTAACACGACTTTCTTTTATATATTACATGGGCTGAAAAGTCCCGGGCCTAACACATAGATGGCGCTAGTTTTATTGCATCCACCTCTTTTTCAGTTACCTAGTACTAACATTCAAAAGACAGCTGTTAAAATTTCATGATATTCTATTCATTAGTTTGTGAGTTATTGTGCTGAGTGACACTTCTTTTGTTATTTTCAAAACAATGCATTAAAAACAATTTCGTGTTTTAATTTTACACTGATTCTTGATGGGAAAAAATACCGTTCAAGCAAGCAATGGCTTTAAAAGTGTTATGGGGACTCCGCTCCATCAGAAACAACAATAAAACGTCGGTTTGCTGACTTCAAACATGGTCGTAGAGACACCGATGATGCAGAACGCAGTGGACGTCCAAATGAGGCGGTAAAATTGGAAAACATAAAAAGAAAATCCACAAAATAGTTTTGAATGATCGAAAAGTGAAGTTGCGTGAGTTAGCTGAACCTCGTCCAAAGTTATGGCCTCGGTATTTAGGGATGTGCGTGGTGTAATATTCATCGACTATCTTGATAAGGAAAAATACCATCAACAGTGAATATTATATAGCGTTATTGGAGCGTTTGAAGGCCGAAATTGCAATGAAACGACCGCATATGGCAAAGAAAAAAAAAATTGTTTCAACCAGACAATGCACTGTGTTACAAGTCAATCAAAACAATGGCAAAACTAAATGAATTGAATTCGCCAGATTTGGCTCCCAGCGACTACTGGCTGTTCGCAGACCTCAAAAAAATGCTCGCCGGTAAGAAATTTCTCACGAAGAGGTTATCGCTGAAACTGAAGCCTATTTTGAGGCAAAAGATAAATCATTCTACAAAAGTGGTACTGAAATGTTAGAGCGGCGCTGGAATGATTACATTGCTCTTGACGGAGATTATGTTGATGAATAAAGCTAATTTTGAACAAAAAAAAACCGTGTTCTCTTTGTTAGGCCCGGGAATTTTCAGCCCATGTGTTACCCTGAGCGTACACCAAAACCGATTTGGTCGGCCGATGGCAGACAGAACTACACGAACGAGTAATTCGGACGTGCATGTGCTTACACCAGAACCGGTTACACGGTTACATTGTATGCCGACATTGGACGTTGCCGGTCTTCTGTAGTTAACAGAGTGAAGACGCGATAACAACGCACAAAAACAACAGAATAAAGACAGAATGATTAAATTAAACTATAAATACACTCAATTTGCGCTGTAGACGGCGGCAGACTGGCGAGAAATCCCAACAAGTTCGGACTCGTCCGTTGATCGGCCGTCATCGAGCGTCTTCGGACGATGACGGTTGTAGTGGTGTACGCGCTCCCTTTCTTTTACATACGTTTGGTTTGATCGGCCGAGTTTGGCCGAAGACGCCGGAGTAAAAATCGGCCGATAACGGTTTAGGTGTACGCGTGCCTTTATAAAGATTATTATATTCTAAATTTTATAAATGTTCTAATTTTAAAAAAATTGGTTTCGTCATTATAGTCTCGAGTTATTTTAAATTTATAGTGTGTGTATTCATCGCTGGTCTTGCAGCAGGATTTGTGACATTATTCAGTTTATTTCCCAGTGGAGATCTCCTGTATTTCGTTAGAAGCATTATTATAGTAGGTAGTAGTCAACTGGCGGTAATTTTAGCGTAGACATCAAAAGATTTACAATGAAATTGAAATCTAGGAATTATATTCTCATAGTTTTTTTTTTTCTAGATTTGAACAGATTGGAAATGTTGTTTGTAAATTTAACTACTGTGTCTTTATTCTCAAATATAAAACAATTTCTGGGAATCTTTCATCAGGAAAATATATGTTATATAATACGAATACGAAGGGAAAATTAATACCTAATGTTTTTATGCTCAGATATAAGAAACTTTAGTTACTGAGAGCCTCTTTGTTCGTTCGTTATTCGTTAATATAAATTCGTTCAAGCGTTCTCCATGTTCGACATTCTATATAAAATATGTGGCTTCATTTAAATGAATAAACAACATTAATTTTAATTTGTCAATACTTTTTTCTGGATGTTTGGTACCCTTTACTTTACCATTTACAAAGTACAGTAGAAACTCGATTATCCGGACTAATTGGTGTCCTTAGGCATTCGGATAATCGAAAATCCGGATAATCGTATGTATGAAGAAAAGCGGGTTTTGTGCATATGTTATGTGTTTATTAAAAACAACAAATACATATCAACGAAAATCAATGTTTATTAAAAAAATATTAAGCGATCCCACGGGGCGCGAGCGGGGTAATGCCAGTTCCGACGCGTTCATGCTTGCATAAATTCGACTTGTAGGTGTTTTAATATAAGTACATAATTGGTCGCGGTTGGTAATCCGGATATCCAGCCCTCAGTTATTCCGTATATTGAGTTTCTACTGTATCGGCTAAGTAGTTAAGGAATGAAAGCGTAACAAAATAATGATTATAAATAATTATCACATTGCTCAAAACGGATAAGAACTCCATTGTTAGCCGTTGTTAGATAAGCTACGTGTCCGAGAAGATTAGCAATTCATTAAAGCAATAGTAACTAGTAAGTCCGAAAAGATACCTATTTGAAATCTTGTCAATCTGAAATCAATCTAAATTAATTTTATAGTGGTGGAATATGGGTGGAACGCACCTACAAGTATTTATATAGATTTACGCTTGTGTCTATTGCTATGACATTATACGGCCTATTAAAAATCGGGCAACATGCGCCTATAAATGTGGTAATACTAATTGCAGAATATACCATCGAAGATTCTTTTTTTTTCTCAAAAAAAGAATGATTTGCATCTTTAATTTGAGGCGGGAACCCTAAAAATAAAACAGATGAGTTAGATTTACTATTTTAAAATATTTCAACGCAAACACGTTTGTGTGGGAATTCTCTCATTTTAAGAAATTTTAAAACGAGAAGAAAGTAAAATTCATGATGGCACTATCTCAGAAAATGCTGACAGCAACTGAAATAGTGGAGTACATTTGGACGAGGAATAAAAATGTAAACGTCACTATAGTCACAGTACATTTAAGAGAAACAATATATTCTGTTTTTCTTTATCCTTATCTTTTAATTTTATGGTGTGTAGCATTACAGACAATTAATTTATAAAATCGAAAAACCCAGGCCAGTGGGGATTAGTCTGCCCCATCTGGGGCGTTGACAGCGCTTAGTGTGTTCGGTTGGTCATACTCTAGAAGATGATGGAGGTTGGATTATTTGTGTTAAGTATATACTTAAGTGATTGTCATGCATAACAGTAAGTAAATTATATATTATAATGAGTATGTTATATTATTTATTTATTTTATTTCAGACATTTCAAGTCCAACCTGAAAGCCCTACAGGTTGTCTGTCTACCTGCAGGGCATCTCACGCTGCGCTTTCCAATTCGTAGCCTCCATTCGAGAACTCTTCTACGGTTATCGATTCTGCGATAAATATTGTAGGTAGGTATTCTTGTACCTAAACTTATGATGTGTAATTACTAAATCGACTGGAGAATGAGGCAGCTAAGTGAAGTTTATTTAATAATTTCCTCTATAGTTATGCACGCATATACACCCGATTGTTTGAGAGGACGTGTCGAGCTCAAGTTATTGTTAGTCCGTTGCCACAACAGAGGCGACGCCTGAAGCATACAGCTTCCAATCCACGATATTCATGTATTAGGATAAAATAGTATTTTTACCTTAATAAATTTCAGAAATCACATGTGTACTTTCATTCTAATCAATATTATAAATGCGAAAGTGAGTTTGTTTGTTATAAATTTACGTTTACAAGCTGAACTACTCAACCAATCATCATAAAATTTTGCATACATGTTGTATGTAAGGGATACAGAAGAAAAGTAATGTACCCAAGGGATCATCTAAAAAAGTCCAAGTAGTTCTACAGCAGAGTATGTACAGATTAATACAAATACACAAACCTTATCTCTTTATAAGATTAGCGAAGAAGTGTAGATAGATAATAAAAAGGTGCAAATAACGTATCATGTCGGCTTAAGATCGGCGTAACAAACAAACAAACATGCTTATTCACTTGTATAAGCAAGTGAGATATAGCATAGCAATAACATTTTTTATTAAATTCAAAATTAGTATGTCAAAATCAAAACTGTAGCAGACAATGCAAATAAATTTTACTAGGGATCAACTTCCGGCTTCGCACGGAAGAATTTTTTCTGCAAATTATATACACAAACTTAGCGTAAGAAAAAGGTTTTTTGAGTATTGTGCAAAAGCAAGGTCGGTTTTGATTATTGCCCGAAGTCAGAAGTTTCCCTACGGTCGGCTATTGTAACGTGGTTGCAGTATGGAGACCTAACCCAAGCGTTGCACACCAAATAGGATTATGGTTTGTCGACACTGAGCTCTCATTGTTTCAGAATATTGTCTATAGTCTATGGCAAACGCCCAAACATTTCGCAAGATACAATGTTTAACAATTACAAACTGCAATACATTTGCGGTGTGAATGCTTTATCGTTTAGAAAATTATATTCCCTATTGTTTTAATATTGTATCGTACTTATATATTGTACGAAATCTCTTACAAATTTAATTTGTCTTACTTAAGTTTTATAAAATGTTAATGTCACATTTAATGCTTAAATTTTTACCATAGACAAGTATAATGCAGATTGAGAAACTAGCAAGCACAATAGATAAGTTATATATGCATTTTTAAAAATTATGTTATATAATACAGCACATTATTTCATGAATAGGAAACTGCCCATCAACTTATATAATAAAAAATATTGTACAAAAACAAGCCGTATTATAAATTTTACTCATACTTTTTTTGTTTTTTGTTAAAATGGCATGTAGATAAGTACGTAAAGAGAACTAAAATGCCAAAAGTAGTAAATAGATGCCTGTCATGTATGTACTACTAAAAAGAGTTAAATTAAAGTTAGATTAAAAAGATTGAAAGTATCAAGTGATTTGTAGTTCCATTTTATATATTTTTTTCCATTTTATATATATTTGTATTTTGTATCATGTTATCTAATACTCGTAATACCTAATTTAAGAATACTCTAGGAACTTAATCTTCGCAGCTTGTATAACGCCGCATTGGAATTTTTTCTAATAAACTTGTGAGCTATTTGTATAAAATTACTTAAAGTCTCACTTAATTCTCACTTAGAACACATATATTTTTATAAAATAGGATTGAGGAGATGTTTAGACGAACGAAAGTTACCGCTGGGGCCGGAAGGTTCTCGAATGGAGGCCACGACGGGCAAGCGCAGCGTTGAAGGTCCACCTGCACGGTGGATCCAGGCTGCTTCAGACCGGTCCTATTGGAAAATTACTTCCTGCAGTGGACGTCATACGGCTGAGATGGTCATTGAGATGGCTGAGTCAGATCGTTATTGTTCTTAAGATAATCTGATTTATTTATTATATGAAGCAAATTCGTTTATAGAATCTATACTTAAAAGCAAGTTTTAATTATAACTACTTATCATTTATTTTTATAAAAACATATACTTTTTATATAGAGCACAGTGAAATAACGCTTTACCTTGTCAGGGGGGTCAATAGGGGTTGTTTGTTTTTCTACGCGACCGTAGCCACGTTACCATCAAGAGAATCGTCAAACTATCAGTTATACCTAATCATAAAATTCTTTTTATGATTAAGTATAACTGATAGTTACGAATGCGATCTTTTACGATTGAGAGGTTTATGCAAGTAATTTACCTTGTAGAGACCATTTATTAAAACCAGTTATTTCGAAATAAAATAAAATAATATATATACTTACTCGTAAGTTTCAAAATTAATTCGACAATAACCGAAAACAGAAGAAATGTGTGAATATATAAAGTTTTTTAAAATGATAGGTATAGATCTAATAGATCATCGATTTGAGTTTGTTAAAGTTTAAAATAGAACGATATCTGAATAAGACCTAGTTAAGAAGGTCGTTTTTTTTGTGAAAAATATGTCTCGATTAGGTAATATTTGGAACGCGTCGCGAGATTTAATTTAATTTTTCTTTGGCGTAATTTCATTTTATTACATTACATTCAGCTTTTTATGGAGACGCTTTCTTTTTATTATTTTGAAATGTCTTAGATATGGCCATTTATTTGAATGTTCCCTCTTAATACGCCAGTGACCTTGCAATACATACTATAATAATAAATCGTAAACGAGCAGTGTAACGTAACGAACATTAAATATTAAAAAAAAACAATTTGTACACGTTGTAGGCACAGAGGCTTAAAAAATATATATTTTTTAATTTATCTGTGCACGTTGATCGCAGAAACGGCTTAACCGATTTGAATGCGGTTTCTACTGATATCGAAAGTTATACCGAATACCGAAGTACCAAGAGTACGAAAACCGTGTTTGCAAAATTGCGACCACAGCAAGTACTTTAATATAATATCTATTTTTTATATAGTAACTATATAGTTATATAGTTACTTGTTTCTTTTGATTTTACTTTAATGACAATGAAATGTACAATATATCATTAGGTAAGTACATATAATTATGAATTCAAATTAAATTTAGTATTAGCTAGTGTATTAAGATGTTAAATAAATAATTGCATATATCTAAAATTACATAATATATATGTACATTACGAGCCCGTTGGTTAAGGTATGCCTTATTCGCTGATTCAGGGGTCGCGGGTTCGACTCCCGGCAGGGCTAACTTTGCAAATGAACTTTTCAAAGTTGGCTCTAGGCTGGATGTGCAGGGTTCCGTTTGATGGTTGATCTCATAACACAAGCCTAATATTGCTTACTTTGGAGGCCATACAATGGGTGTGTAGTCTTGGCGATAAATAAATATATAAAAAATTATGAAGATAATGAAGTACACTTGAAAACAAAAGTGTTTTTTATATTAACTGCCTATCCTAAAACAAAAATATCAGTTTGTTGTAAACTTCTTTAAACAATTTTGTATTTACCCAATCTCTATTGAAGATGTAGTAGTTATACATAAAGTAAGTGCAAATAAATGTATAAGGCATCTTCATGCTTCCTGTTGAAATTGTATTCTAGGTAATTTTCACATAAATGTCGTAATACGCCAGTAATGGTCCATAACAGAAAGCTCGCGATGTATGGGAACCTTGCTTGAGCAGCCCGTTTTGCGAACAAATAAAACCTCTATTCCAGATTTATGTATATTAATAAATACGCAGCAATTTTTTAACTCTTAAGTATAATGTAAAAGACTTTGAACAATAACAAAGCCATTCGTTTTTCGTTTTAACGTTTATTTTAACATTGCCTAAATTTTACAATCATCATCGATATTGTAATTTTATGAAGATTTTAGACTTTCGTATTTTTACAAAATTTTTGTAATAATTTTAAATTGTAAGAAATTCACCGCAACCGTGAAACTCAAACTCAAAGATTTTTTGTGTGATTCATCCACATTTTTGTGTGTTATAAAGTGTAGAATGTGACGAAACTGGAATTCCTATTGTGAATTTAATACTTACTAATATGACCTTACTCATATGTTTCGTGTGATGTAAGACCGATACAAAACTTGCTTTAAAATATATTCGTTCACTTAATATAAGTATATGCCAGGGTACTTCGCTTCATACATTTTACTTCTGTGAAAGTTTTATTTGTCATCTTTCTGCGAACGAAGTGGAAAACAAGGCAATCACAAGTTTGTGACGGAACCGAGGAAAGTTTCAGTCGACTCTGTAGCAAATTGACTACATTGTGTTACGGACGGAAAGAAATTCATGTCGGTGTAAAATGAAAATAGGAGACCCAGTTGGCGCAATGAAAACAGTTTTTGTCGTCGACTCTATTAGAAATAATATAGGATTTAATCAGAATTGTTTCACGGAATACAGCAAGAAAAAAGTCCCGCGGAAATCGCCGGAACTACGCTGAACCAAGAAATGTTTATTATGCTAGGCATTAAACATAATTTTATCTGTTGACGTTCCATTTTTCTACTTCCTTTTGAGTAGAATTCTCGTGAAAAACCAATGATGAGTGTATAACATAGTTTCAAGTAGTGGCAGGCATACTGCGTTTCGCAGTCATTTGGGCAGCCCGTCTGGCGGCAGTAACCTTCCCCTTACAGAAGACCACCGTGATATAGCATGCACTGTTGTGTTTCAGTGAATGAGTAAGGGATGCCAGAGCCCATTTTCTTATCTGCACTTGTAGCACCTGTGGCGTGCTATAACATAAAATAACACAAAAAACATTGAAAAATTTATCTACATAAAAAAAACGAAATAAATTTATTTTACTTCATATAAAAACAATAGTTTACAAAATTATTATTATAGTTTTGTCACGTTTCATTATATTATATAACGTATATGAACTATTATCAGTTGGTATATATATGGCCATCTTTGTGCCTACATTATATAATAGATGTCAAAATCTATAAATTATATATTAGATGTTGACAACAGCTTATAGCAAAATATGTGCGAGACTCTAGATTTATTTTAAAGAGAAGAGTCAATAAAGTAGAGGTACAAAAGAGAAATGTCTGCAATGCATTAGATAGGAGGTTCTATCTAAAAAGCAGTCTGCACATGGAAGTTAGCTATAAATAAGGATGAACGGTTTTCTGCCAAGCAAATATGGTGTTATCAAGATCCAACTGTGCAGCTATAACATTCCGATTTCGGCATCTTTGGTACAAATATATAGGTTAGTAAGTACAGTATTTCTCATTATTTATAATAGGATATTTTACACGGGTCTCTATACCTTAGCGCTCTGACTCAGTGATACGATACCCAGCAGGGCCAACTTCAGGCTTTTTCAAGTTATTCGTGCTCTGGGTGGTTTAGTAGCAACAGGACGGTTGTAGGTTGTAAAAGATAGGTTGTAATCATCCTCCGAATATCACAGAGCGTCCTACGTTGCGTCTTGCGATTCTTAGCTTCCATTGGTGAAGGCTTATGTTCAGCAGTGGACGTCCTGCGGCTGAGATGATGATGATGATTGGTGAAAACCGTATCAAAATCAGTTAGGTGGTTTAGAAGAAGTTAGCGAAGAAACCGACAGAGGCGGATAGGGATGGATATATGAATTTTTTAACTTAAAAGTTGATTGAAATTAAATTTTCTATTAAACTTACTTTATTGTTGATTTTTGTTTCAAAATTATTTTAAATTTTGCCAATATTTTGCAAGTCCCTTTTAATAAATAAGTTTCACTAAAAAAAAAACAATAATACTTATTGATTGTTGTGTGTGTTTATTATTATGTTGTGCAAGACTTCTTATATTTATACTTATTTTTACTTATTTACTACTTATTTGTATGTACTTATACTTATAATGTGCAAGAATTGAATGATAACACGTATAAATGAAGCACAGTGAAAATACGAGTATCAATATCTGTTCGAATTCCTTGGTAATTTTTCACTCAACTGTCAAATGCTCGTAAAAGATATTGGAAACAATTTGAGCGATATCTAGCCCCCACGGACGTGTTTGAGTGTAGGTACGAGTATACCGGGCGCCTCGCACAAAAGAAATAGCGATCTCTTATTCGAGCTTGCTTAATGTACCTACCTACTCCGATAGACTCGAATGATATTGTTACAGAAACTTCCAATTTATTCCTTTGTAAGTTTTGTGTTCTTCATATTCCTATGTATATATTCTTTATTATTTTATAATCAGAGTAGACAGTTTTCGCGTACGCCGTTCACGTATTACGATCCCTATAATACGAGTACATACGCTTGAACTTTTCTTAACGGTTTGGCATGTTTTTCTCAATTTCATCCTAAGTAAATATTGACGCGGAGCTTTCGTATCTTTAAATCATCAACTTTACTGCCCTCTCCGACTCTTATATAGGTAATTGAGCCCAGCTCGAGTACCGATTTTACGGTTTACTTCTTAATGTTTCTGAGGTTTATCATACTTACTCGTATATATCTTAAGTCCTATTAAATTCTTATAGCATACTATAGCAGGCTTCTTATAGCATACTACGAGTACATATAAATTCTTATATCAGGCTAAGTGTTTATTGTATTATGCAATAATGCTACATGTAAGTATTGTGTCATTGAGTCGAAATGTTATAGTATTTTTCAAATAACATGGGTACGGTGACATTTGATTTCATCCATTTCTCGCAAAAAAATTACCGAAAAAGCAATTTTTTTAAAATATTTATTTTATAGATCTATATTAAAATATATATATATTTTTTCTATTTTTACCAGGTTTGACACATTTAAATGTGAAATAGGCAGCGTCCACAAGGAATTTGTGAAAATATTTCTATATGTCATGTATACGTTCCCTCACTGTTCCATCTGCCAATGAGTTAGATAGGTATATGCACATAAAATTTGCCATAGTTTATATGGACGGCTGAATTGCGAAATGGCTCCACTGGTTTTGACGGTATTTTCACAGATAGATAGCTGATTTTATAAGGAGTAACTTAGGCTACTTTTATTTTAGAAATAAATTATAATATATATGAGATGTGTCCCATATCGCGCGCAACCCACACGCACGCCGCAGCGTAACGTGGCCGGGTTCAGCTAGTTCATTATAAATTATCCCAACCTCAATTGTTTTAATGAAGTAATGTTTCTCGTGAAGTGTTTAGTTGAAAGTGGACGCTGGTTGGCGTTGGCTGACGGCACAGACGGCTTTTCTCATTAATCGTAAAGCGGGCAGCGCAACACACAACGGGCCGCACTCTGGCGCTGTGTGGGAATGACAGCGCTCGTTAGTTATCCCGTTTGTTATGTTGTTATGACTCCGGCAATGTCTATTAACATCCTTTCACACACTCATTTACGACATTATTACTTCCTCACATATTTGTGGATTTCATAACCTTTTAATGTAGGCACAGAGAAATGCAGATACATTTTCGTAAGACCCAGTTATAACTAGCTTACATATATAACTAGCTAGCTTTCAACTACCTTATAACTAGCTTACATCAAATAACTCGAAAATTTTGAGCATTAGACGACGAACAAACAGTAATAAAATAGAAGAAAATACATTGAGGAACGTAAGACATATTAATATTATAACATAATTATATACGTTTTTCAAAGGAAAGGAATTTAAAAATAATATTTTTTTCATTTGTATAAGCAAATATTTTATAACATTGTATAATATTATATTATATATCATTGCCTAATGTGTTATTGTATTTATATATAATCATACTTATTTAGTATTTTACAAAGAAAAACCCTTTAAATTCGTAAATATGTATTTCGTATTTTCAGATGAACCCTCGGGAACCTAACATTTTCCAGGATAAGAAGTATCCTATAGGTATTTTAATCCATGGAATAAACTATCTATGTGCTAAATTTCATCTAAATCCGTTAAGCCTATTTTGCGTTAAAGAGTAACATACATCCATACATTAAACTTCACAAACTTTCCCATTTTCGCACAAGCCATAAATAATTTTGGTTAATAGTTTATAATTGATTAAGGTTTGTAATATTTTACGTAGATGACATAGTAAAAGCTCAAGATAGATTGCTGAAGTGAACATGGCAATTACAACGGTTTCACCCACCGCCTGTAAAGGTTGATTCAGATATGTATTGTAATAAATAATTAACGAACATCGGCTTACTCGTAATTGAGCACATGAGCAATTATAATATGTAGTTGCTACGTCTGAATATTATGTTACGTGGGTCCATTGTATTGTCTTGAAACGGGTATGGGAATTCATGTCGAGTAAAATGTAAATGGTTCATGTTTGACATTAAGTAGTGTAATGTAATGTTTGACTCTAATTAGTCCCCGCGACCCCGCCCAATCAACCTCCGCGCTAGAAAGTCATTGGATTTTAGCCGGTACGAATCCGGAATAACCCTACACTGCCGGGTATCCAAGAGGATTTCCCAACGTTACAGAAGACCACTGTGGAAAAACAGTACCTACTGTGTGCTATTGTGAGTTAGTGGTTCTAAAGTATAACTTAACCATATTCCCTTCTCCATTATCCTATATAGTTTGCATGGCTATTGACAAAATCCATTTGGCATCAAGGGGACTAAACTTTTACTACGCCCGGTTTACATTTCAATAAGTACAGTAGCGAGTTAACTTGCGTCATCGGCGAGTTAAGTCGTTATTGTTATTTGAACGGCAAAAGCGAGTTAAGTAGTAAGTTATGGAGTTGAATCGAATAAACGCGATCCTATTCCTCAGCGAGTCCAGTGAGAAGTAGAATCTCTCTCGCGTCTACCGCATCCCGCCAACTTCACTGGTAGGCATTGGACGGGCAAGTTTAAGTACAGTATACACAATGTGCAAACACCAGCCGGTGACAAGTGCTATTTTTTTTATTGTAAAAATGAAGTTTGATCATACCTTTATATTTGTACATAAATATTTTCAGTAGTTTAGCAAGAGGATTAGCAAGTTGAAATGGCAATGGGCCGGTCGCACCTTGTCGCAGAGCGGATAACCGATGGAGTAGAAGAGATCTCGAGTGGAGGCCACGAAATAGAAAGCGCAGCGTAGGACGCCATGCGCCAGGTGGACAGATGACCTGAAAGGCTTCGCAGGAAGCGGCAGGATGCGAAGGACATAAGAGCCTTGTGGTGAGTTTTGGGAGTGGCCTACATCCAGCAGTAGAGAGCTGATGATGATTTATTCATACCCGCTATATACATTACTGACACATCATGGGCCATCCACATTTTCACAAAAAGGAACTTGTACTGGCTATATGTTCACTGTAAAAACACGAATACAGATAAATACATATGACAATGAAGTCGAAAATATATACATATTATAAAATAAATCGTCTTAGCATTCGAGATCTATTCGCAGTAAACAAGGTGTGGTACTAGTAGGTATGGCTATTTATTTTCGAGAGCAATTTCCCTAATAACCTCCGAGCGTATACAAAGGAAATTGGGGACCCGCCTTCACGACACTTCGATCCTTCCTGAATGTTGTCCCGCAGGAAATGCCTCCTTAGTTTTGCATATTCTACTTATTACATCAAATCTAAATAAATGAATGCAAATCGTAGGAAATTTTCTTGATCCTTCAAACAACAATATGATTCTATGGCTACTAAAGAGAGTAGTATGGCCAAACATTATGACTACTTTGTGGCTATAATTTTAGCTTTAATTTCATTAATCAATATTATTGACTTGCAAGGTAAACGAATTCTTGGGCTCTGGATTTGGATTTTCTTTCCATTATTATAACATGCCTTGTATATTATTATAAGTAGGTACCTTGTGTAATCAGACTGTATATATTTCACTCTTTGGTTAGTGTTGGTAAACAATAGTTATATAGTAAAAGAATGTAAGAAAATATACTGCATCGCCACTTACGAATAATAAAGAAACTAAATATTTCGCTAAATTTCGACAGCATATCAAAAATCATGGTAGTGATCTACAATTGGCCTACCGAATATGCAAAATTTGTTTTACTTTAATTTTTAAGAATAGTTTTCAAAGGTTGAAGCAGATTTTAATTGTATTTTACAATTAAATTTACTTAATTAAAATAACAAAATATACATTGTTAATGTCATAATAAAGTACTTACTAACTAATTAAATCACTCATGTGAAATTCTAATACTGAAGCTTGTCGAGCCTTCAACATTAAAAAATCCAACATTAAATTTACAGTGAATAATTTCAATTCAATATAAACGTGTATATTTATAGAACAACAAATTTAATTTTATTCAATTTACTCCGGCGAAATAACAATCGAGGCGAAAGTAATCCGTTTTAGAAACTGAATAGAAATACAGACCTCCGACACAATAGAGCGAATCTTGAGTAATGTGTAATCAACATAGTAAAATCTAAAATTGACGCGCTCAAACAACCTCACCCTTTGTTCTCGTAATAAACTGTCAGGACACAAAAGAATCCCACTGACGTCGGATGTCGTCCTCCTGAATTTGGATTTTTCAAACACGCATTCTCTCACCGGATGTCCCATTCAGACAGATGCATTTTAAAATAGCTTTGAGAATCAAGATTTAATGAAGTTGCTTAATTTTTTTATGCTCGGGTATTATGGTCTAAGATCCGAAGAGAGGTTGTTTTTCACCCATCTACTTGTCAGACAAAAAATATATTTTATTAATTGTTATCTATGAGAAAATAAATTGCGATTGTGTTGCCTTGTATAACTTAATTAAAAAAAACTAGCTGCTATGCTGCGTCCTTCTGCACAGTACGCTTATAATACTTGTCTGTTGTACATCTTTGCTTGCCCCTATTTTCAAATTTACCCACTAATAATAAACTAATACTACTAATTAATACAAATTAGTCATTAATTTGTTGTAGTGGCAGGGCCATACTGCGCAGCCATAAATTGGGCAGTCTATCTGGCGGCAGTAACCATATAGAATTGAAATAATGCAATCAAATGAAAAAAAAAAGAAAAAAAGACATAATATACACAATACACATACTATAGTCATTATTAGTTTTGTAATACATAGTGACATTTTGTTAAGTAAAAAAGTTTAAGTAGACATGCCTCGGTGGGTATATTTGTACAAGAAATGGACGTACGATCGAAAGGAGTCATATCATTTTTTGCTCTCAAAGAAAAACACAAAAGGGAATTGTTTATAGTAGTCAGTTGGCGCGGTGAGCCGGAGGTGGCAAATCACCGGCCGTTTCCGGTCGGGACGCTCCAAAGGAAATTGGGAAAGTCTCCGGCGGCCTGTGACGTCACTATATCATGATGGAAGAAAAAGTTCGCTGATCTTCAACAAATTTGCCAACGTGATACGTACCGCTCGTCAACGTGAATTACTCACCTTTCAAAGAAATTGGAAAGGAAAGAACAAAAAAAAATCTCATGGCAAAAAAATATTATTCTTTATCTGGAAAGAACAAAAAAACCGCTAACCGTATAACCGCTAAATCCGCCTAAAGCATTTTGTTACGTGTTTCACCATGAGTTAGATAATTTTTCTAGGAAGGATTTATATTAATAAAATTTAATTAAGTTTTAATGTACAACCAAATCGCCGAAAATTAAATTTAAATGGCCTACGTACGCTAAAGCTTAAGAAAAACATAATAAATGATGTACTGGGTAATTGTAGTTCTTCTAAAATCCCAAATAAAACTCCTCGTATGGCTATCTGCTACGGATGACTCACAGTAACCATTTCTCTCTTTATTCAATCCATTCAAATCCTAATCTTTTATTTATTTGTTTATATTACATTTACTCAAAATCCATAGCTCTCAACATACAATTTACAGACAAAAACAAAACATACCTAACAGCCAATTAAGGATTTTACATTTAATTTTGTATAAAATGTAATTTGTGTAAATATTTTTTATTATAAATCGGTCATGTCTGTTTCTCCGCTCACTACTTCTAAACCTGGTGGATTTTAATTCAATTTTTACTTATGGAAGCAGGAATAAACGAGGAGCCTTTGTGTATATAAAAAAATTGCATCCCGGGAAAAGCCGGGAGCGAGTCGCTAGTAAACTATAATTTATAATGTTATAGCATTAACTTTGCAAAAGTGAGAAATTAAGAAGGCAAGCTAGTAATTTCACAGATAAAAATCCCGAAATGAATTCTAAATTCTTTGTAAAATTCTCTGGGATTCTTGTAATAACTACGCGTGTATAACTTAATATATTATGTATATTAATTATGTGGCCTGTACGTATTAAATGATGAAAATTAAAAACATGACATGGCCATTCCGTTTCATTAATTCGAATGGGTGAGACTTACGTTCGCTGACTTCGTTTACAAATGGCAATACTTTGGCTGCCCCAAATAGCCGCGATATATTGCTCGTTATTATCGAATTGCGATACTGCAATTTTTGTATTTAAATTATAGCTGTTGCCTAAAATATGTTGCCTATGTTATTTTCTATGATAATGTAACTTTCTATAGGTGAAAGAATTTTTTAAATCGGTCCAGTAGTTTCGAGTTCGTTCATTACAAACAAAAATACAAATCTTCTCTCTTTATAATATTAGTATAGATTAAGACGTGGGTAGCGACTTTAAATTATGCTATGTTAAAGGTTAGGACGTCTGTTACTATTATAAATATAATTAAAAATATAAAAAAAATATATTTCAAATAGAAAAGTTAAATTAGACAATACATTTCATAATATTTTCTTCTTTATTCAAGGAAATAATAAACAAAACATAGTTTCGAATTATTCTGAAACGACGTAGTCCTATAGGAATAAACTTGAACATGATTTTTCGTTTAATATATTTTCGGTATCTGCGAGTGATATTTACCGAAAGTTTTAGGGTCGATCAGGTGTTCCCCGAGAAGTGACTAATGAGCGGTCTGAGCGGCGACTGTCGGCCCTCGGGACCTCCAATTTCAGCCGAATTCAAGCAAATTTATACCGAAACACAACCCACAAATATACCGGACGTATTACAACTTTAAAAGGCAAAACATTAAAGTGCGTTCTTTAACTAACAACATCCTATTATTAATAACATAAATTCGAAAGTTTGTGAGGATGTACCTAAGTCTGTTACTCTTTCACATAAAAACGGCTCAACGGATTTGTATAAATGGATTAATACAGATAGTTTTTTAAAGCACACAGATAGTTTATTAACTGGATACTGGATATTAACTGGAACTGGGATACTTATTATCCTGGAAAAATGTTAGGTTCCCAAAGGTTAGCTAAAAATATAAAAAAGTGGGCGCCGCCGTCGTAGTGGTAAAGATGTCGGGCGTTATAATACTGATATACGAGTATATATTTCCCACATTCCCAGTAGTACCATTGATGGTACTACTGGGCTTTTTATTCTCATTTATACTCAGGAGTTTTATATTTCATTTTCCAACCTACCTCTACCTTGAGTTTATAATGACCGCTAGCGAGAGTGTAAAACATTTATAATGGAAAATTGTCAATTTTCTATAAAAATATTTTACACTAGGTGCTATGTAAAGGTATGCAGTGTAAAGGTACTGTTTTTTTAATTTTCACGGATTCGTAACTCACACCAAATTGTGATCGAAACATGAAAAAGTGTCAACGCATATGACAAATGTATGCGACGATCGAACAGCACTTTGCTATGAAAATACTCGTACGTGCCCGTCGCTCTGTACCTGTATTTATGGCGACACGTGTAAGTGTCACGATTGACAATCGCCAGGAGAGGTTTGTTTATGGCCACGATATGAGTAAAGATTTATACCCGTGTTGTTGAGCATGTAATAAAGCAGATAGCTCAATGTATGGCACAGCGACGGTATCAACGTCACCTTCAATGAATCTGTACCTACATCAAGGAGAGTTATATGACCGCCTCGGGTATTGTCGTGTGGTAATCCGATATTGTTCTATGGGTGGGATATATAACATAACTAAGTATGGTGAACGCTAATATAATTACTTTGATAGATTGTAAGGTTTGAAGCACACAAAGGGATAACATCCAATTATGGGTTTGATATACGAAATAAGAACAAAATATATTAATGATTTAATAACAACATAATAGTAATCATATAACGCTTAACAGATACAAAATGCTAAGAACATAAAATATCGCTTCAGCACACATTTGTAGTTAAATTGATATTTCAAAATAACTCATTCGACAATACTATTTAAGCATTAAAATATTTTAACGTCATTAAAATATATTTTGCTTGTTTTCGTACACATATTAGTTTGATTTATATTTTCATTTAAGGCAAACCTATTATGTAAATAAGTAGGTACATATTTTGTTAGTATATCTACACAAATTATTAAAAGTATAATTATATTATTTAATTTATAGCAAAAATAATTACTTCAATTAAAAACGACAATTTGTTGTTGTTACGACAAAAATAAATACATATTATAAAATAAAGACGCTGTCCGATAATTTTAGCTTACACTTTAAGACGAAAAACATGAGAAATAGGTAAAACCTAGGATTTGCCTAACTCTAATTGGTAAAAAGCTGAAAAAATATTTCTTTTTTACCCAAGATTTACCAGTAATCCCTAGGATTTACCGATATATGAGTTTTTACAGTAACATATACACGCTTCAATCGGAGACAGTTGAAATTATTCTGAGTTACATGCACTGTATGGCTTTCATAGGAACATTATAATGCCACTCACACACATACTTATCCTCCGTTGACCTTTCGATACTCACTTATCCTTTTGATCAGCGGTATCTTCAGTAAACGCTACTAAGGAAACGATATCCTAATAATAAAGGCTCTTCAAAAGAATTTCATGAGTAAGTTGACTTGTAAAGAGCTGTCCAAATCTGACAATTCTGATATTCACTGTTGACTGGATTTAATAATCATTTACCTCGTTTGATATTATGAAGATACCCATTACTGAGTATTTTAATACTTTATTGAGAAACATACCTTAATTAATTTGAAAGTGACTTAGTCTGTCTGTTTGTGACGTTTTTATATCTAAATAGGTAACTGAATAGATTTTGATGTAATTTGATGTAGATATGGTTTGAACTCTCAAGAACACATGATACGAGTATTATTTAAATTTTCAAGTCGCAGTCATTTAGACCCGTGACCGTCTGGTGGCAGTAACCACCCCCTTACAAAAGACCACCTTGTGTGCTGTTGTGTTTTGGTGAGTAAGTAAAGGATACCAGAGGCCATTTCCCTATCTCTTCCAAATCTCTTATCCTAAATCCTACTATGATCAGCAGCGCACTTTTGGTATCTGTGACGTGGTGGACTGACGATCTAATAAGGACCGCTGGATCCAGGCTTCTCATGGCCGGTTATATTGGAAAATTATAGGGGAGACTTATATCCAGCAGTGGACTACCTATAGTTGAGATGATGATATATAATAGTATAGCTTTTATTCCATTAATGTGCAGGTCATAAGATTATAAAATATTTCATTTTTTAGAATCATTAAAAGATGGCAGTACCGAAGTTAGTCCGTACTATATAATATAAATGCGAAAATATGTTTGGATGTATGGATGTATGGACGTATGGATGTCTGTAACTCTTTCACGCAAAAACTACTGAACCGATCACCATGAAATTTTGCATACACGTTGTCTGGGACACCAGAAAGGACATAGGGTACCTTTTGTCGTTCAACACGGACGAAGTCGCGGGCACTAGCTAGTATTACATAAATCCATACTAGTCCATACTAATATAAATGTGAAAGTAACTTTGTCTATCTGTCTGTTACCTTTTTACGCCTCAACTACTTAACCGACCATCATAAAATTTTGCATACACATTGTCAGGGATATAGGAAAGGACTTCATTCAAACTACCTTTCATTCAAAAAAAGACTGTTCCCGAGGGAACTATCTAAAATAAAATAAAAAACTAACGCCTGGCTAAAGTGTTATAGCAACAAGAGGTTAAGCGTTATATTGCTTACATACATATTTTTATATTTTTCCACGCGGACGAAGTCGCAGGCACCAGCTAGTTAATTATACATAAATATGCCATTAATACTACACAATATAATCTAACATATTTTTCAGATAGATTAATTTGTTTTGTTTTCACAATATGAAGACATGTTATTATTTATTATCTGAAATGATGTTTTTCTGTTCATTTGACAGCATAATAAATCATATTCAAAGCGATGCTTCCAGAGGATTATATGATTAATTTCATAATATTATGCAGATAGATTACCGAATCTCGGTCTCAAAAATATGAAATAAACATGAAAAATATGAGTAGGTATAACGTTTAAATATACCGTAATCCGAACTTTATATATATATATAATGGTCGATTCGTAAAAATAATTGTTTTACAAGTCGACTATTTTGATTTAAAATTTTTGTTTATGAACAAACAATAATATATAAAAACATAGCAGCTATAGCTAGGACGCAGCTAGCAGCTAGTTTTATTTTCTCAAGATAACAATTGATAAAAAGTACTTTTCGTCTGATAAACAGACGGGTGAAGGACGACCTCTGTTCGGATCTAAGACCATGTCTTCAAAAGCTCCGGCTAAGTAGAATAAAAATATCAGTACCTACAAAAATAACTTGTCACTTCTAAACAAAATTGTCTTCAGATTATCGATCGACTTGTAACTAACGAAAGGAATTTGTAGACGCAATAAACTCGCTAACTCCATTGATGTGACAACGTCGTTAAGTAAACGATGTATTAGTTTATTGGCTTACTTCACTATAGAGTAGGTACGTACGTCACATAATTTCATAACGAAATTGTTCGCTCCAGTTGTTGTTATAGGCGAAACAATAGAACGTGACACAGAAATATCACCGGGCACTAGAAGTGCACCACACATATTACGCTTCCCAGTAGTTCACCTTATCCATACTAATAATTATTATAAATGTGAAAGTAACTCTGTAACAAGACAGACAGTTTTGTTACATTTTCACGCCTCAACTACTCAACCGATCATTATGAAAATTTGCATACACGCTGTCAGGGATTCAGGAAAGGACATAGGGTACCTTTCATTCAGAAAGAAGTACCGTTCTCAATGGATCATCTTAAAATATGAATCCAACATTTGGCAAACGTATAAATAGCAATAAAGGATTCAGGTGTTTTATATATTCTAGTTTTATAAATATATAAAAGTTTTATAACATTTTATAATTAGCATAAAATGGGTTAGTCAAACAGTTCTACTATTAGTTTTACGATAGAACAGATTGGACAAAAAAAATCCAAGTAGTTCTACTGCAAAGTGTGACAGATTGCTTGTATATTTTGTAAGGCTTACGTTACTTGATTCGATTACTGTCTTACCATAATGATAGTGTGAAACACGCTATAATGTCTCTCTAACTTTAACAATCACTGGAATGTCATTAGACAAGTGTTACAGAGCGGTGTGAAGGTTAGTCGGTCGTGAAGGTTTCATTTGTCTAATGAAATTCGAGTGATTGTATTAAAAAATACTATATAAGATTTCGTTTGTCTTGTAAACCTGGTTCTAACTCTCTCTCTCAGTGCCTCTTCAGTCTTGAAGGTTAGCTGTCAACTTCCTGAACTCTGTCCGGTTCTAACTAGTCCTAATTAATATTATAATTGCGAAAGTCACTTGGTTAGTTTCGCGCCTTAACTTCTTAACCGATCATCATCTTTACATACACATTGTCACGAGTACAAAAAAGGTTTATAGGACAAGGTACTTTTCATCAAGAAAAAAGTACCTACTGTTTCCGAAATACGCATTTTTTTATGTGTTGTCTCAAAAACAAGATTTTTGTTAAAAAGAGATTTCTGTATACAAACAATCAAACAATAATAATAATATTTTTTTTACGCAAAAAAGCGGATGCAAGCAAACATTTATAAATCAGTTAAAATTAAAATTTTAATAATTCTAAATTTTAATTAAATTTAAATTAATGAATGTAAATGCTATCTTTACAGAATAAATTGAAGTCGTTTTTCGCGTCTGCCTGTATGGCCGCTAACTCCTAAACCAGCAAGCAACGGATTTTGATGCCAATTTTACCAGTTATTAATATTTATATATTATATAATAAAAGTAAAGGTGAAGACCAACTCCCTAACATGTGAAAATTTTAAATTAATTAAATTAATAGTTTTTTATTTGAACACAGTAGTATTTACCTACCAAAAATTGTAATTTTATATAACATTTTTAATATTAAAAAGTTATTTTTGTAAGAGAAGACATGGAAAGGGAATAATTGCAAGGAAACGATTAGGATCTTGAAGAATAATTTTCTACCCAGAAACAATAAGAGATAATAAAAATGATACGTAATAATTCAATTAGGATTATGCATATTATGATAATTTTTATCCAATCATCTTTCGACAATCCTCCGCTTTTTATAACGAACGCGTAAAGCAATATTTTCGTTCTAGACAATAAAACGGGAATCTTTTTGATTTTACACAAATATAAATAACAGTATTATGGTTGAACTGAATTTTAGATTCACTTTTATCTATCGATTCTATCGATATAGCGATTCTTCGATTTTATATAGAGACTACCTTTTGCCCGCGACTTCGTATACTTTTTCTACGTCTAAAAATTGATTCAATTTTATTGCTTATATTGATATGTATGTCAAGCATTGAATTTTATCTCTTTAATTTTAGATGATATGGGACAGTATTTTTGTTTTGGATATCCTATGGCCTTTACTGTATACACACAATGATTGGTTCAGTAGTTAAGGCGTGAAAGCTTAACAAAAAAATTCATTTTTGAATTCATTATATTATATAATTTAGAGATTAAAACTAATGATCACTAATTGTTCTAATAAAAAATCACGAGAAAACCGTCGCTTAACTATATCGGAAAAGGATATGTGCCGTTATTAGACTGTTATGTTAGACTCGCAACGTTGGGACAAAATGTTTATAATAAATAGGCTGATACAGTTAGAGTATATTGAATTCAATAAAGCTAAGCTAAGCTACTTTCTGTCCCCTTATGTCGGTGGGTCCCTTCTGACCCCGCGCATGCCGGGTGTGCCGCGACCCGTCACTTTGTAGCCGCACAGCTAGCCAATAATAAATTGGAAATTGGATAAACGAGGAAATAGTAAATAAAATATAAGTATTTCATCCAATTATGACTATGCATCATGTACTATAAGGGTTTAATTTGGAAAAGTCCTTAAGAGCCTGTATCGTTCTGTATTTAATATTTGAAAGAAAACCGTCAAGTAATTAGTTCGCCAAAATTTTCTAATAGGACCAGCCAGAAGCAGCCCTGGATCTACCATCACCCTTACCACCAACAAAACCACACCAAAGAATAACCTGAAATACTTTTCTTAGGCAATTTTTTTTTTCAAAATAAAAATCAAATAAATATTCGTACAGATAGATAAATTTTCATATTTATAATGAAAATGGTTACTTCCAAAGTGTTATTGATAATGGTAAGAGTAAACTACTGTGGCGCAGTGTTGCTGACATAAATGCAATATTTGTGCTTCAGAAACGAGCTGTCCGTGTTATCTAATATAGGTATAAAGTGTATCCCGGGGATGTCTCTCAGGAATAAATTCAAAGGAATCAATATTGTACCTTATGCTTACAATGCATTTAAGAAAACATACCAAGAGACACTGTTTTTAATTTTCGAACTCCATAAAAGATGTAGGTAACTTTTGGTGTACACTACTAGCGACTCGCCACCTGATTCGCACGGCGCTGAAATTTTCAAAAATCCTACCTTAGTGGATGCTTACGTTATTAAATAAACATATGTTTCTAATTTTAGCTTTCTAGACTTAGGCTGTGCGTTGAAATAATATGTGCTTTTGTATTTCGGTGAGTGAGCCTGAGCCCATTACACCATCCCTTCCTTATCCTTTATCTTTCTATGGTCGGCAGCGCACTTGCAGCACTGTTTGTGTTGTAGGCTTGTAAAAGCCACCTACCACCAAGTTGACCGTCAGCCTGTTTGTCGTCCTTAACATAAAAAAATCGATTTTATAAATAAAGATTTTATTTTATTTTATTTATTTACACACAAAAAATACAATTGGTGGTACACGGTTTAGGTGTACCTGAATTGTCGAAGAATAACAAAAATATATTAAAAAAAGAAAGATTAAAATAAAAAAAATTGATTATAACAATTTATAATTTTTATACTTTGATATTGATTTGCGTAAAACTAATCAATATAAAAACTAAATGCTAATATCAATTACTGGTGTAACACTACGTTTGTCCGCACACATAACATGAACCGCACAATCCAACAATTCTAATTGAAGATTCGTCGTTGACAGCTACTCCGCTTGCTCGTTTCATCCACAAGAATATATTATCGATAAGAATAAAAAAATTTCATGTAGCACATTTGGTATTTTACAGTGCCGATGTAAAAAACCAAATGTGCCTATTAGATAAGTATACAGTGTTGATGAAATCGAAAATTTAAAAAAATGATTTTTTATCTATCCATTGTAGATATCTATCCATTTTAGATAAATAAAATCTCTTTTTATTTTCTATCTCATCGACGCTATATATTCACTGATTTCTGTAGTAACTTCAAATACCAAAAGTCACCGTAATAGTATAGTCGAGGACATACTCGTAGATATCTGTGTGCCAAGTTTCAATAGAAGGTTTCAACCTAGCTACAATATGGGTTTCTTAAAGCGTGCTGTAAACAAACTTTTGCAGGGTCGGCAGTGCAATTGCAATCAATAGTCTTGTACAATCAAGTGGATCGTCGACCTGCCTGCCATTCTATCTAATAAAAAATCCATGTAACGGTCCGTAACTTAGACAACCTAGTTTTTATAAGCCACTTCTTGCTGCAGCAGAAGTGTTATCGAACTATTTATAATTGTCTGACGTCTGAGTATTTCGATTGATTCTTTTTACCGAAATACTGAGACAAAAAAGTCTCCTTAGTCCGGTCACCGGACTAATAACCGAACTACTGACTAGGTCGTCTTTGTAACATAAAAATATAATAAGGTTGAGAGATAAAACCTCTTGTTATATAGCAGAGGCAAGTAATTCTTCGTTGCTAGAAATCATAAAAACTATTTAGTGTAGTTAAATTAAATTTAACCTAAAGGACTTACTTATACCTAAGGATATATATTTATTATAAAATTGTTTGTCCTGACTATAAACATGAATCCGGGCCCCCTAGTATTTATAATAAGAAACCGGTCCGATGGGAATAACTTACTTGCATTGTGTTTGACGATCTATGAATTGTAAAATTTAATGTAGATACTCGTAAAAAATATAAAAACAAATATAATCAGTGTCAGTATAATGGCAATAAATATAATAGACAATATGACTTCAGATTCATTATGGAGATAGCCTTGTCAGCCTTTCGACGTAAGTAACAAGAAGCGAGAAGAGAATATAGGTAACCCATAACATGTACGAGTAACACAGTTATAAAAGAAGGGTGGAGGGTAGTTAAAGGGAGAGAGGTGTTTGTAAAAAATTGGAGGTAACGGAGAAAGGGAGATGAGACAGTTACGCTCTATTATATACTATCGCTCCGAGTCAGGAAGTTATTACATGTAATGTAGTGGCGGAATACGGTGGTTTTTGTTGACTGGACAAAGGAGCGCTCAGTTTCTTAACGAACAATAGACGCCCGACGCTTTTCCTACATTCTACACACTCGTGAGCTTCTAATGAGGATAAAATCTAATTTTTGTTATGAATACCTACAATGAAGGAATAATGTATTTAGGGTAACTACCTACTATAAGAAAACTATTATATTGCTAAGAGTAATTATTAGGTACTGAACTCAAAATATAAGTATTCATATTTATAAATTTATATTTTATTAGACTAGCGATCAGACTCCAGCTTCACACTTTCTGAAAATTGTATAACAAACCTTCATCGTTTGTATTTGTGAAAACCCCATCGAAATCCGTTGGTTGATGGTTGGAAGCTTCAAAAGAAGTAATCGAAGAGACAGAGGCGGACAGCGACTTTATTTTATAACTAGCTGTTGCACGCGACTTCGTCGGGTAACTTTGTAAAATATAGCCTATGTTACTCGCTGATAATGTAGCTTTCTGTAGGTGAAAGAATTATTAAAATCGGTCCAATAGTTTTTGAGTTTATTCATTACAAACATACAAAAATACAAATCTTCTCTCTTTATAATATTAGTATAGATATGGTATAGATAGAGATAATTTTCTAAATCTATAATTACACTGGTAAAATGTATTACGACTATTTTGAATAAGAATAACTAGTTCATTTGCATTTGATGATATTGTAAATTGATGTGTGTTCACCTAATAAAAGAAAAAGCTACGCGGTTGTCACGTGACGACCGCGTTGCTTTTTGAATAAAAGTTAGTAGATAATCGTTAGTAGCCGGTAAGAGAGCAATAAATTGTGGACGTTTGTAGCGGCGGGTAAGGTGACCTACCCCCGCACATAAACATTGGAAGTGAAAGTGGTTCGAGGATAAATCCGACGTAGATGTGTGCGAGCCGAAGCCAAAGGTTTGATTTTGAATAAATCAGTAGCGACGAGGTCGCAAGGTGAGTGTTCGCCAGTCCGTCGTTGGGCCGACAGCCAATATCGCATTTATATGAGTTCGTTATGCGCCCGCTGTGAACACCCGATCCCGTTATCGAACTTCGGACGATCCGTAATTTGGATTTTGACGATCCTTTGACCCTTCAAGACCTTTGACCACTAATCCCCATGCCACCATTACACTACTCGCTTATCCGTTTGCATGACTGTATTTTCAACAACTACACAAAATATATGCTTAGCTATGTGTCTTAAAGTTATTTTTGTCATTTATAATGACAAAAATTACCTAAACGTGTGACGAATGGGATGACCGGTCATTAAATTCTTTATATATATATATTTATTACAAAATAACAAATGAACACAAAACAAAAAACTTAATAAATTTCATTCTGTTCAGCTAAAGACTATGACTATCCTTATTTAAGTAAGACCACTACTCTAGTTTAAAAAAAAAATATTTCTCTACGAAGAAAACTTTATTTTTTATACATAAAATTAACATCCTGATAGATATTACAGGTGTAATATCTATCACGTCGAAAGTCATAGAAAATCATCGCACGAAAATGTTCGCGATTTAATTCCATTTTTTGACCGAGATGAATGTTTCAAGTATTTGTAAACAAAACAAATAGCACTCGTATGGCAACATGTTCTGAGTACGTTCACCATAACAAATGTTAAACTTCACGATGATAATGTCAAATTTGACATATTCACATCAGTGTTGCCATATCTCAAAACTTAAGTAGCAACCTAGGTAATATATTAATTAGAATGCAGGTAAGATACTCACGTTCAATATAACACCTATTTAATGAATAATGTTTCGCTGTTAATTTTATACTGTGTTTATTGTACAGGCTTTGAAAATCAATAACAGAGACTTTTATCGTCGAAACGTAATAGGAAAGGAAAGGAGAGTAATATTTGTAATACACAGGATAAGGGATGTGTCGATTAGGCTCACGGCTGTAGCGTCTAAACCACACCAAAATTACCGCATCGAAAACAAACAACATATTATGTGCTGTTAATTTATTGTGGTTTCCTGTTAGCCGACACAGATTTTCAATTTGTGACTACGTAATGTGTCCTGCTATTCAGTCTCAACCTCTACCAAATAAGTAATGACATTTATGACATTAAATAAATGAGTGTGTCCTGTTTGACCTCTCATTAGACCAGATTAGTTTGGCGTTCAGCTTTTTAATGACGGCCCCAAATTCAAATACGAGTTTCGACTTCCTATACGAAACGCGATCCTTTGATATTTATTCAGTACTAGATTGACGCGCCCCGGCTTCGCCCGGGAGCATTTGGGGGGAGTAGTGTACATAAATACTTTTTATCACTCTGGAAAGGATCAAGTCTGGTAAGAAAAACCTAATCAAAGTATGTTAGGTGCTGCTCCAAGAAAAGTCCAAATTAAATTATAGGTAAACAACATCAGTCACAGACTACAGTACACCACCAAATAAACAAATAAAAACTATAGCAAGCAAAAATACACAGTTCGTAACAAAAATTTTGCAATATTTAGTAAAATATAGTAATATATAATCAGAATCAGAAATACGATTAAGGATTATCAAACAATAAGAGTACCTATTGATGTAGATATGATTTTTTGTGAAGATTCGTAACGGCGTAACATCTTGTCGTGTTTCACGGACTGATGGCTGTGCAAAATTGTAAAATAAAAATGAGCACGTCTATATTACAAAGTGCGATGAGATTTCGAGTTGAAATGGCGGCCATGAAATAAAGGAGCCAATGTAGCGTGACAGTCACCTGCGTCTCGCGGTGATATATTGCGTTATTATGTGCACAGAATTACGCCAAGACGTCGTCTCATTAAAAGTTAAAACTCTGCGAGTTTTGCTCTTCACTGTCTTGATTGTGTTTTTGCGACGACTTTTCTTTTCTTTGTTGCTTTTTCGGATGAAGAAATTTTTTAATTTAATTGCTACCTACCCTCTTTCCATCTACACTAATATTTTAAATATGGAAGTTTGTAAAGACGTTGCCAAGTTTGTTTGGAAACGCGTGTAAACCATAAACCGGATCGCGCCCTGGTTTAATACATTATTTACTTTTTACCTTGAAAATAAATTGCAGAGTTCTGTAAGCAGGTGAGGTTTATCTATCATGCTAGAACAGTTAAATATTTATTTACTTCTAAGTCAATACGAAGTCAATACATATACGGGCTCGTATTTAATAGTAGGTAGCTATCAAGTAGGCAGCTACACCGTCTATAAAGACAAGTAACGCCAATAGTGATGTAAGTAAGCTGCCGACATCGATAGGATGGATAATGGGCTCAACTTTGTCAATAGATCATAAACGGAATAAGGGTCTGAATTTATCAATAGATTTCCCGAGCGCAGTCACAGGCAATAGCCAGTTATAAATATTTATTAACTTCATGCTTATATTAGTCTTATTATAAATACAGAAAATTCATATCTCGCAAAAACTTTTGTTTGTGATATTAGATCTGTATCTTTATAATTATATTTTATTAGATTTCTCTCATTATCTTTTCTTTATCGACGTTTTTATTAAGTTTCACTGTCCATTGATCTCTCTTGCCTTTTATTTTCTGTGAAAGGAATGTAATTGTACAAGATATTGTTTGGATTTAACTAAGAGCTTCTCAATATTAGATGTCGCATTTTTTTGTCGCATTGTCGCAAATATTGCAAGCTTTCTATGTGTCATCTTATCTATATTGACCTTATAGGTTTTGCAGGTTTTTCTGCTTTTACAAGTGGTTAGGTAATTTCAGTTACGAACATGGATGAAGGGTTGATGTAAAAATGATATTTCAATCTAGCGAGTACATAGTTCTTCCCGAGTAATGGGAATTTTGATTTTTTGTCTCCATTTACTAATGTCTGAGATAAACACAGCAGTATAATTTAATTTAAATTACAATTCTTTATCACCATAAATCGTGTCTGTAGGATGTCTACTGCTAGAGATCGGCTCTCCATATACCATGTGTCTTGCCCATTGACAATTCAACTTATCCGCCATGTTATATTGGTTGTTATCCATATCCATATCCACATCCATATCCCTTTCCCTTCATTCCTGATTCAATCTCTGTGAGTAACCCCATTCCACGGCTCGTTCCGATGTCTTAGTTAGAGACTATATTTTAGCGCCATATGTCATCACTGGCAATACTGAACACTATGAAATTACAGCATGTATGCTGTTGTGTTTTAGTGCTTGAAACGGAAATCAGTGCCCATTCCCTTATCTTCACCTGCAGATGATTTATCGTGGTGGGCAGCGGACTTTCTTCTGATCTAACATTTTTCTTCTGGACTACCTTCTGAACTATCGTAAGGGCCGTCTGAATATTAGTCTAAGGTCTTCTTTCACCATTTGTCAAGAGGCTAACCGCCACTTAAAGTCCTTTGTTTATGCGGTAAAAGTCCCAAACATTAAAAAGAAAATAATAAAAAAAATCGCCTATCGAAAGATGCAGTAAACCGAGTGCATAATTTAATAAAACATAAAATTATTTCTAAAAGTAACTAATCAACACTTGTTGTTGGTGAAAGAGGCCCTAATATTAAAATTACAATTACTATCACTGATGCTGCTAAGCGAAAATAAAATAAAATACCCTATATTTCTCCCCTAGAATGTCTAAAAGTATGTGTCAAATATTTTTTCTTGGAATTGAACTGCCTTAATTTACGCTTGATGACGTAATTTACAATATTGAACCAATCCATTATACGGGAGCGTTACAATTTATGAGGATCTTTCTACAGACGCTGCGATATGAGCTCGAAAAATATGATGTATGAAAAAATGATTCTAATTTAATTTACTCTTCGTTGTAAATGAGATTTCAAATTATATTTTTTTGTCAATTACTTAAATGTTATACAATATCCGCTCCCGGTTTCACCCAGAAAAAATATATAAGGTTTTATTTAATATATAAAAATTTCCGTTGCTTGGTTTAGGAGGAGTTATAGCGGCCATAGAGAAAAATAAAAAAAATAAAAAACGCGGAAAACGACTTCAAATTAATATGACGAGTCTCTTTCAATATGACAAGTCTCAAATAAGATATGGAATTTTCAGTCTTTTTATTATATAATAATAACTAACGAACGACATTCTCCCAAGCTTCTCACGGTTGTAATTTTTTTTTTTGCAAATTACGCAAACCTCTCGTTCCTCGTTTACCGCTCTTTCCGTTATAGAAAATCGTATCAAAATCCGTTGGGTGGTTTAGAAGAAGTTAGTGGAGAAACTGATAAAGGCGGATGGTGACTTTATTTTATAATATGTATTACATCTTTATATACGAGTATATAAAAATTACGTGTCACGTTGTTTGTCCTTGATGAACTCCTAAATTCAGTAGTTTTGATTTTGATAAAACTTCGTAACTATGTACGGGAGCGAGCCACTAGTATCGTTAAGAAATAGTTAATTGGCAATTTGAACGAACGAAGTTTTATAAGTTATTTTTTTATATGCCCTGACAATACAAAAAAAATATAACTTACGAAAAGTTAAATTCTGTTAAATTAAAGACTCATAGTTTTTTTCTATATAAAGTTTCATTCAAAAACAATGTTTTTGTTCCAGATTTGTTAGAAAAAACGAGGCCGAGGTAATAAGGTCGGGCAATGATACTGTTCCCAAATCCCTACAGATTCGACCTTAGCGAACGGCGAAAGTTGGTGTGTTCACTCATTATTCTCGACTCATTTCGGCTCCTGGGATTCAGAACGCAACTTTAACTTTTTGTTACTCAATAGTCATTGTCTCGTTATGCTAATTCCGACGAGTGGCATAATTTATTTTCATCTTCAGTTGCACAAACTGATAGAAGCAATACGAGTATTTTTATGATAAAACTACTTATTAAGATAATTAATATATTAGGGTAATAGGGGCTCAATAAGATATTAGGATGTAGATGAAGTAGGTTATTTCATGGTTACTGCTGCCAGACGGGCTGCCTAAATGACTGTGAAACCCAGTGTGCCCTGCTATTACTTTCTTGTTACTCGTATAAGCGTGACCGACATTTTGATATTCGACGTAATCTAATGTCCAAAGGAATGAAGTTTACATGAAGTATTCATACATTTTAATTGTCTCTATCTATCTTTTACAAAATTAGTAAGTTACGATTTCATTCTGAAATTTTAAACAAAGTTAGTTTAATACATATATTGAGCATGTTGAATTTACAGAGGGACTTAGTGATTAATTAGGGAATCATTTTAGTCTATGAAGTAGTTAGTTCTAACTAATGATAACCTTTTCTAGGTCCTTGTGATATATTGTTAGAGTTCCCAATTGAATTTGGTGTACCTATATTGTATCAAATGTCACATTGTTCTTGAACTAATTGACATTCAATGACATATTTTATTGAGAACTGGGTTTTGCCCGCGACTTGGTCCATGTCCATTTTTCTTATCCGATCGCTACCAAACTTCACAGGATCACCCGCTGGACTAATCTGAAGATAGTCTGAAAATTTCATCAAAATCGGTTCAGCGGTTTTGGAGTCCATAGGGAACATGCTGTAACATACATACACACATTGCCTTTTATACTCGTATATAAAGATATGATGAACTCATTCATTCATTCATTCAATGAAATCTGATGATTATTTTCCTCACAGTATGTTATGAGTTATGACCCGTTGTTTTGTTTCAGTGCATAAATAAATGATGCTACACCGTATTCTTTATATGTCACAACAATAGAGCACTCTCTATCAGAAGAATATTAGAATCTTATCCCAAGTTTGTGTAGGACATTATCTTACCCATTATCCCAGTAGAGTTGTCAGCGCCGTATAATGGAGTTGGGCGTAGGCGCCCTGCATCGTAGTCTTAGCAGAGGCTCGTAGCCCGTCGTGCAAATCACACATAACGCAATACGAATACGCAATACGTAATGAATACGAATAATAACGCAATATTTGCAAGTTTTTGTGCAGAAATCTGTTAAGCGAAATAAAAATACAAAGAGAGAAACATTGAAAGAAGGGGAACTAGCGGTATGCGGTAGCGGTAGCGGTATCAGTTAAGCAATCGCTTCGGGATGCTATTGATTTTATTGCGTTTGGACGTCAAAGAAAAACGTGTTTACCAATAATCGGATGGATAACACATGGATAAAAAGGTTTGTAGGTAATCTATACGTCTTCTGTTTTATTGGGATATTTAATTTTATTTACTATCCATATGAGTTCCTAAGGAAAACTCGTGTGGAAATATCACCCGTTACTAGGTTAATCCGTTTATTGGTTTCGTGATTGAGATTTGCGTTATATTTTGAAGAGTTTTCTTTTTATAATAAACAAGCTGTTGCACGCGACCTCGTCAGCGTAACTTTATAAAATATAGCCTATATATGTTACTCGATGATAATGTAGCTTTCATGATATAGAGCCGTTTGGTTCTTTCTAGGCTCTAATTGAGAAGAATTACAACATGAAATAAAAAAATTACAGATGTTGATGTTAAAAAGGGATATATATATATTAATATTACGTGTCACATGTTCCTCCGCGATGTACTCCTAAACTACTGAACCGATTTTGATCAAACTTTGTAACTATATGTAATTTGGTCCAACTTAAAAGATAGGATATATTTTATAAAGTTACGCGGACGAATGCGCGTGCGTCAGCTAGTATTAAATAAATTTGACAATGTAAAATTTTAATAAAATATTTTAATTTTAAACAATTTTAATAAAATATGTATTTAACACTTTTTCCAGATCATGCTTTTAGGTAGCTTTGTTAATTAATAAAGTTAAAACCCAATTTTCAATTATAAATTGCATATTTATTTAGGCAGGTCAAGTCTGTAGTAATATTATAAATGCCACAATCACCCTGTCTCACAGTTACCATTTTACACCTAAAATACTGAATCGATTTTAGTGAGTTCTCGTATGGAGAAAACTTTATAGGACTTGCTATACTCTAGATACACACGAGCGAAATCGCGGGTAAAGAAAGTAAACTAAGCTAGAATAAATTGAATAAGACATACAAGGTAATTAATAAGGAAAGTTTTCGAGTGGAGGCCAAGGACAGGTCAGCGCACCGTGGGACGTCCACCTACAAAATGGACTGACGATTCAATAAGGGCCGTAATTCGACTCTGGATCCAGGCAGCTTTTGTCCCGTCCTGTTGGAAAGTAATGGGGACAGTAAGTTATGACCTATGTTTAGCAGTGGATGTCCTACGACTGATGATGATCAGTACCGCAAGATTTAGAAGTAAAACCTTGATAGTTTTTTCTGGGGCAAAAAATTTTGACAAATAAATCGCTTGCGAAACTATCATAATATAACTGTCTTGCCAAAATGTTTGAAGCGCTAATGGACGTAGAATTATTAATACAGAAAGTTGATAGTATCTTTTTATACTTCCGTGGAAGTTTTGCGTTCTAAAATATTATAGGACGCTTATTTCTCGTATAATGTTTTTTTTTGTCAAATTAAAGCTTTAAAATGTTTAAGAAACATTTAGAAAATACATTTATTTTCGGTTTGTATTTCCATTTTCGTTATGGCTAGATCAAAAAGCTTAAAAAATATAAAAGGATAAATTATCAAAGTTTAAACAACATTCGGTATATTATTTTTCATATCCCCAAAACTTCTATAATAAAACGTTAACTATAAACAGTGTTTTTTTTTTGTTTATATTCATTACTGTTCCTATGCGGGTACGGGGATAGGAAATATTTACACGTTAAAAAACAAAGAATCTGTTGTATTTTGAACACAACATAGTATATGTAAATCAATCCACATTTTCATTCAAAACTTCGAGATATACTAATTCCGGTATGCGGCGCGGGTGTAGCGGTTTACACCCCGCCCAGACGGCCAACGGCCATTGACAACTCCAAGGGCCTTAAGAAAAATAAGTCAAGAGAACACTGTTTTCTTTTGTATATTTTCACACCTTATAACGACACAAATATTGAAGAGATAATTAGAAGTAAGATCATGTTAAACACATGATTACATAATATTTATTTACGGGCGTAGGACCGTGTAAAGGTCT
The DNA here is from genome assembly GCA_944738685.1 of Synanthedon myopaeformis. Classification (NCBI taxonomy): domain Eukaryota; kingdom Metazoa; phylum Arthropoda; class Insecta; order Lepidoptera; family Sesiidae; genus Synanthedon; species Synanthedon myopaeformis. The sequence continues at coordinate 6,058,372 of OX122919.1, forward strand.
GGTGATGTTTGACTGTGGCGATTTATTTAACGACTAAGTTTATTTGTTTGCGAGGTCCGGGTTCACCGCCGCTCGCTCCTAATGCCGCGCCATTAACTTCATGCCCATTGTAAATTACACCAGTTTCAACTTTATCATTTAGTTGGTAAGAACCAGATCACAGTTAGGTCTTGGAGCTGTCGCTGCCCATGTCTGGGTGTTTAATTAATGATTTAATAGTGACCGCTTCTTGTGAGGCGGACCTTTTATGTAAACTTGTAAGTGGATGTCGAGTAGGTATGGCCTTATTGATGATGATTACGACAGTGGGAACGTAGGACTAAACTGTTCGCATTTAGGTACTTTTAGTGAGCTAAATATCTATTAACTAAACGGAGTCTCATTAAAAACTTTTAACTAAAAAACTTTGGTAGGTACATTATATTGTAACAAAAGTTACTAAAAGCTCTTTTTTTCTTAAAAAACTTAAAATCTTTGTTCGTTCGCCAACCGTTCGATTAATTCGAGCTGTTTTCTTTAGTCCTTTGAAATGTTACATTTTTTTGGGTTTAGCCTGCAAAAGTCAGAGAACTAAATTTTATTTTTTGGATTAGAAGAGGGGGTTAGTGTAAAGTTAAATCCAAGTTTGTGGGGTTGCAACCCTTATCCTGTGGCCGCCATTTTGTAAAAAGTGTTGCGAATGTTTTTAATGCTATATCGGGCAAACTATTTCTTTTCATGTTATTGTCGATAGACAGGCAGACAGTCCACTTGATGGTAAGTGGCCACAGTCCCCTATAACACAAGCAACGCCACAGCTGCTGCAAGTGCGCTGCAGAACATAGTAGGATTAAGGATAAGAGATTAGTAAGGGATAGGGAAATGAACTCTAGATCCCTTACTCACTTACCGAAACCCAACAGCACAGCAACAGCAACATAATGTTCAGACTAATACACGATCTTTTCATCATAATAACGTGATACCAGTAAAATATTGTTATGATAATTATAAAAAGTTGACATTTTCTTCCAAAAAATATTACAATGAAATTGGGTCATACAGACTTATTTGAATGACAGACAAAGATGTGAGGATTGAAAATAAGACAATGTCGACCCTCCCGAGGCTGGACATTATTAACTCCACTGTTTGTATTTCACGGTAATGGACGACTCGTGTAGTCCCGTTGACGTTGTCCAATTATTTCAGGTTCTAGTTTCAGTGTTACGAAAATATAGCTTTGGGATAAAATTTTGTTAATAAAGGTCAATTATGATATTATTAACATTATTAAATATGCTAAAAATCTTCAACGGGTTGGAAGAAAGTAAGATTTGCTAAGTTAAGACGTCTTGCCTCTATTCTATTTTTCAAATGTTTTTTTTTTATTGGCCGTTTTATATTCTTTATTTCTTAGATATTTGAGAAAATGAAATATATTTTATACCGTATAAAATAAAATTCTTAGCAATGACAATAAACACTGGCAAAGGATCTGCCAGTGAAAGTACCGTCAAAATCGGTCAAGATCGGAACAAACAGACAGACAGACAACTTTTTTCAAATATAGTTTTATTTTGTTATAAGTAACGTATATACTTTCATAAATATTTAGTTGAAAGCAGTTCTTTTATATTTTATATTATAGAAAATAGATAATAATATATATAAAGCTTTATTTTACTTGTATTCGTATACTGGTTAAGTAAAGTAAGGTATTTGATATAGGTATATAAGAAATATCTCAGTAAATTTCTTGAAAAATTAATGTGGGTCTGAACCACGAGTCTTCAACAAAACTCAAGTTTAAATCAGTTTTGGATTTTGAGTTCACAACGCAACGCGAATAGGTAAGACCGGTAAATATTGTATTTTTCATATTTATATTACTTTTACTTATATATTATTATTTTTTAAAAAGGAGTGTTCATTGATTGTTTCTTTTATTTATTTCTCTCAATATGAATCCCGTATGGTAAGTCGTTTGTTGAACTTATTATATGCTGTTAGGTTTGCTATAATCTTATCTTAAATCTTTTATATATATATATAAATCAATGTAAGTAAGTTTATCACCTATGGACTCCTAAACTGCTTAACCGATTTTAATTCTGTTTTCACTTATGGAAAGAGGGATATACGGAGAACCCCGGGCGAAGTCAGGAACAGGTCACTAGTAAAAAGTAATAATAGTAATAACAACATATGTGCTGTTGTGTTTCGGAGAGTGAATAAGGGATGCCAGAGCCCATTACCCCCATCTCTTCCTTATCCCTTATCCTTAATCCTTCTATGGTCGGCAGCGCACTTGCAGCACCTATGGCGTTGTTGTGTTATAAGCGACGGAGCCACCTACCATCAAGTGAATCTTTAGCCTGTCTGTCGACCTTACCATAAAAAAAAACCAATGTAATCTATTTAATTGAAGTGCAAGTTCGGGGTGTGTCCTTATTTTAAAACATGAAAAGTCTCTTGATTTCCATAAAGAAGTAGCAGCTCGTAGTACGTATCTCTCACTGCTGCTTGTGACATAATATTATGTTCGGTACCAATTTTTCACAAGAAATGAAAAGGGATTTAAGAATATGATGAGATTTACCGCTCACCTGTGCTTGACTGATGAGTACATCGCTCCGTCCTAATTCAATTATCCTCCGATGTTATCGGAGGCCCCCGGGGAGATAACACCCCTAAACATGAATATTTCTACCTCTCCCATCGACCATAACTGACGGTTCCACAGAAAATTGAGATCGATATCGTAATATTAGCGTGTACAGAATTTCCACCCAATATTTTATACAACACAAATATCTTAATACAATTTCAATAACAAACTACTGACTGATATTCGAACACTTGTGTAAACAACGTTTTTAGGGGCTTTAGGATGTATGTATGAATGTTTGTTACTCTTTCACGTAAAAATTACTGAGCGGATTTGGACGAAATTTGGTACACATATAGTTTATTGCCTGGATTAACATATAGGACACTTTTTATACTGGAAAAATTTTAGGTCGTCTAAAAATATAAAATGGCACCACTGTCGTCGTGGTGGCGCCATAGTCATCACAGCGATAAACATATTAGGCATTATATTACTTAAATATTTTCTTTTTCTGATTTTTCAAATAAATTATATATGTAACTAGCGACCAGCTCCCGGCTTCGCACAATATTTTTCTGCAAATTATATCATAAAAACCTTTCTCGTTACCGAAAACTACATTAAAATCCGTTGCGTATTTTTTTATTTTTTTTTTTTATTTAGAGGCTTTTCCCTGAAGGACACGTGGCTTCATTGGACAAGGTCGTATATACATTACTATTTTACTAAATTATAACTAAACTAAAATACTACTTTACTAATAAAAACATCCAAGTGGACATACAGAGGGACAGATGGCGTGAAGCGATAAAGGTTTAAAAATCAAATATATTTAGAAAATCTTTGCTTACTTACTTTATTTAACAATATCAAAATAAATAAATTTAGTTAAGGTTTTCTGACAGGACGAACAATTTTACAGATTACATAAAACACATAGAAATTTTAGGATCAAACGAAGAAAGAACAAAAGGATGGGCATAATTATTAACGCCGCCAACGAGCATTGAAGTTACAGCATGCATTTGGCAAGGAAACAATCGCACGCCGAGCCAAATGGGAACATTTGATTTCAAATACACACATTTTTAGAAATAGCAAGGAACGCAATTAGGTTTAGATGGATTTATTCGGTGGCTGTCGTTTGATTTTGTCGTTTCGTTAACGGTATCCGCCGGCGAACAATTTATCTTTGACTCTGTGGTCCATTACGTTAACGACTGTGCGAATAGTTCCAGAAGGACTTACATAAAGGAGAGTTAACTAACATCAATAGAAAGCTTTTGGTATTGTTTCAATAATATTGAACAACACACAAGTAATATTTTCTCGTTAATAGACTCAAAATTACAAATCAAACACAAAGGCGTTCAAGTCAAGTATTACGTAACGCAATTTTTGAAGATTTTTTTGATTAGATTAAATTTGACAAACCCATTAGTCGAGTGGTTGAGGTCTTAGCGGTCTGTCTCAAGGGTTCGATTCCCGGCAAAGCTAACTTTGTAACATGCCGTTTTATTTCAGTGAGTGATTAAGAGATGCCAGAGTCCATTTCCATATCCCTTCCTAATCCCTTATCCTTAATCCTACCATGGTCGATAGCGCTCTTGCAGCACCTGTTCCGTAGCTGGTTTTATAGGCGACGGTAACCACCCAACATCAAGGGGGCCATTTGACTGACGACCTTTATATAGAAAAAATCACTTTACCAAGATATATTCCGTAAATGATAACTCTCATTTATTTATTTATTTTAATGCGGTTTTCACTAACAGAAAAAGTTTTAAACGTGGAAAGTATTTATATATAATTTGCAGGAAAAATTGCATCGGTACGAAGCCGGGAACGTATCGCTTGTATTTGAATAAAATTAAATATTAAATTTTAAGTAGTTACATATTTCATCGCTTTGTTGGTTATATGTAAGCAAATAATAATTAACAATCAAAGGAAGTACGTTAGAGAATTGGCCACAATTAATTCCACATAAAACACATCAAAGAATAACATCAGAGTGTGAGCACTTTGTGCGCGTACAAACCGAGCTCTCCCCGAATCCCTTTACGTTATGGATCAACTTCACGCTTCAAAATTTCATCCGAAATTACACTATGTCAGAAAATTAAACCGACACGTTTGTAAAAGCATCGTATCTCGTACTAGACCGCAGCGTTTGTTAAATTTTATTTCAATTCAAAACTTAGTTTTTATCATACTTCTGAATACATAGTAATAGAAAAAAATCTAAACCTTTTGGCCGCAACTTCGCCTGCGCCTCTTTTTTTTAAGTGTTAAAAAATAAAAATATATCAACGCTTGACAAAAATATATCAACAATAATTTTATTGCTCATTTCTGTCAGGCGTTGAATTTTTTATATTTTTAGATGGTTTTTCGATTTTATATATTTCCCTTGGTAACATTCTCTTTTCTGGATACACTATGAAAAGTACCCCATATCCTTTTGGGAGACGGGGGCGGTCGCTTTTTTATTTGAGAAATTGAGTATTAGTTGTTTTTATGACTTCAAAATGCAGAACGTAACCCTCCTTTAGTGGCATGTAGCGCTGGACAGCCGTGGTGGGTAGCGGGGCAGACAGATATCGTGTCATAACGTTCCCGCGACCCCGCCTATCTACTGTCGCGCTAGAAAGTTGTTTGGTTTTAGGCGGTAGGAGTCCGGCATAATCCTGCAACGTCCTGCCAGGTATCCATGAGGATTTCCCAACATGGACGTGGACGTGAAAAAAAGAGTGGTCTGCTGCTACCCTTCCCATTATTTGCTTTTTTTAAAGACAATAATACCGCAAAGATGGTGGTTGCAAATGCGCTACCGACCTAAGCGTCCTTTGCCCACTATACTCACCGAAACACTACGGGGCATGAGATGTTATATCATGGTGGTCTTCTGTGAGGTGGTGTTTACTAGAGCTAAACAGTCTGCAGAATTTGAAACACAGTGAAACACAGTGTGTTCTGCCACTACATAAATCTCGTCATCAATTGCTCCATTTCCTCTGTATAATCCTCCAAACAAAATTATTTATCAAGGGGACACGTTAACAGTGCATTAAACGAGTTTAGTGATAAATTAAAGGCGGTCAAAATATCTTGGAACAAATTGTGTTGATTTATGGGACACGCGCCACCCAAGCCGCCATACGGAAATAGAATGCAGCGTTGGAGTCACAACTGTCACCATATATTTTTTATTCCTATGAAATATGGTTACAATTCTCTGATAGAGACGATTCGGGGGATTTTTGTTTTGAAAACTAACAAGTTTGAAATATAAAGTGTTAATAAAGAATTTGTAACTTTGCCTTTTTAACGTGGTTTACGTGGGTAAAATGGTGTTGATTATTATGAAGTATGAAAGCCAAAACCCGACAAGAATCATCATTATAAGTCCACTGCTGAACATAATTTTCTATATTATGTTATAGCCTTATCAGCTCGATCCACCTAGTGGATTGAGGTCCTACGCTGCGCTTGCAGAGTGGAGGTCCATGGCCTCCATCAACCTCCACTCTAGAATCTTCGTCGGCTCTCCGTACTGTGTCCTGCCCACTGCCACTTCAACTTACTGATCCGCCGGCTTATGTCAATAAGTTTCGTATGTCTACGGATCTCTTCATTCTTGATTCGATCTCGCAGTGTAACGCCGAGCATAGACCTCTCCATAGCTCGCTGAGCGACTAGGCCCATAGTTAGAGACCGCTTCACCGTCATGTCATCAGTGGCAACACCCACTTCTAAATCACCACTAAAGGATTTTGATACGATTTCAGTAACAGAAAAAGCGAGAAACGAGAAATTTACAGAAAAAAAAAATGCATCCGTGCGATACCGGGGACAGGTCGCTAATTAGATTTAAACTACAATTTATCAGGTTGGTTCAAAAAACTGTAAAAAACACGTTCAGTTATATATGTACTTATATATGTATAGGTATATTAGATAACACGAAAGCGTTAAGACGATACATCAAATATTAAAAGTGGCGTACGCCACGTCCACCTGTGTTCGGGTATAATGTGAAGCCACGCGCCACCCGCCACCCGAGACGCCTCAACAGCATAATCATCTTCTACATTCATTTGCATTATTTCTCGTATAATGTACAAACAACAACAATTTAACGCCTACTACAGTTTATTTAAAAATACGAATATTACACCTAAGTTCTTATTGTCGCGAAACCAAACCCATATTAAGTAAAGAAAACCATTTTAACACGTATTTCCATGATAGTTATCCTAATTTATATGTGTAAATGCGAAAGTGAGTGTATTTGTTTGTTACGCTTTCAAATTTCAACTGCTCAACAAATCATCATGAAACTTCGCATACTTGTCAGAGATACAGAGATGGACGCAACGGCCGCGTATATTTATATACCTACTAGCTGGTGCCCGCGACTTCGTTCGCGTTGAAAATGAAAATATATGAGTAATAACGCCTGACATCGTTATCGCTGTGACGACGGTGGCGCCGCCATGCGACAGTGGCTTTATATTTTTAGACGATCACTCGGGAACAGTACTTTTTTCTGGATGACAGGTACCCTATGTCCTTTCTTGTATCCTTGACAACGTGTATGCAAAATATCACGATGATCGGTTGAGTAGTTAAGGCGTGAAAAGGTAGCAGACAGACAGACAGACAGAGTTACTTTCGCATTTATAATATTAGTATGGACTAGTATGGATTACTAGACTTGATAACTCGCGGGAGCACTTCGTACGCGTTGAAAAATGAAAATATATAAGTTATAACACCTGACATCTTTTCGCCGGATTTTTTATATTTTTTAGACGAACTCTCGGGATGTTTACCAGGTATAAAAAAATTACCACACATAAACTATGAATATGTGTGCCAAATTTCATCCAAATCCTTTTAACCGTTTTAGCTTTATTGAGGAACGAGCATACAGACATCCTCAAAAACTTCAGCATTTATTATATTGCGAACCGCTCCCGGCTTCGCACGAATGCAATTTTTTTTCTGCTAATTATATATAAAAAACCTTCCTCCTTTAGTTTTCACTAATTAGTGAAAGCGTACATACAGAGGGACACACGGCGGGAAGCTACTTTTTTTATACTATGTAAAGATGTATGATTAGTACGTTAATCATCGATGATTGTACTCAGTTTATATGTCAACACATATAAATAGTTTATATCTTCATAGCCAATAAACTAAATATATATGTTCCTGTAAATAAATAAATAAATAAATAAATAAATAAAATGTATATAGTATGAACAGTAAGATCACTTAATATTTGATTTACTTACAAATAATATTTGTAATTTACGAATAATATGTGACGTGAACACTAACTAGAACAATGTCTATATACAATATAATAATTTAGATTTTAGAACATCATACATAAGTACCTACGCATAATTATAGTCATTTGATATTTGCGGTTACATTCATTACGTAACACAAGTCAGAGAATTTCTATAATAATAACAAGGGACATTAGTAGGTAGTATTTACTAATTTATGATTAACAATTAAAGGAAACTGTAAATGTTTAATTAATAACATTTTTAAATAAAATAATCGAATAAATAATAATAAATACATGTACAGTAAAATTAATTTACAGTAAACAGTAAGTAATTTTTGCAGTAAACGCAGTCAGGCGATGTAACAAATTTTACGAATACTAATTTTAACTTATGTGATTTGTTAGGGCTAGTGGATCTATCAATAAATTGAGTTATCTTACTAACCGCAAACGCTATAGATCTAAGTCAAGTCGCTAATTTAGCAAAGTGCGAACAACACTGAATTTGTTCAGTTGTTAGTTTGTTTAAGTTTGTTAATATGGTACCCAAAGGTCAAATTCCCCATGCATAAATTGACTTTAGTTGGGACACATTTCGTTTTTGACGTAACAAATATTACACATTTTTTTGCTATTTAAAAAGGGTCCTTTTTGTGTTAAGGTCGACAGACAGGTTGACGGTCTACTTGATGGTAGGTGGCTACCGTTGTCCTTGACACAAACATCGCCATAGACGCTGCGAGTATGTTGCCGACCATAGAAGGATTAAAGATAAGTAATATGGAAGGGATGGGGTAATGGGCTCTGGCAGCCCTTACTCACTCACCGAAACACAACAGCAATATGTTGTAATTTCACGTATATCGGTAGATATAATCAGTAGATGTCATGCAAAAACGTTACAAAGAAGCGACACAACAATCGACCTACACTATCATAGCGTGCAAAGAAGTTTCACTTCAAAAATAATTATTTCCCGAAAATGTTAATATCGCACCAAATACTTTTCTTGATAGATATAAGTATAGGTAATTTATTCCTGTGTATTCCGCCTTCCGATATGTACTGTAAGACTTTCGATGAGGTATTGAATATCCTTTCTTCGTGATATTAAAAAAAGAGAAATAAATATTATGCGTGCTTATTTCCATTTATGTGAGTGTACTCTATTATTTTCTAAGTATTTCAAGCAGATACTTATTTCAAAAGAAAATAAAATTTAAGTGTATTTTTATTTTACCTGCTATTTCTGAACTACTTCAGAATCTCAGAACTCAGAATTACTATCTCAGAACTAAGAAAAATCAGTGGCGTTCACTCTTAACAAGGTATAATAGCTACTTTGTTTCCAAAAACAAGATGGTGGCCTCATAACAAAGAAACATTGTGCTGAATCCCATTTCTTCTACGGAGATTTACATACTATCGAGGTTTTTTTTATTTACCGGTATGTACATCTTAATATGAACTCCTACTAATGATAGTCAGTCTAGTGTCTTGTTATTACAAGTTCATAAACTGACAATTTTCTTACGATCTTATATTGTTATTTATTGTGTAATAAGCACAGACTAAACAATCTAGTATGATAGTAGGGGAGCTCAAGAGGGGATTTCGGGATTTACTCGAGCGCGTCAGATTAAGGTATGGTAGATTAATTACATAGTGAAAATCTGACGATTTGAGCGTGATGAAAGGAAAGGTCACAAAGTTGCAAAAAAGTCACCTTGACATTCTCGAGCGCGTCAGATTAAGATATGCTGGGTTAATTACATGCCGAAAAGTGTGCATTTTAGTAATATGACAATTTGCGCAAACCGAAGTAACAAAAATCGTCAATAAAGTTTAGCTCATACAGCTGCAGGGAAACGTGTATTTCCTATTCCGCGTTCTCTCTCTTCTTTCGCTATTTCTCTATTTTTCATTCTCGCACCATACCCACACGCCAGCCATGACGACATGTTGGTATTACAGCTGATCACAACACTCGTGGTATTATATGTACAGCGCTCTGGCTGATTTATTGAATTTTAAGTTCTACGAATTAAATTGTGTAAATTTAATATCTGCTACGACGACGACATGTTATTTTCAACGGTGTGTGTGTGTTTTGTTTTTGTAAAATAACCTCAAAAAATTGTAAAATTAACGCCGGTAACAATGAAAAAATGCTTTATTATTTGTATGCTATTTCCTGAGCATTTTATTTATCACCTTCAGTGATTAAAAATACATGAAAAAGAAATATTTATTTTTTAAATCGTCAGATTAAGAAAACTCCTCCATATAATCGTCATATCAGCACAAACAGCACAAGGAATTTAAGCAAACACAACAGGAATTTAAGCTGAACCGTCTGTATGAAAATCGAGTATGTCAACATGGCGATTTTTTTTGCATTTCAAAAAGCTGCCACGAAATTGCGTTACATCCGAATCGTCAGTCTTTTGAATGGGAGATTAGTTTGTCTTCACTTAGCATCCCCTTTGAATATCTGACGTGCTCGAGTAAGTATTTTTTTTTTTCAATTTTTAAGGCTTCCGTACGGGGAGAACCCACCATCCAAACCGTCAGATTAATATAATCTGTCATCAGGGACATGTGGCGCATATACATTATCAATATCTGACGCGCTCGAGTATGTCCATGTGACAGATTTTTTTTACATTTTTGAAAGCCTGTAGGCGCTCATCCCACCGTGGAAATGAAAAATTTCATATAACCTTTATTTCTTCTTACCACCCAATCTTCAAAATCCAATAGATCCTCACGACACTCGAGTGACTCCACATTTAGCATCGTGGGCTCCGGGTATACAATCCCATGGTATTTATTAATTAATGAGTCAACATAAATTATACCCACATTAAGGGACTTTAAAAACCATTTTCGTAATAAACTTTATCCGGACGGCGAATTGACTAAGGTTAATAGCATTTCGTCACGTTTTCAAGACGGAAGTTTTTCCTAAGTTGGAAAAGTAGCTAAATTGGTGACGACTTCAACCTAATTTCGGGAAAACTCGCACCTACGTACGTCCCAGATGAGATGAAGCCACTTTTAAACTAATTTATCTACTTAGTTAATCGACTTGGTTTTTATTATTGATGTGCAGTTCATTATCTATTTTTCTACTTTATACACATATAAAAATGTTTTTTTGGGTTGTGTACGCTTCTAAAACTTGAGAATGGGTAGACTGATTTCAATACGGTTTTCACATATGGAAAGAGGGATATACAGGGAAGGTTTTTATATATTATGTATAAAACATGCACTTCGGGCGAAGCAGGTAGCGGGTCGCTAGTTATGTTATAATATATTAATTTTATTATTGTGAGCAGTAGCTAGTTTTGCCTAGATGAGTTAATTATCATGATATTGGTCATTAATTTGTTTAATGTAGAGAGACTTGAGACAATCGAGGCTTCGTTTTAAAGATATTTGTAATTTGCTTAAGTAATAAAGTATTGCATAGACATTTCAAAAAACTATTCATTCAGTTAGTTGAGTACCTACTGAGAAAATTTTCAAAATTCAAAAAGTAATTTCAAAAATATTCAAGAATATTTTTTTTATGTTAAGCTCGACAGACAGGCTGAATGTATTCCTCCTTCCTTCTTTTTTTACATTTACACATTTCATTTAATTGTATAAACGGAGGTTGAGATTTTAGACAATTAAGAGCGATTTCATTTAAAGCGTATGCAGAAAAACAAGTGTACATTGTAATTTCATTTGTTATAATATGTTCAAAACGAGTATTATATTCACGTAACCCTTTTCAGGATGTCTGCCACTTTCTATTTATGTCAGTACGAGCTGGGTGGCGCGCCCTCCATAAATCAGAGGCGTTTTGTTCAGGCCCATTACGTCGTTTTACCGCCTTTCGTACAGAGACAAAATTAGATCATACCAAAGGGAAAAAACTTTGTTTTCCATTCGGTTTTAATTGGGTGTTTAGTATGCGCGCATACACATTTTTATGGTGATTAAATCAGTAGAATCACCATTAAATACCGCTTCGGTCCAATCGTAAATTTCACGTGTTCGCCATTACCTTGGATACTTACGTTTATTTTAACACTTGAGAAAGATAACACCTTTGACGAGCCTTTTGGATGAGCGGTTAGACTCTGTCTTACGAGTACCGGATTTGTTTTACGGCACCCTCACAATCATAATTATCATTGTTGTTGTTTTTTGTCATAACGTTCCCGCGACCCTGCTCACCTACGGCCGCGCTAGAAAGCCGTTAAATTTAGCCGGTAACAGACCAGCATAACCACGTAGCGTCTCACCCACTGCCGAGCATCCATGAAGACTATCCATTAATTTAAAAAAGGGTCAACTTTACTTTTGCAATGAATTTTTCAAACTTGGTTCTGGTCTAGATACGGATAGTAGTGGCAGGGCAAACTGCGTAACCACTCCCTTACAGAAGACCACCGTGTATTAACAGCATTTTTGCTGTTGACTTTCGGTGTGTGAGTAATGGATGCCAGAGATTTCGCTATCAATTCCTTGTCCCTGATCCTTAATCCTACCAAGTCGGAAGCGCATATGATATTTAAAATAAAAAAAAAAGATAAACGAATCCAAACAACACATAATTTATAAGACTTCTCACGAGAAATGAAATAGAGGTGGCGTTGCGGATACTGTGTTTCGTGCGAAAAAGCTTGAATGATTGATAATCAAACAAAAAGTTGTACCAAGAATTTTCCCGGAAATACAGATTCAGAAGTTACGTATACAATTTGAAAGTAGTACGGCTTATATCTCTTCGGATGGGCAGAATTCGGGAAGCTCCGGGACATCTTCTCGTCCAAGATTCCACTGTGTCTCAAAACAACCAATTTCGACCAATGTGTGTTGCCAGTGATGACATATGGCGCTGAAACGTGATCTGTAACTGTCAGCTTTGTAAGAAAGCTCAACGTCGCTCAATGGAGAGGACATGCTCGGGGTTACATTGAGAGATCCAATCAGAAATGAGGAGATCCGTAGAGGAACAAAAGTTACCGACATAACCCATTGAAGTGGCAGTGGGGCTAGAGTTTAATTAATGCTGATTAGCATTAATTCTACTAGAGTTAATGCTAGAGTTAAAGACTAAGAGTTGCTAGAATAATACTAAATCTAATCAAAAACTAGCTGAAGTAGTTAATGCTGGGTGTATTGCGAAGCTAGAGAAATCTTATTAGGAAGGCGAAATAGAGGCTGAGAGAGAGAATAGTAAAACGAAGCGAGTTAAGCGGCATGGAGAGCGGGCAACTAGTGATAGTGGAAAGACATATAGCCAACGGGAGAGTGGGAAAACTCGCCTGATAGCGGTGCAGATAATTAGGTTTGTTTTGAGATCGGTCTCCTCGTCGGTTCGACTTCGCCCCTCGTCCCCTGCCGCCAAGTGAAATTAATACGATCAGTGTACTGTACCTCAAGAAACGGTAATAAATCATGCTCGCTGAGAAAATTATTAGGTTACAATAAGATTTTTATGATGAACATTACAAGAAAATATAAGCAAAATTTTTGTTCAAGTTTTGAAAATAATAAAAAATTTCTCGATTTCTTATTTAAAGCCCGCAGGAACGTTGAGTTGTATTGTTTGGAAATGTTTTGCTTTACATTTATTAAAAAAAAAATTGTGTGTGAACCGTGTGTTGAACATGAATACGTGTACGTTACGAGTAATATTTCCTTTGAATGTATATTTATGTATATATCCAACCATATACCTATATACCTATATACCATATATATTATAAAACTTTAATTCCTTAGCTATCGAGTGGTGTAATTAAATTTTGGATGTAGGCATCAAACTGTATTACCTTTTTATCTAACAGCAGACGACAGCAGACGACTTGTGATCGCGACTTGCGACTTGTGATGTGATACAGAAATGATGCAGTTTAATTTAAGTTATTGTCCGTAAGAGGCCTTATCGCAAGCCACACCTTTTTAACGCGATTTAATGTGATATTGCACAAATTGATAGAAAGTTTTCGCCTGTCACAAGTTGATCGCAAGTCGTCTGCTGTTAGTAATAAGGCAGCCGATTTTTATATCATCAGTTTTCTGATTTGCCTCCTACTATGGCAGCAAATTTAAAGACGCTATCACATTAAAAATGTCTATATAAAGTATATTATTATTATAAATAAACACAATAGTTCTGCGTAAAATAACCAGCTATAAACGAGTGAATGCAATTACCTGAAAACATAAATTAGAATAACGAGCACAATAAAACTTTTAATTGCAGCCGGTTTGTTTATAACCTAGTTTCGGTGTTAAAAATGCATTATTAATTGTACACTTCCAGATGCGTCTGGCATTAGTGGCAATATAAGCATGAATATATAGTGTTAAGTTTCGAAGTTGGTATAGTAAAAACATGCCATTTTGAAATAATTTATGTTAACGCCAATATGCTATCGAGAATCTTCGATGTAGAAAAGTAGACAAAGGGAGTGAGGAAACAAGAGGTCAGGATATGCAGCACCTACCTCGTAGAACACTGACAATGGTCCTAGGTCTTCTAGGCGACGTAAACAGCGGTGGGCCCGTCACATACGAGTTCCTGTTTCTCCAACACACTGCAAACTTTCAATTGCATTCGCGGAAGTCGTGATCGCTTTATTTGTGGGATTACAAAAGCTCAATGTTTATTTTTTTGGATTAAAATTTGTATTAAGATAAATTTTATTAAATTTAATACTTTAATGGCCATATAAATTTGGCGACAAAATTATTACAACTTGTTCGTACAATATAATAATTCCTTTTCTATAATTTTCTAACAAAAGATTTCTTGTTTTAATTATGAGTAAAAACAAGCAATTTTATAAAATAAGAAAAAAATTAAGCAAAGATAATTGCTGTTAAATCGTTTGACCATGAATAAATGGCCTTATTATTAGTAAAATGTTAAAATAAGTACAATTTTCTACATATTAGAAACTTAATATGATTGGCATTAGATTGTCGGCTTGTTATTAAGGTGACTCTTCTAAAGACACAATTCCCTAAAACCAAATACACGAAATTACACCCAGAAGTTGTATTTTATTCACTAACAAATAAAGTTTGTTATCGGCGTGTTAATATTGATAGCTTGTCGAAATTTAAATAAACTTGACATATTGTTTGCCTGTTCGCTACTACAATAGTAGTAAGCTAGCTGTATGACTAGGCAATTTTTGGGCTGCAACTATTTGCTGATCTGTTCTGTTGATGTTTGCTAACTCCGTTGTGTTGCAGACAGATATCAATCAACAACCAAAATCTCAATATGTACATTTACACATAAAATGATTACTAATCCACAAGATTAGTAATTCAAAAAAATACTCATTCTAAAAGATCATTCTCTGAATCTAAGTAAGGAGAATATTTACAGCTAAAATAAATTTAATTATTCAACACTGTAGACAAAAACAATGGAAACAAATATTATAAAGCGTTGAAGATGTTGAAGAAGAAAAGCATTGATACAGAACTCGTATTATTACTAATTAATACTAATAAGAAACCAGAAATGAAAGTATGTGTACAGTGGTGTTTTGGTGAGTAAGTAAGTAATGCCAGAGCCCATTTCCCTATTTCTTCCTAATCCCTTTCTTTAATCCTACTATGGTCGGCAGCGCACTTTCAGCACCAGTGGCGTTGCTTGTGTTATAGCTAGGCGACGGTAGCCACCTACCATCAAGTGGACCGTCAGCCTGTCTGTCGAGTTTAATGTAAAAAAAAATCAAATATTACTATTTAACTATTTGCAAATATAAATTTATCCTGTACGTGTAAATACCATGTAATATATATTACACCGACTGAAAGAGGTCGCTAGTCTTTATGCCTGTGGTCGTATTTATATAAATATTTGGTATTACTTTAAAGTTAGGTTATGTTGCAATTATTTTTAAGACAATAACGGTATTGTGTAGAACAAGTGGGGAGAATGTTGCGGCGACAAACACGCCCCAGCTGGCTCTTGTCGATATTAAACTGGTAAACTTTAACTGTGTTCGGCTGGGGGGCGGCTGTGGCCAGTGACAAGCTGTAACCTAACATTGCCAAACTTTATACGGCCAACAATTGACACAACTTTGACATTTCCTTTATCAGTTTCAAATTATTATTTTGAAATATAAACTGATCACAATTGAGACAGATATTAGCAAACTTTCCATCATCAGACATTGTAACTGTTTTTTTGACAGGTGAACAATGTTAATAAATTAAATGTGAACCATTTCATTAATGAAACAGAATTAAGAACTCCTAAATAAATAAATAAAATTATTTAAGTAGTATAAGTCTAAGCGCTCTGACTCGAATCCGGGTTTGATTACTGGCAGGATAATGTTGGAATTAAAATTTATAAAATTGACTGGTAGGATGTTTTCGTAGTGAGAGACCTTGCGTTTCGCAGTTATAAATTGATGGGCAGCCCGTCAGTCGGCATTAACCAGCTCCTTACAGAAGACCACCGATGGCTAGCGAAGCGGCGCGGGGACCTCACGTTCCGCCTGGTGCAGGTGCTCTCGGGGCATGGTTGCTTCGGGCGTTACCTTCACCAGGTGGGTGGAGGAATGCCACCATTGTGGCTGCGCGGATGACACTGCGTAGCACACTTTGGCTGAATGCCCCGAATGGGCAGAGCAGCGCGCCGCTCTGTCTCTTGTCGTGGGCGCTCGCTGCCGGCCATCGAGGAGTCGATGGTTGGCAGTAACCTTGCGTGGCAAGCGATGCTCACGTTCTGTGAGCACGTTATGTCGCGCAAGGAAGCGGCGGAAAGGCAGCGAGAAGAGGAACCCCTCTCCCAGCCAATCCGCCGGAGAAGGCTCGGGCGCAGACGGTTGGCCTATATCCGCCGCTTTCCATTCTGACCGGGACCCGGGTGGTGGTTTTGGGGGAGATTGCCGCCCGTCGTATGATCCCTCCACTTTCGGCGTACCTCCACTTTCGGGTACGCCGAGGTTCTGACACAGGCAGGCCTCTCCGCGCTGGATAGCCGTGGCGTGGGGCAATGTCCCTACACTGCCGGGTATCCATGAGGATTTACCAACGTTAAAAAAAAAGCGACAATAGTATGTATGTACCAAAGTGGACTATCAGCCTATCTGACGATTTTACTTAAAAGGAAAGAAATCAAAATTTTTCATTACGAGGAGACTTGTTTTAAAAAGTATGATATTCATATTTATGTGTTGAATCCAAATTACTTGTTTTGTTTGAGTTGCTGTGTTGTTGAAATGACAGCTTATCAAAACTTTACCAATAATAATCGATGCGCTGTCGCTTGGAGAACGTGTAGGTATTATGTGTTTTTGTTTGCTCTAGTCATGTCAGTGTCATCGCGTGATGTTCGTTATGTGCAAGCCGGTTCTATCTCGATATTTTTCTATTTCTGTCACGACGCGGGTGGCAAAACACCGTAAATCCAACAATATTTTTATTTGGGTATATTGCTCACATATTTCTCTATTATCACAAAGTGACCGAGCCCGCCCCACTCGGCTTGTTGGGGAGTTTTTCCAGCATTA
Source organism: Synanthedon myopaeformis (assembly GCA_944738685.1). Classification (NCBI taxonomy): domain Eukaryota; kingdom Metazoa; phylum Arthropoda; class Insecta; order Lepidoptera; family Sesiidae; genus Synanthedon; species Synanthedon myopaeformis. The sequence goes on from OX122919.1 coordinate 6,075,830, forward strand.
AATACATGTGGCCGCTAGGTCTGTACTCAAAGCGATTTATCGCTTTCAGATTACCTTTACCATGAGTTTACAATGACTGCACTCTTTACTCAGAGATGGTGATAGAGGCCCTAAGACACATGGTTTTGATAGACAGAAATATCGTCAGATAATACAAGAAGATTAGGAAAAAAATAATATAGAGGAAAATAGAATTTGGTTTCTAAGGAAACGTTGGAATGAAAGGAATTCGTCCAATACTTTTATTAGTGTATTATGGAACAGAACATACACTTTGGTTTTGGCCGTCGATCAAGTTATAATTGAAAAGTTATTGTTGGCTTAGGGTCCGCAGCCCCGCGTACTGTGGGCACGTATAAATTTAATTAAAAGTAACCACCTCCCTCGCAGATCGTTATCCTTGGTCGTCTTGCACTAACTTAAATGAGGCCATTTTAATTAATGTTTCTTTGGTCAATGTTATTACACCCAGTCTCTTAAGGGCACGATGCACGAGTGAGTGAAGTATAATAAGTATTTAGGAGAAATTGTTTTCTTAATTCACTATATTAAGAATAACCGAAGACAGAATGCAAAGCATTACATTCGCTTCATTCATTACATTACATTACATTCAAAGCACTTGTTGAACTCGCCAAAATAATAAAACATGCGGTAGCAATTCCAATATTTCAGAAAAACCTTTATGGATGTATAGCTGTTGCTAATATGATTTTAAATGTGTTGATGTTTTCATGGAAAAACATTTTTGGCTTTTAGTCAGTAATTACAAGAATTCGTTCCGCAAAAATGTAACAAATTTTTCACATTTTAGAATTATACCAAACATGAAATTAATTTCAGTTTTTTGTTTCCATCAAAATCTTCATATTACTAGATATGTCATGTTTTTTTTATATGTATTGCTACGACCAATTCATAAAAAAAAACAATATACAAGTAATTTTGGAATTATATAGTATGAAACTGCTAAGCTGCTCAAGTTGAAAAGTGAGCTCTTAAATACTTGTTCTGTCTTCACATTGTGTATCTTTCGTTTCATTATCTTTAATATATACCGCGAAAATTCCAACAGTCATCATTTTCGGCCTAATTAGTGAGTTAATGGTTTTAATTATATAATAATTGCCACTTGTCTGGCCTTTGATTCCATTTTATTTTTTATATTTTATTACTTATTAGTGGCTCCGGGTTCAAAACTATCCTATCTTTTAATTTGGACTAAATTACATATAGTTACAAAGTTTGATCAAAATCGGTCCAGTAGTTTAGGAATTTGTGACACGTAATTTTTATATATTAAAAAATTATCAAATAAGTAATCCTACTTAGTATCGATACTTAATAATGTTTGCACAGCCACTCAGAGAGTGTCTTATTTTCTAAGTTATCAAATGGATTCTGCAAATAAAGACTTAAGATGAGTCGCTACGATTTTAGTGTATAATTTTTTTAAAGATCAAATAATTTATTTAGAATATTACGAAAAGTGAAAAAATTGGTATAGTGGATGGAAAAATTCTCGTGATCAATCTTATAGACCAGGTTGCTACCCTCATAAGCCTCACAGTTACGACAGCTATTAGGAAAGCTGAGGACAGGAGAAGACGGAAACAGTGATGGCCGATTTCTACAAGGCATTTTGAAGCAGGCACGAACAACAAGAACAACTTTATAGTTAAATAAGTCATTTTAAAATAGTTAATACAGTATAAGGCATCTGTCTTAGTTAGTTATTGATATTATCAAGCTCTCAAATGCTCAACGAACAATTTTCCTTTTACTTCTGCCATACGCTTTTAAAAACTAAGATGCAGAGCCTGGCACATAGACGCAAAATTGCCAGTCTATGTGTGTGTCTTTTATAAGATGTACTTCGGAGAGTGTGCTCAGGAGCTGCATGAGCTTATACCGCCTTCCCCTTTCTTGCATCGGACATACAGTACAGACGTATGGTTGGTTACAATCCTCATCTTATCGAAATCTCTCTTTTTCGGACCAAGCGCTTTAAAACATCCTTTATAATGCGCACTGCCAAGGTTTGAAACTCCCTGCCGGGCGTCTGTATTTCCGAGCTTATATAACCCAAATCTTTTGAAATTTCGAGTGAATAGGCATCTTCTGGGTGAACTCGCTCCATCATAGGCTTCATCTTCGCAACACAGCTGGATGTTGGCTGTGTATATGAAATGGAAAAGCCAACACACAGCTAATTATATGAAAATGGGTCGAAAATAATAAAAAAAAGTAACAGCGAAATGTTACATTATATTTCTTCATAATTCATGAGATACATGTTTACATTTGTGCCAGTAACGGTTACTGTCTTTCTAAAAAGGAAAAATATTTTCTAAATGATGTAACCAAAATTATTAAACCATTCCGTACTCATCCACATCGGAGACAAGAGATTTGGAGGCGACGCGATTTTCCTGAGGTTTTACCGGATCTAAAGCGTAACTAACTGCATGACTTGAAATGTGTTTTCTTCTACAAACAAATCCCGGATTTCGTTGGATTTACTCTACAATATATATTATCTTCAACAACAACAAAGTAACGTAAAACGAGATTTTGAAGTCGGATTTGTGAATTTAAAATGAGGTAGTCAGATTTCAGCCTTGTAACATTTATGAATTTTTTATTTAAATGATTGAATTTAAATTATCGTTTGATGGTAAATTGAGTTGATTGATATTTTAATTCACAAGTTATTGCTATCTGCTACTTGTGCACGTTATAATAGTATTTCTTATTAAAAAAAATATATATCTAGGATCTATGTTTCCAAATTAGTTGCGCCAATTTTTTGATTAAATATGCAATTTTAATGAATTTAATCCATAAAAAACAATTACACGAAAATCGATCCTTCCAATTGCCGAAATAATATATTTTTTAAAGATAAGTGCGTGTAAACTGATCACGACTGAAAGGTCAAGCAAGAAATGTTCATAAGTACGCGAGTTCAATACGCAGGAAAAAATAATTGGGAATCACTGTCTTAAAACTACAATAAGGTATCCAGTTTTAATAAAAATAATATTACACGAGGGAAATGGTATATCCAAGTTATATACATAAAAGAGTTTCTCAATTTAAGAAAGAATCTAGCAGTTTTACGGTGCCCAGGGGACACGCCCGATCGCTTTGACTACAAAGTATTATTTCATCTGAATTCCTACAATCGGCCTATATTGCATTAAATCGAAGTAGTTTTTCGTTATTTTCGGGGGTCGGATGACAAAAAAGGCCAATATTCTTATTCCCGTGGACGTTTACTGCTGCTGCTATAACAATTTTTCCAAATTGGATTTGTATCTAAGAATTGGATTATAAGTTATGCAGAAACCATGTTTTTTATTTATGTTTGATTACACACGTATAAGTATGACACATAGAATGAGACCTTAAGTATGAGTCCTTAACGCCCTCTATTTTTTCTATTTTTTTTTTGCGCGAAATTTAACTTTAAGTTACAAAACAATGTAATTTAAAATTTTTATTTTTTAAAATTTGTATAGGATAAAAAGTATTTTGGCGTTATATACACACATGACACTAAAATTCTTTTAAAATAAAATCTTAAGAGACAAATGGGTATTTAAAAAAAAAATAATTAAATTTTGAAGTTTTAACATTTCGATAGGTAAGGTAGATTCGATGGATAAGGTAAATTTATTGTCTCCAAAAAAAAATATAATGTTATTTTATATACGTTTTAACATTATACTAACCTGTAAATATAAATATTGATACATTTTATTTCCTTCCATATTTTTTGTCGTCTGCCTATCTGTTACACATAGCTGTAAATAGTAAGGATTTCCTGGTACATAGGTACAATTTATTCATTGCACTAAACTGTTCACATTCAGTTCGTATCGCATTGCGCTTATAGTAACAAGAGAACGGAAAGGATATCCCGAATGAAGATAACGGAACGTGTTTTGTATTCACCCAAACTTGTTGGCTTTATAAATGGCCGAGATCAGGATGTAAATAACTATTACCCAATCTGCGGTAAAATGGGAAAACTCACACTATTATCAACCTATTTTATGTTCGCATTTTATTACTGTGTTTATACTTAATTTTTGGTTTAGAAAACTTCTTAAGACGCGTTGAGCATTCTTGTACTCCTAAACTACTGAACCAATTTTGATAAAACTACGTAACTATGTGTAATTTGGTCCAACTTAAAAGATATGATAGTTTTTATTTCAATTCATAATATTTTTTATTACAAATTATTTGTTTATAATATGAGAAAGAGTTATAAATTACCTTACACCGGTATCTGTGAGAATTTAATAGAACTCACAGATAACTTTTAAAATAAGTTTTAAAACAACTGATGGTTCCATGAGATTCTCACAGATGGCGGTGTAAGGTAATTAATCGGCTGGATTAAGTAAATATTTATTATAAAAATTGCACCCCGGGCGAAGCCGGGAGCGAGACAGCTAGTATATTTATAAATGGAAGAGTGTATTTGGAAAAAATAAGAAAAAATAGAGGTCTACACCGCTATGATTAATAAATAAAATTTGCAATAAAGGAAATCGAAACAGAACTTTATAAGTAATATATAATCAGTAAATTAACAATTACTCTATTGAGATTCGGTGTAAAACAACATACACAATTTTTTTAATATTACAACAAATGCCTGATATACAAAGTAAATAGAATTAAATCTAAAAAAAATGTCAATACGAATCAAATATGGAAGAAGCTGTCGTTCGTCACGTCAGAGGATAAATTATAACATGGGCTATATATAGAACAATAATATCTAAATATTTTTTGCATTTATAGCTTTAATTTGATAATATTTTGACGAAATACTCATATACTTGTAAAACAAAAGTTTCTTGATGTAAATTTCATGTCAATTCTATTATTGCATTGATGTCTGGAGTTGAACTATTGAACGGTTTCGCATTGTTAGCGGTGGCAGGTTTTTCTACTCCAGCACGTTTATTTATATGTAAGTTAGTCGCATAGGTATTTCTGAACACTTTTTATTTAAGGTAAATAATATAATTTATACAGTTCTGTAAATTCTTTCATTAAATTAATGTCTAATAGCATTATTATTATAATTTGTAGCAAAATTTCCATTCGGTTAAACATGCAAATTGAAAATCCGTCTCGTCTGTGGGTGTTATGCTGAGTCAAGTAATACTGATCTTCAACCACTTACCTCTGAACAGACTGTCTGATACAAATGAATGACAGCTCTTTTGTGTCAAAATGGTTACGCATTATGAAAGATAACAAAATTTAGCGAAACATCTCTTGCGATATTGTTTTTAGACGGTAAGAGTTTTTCAATATAATCGCCATCTTAAATCTTAGTTTTTATGCCTCTAGGCTCCAACTCAAAATAAACAACTCATTTTAAGGTCCATTTCTTCAAGAAATTGCCAAACATGACATAAAAAATTGTTATAAGTTAAAAGATTTCGTTAAACAAAAAGTCATATATATAATTAGATATAATATAGTATAGATAGGCGGAATGTATGTAAGTAAATGAAGTCTAAAATGTTTTTTTTTGTTACTTAAGACACTATTTTATTTACATACTAGCTGTTACGCGCGACGTCCGCGTAACTTTATAAAATATAGCCTTGTTACAGTTGTTACTCGTTGATAATGTAGCTTTCTATAAGTGAAAGAATTTTTAAAATCGGTCCAGTAATTTTTGAGTTTATTCATTACAAACATACAAATTTAGACTTGTGAACTCTCGTGAAAACTTATATATATACTCATAATAAATAAATTTAAAAGCAATTAAATACAAAATTAACAAGAGCGAGACGGTCATAAATAAACAATTCTAGATACGACTATAATTACGAAGTTTAATTCTTGTTAAGAAACATGAACTCTAGTTAGCTAGTACGTACAGTTAGAAATATATTATTGTGTCTCACACATCATAAGTATTCATAACGCACAACGACCACCCGTTGCCAACTCATGTGAGGAGAAACGAATCAATTTTGTGTATGTAGTTTCATTCCGCCGTATAACACACGTCATCTTTCAAAAATGTTACATATTCATCCGCTACGCGCTCTCATTGAAGAGTTTAACTCATTGCAGTCTTACTCTTATGTTCGCTTGATTTGATTTTATTTCACACATTAAATTCAAAAATAAACTATATTTTAACTTTAATCTTAGAAATTCTAAAAGCTTTGTTAATGGGATACGGGGAAATATAGTTTCCTTTTGTGAAACTCCGAATATAGAATATTAATTTTGATTCGCAGTTTGGACCCTCTGGCGGCATTGCATTATTGAAGTAAGAACCTAGGCATTGAATTCCAGATGTAACAAATCTAATAATGTTATTACTTTAACTATGCTTAGGGATGGGTTGTTTGAAATTGGAGTTGTATGCTTTATATAACTTCTAAAGATCTTATTCAATGCACGTCTTTTTGCACATTATAACATGTTTTTGCGAGGACTATAAACAACAATAGCTTTTATCAATGGCCGCTAGAAAAAAAAAAAAAAATGATGCCAACCCTCCATACTAATAAGTTACCCAATCCCCTTTATTGTTTGTACTTAGGTAAAGCTTACGTTATGTTGCGTTAAATTAATATAAAAAATCCCTTTTTTATATTTATAGTTAGATTGGAATTTTAGGTTCAATGGGTGCTTTTTTAATTATTATTTATTGTTACACATATATTTGTAATTATTAACATAACAAAGAGGTATAGTAATCAATATTATTTTAAGTCCATAGTATAATTTCATTATTAATACTTACCTAATGATAAATCACTTTTAGGGGGGAATTGGAATTGGAAATTGGAGGACGGCAAGGGAAATTTTTTTTCTTTGTATTTTGTAACTTAAGTGCTTTTAATATAATAAAATCTACACAAATCTCACGACTACTGTAGATTTTTGAGTTTAGTAAAAAAAATCATTCGTTTCTTATTTCATTTTTTCAAATTTCATGCAGTATTTGCCCTATCCGAAATTCATTTAAAAACTGATTCCATAGGAGTATCTATACTGCGTATATGTAAATTATAAATACAAAAATGTGTATAATTTTTTAAGATAAATATGTTACTTCATCTTTTGTAAGTGTAAATTAAATACGTTTAGAGAGTTCGGCTAAAGTGACAGTGGCATATTAACGTTGTGGACAGCTGGGCACCGCCGCCGGATGTTCTCGAAATAAAGTGTCCTCTCCTCTCCTCACCCCTCAGCCCGCATCCCGCAGGTGGCCACTTTGAGCATGCATCATGACTGGTATGATACTATCTTGTAACATTATTAATTATGTCCGTTTCAATTTAGAATCGCATTGTTTCATTTGGACGATTTATACTTTATTTTTGAGAGAGGAGATTCGACTTCCGTACTAATTTATGAGCCCAATGAGTCGAGTGGTTAAGGTGCTTGTCTTGGTCCTGTGACTCAGAAGTCCCGTGTTCGATCCCCGGCATTGACTTTGAAAATAAACCTTTTGAAGATGACTCTAGTCTCGGTGAGCAGGGTTTCTCTCCCTGTTCGTTGTATGGTTATGGTTATTCCATAACACTGCCTAACAAAAGAAATTATTTTAATGTTTCCTTCACTTTATGAGTCAATTCTTACCGATTTTGGGTAGAAATAAACCAATATGACAAAAAAAATATTATTAGTTTTATTATATATATATGTACTCGTAGTTTCACTGAGGTGAGTTTCTATGAGGTGAAAAAAAAAATTAGTATAACAGGTGAAAGTTTTTCAATTTTAAAGGATTAAGACAAAACAGTAAATATTAATTGCCATAATTATGCTAACAACACTAAAAGTGTGATCGTTATTTTTTTAATGGTAGATAAAATGTTGCTTTCATATCTTGTCACTAGAGACAACAGAGAAGTGTACCGTACTCACTTAAAATGTAAAATTAAAATTTTTTTTAAATTAAAACGTTTTTATAAAATTTTAGAGAATCGCTTTCTTAGGTGTTGACTTGATAATAATGGACTTTAATTATCAACTAATTTTCAGATAATTTTTCAGATTTTTAATTATCAACAAATATACTAATAATACGAGTATACTACATTTAAGCTGAATCACAACTTGATGCCACTTACGCTTAAACCAATTATATAGTAACATAATAAAACCCAGCAACGAATAATGTAAATTAGATTCTGATTACGATCGATTTAAATGGGAAACAGACGTGTGGATTATGGTCACGAATAGTTAAATTAGCATAAGGCATTGCCAATTACTCGGAAAATCGTTGAACTGAAATAGTATGAAATGAAGACACGCCCTTTTACAGCACTGTTACGTTCTTTGATGATTCATTTCATTCGTAAATGTTCGCGCTGAAGATAGAAAAATTATAAACAAAGAGTTTTCCACATCACTTATTCGCAAGGAAGTAAGGGACTTCGATCATTGCAAGAGTCGAGGCAGCGGCGGAGGCGTGTAGTAGACGGGTAGGTCATGACTAGACCTATTTTTGGTTCCAAGGTTATCCTATACTTATCGGACACGTTGTATATATTTTCTAGTAGTCCGCTCACTGCAAGAGTTGAGGCAGAGGCGAGAGCTTATAGTTACCCATACGGGTTTCGACCCTGTGACTGCCACTCATCTAGCTTATTATGTTATCACGTTCAAAGTTAAAGATAACAATTTTTCAATTGAAGAAATCTCCGTAGATTCTGTTCCAAAGTTATAATATTTATTAGCATAAATTAATTATAAATTGAATGTAGTAATAGCACAGAATGAAACATTATTTCATCGTGTTTCAAGTTAATTTGGTTAAATCCGTGAAAGTTAGTAATTCCCTATATTTAGTTGTTGTCATGTCGGTTTGCATGATTTAGAACCTAAAACCCTTTTCTCATAAACTGTTCCCACAAATGTCGGCCAAGCGCGTAGCGCGACGTATGTACGTACTTCATAGTTATGGGCCAAGGCAGATATCTCCTGTTTATATACTACGGATCGCCCACGGTTTCGTTCGCTAATAGTTTTAAATTTGTACGTAGTAACTCTAAGGGCCTCTTTCACCATGTGTCAAGTAGGCTAACCGCCATTTAAAGTCACCGGTAACCGGGAATGAAGAAACATTAAAAAGAAAATAATAAAAAAAATTCGCCCAAGGATCGAAGGACGCCTGTAGTCTCGATTAATCGATCACTATGATGTATTGGACACCAAAACATAGTTAAAATAAAATATAAATAATAATAATATCCTAATAAATAGTTAAATAATAAAAAATTTGTGTAGATGGATGTATGGATGTTGTTACTCTTTAACGAAAAAAAAAAACGGATTAACGGATTTGGAGGAAATTTGGCATACAGATTGTTTATTACCTGGATTAGTTTGTAGGATACTTTTTTCCTGAAAAAATGTACGGTTTGCCAGTGCTAAAAATATAAAAAGTTTGGCACCACTGTCGTCGTGGCGCCGCCACCATCGTCACAGCGATAAATATGTAGGATACCTACTTCTCAGGTGTTATATTTTAAATTTTCTACAATTAATCAGCTAGTAAATTTATAATAAAGATAAAGACATTTCTGATGAGGTCGCTTTTAAAAAATTGCGAGAGGTCTTTTTTACTAATTCAAGTCTAATTATTAAAATAATTTAATACACAATAGCAGAGCCCATTACTGTATTTTCATATTATTTCTTATCATTCATCCTACTATAACTAGACAAATAATGGAATTTATTTATTTAAAATCATTGCAAATATAATCCATTCTGCATACACTTACAGCCACAATTATATCGACAAGCCTTAGTGGAATAAATAAATTGTTTTTATTTTGACTCCTAACTTAGAACATATTATATTTTGCAAGGTCAACTATTGAATCGAACTTATTAAATTTAACCTCAGTCTGGGTATTAAGTTTCACCTTCAGAGCATCGTAATATGGTTTCCATGATACAAAGTCTAGTCCTATATACTCGTACATGTAATACGTTCATTTCTGAATAATTATCAATGATGTGATTAATATTAATGTACATACCTATGCTATTTTATAATACATAATTATTTTCTTGTACATTTGGTTCGGTTATACTCATATAATATTTGAAAGTTCCCAGAAGATCCGTGCCCATTTTTCTTTAATGCTGATATATATTTGTTAGGCCTTAATTTATAATTTTAATTTTTACATGATCCTAGGGACCAGTGCTTTTTTTCTGTATGAATGGACACAATGTCCTTTTCTGTACCCCTGAAAACTTTGTATGCAAAATTTCATAATGTATGATTGAGTAATTAAGGCGTGGAAGCGTAACTAACAAACAAACTCACTTTCGCATTTATAATATTATGATTCTGAGAACTCGGCAGCTCCAACAATTCTCCGAACACGTTTATTTGTATTGGAAATGTTTATTATGAGTTCTTTCTAACATTCACGACAAGGAAAAGATGACGACACAGTTAATGTAAGCATTGAAGGAGGAATAACGTTCACATGTTTATAGTATATCCCTCATTGCTGAGATCGGAAAGGGAGAGCAATAAAACGCGAGAGGCATGGTCGACTTCTAAATAAAAGGGCAAGAGTAGGCAAGTATTATGCTCGTTCCGTATATATGTATAAAAAAAATCAAACGAGGATGTAGGACAGCGGGTGCGTCACTCCGCTCTCCGGGCCATTAATTTCTGCTTTATTATAAACACAGGAGACGACTAAATCATAAACACACCACTTTAAAGTGCACTCTGCGTGCCCGCTTCTATAAACTACTTGCTTCTAACTACTTTCAATCAAACTAATTTATTAACTGAAGAAGTTTCACTTTGTAATTTTTTTTATTATTGTAATGTTTACACATTATTTCTTGGAATGAAAACATTTATAGAGAAATATTGACATTTTTGTCGCATTAGGAAGTAAATATATTACATATTTTATTCAGTTCAATTCAGCTTTTGTCTATAGAAGCCAGTAGTTTTGTATGGAGATGCCTGCGCGTCCGTTCAGCTTTCCGAATCTTTTCAACTTTCGCGCTAAACAAGCGAAAATGAAGACAAGTTTGTTTTATCACTCGCATGCTAACCGCTGCGTTCAGCCGCGTTCAGGGGTGTTCAGTTGATATAATTTTCACAATTTAAAGAGCGATAGCGATAACGACGAAAGAAATAAATATACATTTGCTTAGTATATGAGTACAAAGTAAGTTCTTAATTAAATAATGACCATACACATTCTGCCTACTTTGCCTGAAGGTTTGTATATAATGCATCCGTGCAAAGCCGGGGACGCGTGGCTAGGAAATAATAAACAATCGTTTGTTCTTTGCCTTTAAGTGTTTATTAAAAAGAAATTTGAGGGAAGCTCATTCAAGCATCAGCTGGGAGGAATGTTAGAGATAAACTAAACAAGTCTATTCCTTCAGAAAGATTGTGTATGCAATAAACATACCTACCTACCTAATTAAGGATCGGTGTTGTTGTGTTTGAGCACGTGAAGTGAGAAATGCCAGAACACATTCCCTTACTATTCCGATATTACTTTCATTTTATTTTCAATTTGTTTATTATTATTTTTTCTCTATTGATAGATGATGGAGTGTCAGAGTAGAGCATTGTTCCAGGTAATGTTCTCATCACAATAACAGCATGTGATCAATACTTCAATGACAGATGACATCGAAAAACACACACAGGCTCAAATCTGGCCGATATTAGAACATGTTGCATTGACTTGACCTGACTGCTTTAGACTTGACGGACCTGTTTTGGAAAACTAAGAAAAATTATAGACTTGACTTGACTTGACTTGACTAACTAGTGTCTGGATCTGCTACTTTTGATTTTAATTTCAATTTTGCCTTTTCTTTTAAAAAAAAAAGCTATTACAAATTGATATTTTTACAAATGACACTGGCAAAATCATAACGCGACAATCGACATTAACTTGACACTGGCAGACAATGGCCATTTTAAAATGAGCCGCATTGCCATTTAAACCTAAGAAGAAGAAGAAGAACATGTTTCTGTAGTATTGATACCAACTCGACTATTACTGCGAGATATTTAATATATAAAAACTGTATTTCTGCAGTTACAACGATAACATTTGTTTAAATATGAAACGTGATACATATATTAGGTATTCTATTACGTATTACGTATCATACATCTTTATCAAATAATGTTTATAATAAACATTACTCATGAAGTTAATTAGATGTTAAAACTTATAAATGATTGTTCATAGGTAAGTTCAACAAATGTATTTTACACGTTATCCCTCGATGTAATATAGATGTGAAAGGTATTTTGTTCACGTACACAATGATGATGGCGAAATTGGTAAAACGATAAATTATGCGCATCGGAAAAAATAACTCATTTGCAACATGTGCTAACTGTCGCGGTCCAGAGTTATGTATGTGTTATTAATTTCTGTTTGTTTAATATTTATTGTGAAAATTCACTGTTGATTTGTGGAAATGTAAAAACAGAAAGGAGAATTATCTGCGAGTGTAATTTGCGTGTAATAAAGTAGTGGCATGGGCACACTGCGTTTCTTGTTTATTTGGGTAACCCATCTGACGGCATGTAACCACCCCCTTACAGAAGACCACCTTGAAATATGAGTATGTGTGCTGTGTTTCGGTGAGTGAGTAAGAGATGCCAGAGTCCATTTCCCTATACCAATCCCTTATCCTCAATCTCACTATGGTCGGCAACACACTTACAGCACCTGTGGCGGTAGCCGTAGCCACCTACCATTAAGTGCACCGTCAGCCTGTCTGTCGGCTTTAACATAAGGAAAATGACAAGCAATATCTTGTATCTCTATTGTATCTATTGTAAACGGCGTTATCGATTAGGGCTTAGGGGCTTATGTAGGAAAGGAAGGAACACTATCGTATACACGTATACATGAGGTTTTATATTTGTCCTATGTGGCAATACAAAGCAGGCTGTGTGTTCGTCCAGCGAACGGACCACCATTGAACCAAAGAAACCAACCCGAAATAATTTTAAAAGATTGTGAGTGTAGGTCTAGAGGTACACACTGATAGTTGCATTTAATCCCTTCTTACCAAAGGTCGGCTGACAATATAACTTTTTTTTGTTATTTTATCCGCAATCAGTCAAAATAACTATAATCGGATCTGTTATTTGTTTAATTTTAAATTGTGAGAGTGTCCTCCAACAAGAATACCACTCTTAATAATAATGAGAAAATTTTTACTCCTTCGGTTAAATTTAGCTGGATGAAATTTTTTTTGTCCAGCTCCAGTATGTGTGCCCTTTTCAATCTTTTTGGTCGATTGCTGCAAAGAAGCTTTTCGGCTAGCTCACTTGGCCTTCAGGCGATTCTTATAATTTTTGCAGATTTTAGCAATTTTCTCTCTTATGGTAGGTATATTCGAGAAATGATTCACTTCAGAGAAATTATTTGGTTATAAACCAGGGTGCCCTGAGAATAGTTTTTAGTATGGCATTATGAGACCGCTGGAGAATTTCTACGTTGGAATGGCTAGCAGTACCCCACAGCTGAATCCCATACGTCCATATAGGTTTTATAGCCACTTTATAAATGAGTAGTTTATTTTCCGTCGATAGGTTAGAAGATCTACCCAGAAACCATAGCAGACTTCTGAATCTAAGATTATTGCATCTCGTTTCGCTTTGATGTGATTTTTCCAGATCAGACGCCGATCCAAGTGGAGACCTAAGTATTTTACTGATTCCACATGTCGCAAGATTTCGTTGTTTAAAGAAACGGGACAACAATTGCCGTAGCGGCAATTGATAATATAACTGACAAAATATAATGTAACGTATAATGTAAAGCCTGACATACCTATTCATTGCTGTTACGAGTATACTTTTGCTAAGCGATGAATTTATAATATTATATACATATATTTAGATGAACCCATGAGAACATTACTTATTTTTGGATGGAAGGTATCCTATGTTCTTTTCTGTATCCCTGACAAAGTGTAAACAAAATTTATGATGATTGGTTGGGTAGTTAAGGCGTGAAAAGTTAACAGAAAGACAGACAGACAGATTTCAAAACTCTAACTTCTATAGTTAGTTTAGAAATAGCAATTTTAAAAGTGTAGTACTAAGTTTTGACGGCCAGTGTATTATCTACTCGTAGTATGGATCTATTACAGATTAAGGTTATTCTTGTAAGCTCATATTGTTTCTGCACTTTAAAAACCTAAATATGGGTTTTTGAATGTTATGACTGATTCATGCTTATTTGTAAACCCAAGCTAAAATTTCCGAATTGGCTTAGCCGACTTAGATCAAATTTCAATAGTAACTACGTAAAGTGAAAGTACTTTCGTAAAGTTAAGGTAATATAATCTGGGCTATATTTGTGTTACATGCTTTTTATTTTAAAATTAATAAATACGAGGCATGCGATAAAAATATGAAGAAAAAACCTAGTTTTTGTTAGGTTATGGTAGATGTTATATTGCTACCGTCACCTATTATCACAAGAAACACCAAGAATGGTTGCAAGTATGCTACTAACCTTGATAGAGGGCAAAGGATTAGGGATCTCCTACTCACTCACTTCACGGTATAAGTGTTTAATAATAATAAAAATGTAGAAATATTAAATAAAATAATTTTTAATGATAACTTGAAAACATTGTTTGAAATTGACAAAAACACGTTATAACTTTTTATCGTTTTCGTATTGTTTTCCTCCCTAACAACTCCTTTACAAAAGTTTAATTAATATCAAACTTTCAATGAGGAAGTTTTATAACCAGAATATCTTCTGAAACAAATTGACGATGGCAATTTCTTTTTTTTTACTATTGTGACAACAAAAATTGACGAGTTTTTTCATTTTAATTTACATTTCAAATAGTTGGTAGAGAATAGAGCACTAAAACTAAAATTATAAAATCAAATCAAATGATATGCTACGCTTAATAGTAGCTAGGATATAATTGTCCCGCGATGAAAAGGTTGTAAGCGCCTTATTTTCTACGTCGCTTACGCGTTTCGTTCAAATCCATGCTAAATAAGGCGTACTGAGTAGTACAGTACAGCTTCTGTGGAACATAGAATCTGGTATGTTGTAAATTTATATGATTGTAAAAAAAATATTTTTCACCTCTCCAGCACGAAAAGGGTGCATTTGGTGCCTAAAAACGCGCAGAAAAATCGATTTTTTGGCGAACGTGATTCGAAATTCTAACATCACACTTTGCAATTATTCGACGCAGAAAAAAGAAAAAGTGCGTTCAAAATCTCTATAAATAAATAAATACAATAAATATGAACAAAAAAAAAATTGTTTTTATTTATTGAAATTTAAGTTGGTAAATTGTATTATTGCTATTTTTAATTCGTAATATTTAAAATAAATAACAGTAAACATTAATATCACATATTTAAGAATATCATGTTTGGTTTTCATAAAAAAGTCATATTTAATTTCGGCACGCAACCAAAAAAGGAATGGTCCGTTCGGAAACTCATTTTGGCCTAGCTATTTAAATCACAGGAATAAAATCTTATTTTTATTTATTGAAATTTAAATTTGTAAATTGTATTATTGCTATTTTTTAATTGCAATGTTTAAAATAAATAATAGTAAACATTATATAAATTACTTAAAAATATCAAGTTTGGTTTTCATCGAACACAACATCTAAAAAAACAATATTGTAAAACAAAATGAAATCAACCTTTTTTCAGCATTAGGTCTTGGTGTTTTTGTACTGTTTTGATAAATATAAATAAAAAATGAATACGTCCAGCGGTGAAGATTCTCTTATTCCAAAAGAATTAAGAGAATAAGTATCAAATGCCGAACTTATTCCAGAAAAGTCGCGTGAAAAATATCTTCAGGCGTACGAATTATTCAATAATTGGCGTCTGTCAAAAGGTGCTAAAACTTATTCTGAGACGGTGTTTTTGTCATATTTCATGGAATTATCCAAAACAAGGCTACCAAGTACGCTGTAGAGTATTTAATTTAGTTATAATTTATGTGACTATGGCTATAATAAACATAATATTTAAAATTGTCTTAATTGATTTTCTTAACTAAAGATAACCTAGTAACGCTTTTCTCGCTGTTGAGGTGAAAATTTGTATGTTTAACACGAGAGCAAATTTTATTATGTCTCGTGCCTTTAAATCACTCACTTCGCTCAGTAGTCTATATTAGAATCACTCGCTACGCTCTTGATTCAATTCTATAGACTACTTCGCTAGTTCGTGATTTAAAGTCTGCACTCGCAGCAAAAACAATTTTGCTCTCTAGTTGAACAAATAACTATTGCGATCAGGATAAAAATTTACAACCCATGTTTTAAACGTCAATACAAAATGTTAAAGGACTCCTCAAAATGTTTTGTTAAAAATGAAAGACATGCCAATCGCCGCCGCAAAGATATTATGCAAGCACAAACAGGCGTCGGTCAACATGCCGTGGCGAGCTTCAGGAAATTTGCATAGGGGCGTATTTCACTAAAAACTCTCTTGTATTTGAACATTTCGCGTGATTGCATTTCGCCTTTGTTTATATTTGAAACATTTATTGTTAACTCAAACAAGAAATAAATTTAAGTAAGATTTTCCCTTTAAGTTAATTATTTAATTTTATTCATAGACAACAAAGGAGGAAACGTAATGTGAGAATTTAATAAAGGAATTTTTTATGTAGCTTAGAAATTGTTTCTCAGCAATTTATTTGAAATATTTTTGTTTATATTTTTAAAACCTAGATTTTTATTTCAATCTGCTTTAATTATATTATATATTTTGTAAAATATTTTTATCGAATCTGGGACCCTTGATTTAGATAGCTAACGCAATAACCACTCGACCGTAGGGGTTCGCCATATATAATTCTTACTATGAAACATGGAACGAAAATAGAGATTAGATCCACGAGAATTGCAAGATTTACACAAGAATATTTACAGTTGTAAACAAGATGCTTTTGCTCTGTTTACCTTAATACATAGCTGTGAGGCATTTCCGATACGGTGCTTTCACTTCACGTGAAAACCCTCTGCAACAACACTGCTTCGTTTGCACATATATAATAAATATGTTTATGAGATCGTGGCTAAGATAAAAGGCATCGCGACGAAAATATTTTTCTTCCTGTATATGAAGAAACAGTCACGTCCACTGCCAAACACATTATTATTGTGGATGACTACAAGAAAATATGTTATTGTATTTAGTTTTCTTATTATATCAGCGGAAATATATTTTCTTTGGCTCAAATGGTACAATAATAAAAATCCCTCGAGCACAATAGAGGAATTATTTTGAATTTTATTTTTGTTCCATATAAATAAATATATTATAGTTCTAAATAGTTCTGGGATACCTTGGTCTACTTATACTGTATGTTATAAGCAAGAATCTATGATTTTTTTTAACAAAAAAAAAAAAAAATTCAAGCTCAAGCTAAGCTAAGCAGAGCTCAAGCTCAAGTCAATTCAAGACAAGTGTTGGTTCTCCAGTCGATAAAATTAATTAAAAAAAAAGAACTTTGTATTAAGCTTTTAATGAAGCTGTTACGAACAAATAAATAAATATACAATTGAAACAATGTTGGTCTACGTTGGCATTTCTCGTAGTTAATTAGTTCAAGAAATCCTTATTCAGCTAATTAAAGGAAGTGATCATTATTGGAAAACACTTTGAGTTAACCAATTTCATTATTTCGCTTGAGATAAATGGATTTTATGTTCACATACTATATTTCCATTTGGAAAGCTTATTTACTCGGGTACTTGCTAAGTATACTATCGCTCTACCACTTTAGAAATTGAACGAAAAGCTAATGTTGATACTAAAGATAGGGCAGCTCTACAGTGAATTTTTGTTTTAAGCTAACACTAGCTGGTAGTTTTACATTTATATTGAATTTAATTGTCTAGTATTTTAAATGTTCTTTTATTACTTATACGTATTAAGGACATGCTGTACGAACGTGGGAACTCAGTGATAGTTATTTAAGAGAATTTGTTATCTCAACTTACTATAATGAAGACAGAAGACAGAATTTTCAACTCGCGGAAATAATAGATTGACATTGCAATTTTAAATGTACATACAATTTTTGGCTTTTTGTCATTAAGTAATTACAAGAATTCAACCCGCGAGAATGTCATAAATTCTGCATATTTTAGAAAACAATTATACTAGATATAAAATTAATTTTTATTGTTTGTTTCCATCCAAACCTTCATAATATCTCAGAAATGTCATGTTTTTTATGTATTCCTATGACCAATAACTAATGAGTAATCATGGAATTACGTAGTGTGGAATTTGTAAGCGGCTTCAACTTTTCTTGTCTTTTAGATTATTTGTAGTACGTAATGACGTAAGTACTTAGTCTTTAAAGTTATTTGTACAGTGGGAGGCAATTCAGAAAATTCACAGGATGGAGTCACATGCCACACGTAAATAAACTTGGGAACCGATGTTTTAAATAAAAATAAACAAAAATTGAGGATATAGCTTGGAACACAAAATCTCAATACAGTAAACGGCCTACGCTTAGGCACACATTTTTACAAATCCGGTTTCACTATTTTATTCACTATTTATCCGGCAAATTCTTTCTATAGTTCTCATTTGGTCTGAGGTTTTAACTATAAAAGATAATAATTCGTACGAAAATAACTAAATCAATTAAAATGGCGTCTCATAACCAATTGCAATGACATAAATCCAAGTTAAAAGTTAATTTCGTCAATCCGCATAATTCCTCATGGTTTAATCAGACTAAGTTGGGTGTAATTAATGTTCACTAAGGCCACACAATCTAGGAAAGCTTCGGCTAAGCCCGTTACGGGAATCTGAGTGCGCTACGGTCTGGGCGGGCG
This sequence comes from Synanthedon myopaeformis, assembly GCA_944738685.1. Taxonomy (NCBI): domain Eukaryota; kingdom Metazoa; phylum Arthropoda; class Insecta; order Lepidoptera; family Sesiidae; genus Synanthedon; species Synanthedon myopaeformis. The sequence goes on from OX122919.1 coordinate 6,094,736, forward strand.
GTGTGGTATGACGTGCGGGATAGGAGGGCGGGCGTAGGAACTCGAGGCTACACGAGCGTCAGTGCCATGGGGCCGACCGCTTCTAGAGAACGCGTTGAGCGGCGCGCCACACTCGCGACTCCCGTTTAATTAAAATTTACGTCACTCACCTGTCAAAAAGTTCCCGACAAATATAGAGGACTCTTTGCCTAATTAACGCGACGCGACGTCCCACCGACAGAAAGTGTAAATAAATTAATTGAACGAACGCAAAACTTTGCTAAGGAAGTGATTTTGTTTGCGGCACTTTTCGCGGCAACTTTGAAGCGTGCCAACTTTTTCGACGAGTTTGATTGACGGTAAAATTATAATGATTCCATTACATCTTTATTAAATAGTATAATTTGAAGTCGCTTTCAGCGTCTGTCTGTATGGCCGCTGACTCCTACTAAACCACGCAAAGGATTTTATTGCAGTTTTCACCGTCAGTTAGATAATTTTTGAAGGAATTTTTATATCTTTACATAGTATAAAATGAAGTCGCTTCCCGCCGCCTGTCCCTTTGTAACTATGGAACCGATTTTATTGCGGTTTTCACTATTGGAAACCAATTTGAAGAAAAAAATTGCACCCTTGCGAAGCCGGGAGCAGCTTACTAGTATATAATAAAACCTAATTAAGTATTTTTATTTTGCGAAGCCGGGAGCGGGTCGTTAATACATAATATATTGTTATTTATATAAGTGTGTAGTTACAATACAATATTATTTGAAGTTGCAACGAGGAATGCATAACGAGATTACAAAGCCGTCCGATCTGACAATCACGCGATTGTCTATTGTTATTAGATTAGTTAATGTGATTAGAGAAGGGGAAATAGATGTTATTAAACTTTAATATTTATCTAATATGTAATCCCTTCGATTCACTCGCATAGCATAGAAACCTATTCCGTGAAAAATACTGCTAATATTCATCTTGATCCGTAAAACTCCCTTAGAGTTTATATTTTGAATACAGGTAAATATAATTTACTTGTATTCAAAATATAAATTAGAGCCAATCTCATTAGCGTCATGGCTGTGAACCTAGATGGCTGTACTTCGGATCCAATCGCGTGATAGCTGTGACAGCATCTAGGCCATTCTACTCGTACACTGACACTCTCTAACACAAACCATTGCTCTATCTATGGTGATGTGAAGTAAGGCAAGTCATAGATGATAAATAAGAATAAGAATATTCAAACACTATAAAGTATATATATAAAGCTGAAGAGATTGTTTGTTTGGTTGAACGCACTAATCTCAGGAACTACTGGTTCGAATTGAAAAATACTTTTTGTGTTGAATAGTCTTTATAATTTCTATTTTCGTCAACTCTAGCGCCATCTGTTAGTGAATAGTGAAATAAAATATAATACCGGCAGACTGCACTGACAAAGTGTTATTTTTCATCCCATCAGATAGCGTAAATTACAATATACTAGTATTTATACGCAAACTTACAGATTGCGCGTCGTACTGTCCGTCGGGACAAAACATTTGATTTTTTAAATTTGTTTTTCCTATAATAATTACTCATATATTTTCTTTTACAACGCGGACGAAGTCGCGGGCACGAGCTAGTAAGAATATAAGTATGATAATAGATTTAAAATTTTGATCTGAGTAATATCGAATTTTAATATCGAATGATTCTATTGACCAAATTATAAGCTGTCAAAAATTAATATATGGAACTTTGAAACAAAGGCGTCATTTCTACACTTTAATAATTAATTTTCAAAGCAGTGGGTTGGTTATTATTAAATTATTCGGTGGTCTGACGGACGGCCTAATAAGGGCCGCGGGTCGAAGCTGGATCCAGGCTGCTTCTGACCGGTCCTATTGGAAATTTGTGAGCGAAGCCTATTTACAGCAATTAACATCCTATGCTTGAGATCAAAGTAGTGGTAGTCACACGTTTAACTTTCGGACACACCTGCACTTATAAGTCTCTTATGCCTAAAATGAAATAATAGGGTATTGTGCTATTAATACTACTAGCTTTGTCCGCCGTGAAAATTTTAAATCCTTTACTAAAGATCAATTGTTGTTTTTACAAAATAGTTTGAGTGGTTTAGCCATGAAAGCGTAACAGATAGACAGAGTAACTTTCGCATTTATAATATCAGTAAAGTAAAGCGTTTATGAAAACGCTTAATAGGGGTATTTTTATGAGTCAATACATAATCAACCGTCACTGAAAACATTACAAAGAAATTATATTAAAATATAAAATAGATTATGTGTTCTTTTATTTGTTTTAGATCTTGTTAGAATAGGTATTACAAAACTTTAAGTTTTATTGGCATAGCAACTACTCTATTTCAAGTAATAAAAGTAAACCGCTCCCAGGAACCTAATTTCGGCGGAATGTCAAAAAACTGTTTGAAGAACTCGCTGTTATAATATTTACGTATAAATTAAAGAATGAATTTCCGTTTAAAAGGTTTTTTTATGCATGAAATCAATGAATAAAAGTGTATTCGATTTTCCTTTATTAGATCATCTTGTTAGCAACTAACAATCACCTACCTCTGGACAAAGCCCTTTTACATTCGCACTCTAGTGTTTTTTTTTTTTTCTGGACATACCAATATATGTCTTACCTACCTACCTATTGCCAGAATGCTTGTATCAATTAATATGGATTATTTGTTTATTTCAACTGAACAAATGTGCATATGAGCAAAATTAAATTTTGCAATTGTGCAGTTAAATTGCAAATATTCCTTGAGAGAAGCTGAAAGAACTGTGGCATAGTTAAAACTTACCTTCACTAACAGGAAACACTTTTTTGCCGCTTCGCTGGAAAACTTATAATCTGGAATGCTAAGAAAAATATGCGCTATTAATTAATAAAGGTATATAACTGCATGTACACTAAAAGAATCAAAATAAATAACGTAATCTTATATGATGTATGAATTATGTTGTTATGATTTTTTCACTTTTTGTTAAGATTTTTATATTAATAGGTGCATTTAAAAAATATAAATTTTTTTTTTGCCATTTAAAAAATATTTTTGAAGTCTTCGAAAATTTAAAAATAGTCTACGTACGAGTATTAACCCAGTATTTTAACTATTTCCATGTGAATAATTTATCAAATCCGATTTAGTGGTTAAACCGAGAAAAAAGTTATTCAGAGTTTCTTATTCTGAAACAATATTATAAGTGGCGTAGATTTGGTTTAAGCATAAAAAATGCTAAATAGTTTCTACCAGTGGTCTGAATTCTAAAGAAAAAGTTATCATTGAGAACTGCGGCGATGCAAATTCAGTCTATCGAGGAATGTAAATAGACGTCACTCTAACCCCTAGAGTTTGTTTCAAGCGGTTTCTACCGTCCTTAAAAAAACTGGAACTGACTGTTTTTACTAGAACTGTTGTTATGTATTCAAGTAGCGAAAACTTTAAAACAATACTCCGCCAGCCATTTGGTAAAGCATTTTTCTTTAAATGTGCAAATAATATGAACGAGCGAGCAGAATACATTGGTGCCTTCTACGCCGCGCTACATGCAGAATAAATGCTGGCATATCATCTCGTTAGAATATATGGAACACGGTGGCACGCTCTCAACGATATGTGTTGCATTGCTCTTTGTGTTATCGTCTTTTGTTCATTTAGTTTCCGTGTGATGCGTTATACATACAAATATTGTGAGAGTGCATACACCTCAACATAATTTCACCAACATTGTCACAGTGGAATCCAATATTTTAACCATAGATCACCGGTGCTAGTTGCTAATCCACCAGTTGCGAATCTGTCCACTTGAGAATATGTCCAGTTGCTACGGAGGCTGTGTTCCGACATTTTTTTTTTAAATATCAAATTTCTCTTTGTTAGTTTGTGTTTTTGTAAAGCCTGATTTTATTTTGCATTTTATATTGATTTTATTTTGCAACGGACTTGCATTATGGTTACTTAAGAGGTACTTAAAACATTTTTTAAATATTTTTGTCTGTCTGTCGGCTAATCTCCGAAACGGCTGTACCGATTTTGACGGGAATTTCACAGATAGTTGATGTAACAAATAGAAAAATAAACAAAAAATATTCTATACCATTATAATATTATAAAGTGAGAAGATTTGTATTGTTGTATGTTTGTAATGAATAAACTCAAAAACTACTAGGCCGATTTTAAAAATTCTTTCACCTATTTTTATAGGTATTTTAAATTTTTATCTAAGTTTTAATTTTACTCTAAGAAGTCAAACTCTATAAACTCTAACCGCTTTGAACAGGCTTTGAACACGTGTTTAAATAAAACTTTACTACAAAAGAGTGTCTAGGCATTGCTTAGGATTAGACAATGCTTGAGCATTATTTAAATTTAAACAACGCTAAACGCTTGTTTAACGAGTGTCTATCTAGTTAGCGGCTTCTCTTCCTTGGATGTGTATTGTGTCAAATTTGTGTGTTGTGTCAAATTTGTAATCGTTTTGCATAATATTAAAGATTTCTTTTGATTTTTGAAGTGACTATGGATATTTTAAATTTAATTGAATACATCGACATGGAGGATATGGATAATTTCCGAGAAATTTAGAACGTTTTTATCCTTGTCAATAATGATAACTTACGAATACGATTCGATAATATCGACGAAATGCTTAAAAACGAAACGCTATTTATGAAATTTATTAAAATATGAATATTAAATTAATTAATCAAACTTGACATTTGACAATTACGCCAGTGTCAGTTACGTTCCATTATGCGCAATGTTTTTTGGTATAACAAAATTTTATAAATAATCTAACGTAGTATTGTTCGTAATTTATGCTTTATTCCAATTTTATAATTTGCTTATATATCATTACTATAGTCCGTAATCATACCTATCAGATCTGCGTAAAATGAAAACGACATGAAAGCAGTGCGAGTGACCGAATGAATGTTTGCCAAGGTTTCCCTAATTCAATACCATTCACGTACTTTAACACTGTCTACCAAAAACAAGCGCTAAACAAGGTTTTGTGGTAGTGACATTTTAAACGCTCGCTAAACAATGTTTATTAAACATTGTCTAAGTAAGCACGTGTTTAAATAGTGCTTATTTATTTTTTTGCAGTAAGACGGTAAGAAGTTTTGGGCGACGAAAATAACGCATTTCTGCTTTAGTCCTCGCAGTGTCGCTCCATTATTGGAGGTTGGAAATCAGCTCTGAATATTTATACCTGTCCTGGACCAGACGGAACAGATGTTTTGCACTGAAGATGAAAGTCCATTGTCTCATGTTACGTAACAAGGATTTCTTCCGCTTTCCACGGCGCTGACTCCCATTTAAAATATGAAAAATTATACATTACTTTAAAAATTAATTTATGTTTAAGAAACCGCAATACTATTTCATTGGTATGCACAAATAACTTCTCTCTGTACATACCATTAGATGTCGACCTCTTAGACATAGATTTAGATTTACATAGATGTAGCTATGTATATCTAAATCCTTTTATATATATATATATATCTTTTTTACAAATATTATACAAATAATAATATAAATGTATCTCTTTTTTACAAGTCCTTGTTTATAAGACTAAAAGTCAAATAAAATTAGAGTTTTACCATTAATATTGCCCAATTTATACCGCATTTGTGTTCTATTGGTTTTTTCACAGAAAAAGGGTTGTATTTGATTTGTCGATTTTAATACAATTATTGCGCCTCTTTTTATAATATTCAGTGGCTAATAAAGTCCAGTGCCAGTTTGCAATAATTATGTCGCGTGCAACCCTCACTTGACATAAATTTATGATAACGTTTTGAAATTTAACAGTGCTATAATTAGTTTAATTTTAAAAACTACTAAAAAAATACAAGATTTTTTTTTCAAGTGTAATTGCGATTTGTTAGTTTAGCAGTACTATTTTTAAAAGCATTGAATAATTTGTTATTCAATATTCGAAACACACCAAGTTTGGGCTCTTACTGACAGTAAACGCAAGATTATTCTTATACCTACAAAAATAAAAAAATAAAATAAAAAAATTTACAAAAGTATATTTTCCGTATTCCTTTAATTTCTGGCTGTGTTATATATTGTAATTATAAAACAATTGTAATATTCATATATAAAATGGTAGGTACAATAAATATAATATTTTTTGCTTTGAACCGTAACAAGTGTTTAATATATCAGCTCGTAAGTGTAGTCACAGGAAGCTGATAAATAACCATTACTTCGCGAACTACGACAATGTTTCCTGCGCTGCCAACTGTAATATGAGACGAGCTATTATGTGGAAATTTCCCATCAACCACTTTGTTCCACATTAACAAAGACCACTGTGAAAAACAGTAAAAAAGGGATTAGTGAAATTCATCTTCAAGTCCATCGATATAGGAGGGACTGTCTAAATTGAAGGATTAAACGTTTCGGCTGTGTCAATATGATAAGGGCAGAGAAAGGCCGGGTTCCTATATAAATGTAAAATGCAAACACGGGACAAAGAGCTTCTTCGTAAAGATTGGTGACAGCTGTAACTTACAGCTATTCAATTTCGACCTTGAACTGAAACCTTTGGTTTCCCAGCACCGGCTGTTGCAACCTCAGAAGATTTTCATGGCGTTTTAACTTGAAAATAAATTTTACAAATAAAATTACTTTTTGTAAATATGCTCTAGTCAAATTTGACGGCAGTAACCACAACCTTATGGAAGACCACCGTAAAACAATAGCACGTGTGGTGTTGTTTTTCGGTGAGTGAGTAAGTGATGATAGAGCTCATTCCCATTTGTTACCCTTTTTTTTTAAATCTTTTATCCTATCGGGTCGGTAAGTCGTTATGGCGTTGCTTGTGTTAGTATGAGAGAGTAGCCACTCACTATCAAGGAAATAGTCAGCTACCTGCCAATCTTAACATAAATAAGCCAAGTGTCCATATAGCCTGGCCCCGCTTCAGACTGATAAAGATAATGTTATTAGCGAATTTAGAATTTAGCAATACATTCAGAGATACTTTTTTATTTATACATATTCTTTCTTTTTTTTTTAGGTAAATAAGAAGAAAGTGAGGACTCGTTGATGAGGCTTGTATCTTGGAGAGTTAAAGTGTAATACAGTGACACTATGCTCGTTGTCAGCTCATGTGTATAACTATGCTTCGTTAGAAGCCAATTATAGTGAATGTTTAAAGTGATAGTAAGTGGAATAAATGTGTCTTCATTGAGTATCGGATAATTAGCGGCATGGAGCTAATACCGTCAGCGGAAAGCCGCATTTTCGTGGCGTTCTTCGCCACAGTGTTCTGGGGAATGGGTGAGTAAATAAACAATGTTAATAGTTTAGCTTTAGAATATGTAAAAAAGGGTGAATAGAGATAACTTTAAAACGTTTTTTATTTCTTCAGTTAAAACGTTAATATTTTTTTTTAAATATTTTTAATGTTAGAAGAAAAATTTCTATATAAATTTTATGAATAGACCATGAAAACTAAAAAATGAAATACAAAAATACATAATTCACGAATTTGAGGGATGTGAAGAATTTTATCTTTACGTATAATGAAATCGTAAAGGAGGCTCTATTCCACTCTAATTCATTAATGGATTTTTTCCATTTATAACTCCATTTCTACACGTTGTACCTACTTATGTTATGTACTTATGTACTGAAGTCAAAACAATAAAAACAATAAAAGTTTTTAAAATTTTTCTCTGTGCACGCCAATCTCAGAAACAGCTTAACCGATTTGAATACGGTTTTCACTGCTGTGTTGATGATTACCTGGATTAACATTAGGTTATATAGGTTAGGTTTCTGTATGATTTTCAAAACACGAACTACAGCACGTACGAAGTCGGCAGGTACAGCTAGGAATAAATAAAACCGTCTGGCCTGAATTTATTGCTTTCAAAGATAATTCAAAGTTTAAGAAAAAAAATCTATGAATATTAACACAATAAAACACAAAAACAAAAAAAAAGCTACGCGGATAAGTGTAAAATGTGGAAGTAATAAATAAAATCGAATGACCTGAATTTATTGCGGTGTACGAAAATTAATAATAAGGAAATATTGTACCTCGTTAACAGTAGCAATCGAAGCGTCAATTTCGAACGGCATCTGCTGTAAATATCAATTACGATCCCGCTTCCTTTGTGTTCGAGCTCTTTTCTCAAGTTTTAAACAATGAATGAATGTTCGAAGCAATAAATCTTCAAGACATTTAGTACAATACAAAGCTTTCGCTGAGAGTACATTGTCCATAATAAGCGAAGATGTACACTGTAAATAGAGTTGCTACACCGATATTATCGTTAAAGGGATTAATTTGAGCGTAAACTACGCTTAAGTCATTAGAGCTGAGGCGAAGGCGACTAATCTTCGCGACGAAGGTCACTGAGATAACTAAAAACTATGATTTACGACCATCCATGTCGGCTAATATATACGCGAGCTACGAAGTTCGAATTTATTTTAGACTAGCCAGATGAACCTGCATTTTATTGGACTACCAATAAGAGGTGTAGGAAAACCAATAAGTGTCCAACAAGAGGTATACCTTAGCGAATCTATTATTTCATTATATAGGTACACAATTCATTTCCTAGCAAATCATTCATTCATTGTTATTAACCAATCTAATTACATTGAATATTGTTACGATGTTAACAGTGTTGGCATACAATAATTTTGAATATTATAAAAGTCACTGTCCTCGTCTCAACACTGTCTGATTTTAAACAATATAAAATTATTATATACTTATATAATATATAATAATTGTATGTATACAAATGTAATATTTACAATTTAAAGGAATATTTTTTATACGAATATATGCACACATTACTTTCGAGCACGACTCGTTTATGACTTATCCACTAACATGGTAAGGGTAAAATGGTTATCAATGTTTGATATTATCAAACAAAGTCACTGTCAGACGAATAGAGAACCAATCAGAGAACATTTTGAACTCACTTGCAGAGTAAGGCAAAGAATAGGTATTTTTATTGAAATTGTGATTTCTAGTATAGTTAATTAAAAATTGTGAAGATAATTAATTTTGTGTCAAACTTGTTTTTAAATGACTGATTTTGTGAAAATAATTTTATCTAAAATCTTTGTTTATTCGGTAAGGCAAACGTAAAAGAAAAACAAATTAGGTATAGACATTTGTTCAATAAACCTTATACGATAACGTCCCTTATACGTAATCATAAATATGTTAATATTGTTCTAGTCACGTATCAAAACTTATGAGGTATATACGTGCATAATTCAGACTTGGCAGTCTGTAAGCGTTGTTAGTTGAAATATGCGGGGATACAGCGTTTGTCTTGAGACAGATTAACCCTTGTCCCGGCTAGTCGTTATTGTTACATTTGTATCACTTAGACGGAGGAAACTACCAATTTCTCTGAGCCAGTTCCAATTGGTGCTATCTTGTATTTAGATCTAGATGGTACTCCTATTAAGGAACACATATCAACTTTAGTTGTTTTCTATTATATTACAGTCGAGTTTGCAAAAACTGAACACTTTCTATTTATAGTTGATGTGTTTACGTTCTTTCCATGAACAATTTCAAAATGAGAACAAATGTGGATTTATATAGGTCCTTGAGTGTTTTGTATCTTGTTGATATCTTACAAATATCTCGTAGATACCTCATAAATTATAAATTAGCGGAAAGATTTTAGAAAACTAGAAGATTAAGCAGGCCACACTGCGTTTTGCAGTCATTTGGACAGGCCGTCTGGCCGCAGTCTGTTCACCCCCTTACAGAAGACCACCGTGAAATGCATGTGTGCTGTTGTGTTTCGGTGAGTGAATAAGGGATGCCAGAACCCATTTCCCTATCCCAAACCTTTATCCTTAATCCTACAGTAGTCGGCAGCGCACTTGCAGGGATAAACTATCTGTGTGTGTACCTTTCATCCAAATCTGTTCAGCAGTAGCAACGTGATTGAGTAACAAACAGCTAAACATTCATATATACAAACTTATTTAATTAATCTTATTTTAAATTCCATTTTATTATTCACATATTGAAGAGATTGAATTGAGCTTAAAAACCATTGATAAGAGAAATAGTGACAATTTTTATGCAAAATTACTTGTAACAATTTTTAATCAAAAATCAAAACACAAATTACTCGTATGTCTGTATTATACAATATTCTATTCTATTCTACAAAATCACCACATAGTATAGTATATTCGTGTCATGGTAAGCCATACCGTGATATACCATACCATGATAAATATATTATGGTATATTATGATACACCATATATTTATAACCTGTTAACTATGCTACGATGCATACAACCGTAACTTATGCTACGATGCATAAGTTAGGAATGTTAGAGACCATACACCTACCCACTTTTTTGTACCTTACTTTGTCACTTACATAATCATATTAATTTTAGCAGGGTAATTGATTTCGGTTTCTTGTGTTTCAGGCACCATTGAACTAAATCACTTTAAGTGGATCTTTTCGGTCGGTTGCCACCTTTTAATCTAAATATATAAATTTAATTTTTGTATCTTTGTGTTCACAAAACTCTAACTGTTTGATGGATTGGCTGAATTAAATTTACAAGATATTAAATTTAAACAAAAGACTGTTCTTATGTATATTTTATTCCATAGTTCGGAAAAATCGAGACACACCGGAGCAAGGCCGGGTTCACCTAATATTGCATGGTATGGTTTGCTTTTGCAGAAACGTTTACAACAATCGTTACACGTGGTCGGTATACACTGAAGCGTCATATAAAATTCGACCTTGAAATTTTACTCTCATCGCGCGCAAAGAAGTTGGATCTTTATTTCAGGTGTCTGCGGCTTCGCCCGCGTGGAATATTTAGCCTATGTTCATCCTGAAATTGTATTCTAACTATTGGTGAAAGATTTTTTTTAATCGGATGAGTAGTCGAGATTTTTTTTAATCGAACAAACATACAAAATTTACCTCTTTATGATATTAGTAAAGTACAGACGTTTGTTATTCTGTTTCACAGCTAAGTTTGTAATTTTCAATGCCTATTTGTATGACAACTAAAACATTACGCTCACACGTGTAAGGTACCACAAATAAACCCATTTGTTTCTCTCCTTCAACCCGCAAAGTCAACACAACATAACGTAACACATAATATTTACTTTAAACATGTAGACAAGGTTATTTCTCTAGAGGACGTCACGGCTTATAAGACGATATTAAAGCGAGTAGTTGTAGTGGGTAGAACCAAGTATAATGTATTCAGGGAGGCAAACAGCAGTCGGGGGCGTTGTAAGCCAACGCGCAACGTCGCTCCAAGCACAAACTCATTGATATCTCGCCAAAGTGTCCACGTGATTGATCGATGGTGGGCTACTTACTTCATTCAACTTGCTTTCAATGTTACCCCCCTAATTCTTCATCACTTATTTACCATTAGCTATAATGTCCAATAACTATTCAAGAAAATTTATTAAACTATGACATATATTTTTTTCGAGTAAAATCAAGAACTTTTAATTGTTTACCACTGAATTAAAAGTAGGTTGATTAAGGTTTTTTTTTGAGTAAAGTTTCAATTTTTTTAAATAGATATTTTGGCACATTTTATTGAAATAATTGGAATCATTACTACATTCTAATTAGAATGCTAATTCTTGCTAATTATACTCGTTATATACGTGTCTTTGTGTGTTGAATTCACTGTAAAGGTATTTCTATTCCTACCATCTCAGGACACATCAAAATTGTAATCAAAATCCTTTAAAAATCGCGGAATATTTTTTTAATGTTAATATCGACAGACAGGCACTTGATGGTAAGTGACTACAGTCGCTTTTAAAATAACACATGCAACGCCATAGGTGCTGTAAGTGCGCCTTCCTAATGGGAAGGGATAGGAAAATGGCTTTGGCATCCCTTACTCACGTGCCGAAACACAAAATCACACATAATATGCTATTATTTTACGGTATTCTTCCTATGGTTACTTCCGCCAGACGAGCTGCCCAAATGACTGCGCAATGCAGTGTGCCCTGCCACTTTATTTATTTATTTATCTTCTTAGTGGCTATTTTTAGTCTGCTAGAGTACCAGTATCACTTCATCCATTGCTGAAATATTGTGATCGCCACGTAAAATAAAGCTCTCTACCTATACCTACCACGTTTAGAAACTGTAGTACTTTTTTGATAGAGGCATTCCTCACATCTGCACAAGCCATTGTGTGGCTTCCTAGGATGCGACTGCGCTTGTGCATCAAGGGGCTACACTCGCACAGGATATGCATTGGTGTTTTTTCAGCTTCATGGCAAAAGCGACACTCTCCTGTAGGAACTGGTGAGACCCATTATTTTAAGGTGCCTATTGAGGCGGTAGTGCCCCGTTAGTGAGGGCGCTAACTAGCATGCACAGATTGCTCCTACTAAGCGACATAGCCTGGTTTGTCACATTTCGACTATAGGCTTTTATGAGCGCTTTGGAATAGTTCAGACCAGGCAAGTTAGTCCAGCTTTTGTAAGATTTAATAAAGCACTGGTTCCATATGGTCCAGCGAGCTAGGCTGTTTGGTAGTCCGCACATAGGTTCAATTCTGGTCCCTGCCATACACTCCACAGCCTCCGTCAGGTCCTGATTTGCCCTGCCACTTACTGACTTTCTATTTATAAACTGATGACCATTTATATATTTTATATACTGAGACCATAGACTGTTCACAAACGTAGGTACATGTATAAAAGGCTTCATTTTATACTTGATTATTTAATCAAATAAAGTTCAATGCGAGATATATGAATGTAAATGTAAGAGATGTAATAAGAAAAAAGATGGAATCCTCACAACGGATAATTTTGGATATATTAAGTACACAGTTAAGGCTTATTTGATATGTATTAGCCGAGTCAAGGAAAATGAAGTTCCGCGAAGGACATTGTTTGAGCTTCGCCTCTTTTCCGTCTTTGAAGCGTTCGCGCGCTTCAAAGATGGAATGCGCGCAAATGCCCACAATTTCATTTATGAATGTTTGTTTTATTATAATAACATTTTAAATTTATTTGCAATAAATACTCAATTTATACTGAGCTGTTCTGTATTTTTAATGTATTACTGTACATTTTATCTGTATTAAGGTATCTAATCAAAATTACTTAATTGGATTTACTGATGTTTGTTTTTAGTAATACGAATTTCATTAAAAAGTAAAAGGAAAAAAGATATAAAAATATTCATTATTATATATCTTTTAGATATGTACCTAATGCGTGACTAAATCACGTTATGATTAAATGTCAGATTATATGAAATAAATATATTATTTTATGTCAGATTATATTATTTTTTAGAATTAAATAAATAAATGAATAAAATAAAATAAATATATATTACTATTGACAAGACGAAATTCCAATGGTCACATAGATTGTAGAACCGACAACCGTTGGGGCAGAAAGTTCTTAAATGGGGGCCGTATACCGGAAGTCGTTATGCTGACCGTCCTTTCCACTAGGCGGTCCGACGAGATAGTTGAAATTGCGTGAAAACAGCGGATGTGGACTGCTTATAATCGTGATCTTTAGCGGTCTATATGAGAGCTGTATCCAGTGAGTAGGTAGTTATAATGATATATTTGTATGAAGGACCATTAAAATATTACTTAAGTAGATGTAAAAAAATTAAGCTTCTATAAACGCATTATAGGTAAGATACACTATCACAAAATCACTCCTACTTGTGAACTCAATAGTAGTTTAGTGTGTGAACTAAACTAACTAACTAAACGTACTTGTGAACTAAACCCTCAGAAATCTGGTCTGTTGACCTTAATATAAAAGAATATGTTTAACTTTGAAATACATGGTTAGGATAAATACATTTTACTATTAGCATATGAAATAAGATCCATATCTCTATATATATAATAATTACGTGTCAGATGTTCCTCCGCGATGAACTCCTAAACTACTGAACCGATTTTGATAAAACTTCGTAATTATGTGTAATTTGGTCCAACTTAAAACATAGGATAGTTCATAGTATTTTATAATTATTTAATTTGTGTTGTTCTTAAAAAACTTTTTTTTTGCACACAGCATAAGCTCACTAAAACTCCCATTTACTTCAAATAAGAGCAAATATATATTATATCGAACGCAAAAGGGAACAAGTTCCGTGAGATTAGAAAAACGTATATGAAAGACCTACTCCACATTCAGTAAGAAAACGACAACTAAAAAAGTTTTGCTTTGAAATTCGTCGACAGAAAAATCGGGTAAACTAAAAATGAAAAAATAGGGTTCTTAGTGATACTAAAAAGGAAAATCACGATTACCACGAGTACAGAATATTTAATGCGTTTAAAAGACCACTTAGTTTTTGAACTGCGAGAACTTTTAAGCAAATCACTTAACTATTCGTTTAAACTTTAGGGCTACAAATTAAATCTTACTTAATAAATTTGCTTATTGCAGACTTGTTTAGCTTTATTGGCTGACCCTGTTAATCCTACTAATATTATAAATGCGAAAGTTTGTAATGATGGGTGGAAGTATGTATGAATGTTTATTACTCTTTCACATAAAAACTACTGAACAGATTTGGATGAAATTTGGCACACAGAAGTTTATTACTTGGATTAACAAACAGAAAATGTTAGGTGACGCAATCGTCATCACAGCGATAAAGTTGTCAGGCGTAATATTACTTATATATTTACTTTTTCAACGTCGACGAAGTCGCGGGTACTAGCTAGTTTCAAATAAAAATACCATCAAATTTACGACCCCAGTTGTGAATTTAAAAAAAAAAAACTTCTTTAATAGAAACCTTTTCTTGACAATTGCTAACACAACAAAAAACTTCCCAAAAGATGCTCTGTCGTACGTGTGGCAAATGATTTTCATTAATTTACCTGTTCGATAAATTAAAAGGACCACTTTACCTTGATAAAAATATATTATATAATCGATAGAATGCACGGTCTACCCAAATGGAACATAGACCGAATTTGAAAAATTTTTAATCACAATGTTACGATGAACAAAAATAAGAGCGCATTAAATGCTGATTTCCCATGACAGAGTCTTTTGTTAGTATCCTCCAAATTGGGTATTCTACTGTATGTAATATGTAGATCAACTAGGTACAAATAGCAATGGAACAATGAAGCAATGGGATTCGTTATACTCAAAATTAGTAGTGGCAGTTTATATTAAAATCAGTGAAATATATTAAAACAAAGCTGAAGTTTTGACAAAGATATTTTTACTTTTTAAGTATTAATACTTAAATATATTTTTGCTAATGTAATATTTTCTAACAATATTATGTCATTAAGGCTAGAAAATTTATAAGTATTCCACTAAAATTACCTAAATACTTACTCATATAAATATGTATTTTAATATTATTGATAAAAATTTATACCAAGACATTGAATTTTTTACATTTTGAAATGATAAGAATGTCTGCGCAAAAAACATATTTCAATTAAGTTTTCGGTCGATCGAATACTACATCGACACGAAGCTTTTCGATAATATATTTCGATAATATATATCGAAAAGACCGATAATATCTCATTTTTATAGAACATTTTAGGTATTATTCTCACAATACGTTTTTCAAATAAAAAATATTTTTTATTTTGTCAACAGGTGTCCGCGGTCTTCACAACCTTGAAATTAATGTGCCAAACGCCGTGCTAGTAGGTGAAACGGTGACACTCGAATGTAGTTGGCAGCTCGATGATGAAGAAGCGCTATACAGTGTCAAATGGTACCGAGGACGGGAGGAATTCTACAGATATATACCCAAGGAGCTGCCACACACAAGGGTCTTTCCACTGCCAGGAATCGAAGTTGATGTAAGTTTCCAAGACTTAATTACAAGTCACTAGACAACAATATGCCATAAGTAGAATTCTATTATCACTAGGTTTGCGCAGTGAAAACAGAGTAGCGGTGAAATTCACTTAGGGGCCAACATTATAAACTTAATTTTCAGAGTTAACTTCAGTGGGAACCGAATCTGAGACCCTTGAACCATAGTCACTCGAAACACTCGACCATGGCTTTAAAATTGTGTCATTAAAGAACAGATTTCGGTAAATATTATCGTGGCTTACGGTACATACGAGTATAAATTTAATAATTACCTTATAAGAGTTACCTAATTTATTAGTGGCAGAGCACACTGCGTTCCGCAGTCATTTGGGCAGCACGTCTGGCGGCAGTAACCACCCCCTTACAGAATATCACCGTGAAATAACAGCATGTTTTCTATTGTTTCGGTGAGAGAGTAAGGGATGCCAGAGCCTTTTTCCCAATCCGATCCCAATTCCTTATCCTTAATCATACTGTAGTCAGCAGCGCACTTGCAACACCTGTGGCGTTGCTTGTGTTATAGGCAACGGTAGCCACCTACTATCAAGTGGACCACCAGCCTGTCTGGCAACCTTAAAATAAAAAAAAATTACGACAACTTTATTTATGCCGAGAATTTATTTGACTATAACCGCAAATTATATACATATATACCAATATAAAAACCTGAAGAGATTGTTTATTTATTTGGTTGAAATAGTATTTAGCAGTAAATATTAAATAGTATTTAATGGTAAAGTTTTAACATTAGCGCAATTGTTGTTGCCTATAACAATTTAGAGCACTTTAACGGCAGCGTCGCAACTTTTAAACCTTTGTCACTGAGCACTTAAAATCTCTGAATCCATTATTTCTTGAATACGAGTAGCTTTGCCAAGGTCTGTAAAGTAGAACACGAAACATCGAAATAAATGCACATTTTTTATACAAGTATAAGGTCGAAATATATGTACATCGATTTCATACAATGAGAAATTGAGCGGAGACTGTAAAACCAATAAAGTATTTAAAATATATTTTAAGTTTAAGGGCTCTTTCACCAACTTCAAGTAAAGTGTTGATTAGTTACTTTTAGAAATAATTTTATGTATTATTAAATTATGCACTCAGTTTACTTCATGCTGCGATAGGCGATTTTTTTTTATTATTTTCTTTTTAATGTTTGGGACTTTTACCATACAAACAAAGGTATATCATTTCCATCATTCCCGGTTACCGGTGACTTTAAATGGCGGTTAGCCTACTTTAATTGTTTCATATCTCTAACAATCTTTTTTTTTATATGAAGGTCGTCAGGCAGGCAGGCACGACTTGATGGCAGGTGGCTATAACAAAAGTAATGATACAGCTGCTGCAAGGGTGCTGCCAATCATAGTGAAGGGACAGAGAAATGGGCATCCCTTACTCACTCACTGACACACATCACGATAGGGGATTTGTTTCACGATCTTCTGTAAGGGGGGGTCTTTAGCCGCCCAGCGGGCTGCCCAATTGACTGCGAAAGGCAATGTGCCCTGCCACTACTTGCCATATTTAGACCAGAGCAAACTTCAAACTAGAAGGTAGTCGAACCTTACTCAAGTTCTTAATATCATAGCACACAAATAGAAACTGAATTAAGACTTGAATATTATTTATTCCTGTAATCCGTATTTTCAAGACAGCAGTTATTATAACAGTAGTTATTTCCGTGTCATTTCAATAACAAAATAGTACCGTCTAACTTTTTCGATAGATAGCACTCGCCAAGGGTAAATTCAGTGCATACAGAAACAGACTAACCAGAAAAATTGGCCAGTTATGCGTATCTATTTTTGATAATTTTTGATAAATTCAGCTAATTTACTATAAATTAAATTTTTAATGCTATCTATGAACGCTTGATTTTAAAAGCGAAAATAATTCTCTCTTTTTACATATTCGAGGAAAAAATATCTTATACAATTTTTTCTACAATTGTTTCCCACACCCCTTTAATAATAATAGTGAACCGCGTCGCGCCACCCGAAACTGTGGTTAAATAAATGTAGGCACCTAACATACAAAGCGGAGTGACAGACGAAATTGGTTTAACATTATTACCCACTGACATTGTCACGTCTCGTAATGTGTTTACGTTTACAAATGACAAGGTCTGAACTGAACCAATTGTGTGTCTGAACAGAAGGTAGAAAATATTTAATGGAGACTAAGAAAAGATGTTTTATGTTTTATTTATGTATATTAGCTGGTGCCCGCAACTTTTTACGGGCTGTAGTTCGTTTTTTGAAAATCCCACAAGAATTTAAAAAAAATTCAGTATAAAAAAGCATGCTATATGTTAATCCAGGTAATCATCAATACATCAATGAAAACAAAAGATTAATTTGCACAGACAAACTGAAAAAAAAAAAAAAAAGACTCAAAAAGTATTGGATATTTTTTTTTTATAATTAGGATATTTGTACAGCGTTTACTAATTGTTGTTTTGTTAAATCTTTAATGTAGGTACAGAAAATCAAAGGTCTTAAATCGCTTTATCAAAAACCAGCAAGAGAATATGCGAGGGACGTGTACCTGGCGGTGTGGCTCGATCTTCTTTGACTAACACTCGTATTTTATTGCATAGCTTATTTAATCCCCTTTAAGTAACTCTTAACTAATTTAGCGACCGCTTTTCAAGGTCTTACAGTCTGTATTGCTTAAATGTCATCCATTTTTTTTTTCATATTTTGGTTTTTATTTCTTTTATTTTTGTTTATTAAAATCTTTTATATACTGTTGAGAACATTTTTGTCAGTAATATCTTTTATATATATTACTGACAAAATGAAATGTGTTTAATAAGTAAAATTTGTATTTATATTTATTATATTAATATTATGTAAACTTAACGACCCATAACTTTGTATACACACAGATAGTTTATTACCTGGATTAATATATGGTATACCTTCTATCCTGGAAAAAGGTTAGGTTCCTGTGGGATTTTCAAAAAACGAACTACAGAGCGTACGAAGTGCGGTGTACGCTAGTTTTATATAAGTAAGTACGAGTATCAGAATAAAATGGTCGTCATCTTCTCAACTGCAATACGTCCACAGCTGGACAAGGGCCTCTACCATAATTTTCCAATAGAACTGGTCAAAAGCTGACTGGATCCACCGTCGACCCGCGGCCCTTATCCACCTTGTGGGTGGACGTCCTACGCTACGCTTGCTAGTCCGTGGCCTGCACTCGAGAACCTTCCGGCCTCGAGAAAAATATCAGAATAAAATAATAATGCATTTCAAGAAATGATTAGTACCTAGCTTAAATAATTCCCTGTCGATACAACTACACTTTAATTAGAACGCGTGTAATTGAATGTGTGTTGTGTTCAAGCACTAATTGGAATCAACAGACAACACCACACTGACATGTTCCATCGTCCATATACTCGTACAGTGTGTCCGATCATGAACTAGAAATATTTCTAGGTACATAAAATACAACTATTTTAATACAAAAATGGGCAAGTCGTCTGTCGGCAGAAACCACTCCCATACAGAAGACCACTGTGAAAGAACAGCACGTGTGCTGTTGTGTTTCGGTGAGTGAGTAAGAGATGCCAGAGTCGCTTTCCCTACCCCTTCTTAATGCGTAGCGTAGGTCCATCAAGTGGACCGTAAGCCTGTTTGCCCGCATTAAATAATAAAAAAAAATTACAGCTGAATATCTGTCGATCTAGTATTTTTTGCATTTCGGGATTGTTTGGCAGCAATTTACATTTAATATCATTTATATTTTTGCGTTCAAATTTTGAAAATGTGAACCCATGGACAATATTAAGTCTATTTTTATATCAGTAAGACCTTTTCTCAGTAATCTTTGAGAGATATGATTTTTATTTGTACACAAGTAGAAAATATCTCAAGAAGAAAAAAAAAAAAAAAAAAAATAGCTGCCAGTATGTAGTATTTGTACATAGAATATCGCTAGTTTATGACGGGACGTCCACATAATATATACACCACATAAACCCATTTGCCCGATATTTATACGTTAATATTACCTCAGCTTGAATAAACATGGTCACGAAAATATGTCAGTATGTTTGTCGTTCGATTTATTTGACTTCATATTACCTTAGAAATACAAATATACAACTTCATTTATTTTTAGCTAAAGCAAACTTAATATAAATTGTGACTTTACTAACAATAAAAATTGCTTTTATCGAGGCTTTGTTTTTTTACGCCCACACGCCTCTACGATGTTTGCTACGCCACGAGTCTGGCTACGAAACGAACATGCTACGACGATATATTTCTCATTTCTTTAAATATAATATTATAAAATACTATTGACCCCCTCCCGGCTTCATCCGGGATGCATTTACTTTGTACAAAAACCTTCCTCGTTTATCCCTCTTGCCATTAGTAAAAACTGTATCAAAATCTTACAGTACCTATCAAAATCGTTAGCCTGCTTACCGTTGTTTACTTAAAAAATATCGGTTCTTCTTTGTTGTAAACTTATAAAGCTTAAACAATTCTGTTGATATTTCGGCATTCATGTTGATTTCTCATAAGCTATATACTTTTAAACTTTTTACGAAGGTGAAGTCACCGGTTAAAGCTAATATAATATAGAGTCGTTTTGTTTTATAGATATCTCGATCGGGTGCCCGCCGTGTGGTGTTACAGCAAGCGACGCCTGCAATGGCGGGACGCTTCCGTTGCGAGGTGTCAGCAGATGCGCCGACCTTTCATACAGAAATAAGGTCCGCACCTCTCGAGGTCGTCGGTAAGATATATTGCTTTTATGTAAAACATGTCAACGTTACATAACTAAAAACTTATATGCCATGGAAGAAAGAAAGGAATTTCAATATTTGCAAATAAAATTTATTGTTATTCACAATTTTATTACAATAGGATTAGCGTCGATTATATCTTGTCAGTAATGTCAGCAAAAGAGTATATCTTTTCTTTATTTTAATTACTACTTAATAAAAACCACGATAAAATGTGTAGAAAATTTCCCTTCAGCCACCATCGCAACTGAATTCCGTAACCAGAAGCGATAGAAGAATTACCTTTTTTTATCCGCAACTGTTTGCGATAGAAAAACTTTGTTCCTTTGTCCGCAATTAGTTGCGGTCAAAGAATTTCATCTAAAAGAACCTTTATGAAGATTTGTTTAACATAAAGAAAATCCAAAGAACCATTATAAAGATTTTTTAACATAAAGAAAAATTGAATTTATGTTTCCACAAATTCAATTTATAGAATAAATCGGTTTAAATATCTTATTGCAATAAGAAATAAACAATCACACAAAATGTAATTTCATGCGAACAAAATATTTTTTATTTTATAAACTTAAATTATTCAAGCGGAGGGGGTCAGATTCATACGTGTTTGAATTCTGACTAGGTCGGTTTACTATTTAGTCATAATCTTCGTAGATCTTTCTCGAGAAAAAAAAAATTGTAGCAAATGACTGGGTAACGCAGTGTGTACTGCCACTACTTTCCAAATCCAGACCAGAGTCAATTTTGAAAATTTCATTTCCAAAGTTGACCCCGCCGAGAATCGAACCCGGTCCCCCTGAGACGTTAGGCAAACACCCTTACCACTCATCAAATTTCTGTTTTCTGTTTGTAATTGCATTTTAACTGAAATTATGAAGAAATGATGATTGTTGGCTGGGAAGGCGTAAAGTGCTTTTCATTGTTTAATAATTCAATATAAAACCGTATTTTGTAAAACGTATTTCCGCTTTTATCCTTCAAACTCTTTCTTTGTCTGTTTTTACCTTTCTTTTGTTTTGTAAATAAAAAAGCTTCGCGCAGGAATCACAGACAAATGTAAACAGACGTGCCACAGAGTGAATTGCCAGTATTATAGTACACGAGCTTTGTACAAACATAACCTGTCTACAAAAACACAATATACATTTTCGTTGATTCTTTATAAAATGAACAGTAAAAACGTAATGAGTTGTGAATTGATGTGATGCAGACATATCTTGTGACTTTGCCCCCTAAAGAAGTTTCCCTTGTACTTCATCTGGGGTCAAGCTCTCTCCATATTAAATTACTCATAAAATTCAATTTGTCCCGAATTCGATTTCCGGCAGAGTCAACTTTGATATTTGAACTTTTTCAAGTTGACTCGCTGGTCTGGATCTGGAAATTAGTGACGGGGCATTACTGCTTTTCGCAGTCATTTGGGCAGCCCGTGGGGCGGCAGTAACCACCTCTTTCAGACGACCACCGTGAGTTGACAGCATGGTGCTGTTGTTGAATTGACAGCATGAAGTCAAAATATTATCGTAAATATTCTAACGGAAAATACAGAGTTGTTGCAAATCAGATCTATATATATTATAATTAATACCTGAATACTATAGCCGCTATAACTACATAACTGCTACAGACATAAACCGTTTATTGACTGACCCGTTTGTGGTAATTCGAGTTGAGCGGGGATTTAATAATTGGTTTTATTAATGGAAATAGGGAAATCAGTTTTCCCATAAAAGGAGAAGTCAATTAATATTTGATATCAACGACTTTAATGTAGTTAACCGGTTCATTTTGATGTCTTTAGTTTTGTTTATATTTGACTGGTCTAATATTTTTATATGATAATATAACTATATTATGTGATACTAATCAATTGTGATATTGTAGTTGTAATATTGTATAAGATGAGGTAAACTGAACTGAACAGTATGTATTTTTGAAATGCATAATAAGTAAATGGAGTTTACTTGGACATACCAGGAAACCCTTGGTAAATAATCTGTACAGAAGACAAAAGAGCATACAAGCACATTAAGGCTACATTATTTGTATATGGATTAGTCTTGGCAGCGCACTAGCAGCACTTGTGGCGCTGGTTATGTCATAGGCGACGGTAGCCACGTATCATCAAGTGGTTCGTCAGCCTGTCTAACGACCTTGTAGTAAAGTTGATATTGTGTTTATGCAACGGGACGTTTAGGGTAATCAATTTTGCGTTCAGTACGGGAGTTCGAATACTGTGCGTGGATATTCAATGACTAAGCTATTACTACTTTTACTAGTTATTAGTACATATTATGTACCTACATTGGATGTGCCTAACTTATTAGTGAATTTTTTCTGGATACTCAATATATTATTTTATCGTGTTAAGCTTTAATTAACATAGCAAATTCACTTTTTAGTCAATATTTCTATGGATGTACTGACTAAAAAGCGTTTATAAATAGAACAAGGAACGATTTCGTAACAGTGGCGTTTATTATAGAAGCACCGGAGTGGGGCCCAAAATTGGTGTCGGATCGGTCCTGGTACGGCGTGGGTTCCAATCTCCGAGCGACTTGTGCCTCGCCGCCAGCGCACCCTCCTGTTAACCTCACCTTCGCTTTAAACGGAAGAGAGGTACCTATAATCATTTAAACTTTGATTTTATGATAATTACTGTGACACTTGAACAAATTGCGGTCGCAATCATAGATCGAACGACTCTTGGAACTGCTATGCTTGCTCACACAAGTACGATAAGTTCACATCATCACCCGTTATCGTAGAGCGACGCGGTCGTCACGTGACGACGTTTCGTAACGTGACCACGCGTTGCCACGCGACCTCAGTCGCTTTACGCCCAGTGAAATACCGCCCAGTGGTCGAAATTCAACCGTAATTCATTTAATTTTTAAGTACTATCTCAATCTCTTCTCAATTTGTGTTGTAGAAATTGTTTTTGACCATAAACAAAAGAGTAATAGTAACTACATATTACTTACATACTTAGAGCCTCTTTCACCAACTACAAGTAAAGTGTTGATTAGTTACTTTTAGAAATAATTTTATGTTTTATTAAATTATGCACTCGGTTTACTGCATCCTTCAATAAGCGATTTTTTTTTAATGTTTGGTACTTTCACCGTACAAACAAAGGTATATCAGCTCAATGATTCCCGGTGACCAGTGACTTTAAATGGTGGTTAGCCTACTTTACACTTTACTTAGAGACGGTGAAAGAGGCCCTTGGTGTCAAATACGGGGTAGTGTGTGTAATGTTTGATTTAATTAATTTAATGTATTTCTAATGCATATTATATTAAAATATTATCTTTGTTCAGTCCTTGTCCATATAATGTCAAATGATATTTTAGTTCAAGAAAACTTATTTACGGTTGTTTACGTTAAAAGTGTGTGATTAAGATTAAGATCTTAACAGTTTTTACAAAATATACCTAGATAAAGGGTAGTTAGATAAATATTATAATGCTGTCGGCTATAAAGAAGTTTTACTTATAAACTAATTAATTGATGAAATCTAAATGTTCGCGGTATCCCCTTGAAGGGTATTCTAACTTAATTAATAAACAAAAATGCGCGAATATCTTGACTACAATGTTAGATTTAATAGAGGCAGCGCAGACGTCATCCATAAACGCACAGCCCATGTTGTAATAGACTACTGTGAAATACAGTAATAATACGTGTGGTCTTGTGTTTCAGTGAATACTTAGAAATAAATTTTCAATAATGCGATAATGCGGTATTACACAATCATTAACCTAAAGAAGAAACCTCTTACAGAAGACCACTGCGAAAAAATAGCACATGTGTATGAGAAAGAGAAGTCAGAACAAATTTATCTATCCTCAACTTGTGGATCGTCAACACACTTGATTTCTATTTTGTTGATGATAATACCATCAAGAGAATCGTCAGCCTGTCTGCTGCTTTTCTTTTAAAAAGTTTCAAACGGTGTAACAGTGTGACTTCTTTCAGACTCTTATGGCTCCAATTAACATTTCAGCCAGTAGAATAACCCATTTAACGAATAAAACCAATTTGAGAAAGACTTCACATAATTTGTCATAATATTTCTTAAGCGCCAGTAATGCTTACGGCAGTAATTAATAAAAACACATACTTCAACTTCAATGGAATAAGCTGTATAGTAGTTTGTTTAATATTTGTTTTAAACATGTTCCAGTTTCCGCGACGTAAGATAAAAATAGTGAAATTTCGAGTTAGCTTAGTATTCAAGTTATATTAAGGGCAGTAGGTCGAGCGGGTATTAGGAGCACTAACGAGATGCGCTAACATTTACACAAGGGTATCTTTGACATACAATGTCTGATGAGGTATTATGGTACTAAACAATAAATAGCGAACTATTACATATAGTTCGCTATAAAGAAGAGGTTTCATTGTATCTATCCATAACCAGATACAGAAATATATTATAATACCAAGTGGATGGAGAATTTTAATATTACATTTGGCTCGATGTCGATACCTACTTTA
Organism: Synanthedon myopaeformis; assembly: GCA_944738685.1. NCBI lineage: Eukaryota > Metazoa > Arthropoda > Insecta > Lepidoptera > Sesiidae > Synanthedon > Synanthedon myopaeformis. The sequence goes on from OX122919.1 coordinate 6,119,896, forward strand.
TGTAATAAAATAGGTATTAGATACGCAAAGTAGAATAACTAATAGCTACTGTTCAACAATTTAGATCTCTTTATTTCTTTTTACTCGTATAAAATGACACGGAAATGATGAGAGACAGATTCCTAATTGGAATGTAATATTGTTTTTAATTTTATTTTATTGTAACCGTATTTACCTACGGTTACTTAATAATGGGCGTCTGCCCATAATCTTAGTCTTAAGAGACCTATATAGACTGATATAAAGGCTACAAATATGAAGAAGGTTACATTTCCATGTAATTAATATTTTTCAATTCCATGAATTGAAGGCGGGCTTTGTAGCAATTTAATATTTTCTCTTAAGGCGCTATGTGCCGTCAAATAGGTAAATTATTAAGCCTACTACTCCTCGTTTATGTCTACAATAAAGTTTGAAAAATATATGTATATAAATTATCAAAGTTTAGGCAACATTTGATACATTTTTTTTTCGTATCACTAAAACTTCTATATTAAAAAAAATGTTAACCAAACAGTGTTCTTTTTTTGGTTTGAATTCCCTACTGCTCCTACGGCGGTTGGAAACATTTACACCCTACAAAATAAAGAATCTGTTTTGCATAGCATATTTAAATCAATCAACATTTTCATCCAAAACATGGAGATATACTAATTCCGGTATGTGGCGCGGATGTAGCGGGCTACATACCGCCCAGAAGGCCAACGTCATTGACGACTCCAAGCGCCTTAATTATGTAGCGTCTAAATTCAACAAATTAATACAACGAGTTAATAGGTACATAAATGTTTGTGCTCATAACATACATTCTACTCTTTTACTAAAGAGATTTCAAGTGGTTTACGAGAAGGTACTAACCTCCAAGCGAAGTACCGAACGATCCTTGATATAGCTTTTCTGCACGCCAAGCTTAACCTAAATATAGAATGTTAATAAACACTTGATTGTTACGTAAAACGATTTAATTACTGAGATTTATTAATATTTATGATATAAGTTGTAACACAGTATCTACTTAAATCGGAACATGTAGATATTATTTTTATTTATTTAATATTCTAATAAATACATTTTATTTTATTTTGTCTTCATTTTAACAACAAAAATCAGAAAAATATTAAATTCTTTACTATTTTGTTATATTTTATATTAAAGTAAAATATAATGCTCGTTTGAAATTCGATTTCTAACAAAGTTTTCAAATAAACAAACACAGGAACAATGTCGGGAGTGTACGGAGTTTGCAATGAAAATTGCTAGCTAAAATCCACCAACTCTTCTTTCGTCATCAAAGATATTGTTTGCGGACTAGCATTATCTTGATGAAAAATTAAACCATTTTTATTCATTCGTTAGTTCTGCAAGCTTTTTATTCTAGTGCTTCTTTCACTTGTATTAACTGCGACAATAGAAATCAGAAGAAATCGTTTGGCTATGGGAAAAGTAGGTTCACAATAAATTTCCAGTATTTCCAGTGGGCTATACGAGGGCTGCTACTTAAGTTTTGAGATAAACAAATAAAAACAAATATTTATAATTGGAAACTGCTTCATTGTTTTTCAAAATTTTCTCCATTAAGATCAATACACTTTTGCATACGTTTAAACCAATTGTCGAAGCACTTTTTCCATTCCGCTTGAGATACCTCCAAAACATGTGATTTGAACGCATGAAGCGCTTCTTCAGGCGTCAAAAAACGTTGACTTTGCAATTTATTTTTAATGTGCGGGAATAAAATGAAATCATTAGGTGCCAAATAAGGACAGTACGGCGGATGACCCATCAATTCGAAGTTTTGACTGCTCAAAAACGTTTTTGTTTGAGCTGATGTGTGAGAGCTTGCATTATCGTGGTGGAGAATGATTCGTCTTCTGCGATTGGTTTCTCTGATTTTTCCGAACACTTCTGAAGCAGCAAGAACCACACGTCTTTTGAAGCACCGCTATTGAATTTTTTCAATATTTCCTTGCACCAATCGACACGAGCCTTTTTTTGAGCGATTGTCAAATTATGCGGTATCCAACGCGAACAAATCTTTTTGGCAGCCAAGTGTTCATGCAATATTGAATGTACTTATCTTCAATATTGTCCAACTTATCCTACGCAAATTGTATAAACCAGGCTGCTTAAAAAATTGAATTGCTTGTGCTAGTTATAAGTTAATTAAATAAATCAAGGTTTTGAATTCAGCGTTGTAGGAGTTTTGCAAGCTACTTTGCTTGTTTTCAATTTCGAATTTGATTTTTTTATATACTTACTTTGCACTAATTTTATCTGTAAATTATATATAAAAATCTGACTCCTTAATTTCCATTAGTGAAAATCGCATTAAAAACCGTTGCGTAGTTTAAAAGATCTAAGCGTACATACAGAGTCGATATCAGACGGCGGGACGCAACTTTGTTTTTCACTATGTAGAGATGATAATAGAATTAATTATAAAGTACAAGCTTTAAGACAAGGTTCAAGTCGAGTATATGTATAAGAAGTATGGTATGGATTAAGTATTTTTCGCAAACAAATTTGGCATTTTGCCGATATATTCCTCCATACTTTTGTAAGTCTTTGAACTTGATTTCAAAAGGGAAACGTTTAGGAAGTGCTCTCCTCATACATATGTGTTTCTTACGATTTCTCTCTGTAATTTACAAGAAAATAAATACACAACTTTCCTCATAAGAATGCTTAGTAGTGCGTTCTTAGTTTGCTTTTCCGTGTTTATTTGCTTTATTCCGATATGAAAGTCAGTCAAGTGTATTTCGCTTACAATATGCGGTTTTCCCACGAATTTCTATTTATGCAAGGATTTTATTTCAGTTAAAAATCCTTTTACTATTTTCGTAAATTTTAGGATAAAATATTATAGTGAAAGTATATATTTTTTTACTAAATAGTGTTTTGCTTTTTGGGAAGACGAGCAAAAAAATGACATATGGGCATCTTTGGAGGAGGCCTTTACTGAACCCGAGGTCCTTGCAGAGGAAAAAAAACTAACAAACCAATTAAATAGTTTTCATAGACATAATTCCAAAGACAGTTTTCATACATTATGTTTAGCAAGCATTCGGTTAAAACAACAAATACCTTATTCTAACCGGACAGTACAATATAGTAATCGAAATCGAAATCATACAAAGAAATAAAAAATCTTTTAACATTTTAAAGTGACACTTTATGAGCGACTAGCTGGTGCTAGCGACTTCGTCCGCGTTGAAAATTAAAAATAATAGCAAAATAACGCTTGACCTCATGTTGCTATAACCCTTTGACCAGGCGTTAGTTTTTTATTTATTCCTCGGGAATAGTCCTTTTTTTCTGGATGAAAGGTGCCCTATGTCCTTTTTGGTGTCCCAGACAACGTGTATGCAAAATTTCATGGTGATCGGTTTAGTAGTTTTTGCGTGAGAGAATTACAAACATCCATACATCCATACATCTATACATCCAAACATACTTTCGCATTTATAATATTAGTAAGATAAGATAACCTATTGACGGATTGTATGATAATATGATATCATTTGCCAGCCTGGTATTCTATGGTAAAAATTTATTATATAATTACCATTGTGTATATTATATTGATTTTAAATTTGATTTACAAAATATCGAATATTTGCTTATTTTTATTCATTAACAAGTTATATAGAATAATCCAGTTTACTATTATAAAAAATTGCGTTATTTCCATGGTCAATATTCCTCTTTTGTCGCTTTTCTTTAAGAACTTGTGACGTATATCATCTAAAAACATTATTACTTATAAGCTAAAGAAAGCCATCATGTAGGTGATAACTAAGAAAGGTCCAAGAATTGATCCTTGTAGCACCTCCAGTGTTATACATGAGCTGATATTACATTCAATAAGCTCTTATGTTATATGTTGTATGATAGCGATAATCTCAATTAACACCCATTGTCTTTTAATTGAAACAAAATGTGCAAACATTTCGTTTATTAATATACCTAAGTGTCGCAGGAACCAGCTTTATCTTTGGTGAGCACTAGTGCATCACACAGAATGGGACCTGACTAGATGATACGAAAAACAAGCCGTAAGCCTTTGTGTGTAATACCAAGTTGTCGTTCATTCCAATCTAACTTAAAGGCTTTTAAAAGTCTAAACCGAATAAACTTTAATTTATCACATTCAAACAATCGTTTAGACATTGATAAATGTTTATGTTGTGGAATCGGAAAACACATTCATTATGGAATAAATAATTGATTTAATGTTAAAATAATTATACACCTTTACAAATGTGTATCTTTGGTACACATTTGTAAAATGTGTATTAGGCATTCAGTTTATTTTCATTTCATTAGGTAAGAAGAAATTATAGATTTTACTGGGAAATTATAGTTTAGTTTGGTAATTGGGTTTCAATGATATTTAAGTTTGAAAGTCAATCAAGTCACCATTTTAAAAATTTATTTATAAAATCTATAGTTTATAATTTGAATTTTATAAATCTGAAATATTCATAGGAAATTATTGAAATTAAATAAAATTTGTATTACCAAATTCTCCAAAGTGTGAAAACTATGGCCTGGTTTTGAATTATGTTCTTCATTACACATACGAGTATTTACTGTATTTGATTCGTTTAGAGAGAGGCTTTTCAATGAATTATGGAGCGTATTTTAGCAATGTCCAGTAGATAGACAGGGAACAGGGGCACGGGATCTGAGAACAATGGTACTTGCTTCACTTTGACGCCCGGCGACGTTGTTTTTGTTCTGTGCTCCCTCGTTGCGTAGGCGAGTTCATTAATCACAAACCAGTACCGAGCTAGATAAGCTTTTAGCGAGCAACCCTTTATCTATCGCCAATCGCATCTGGCGATATTCCCTTGCAAACAACTTATCACGCTGCGACCCCGTTTCTAAGGCTGCAGTTAGACGGACGCGAAAAATTTCTTGCGGCCGCCGCGGCTATCTAATTATGAACTCGTAAGAAAGCTCAACGTCGCTCAACGAGCTCTGGAGAGGGCTATGCTCAGGTTATACTAAGAGATCGAATGTATAGGAGATTCACAGGCATAGGAAAGTTACCGATAGACGGCAAGCACAGCGTAGGATCTCCACAAGGTGGACAGATGACCTGATAAAAGGCGCCGGTCTGACGGTGGATCCAGACTGCTTCTGACCAGTCTTATTAGAAAATTACGACAGAAGCCTATGTGCAGCAGTGGACATCCTGCGGCTGAGATGATGATGATGACTATAGGCACATTCAGATTCCTCGCAATCACCTCACCGCGCGGTGTCGATGGTCGGCGCGCACTCCTGTTCAAATATTCTGATTCTTTAATAAATTATTTTTACGTAGTTGAAAAAAGTTTATTTTTTCATAATAACGCGCGGCTAAGGAAATAATTCTTGTCATATAAACGCGCCCTTACGCATAAATAATGAAAAACTTTTTATCGCAGATTGACATGGAGTCGTTTGGCCACGAGCTGCCGGAATGGTTCAAGTGGGACCCAGTACTGAAAGTCGAAACGACGTCCACCGTGCAACCAGATGAGGATATGAACTTCAACATATTTCATGATGATAGCAATATGCAATACTTAGACGAGTCTTATATCAATCTGCATAAAGAGGAAATTAGACGTCCCCCTAAAGAGTTAAAACCAGTATACGAGAGGTCGGGACCAGACAATAGACTACCGTCAGTGGGTGGCGCATCATTCGAAGTCCGGAGCGAGGCGTTCGAGCGAGGCACACTGCGGCTGACCTGTATAGCGAGCATGTACAATCTGTACGCAGCCCGTGCCGAACTAATTTTCGATATGGAGCAGCCAGAAGTTGCCTCAGTGTTAGGTGTTCGCAATTGTGCCATGGGTAAGTTTTAGTTGCCAGTTTCAATACTAACTTCACCGGTTCACGGATCATAAATTCTCAGTTAGTGCCCCAGGATAAAAATTTAAAAAGGCAATTATGGTTGGAGCTGACTAATATATTGGTGGGGAAAATTTGGAAAGGGCTGGATCCAGTAATATGTGGTTTTAGTATGTTCAAGATCTCGTAAAAAGTTTTTTTAGATTCCCATATAGTTAAAAAATTTATCTTCATATTGCAATATGTCTGGAAAGTATAGTGTGAATTCAACTGACGAATGTGGTCGCTCGACGTGGCCGCTGATGAATTGATAGCTACGCGGCCAGGTCGTACGGCCAAACCGCGCGGCCTTAATGCGCTGGGGCACTTAGGACATGTTCACATGATGCAACTAAATTGTGCTTTTCATTAAATACTTAGGTAATTTTATATCTTTTACTTCTATAACTTACAAAATACTAAGTTATGGTCTAATTAGTAAAGTAAGTAGATGTACTGTTTCGTAGGAAATAATTAAAACGATATAATGATAATAAAGACATTAGTACTAGTTATTTAATTTCATGCGGTCATATTGAGGGAGTTTTATACATTTAGACATAAATCGCTACTCAGACTGATTAATTAATGATAACGCAATATTATTCTCTTATTCCTTTTCAAATATTGTCTAACATGTAATTAATATAGAAAGTGGACTGTTTATTGTCTTGTCGTGAATAATTATTACGAAGGTACAAAAGCCTGCTTATACTGACGGTAGCACAAAGAGACTGTGATATTGATTCAATCACAAACGTCTTCCCAACATTGATTGCGAATATTTGAAGTATTTCAATCGGATTTTATATACAGTATGTTCTATTTCTATGAAACACGAGAAAGAGTATTTACTGTTAATATTGAAAATTTATGAAATATTGATAATGAGAATGAAAAGTCAATTTTAAGTATAATGAGAATGAGAATATACTCGTATTGTTTTACATGTTTTGTAAGGCATGATATATTTTATTTTTCAACACGGACGAAGTCGCGAGTACCAGCTAGTAAATATATAAAATGTTAGTGTTTTTTTGTGCAAAATCGCAAAACTCCGAAAGTACTTTATCGATCACCATGAAATTTTGCTCATACGTTGTCAGAGGTACAGATAAGGACGTGGCATACCTTTCATCCAGTAAAAAAGTACTGATCCCTAGGGATCAATATAAAAATAAAAATAAAAAATTTAATAACTAACAAAAATATATGAGCAATAAAGATTGATTAAACGTTTCAACGTCTAGGAAAAGGCGGCTGTGGATGATGTCGCGGGAAAAAGCTAGTTTTTTAAAATCTACTTTATATGTATTTTTATAATATATTCTCTATTTCAATTTTGGGACAGATCAATTTTTGCTATAATTTTGATTTTTTTTATGTTATAAAGGGTAGAAGACAGGCTGACAGTCCACTTGTAGCTGGTGGTTACCGTCGCCTAAGGACACAAGCTGCTGCCTACCTATGCCTTTTTAGCGTACCCTTTTAAGTGAAATTTAATACCTTCGTTATCGCTCATGTCGCATCTAAGACGTGGGACACCCTGTAAGACAATAGAATACATATCGGTTGCACAGTCTCCACTAGTAGGTATCAAGATCGGTTCGGTAGTTAACACTTCGACAGTTGTTGCGGTTCGGGAAACCCGATTCCATTTCCACTATCTTGGGAGCGCAATATATTTGAGTGTACACATAAATCTTTCTCCAAAACAGCTTCATTTGGAAACGTCTTTAGGCGCACGGATAGATTGAAAAACATAAATCTCCGAACACGGCCACTAAATAAATACGTTTTCTATGTTAAGGTCGACAGACAGGCTGACGGCCCACTTGATGGTAGGTGGCTAACGTCGCCTATAACACAAGCAACGCCACATGTGCTGCAAGTGCGCTGCCGATCATAGTAGCATTAAGGACTTATCCTTAGATGAGATTAAGAAGGGGATTAGAGAAATGGGCTCTGGAATCCCTTACTCACTCACTTTGGCACTTGATGGTGGGTAGCTAGGTACCATCAAGTGGACCGTCAGCCAGCCTTAACATAAAAAAAATAAAAATCCTGCCGGAAGTCGAACCCGGGATCCCGAGGCAGCACCGAAACCACTCATCCTCTTTTACATGTATTTTTTTTTCTTTTCAGGTCCAAATTGTATCGAGTTTTGGCGGAAATTTACAACGCTCGTACTTTTCTTGTACAACATTCGGTAGTTAGTCGGATAATTATTTTATTGAGTACAAATTAAACTTTAAGATCGAAGTTGTTTCACGAGTTCGTTAAGTCTTATTTTGTAAAAAAAAAATAGTGAACATATCCGAAACTGAATTCCATTTGTAGAATTCTAAATGAGTATTTGTAACTTTAAATATTATTTAGTCAGATGGCTAAAATATTAATGGGAAATAAACATTCAAGACACACCGTGACTAGCTAAAAAATTATTTCTAATAAGTCCTCTCTCAACTCAGCACAGATATATATATATAAGCACTTATATATTAACATATAATATATGACACGTTACTTCCTCATAATTGTTATATATTATAGCCACATCTGCGTTGTATGAGATATGACTACTTAGAAATTTTTTTTATATGGCCAAATCAAATCATACTCTTATTCTTTTTAGTACTCGTTGGGGACGAATAATTAAATTTTGTTTCGATGAAGTAAATGTAAATATATTATAATAACAATTATTTCTTTTATACGTTAGTCGTAGGTCAAAATGGCCAAAGATTAGACAGTCGGTGTGAATAGGCTTCATTTTGTATGAAAGTAGGTACCTATTTGAACTTTAATGATATTGTGATAAGTAGTAGGTAATAATATAAATTATAAAAAGGAGTAGGTATATGTAATTGAAATAATTATTAATATATAACATGAGATATTTATAAGTTTATTCTACATATTTTGTAGGTGTCAAGCTCAGATTAAATAAGAACTAAAGATAGAGCTCTATGGACGGCAAAGTGGAGCCGGTAAAACCACGCCTTCGTCTTATGCATACACGGTTATAATCACACAAATGCAATTAAACTACGCTTCGCCTTAATAAAATATTTACTAGTGAAAATGCCAAATCGCATAGTCAAAGTGTGTAAAAAAGCAGTTTTTAAAAATATAAAAAGCAGGATGAAATCATATTTAACACATAAATAAACTTGGACACAAATATTTTCAATAAAAATAAACGAAAATTGAGATTAACACAAACTCTCAATACAGTAAACGGCCTACGCACACATGTTTATAAAACCTGCTTCACTATGTTGTCCGCAAAATTCTGTCTTTCTTATTTGGTCTAAGGTGTCAAGTTGATTTAAATTTTCTTAGAAAATTATTAGCGTTTAGCGCAAAACTTGCAAAAGACTGATGATTCACTGTGTATTACTGACGCTATTTAGTTACTCTATGAACTGTTTTAAATATATTTTCAAATACCTTTAAGGAGTAAGTATTTTTCATTCATTCTAAAATTGTTATGTAATAATTCTATGGAGAAGTGTGTTGAAAAAAAGAGAAATTTTTGTCGGAAAAGACGATTGTAAAAATTGTAAATAATGAGACATGTTTAAATGTACATTTTAATTAATAAATGCATAGAATAAAGATATGTTGGGATTTATGTGTGTTGTTTTTTTGTGCTCGTAACTGCACCTGACTGGGATTCTTGTGTAAGAAGAAGTGTCTTCCGTTATTTGATCTGTTCATCTTATTGACGATGTTGCTAGCGACGACCAACACTTCCAGATTGAATTTTCAGCTTATAAGTAAATATATATAGATTTATAAAATCGTTTGTCCTTACTAACTATCTACGCAGAGCCAAAACTAATAATTCTAAAAAGCTAAAATTGGAAAAATAGTTTTATTTTATAACGTATGCGTCTACTAAGAAAGGATTTTTGAAAGTTTTAACTTCGTGCAAACCGGTGGCGGATCGCTCGTATAAAATAAAATCACAATGACATAACTTTTACTACATTTATAAAACATAATTTTTGTAATGTATTGCGACGATAATAAAATGTAGACGTTCAAGCCCAGCCTGTATTTCTGTGCTTCGAAATTCAGTTGAGGGTTAAAATAATTTGCCCGTTATCTTCTTATTAAATTATTCAAATTTAGAACGTTGGAACTCATAATGTGGAAGGTCACTATGAACGAATTAATATTAGAATTCTACAAGGGTAACCAAAACTTCTTGAGGGCACCCTGTATAAGCGAGTGAAGTCAATAATAGGTTATTTGGGGAGAATTTGTTGTCTCAAATTATTACAATGCGATTAACGCCCATTGCAAAAACGGGGTTTTATAAGTTTTATAAGTTTTATGGGTTTTATAAGTATGACTGTGTATCTGTGTATGCGTGTATACGAGTATGTGTGTCTGTCTATGGAAATGACATAATTCCATAGACAGACATACAGATGTAATGTATCAGGAACGCTATTCCCGAAATGGTTCATATGCAAGACATTCCTAGCACTTATTGAAGTCGTGAAAATAATAAAACACGCCACCAATTCAAATATTTTAGAAAAACTTTTGTAGATAATAGCCGTTTACATTCCAATTTTAAATTTAGGTAGGAGCTAGAATGTTTTCATAGAGAAACATTGTTGGCTTTTAGTCAGTAATTATAATACAAGAATTCAACCCGCGAAAACGACACCAATTCTGTACATTTTAGAAAGTAATTGTACTAGATTCATTTTTTTTTATTTCCATCCTAACCTGCGTACCTAATCTAATCTCTGAGATATTTTCTCATATGATATATTTATAATTTTTCATCGCGCACGAAGTCGCAATCATCAGCTAGTATTATTATATATTAATTTAGCCCTATCATTATTATATCTAATAATACTAGTAATTAGTTGAGAGGACGACAAATAATAAAACGTAGTCGACTGTTACAAACAGAAATAACGAAGTAATTTCTCCTTGGAAGAATTTCGCCTAAGCCTCAATCAATCATAGTGGGAGATTGAGTCGACAATAAACAGTAGAAAATCCCTCCATTATCCTTATGGAGAAAATCATTTATTGAGCAGTTACAATGTCGAACGCAATGGATTATTATACAACTTCAGATCAGACGTGACGTATTACTTTTACATATCCTACTGTGGCTATGACGATTCGTTTAATACTTATTTCAGTTTAGTACATTTTTAACGCCAGTCGCAAAAACGGGCTTTTATAAGTTTTACGTGTGTGTCTGTGTATCTGTGTATGCGTGTATATGAGTATGTGTGTCTGTCTATGGAAATGACATAATTCCATAGACAGACATAAAGATGTAATGTATCAGGAACGCTATTCCCGAAATGGTTTTTATTTAATAATTTATAGAAAAAATGACAATATATTTTATTGTTTCTTGATCTTTATTTCTGTCTAAATATGTCGGAGAGTAAAGTTTTATTAGAAATTAACAATAAACTAGAAAATACGTAATATATGATTACTAATAAGTTAATTGATTCTACTTTCTAGTGTCCATTACTGTCAATTAAGGTATTAATGTTCTATGTCATATTAAGAACAATTAGTTTGACATGTATAACATACATTGCGAGTACATGCGAGTACTCATAAATAACCTAACTACACATTAATCAAAAGAGTTTTAAATAGGTAAGTATAATTTAGTTTTTGTGAATCTAAACTATTGGAGAAACATGAACCGTATGTAAATTATATAATAGAAATTATAATAGAAATATTTATAGAAGCAAAGCGACTCAATGACAACTACTTCTAAATGAAAATCGGTAACCAAAAAATATATAAAAAGGATTGGAGAAATTTTTAGCAACACGTCCCGTGTCCCGTGTCCGTGAAATAATAGAAAAACTGACTATACGCGGAGTCTATTTTACTCAGACTGCACTCTGGCTCTCTTCATAATTCTGAAATTTTGTTTACATAAAAAAAAGTTGACTTACATAAAAAAGAGGAATGAGGAAAGAGGAGAAACTTACATAAAAAAACGTCGAGTAGTCCGCACAAAAAATATTAAGAATACTTGTAGTATATTGTATTTATTTATAATGGACTTCTTTAAAAAGAATGTAAATGACAGTTTTGTATTTCACAAAAACAGTTTATGCTATTATATCCAGTCTACAAAAATATCCTAATATTCGGGATACTGTTTTAATATATTTTATTAATCTTGTAGCTGCTTTTCACAAGTAGGTAATATGACTATAACAGCGGCGTGTGAATTTTCATGTACAATAGTTTCCGCTAAAACTGTAAATACCAATAAATTCTATTATTTTATCGACAAAGCCCCGCGGTCGGGTGGGCTTACAACAAAGCTAACAATTTATTTTCCATTAATTCTCATTGTCGCCGACGGCCGTCGCCACGCAAAACCAATAACAATCTGTTACGTTTTACAGTTCTAAGGCTTTGTCGACCAAAACTATTGTTTCAGTGTTCCTTGGCAAGGAATCCGCAGTCTATTTCACTTATTCAGTCACGTTGCACGGACAAAATCCACAACGCCCGCGGTGCTTTCCAACATTGATTTTTTCGCTCTTACTTTGTTCCCGCACTTCCCATTAAGTGAAACTTGACGTGACGCGACGTGACATGACGTAACGCCTCGTACGTCACGTCACTTCTTGAAACTGGGAAATTGTTATGGTGTAGGCTTTGGCTTTTGCCAGTAATTTTTCGATGGTATTCTAAAGTTTCTAAGCGGAATTCAAACACCTATTTGTTGGATATTTTATTTTTCTTGCAGTGCCTCTCCAACTAGAGAAGGTTGACGATCAGCCCTGAACACTCATATTTATCTCTTGTTTTTCGGAACAGCTCAACCACATTAGCTATCCCGGTCTACTCTCTGATGTTCTTCAGCCGCGACTTCTTTCTTTACCCAACTTTTCTCTTTCCAACGACTTTGCCTATCATCTACTCTATTCATATAATAAAATCGTAAAATCGTAAACGAGACCTGTCTGTAAATTTAATATTTTTTAAAAAATACATTGAATTACATACTCGTACATCACATATTTTCAAAAAAATATGTATATACATTGGGTTGTTTCCCATTCGCCACCACCAAAAGAGGTGGTAATTGGGATAGATTACATTTTTTATATGTCTGTCTGTGCGTTTGTGCACGCTAATTTCAGACACAGCTTAACGGATTCGGATGTAATTTGGCACACTGATAGTTTATTATCTGAATTAACATATAGTATAACTTTTTAACTTGGAAAAATTTTAGATTCCTGTGGGATTTTAAAAAACGAACTACAGCGCGTACGAAGTCTAAAAGTGTAGATTCAGGTTGATTCAAAGTACCCTCTTATGTACAATAAAGAGAAGCTTGGAATCTTTACCCTTTTTTCTCCACTACAAATGAAACACTTCAAGAGAGCTGTTAATGCTTTTCATCCACCGTGTAGCTTGTTACCTTAGAAAACGGTAGCGTCCTGGTCCAACTAATGAGCGGAACGTACGCCTGTCGTCAATCTTTACATAGTACAAAACAATGTTGCATTCCGCTGTCCCTCTGTATGTACGCTTAGATTTTTAACATAGTTTAAATTCAAGTTATAGATTTTGTACCGATTAATGACCTCTTTTTTTTAAATGCAAATAAATGTTTTTCTATAGGACAAGTGGTTGTAGGTAGTTGCATAAGTTTCTTAACCCCCAACTTTCTAATGAGCCCAAACATACAATATCTGCTGTAAGTTGTCATGGAAATACCATGTCATGGTGACCACCAAAACAAACCGGATCAAAATCGGTCGGACGCGTCGGTTTGGGCTACTACAGCTACGAATTCATTACACCCCGTTTTTGAGTCGGGCGTCTGGGGTTAAAAATATGAAATGGTTTACTTTAAAAATTAAAAAAGTAATAGTGTGAATTACCTTTGCCTTTTTATTTTGCTCCTCTTCAACTATTCTTTGTATTGCTTAAATAAACGAACTACCCGTATATCTAAAAAGAAGTTAATTAAAATTAAATTTAATGTTTTTTTGTTACAAAACGTTGTAATTATAAAAATGTTGAAGAGTTATGATTAATAAAATATCAACCTAAGCACCGAAACGCTATTGGACTAATGGTGTTTGTCATAAACATAGCAGTAGTCGTAGATGGAAGCAAAAATAAAGATACTACGGTACATTTTTACGTTACGTAATCGATAAATGGGCTACATAAAACTATATTATCCCTAAATAAATAAATACTTATCCCAACATCTACAATTGAATACTATAATAATAGACACAGTCGACATTCGATAAAATGTGCGTATTTTTAACGTATCACGTGTATGCAGGACAGTGTCCTTTGAGCGACTGTATGATAGTGAGTTCATTGGACTGAATGATAGTATTTAAGGTCGATATTACGAGGATAGTGAGTAACTAATCTTTCTTTTTTTGCTTCCATCTACGGCACTAGTTAATGTAAGTTAAATAGAAACTTAAAAGCACAGAAAGTTTGTTTGTGGGTGTGGAGGGGTGCGTGCTGAAAGGCAGCCGTGCGGTTAGTACCCGACCTAACCGTTCTAATGGATAATGGATGTATAGAATTGTTGGATCTATTCGTATATACGTAGGTCAGCAAATCTAAGCTTGTGCGCCTAAATAATTAATTACATTTACCACTAAATATTTATTGTTGAAACAATTACGGTAGATTGTGCTAATTTGAGCAATACAAATGGAATGTTAATGAAATGTTAATGATTAGATATGAATATCTAAGTAATACCTAGGATGCATAAAAACAATAATAAAAAAAATGATCCTGAGTTTCTTTTGGGTTTTTTCGGAATCGTCATCGCTTTGCTTTTTTTAAACTATGGATATACCTACTGATAGAATTACGAGTAAATATAGAGTCAGCTTATATAAGGCTACCATCAGTAATCTAACACCGTAGATAGATAGAAAATAATAGATTCAAGTCAATAGAAAACAATTACAATCTTATATATTATATACTAACTAACTAACTATCTTAACTAGACGAACATCTTTACTCACTCAGAATCAACATAAAATAAATATTAATAAACTTAAATAGTTTTTTTTTTTAAATGTCCTTCAGAAATCAATTGTCACTATTATCTCACAGAGACTCATTATCCTATGCGATAATCTGGGATACCAACTCCATCTGTGTCAACTTTAGTTTAAAATCATTCAACGTTTTAAGCTTGATATAGTTACAAATATCTTCATTAACTTTCTGCACAGTATTACTATTAAAGAACATTGTTCAATTTTGCTTCGTATTTCCAAATTAAATCTTAAGAGCTTAAGCCGATCTTAGAACTCACTCGACAGTCATCCAAGAACGAGTGTTTCTTATTGTAACCAAATCCCCAGAATTAATCAATTTCACCGAAAATTTGATTTTTATTTATTCACCTTCTAGCTTTAAATCATTATTAAACTTCCTGCGTACAAAATGAAATGTCAAATAAAACTGTGACGATCTGTAGTTACGTTTGTTTTTGTAGATATTGAAAATACGAGCGTGAAACTGTTATGAACATAAATCTTTTCCCGTTTTATTTACAGTCAGTGTATTGAAATCGATGGAAACAAGATTAGCGTGTGAATATGACATGAAATATTGGCACTTTTCTGTCAATAGGCAGTACCAGTGTGTCGGGGGAACAATGTTTGAGTGATACGCATATGTCGACGACACATGCGAACCCCTCACGCGACACACAAACTAGTCTCAAAGCATCGTATACAAACCTCAACACCGTCTTTGTTGTACTCTATCATCCACTTTAGTATTTTGTATACAACTAAAGAAACTAAAGAGAACCAGCAGACAAAGATACAAGAAATACGCAAAGACCATGAAACTATGAGTTATAACAGCTCAGTGCTTGGCATGGCAAATTAATTCATCGATTTGTAAAAGAAAAAAAAAATTAACGAATTTCGAGTTCTTTTTTATTAGGTATCAATATAATTAAGATCAAGGATTAAATTAAAATTAAAATTTAGGGATAGGTCGGATATTATTTTCTCTTAGATCCCTATTTAATCATAAAATTTCTGACATTACAATCTTCAAACACGTACCAGTTGGGTGAGCAAGGGAAGCAAGGGAGGCGGGAGCCAATTCCCCAATCCTAAACCTTTTTCCTTTTCTTTTACCTTCTACATGTACAGGTAAGCAGAGCACATGCATCCTTCCTGGTGCTTCTTGTGTAAAGAGTTGTCAGTATTCATCTGACATCAAGAAGATCATCAGGCTGCTGCCACTTTTAACATAAAAATGTTACATAAGGGAAAGTATTACCTAGAGGAACAAATGAGATTCTATTTCTAGTATATTTCTTCGTACAATTGAATTTTTAAATGAAATCGTGTTAGAAGAGAGGTCGGTGAACAGAGCCTGTGGCTTATACATGCTTACGTTCAGTAGAAAATAACAGGTCAGTGCGCGTTTTGTTTAGTCTTTTTAACAATAACGTCTCGAAATGTCAACCCATGTCAGTCACCGGTGCCACTCACAACGTTGCCGTCCTTTGCCCCGAGGGCTTCTCTTCATTGCGGAGTAAACAGGTAGGAGCTCACAAAAACCGGGTGGATTAAATTAATTCATTAAGTATTATATTATATTCTAAAACATCAGATGTCACTTATAGGAATGCGTATTAAAACATTTATCATTTCAATATTTGCTACTATCCTTTGTACATTCACATGGTTGACTATTGTATTATAATAGGTAGACAATTGAAACATACAACAAGCTATAATTAAAAATTATAATCTATTATAAGTTCTAAGTTAATGTTAAGTTAAGTAGTGGTAGAGCACACAGCGATTCGCAGTCATTTATTTGGGCAGCCCATTTAGCGGCAGTAACCACCCCCTCCAGAACCAGTACAGAAGACTACAGTGAAATAGCAGCACATTGCTTTTGTGTTAAACTACTTCTTTCTGATAGAGTATCTAATGTTCTTTTCTGTATCCTCGAGAACATTAATTCTTTTCTAAATGAAAAGTACTTTGTTCTTTTCTGTATCCTTGATAACGTGTATGCAAAATATCACGATGGTCGATTATATATGTAAAAATGAAAAATGTATTTTCAGTTGACTAAAGTTTTATTTTATGGCCCATAATAGTCACATTTAGTAAATAGGCCATTGAGATAAAGCCAAAAATACCTTCCATTCATAAATCGTTAATGTATTTGTTGGTATATTTAATACTGACTAACCAATTTCATCCGAATATAATGAGTATGAAACAATTTGTGTTACGAAATGCATACGGTATTAATTAATATCATATTTAACGATAACATTAAATTTATCTACATCATTATACACATAGAATAAATTTGTTTATGGGTGTTACTGTTATTTCTGACATCAAAATGTATACAGATTGAAAATGTATCATTTATCGAGTTTATTATTACAAAACCGTGTACTTTTTAATTAAAATATTGTTTTTAAATGTCATGGCATTTTTTTATGTTAAACTAGACAGACAGGCTGACGGTCCACTTGATGGTAGGTGACTACTGTCGCCAACCATCAAAGCAACACTGGTGCTGTTGACCATAGTAGGATTAAGGATAGAGATTAGGAAGAGATAGAGAAACTCATTCACCGAAACACGAGAACACATTTTGGTACTTCACAGTCAAGTGGTCGTCTGTAAGGGCATGTTCAGATCTGCTGCCCTAGTGACTGCGAAACTGGTTAAAGGTTCTATTGTTAAGGATGCGGTTACTGCCGCCAGACAGGCTGCCTAAATGACTGCGAAACGCAGTGTGCTTTGCCATGTGCTACTGCCAGATTCAAACCAAAGCCAACTACGAAAAGTTCATTTCCAAAGTTGGCCTTGCTAGGAATCTAACCTGGAACCTGGAATCTAACCTGGCTAGGAACAATCACCTTAACCACCCGACCAATGTAAAAAAGGTTTTGATTTGTCACCTTCTTAGAATTCGATTAATCCTCACTTTAATATCCTCGATTAATCTATAAAAGAACAAATGACGTTGTTTAGAATTATATTTCGAAGAACTATGAGATTTTCGCTTAACTTTAGTCCCTTGGATACAATGCTATCATTACGAATACAATAAGGTCTTCGATAATCCGACTGTCATAAATTCATTAAACTTTCAACACGCCATTTATACATATATCTACAGTAATCCAATTAAAATATTATTATTACGAATTCATAAAAATTTCATATTAACGCTGCGAGTGCGATGTTAAATGATGATAATAAAATGGTAATTTGAAATTCCGCATTTCAGTTTCTCCATATATGTGAATGCATAAATCACGTATGTTGGGCATAATATTATATATTAACTGAAAAATACACTAGTAAGATTGGATATATGAAATATGAAATCAACATAACATCAATCTTCATATATTATGTCTTCTGTATTTGTCGTCCCCTTTGTTCTTTTAAATGGTTTTTGATCATTTTTAAACTTTTGGCATTTCTTGTAATTATCCTCTACCATCGAAATAATATATATCTTTGCAAGTCCTCTACTTAAGGATGTAAATCCTCACTAGCTTTTAAAACTACTTACGTCCTTATGAAGCCCAATCATAAATGCATATGATAAAATCGTAGACGAACCATGTTTGTACATTAAAATATTTAAAAAAAGATTTGTACCCGTTATATTAACGAGGTGAAAAAATAGTTTTGTTTTTCTGTTTGCCTGTGCGTTTGTGTACCGCTAATCTCAGAAACGGCTTAACCAATTTGAATTCGGTTTTCGCTGATGTATTACAAAAAGCTTTCTGTAATATTTAGTGTTGGTTCATTCCAATCGGCTTACAAACAAAAAGTTAAGTTAATTGAAACTATAGGCCCTATTCAAGAAACGCGCTTCGGTTGATTGGATGTTTTTTGAATATCACGTTATTTCTTATACCATAGAATGCTACATTATGAGCGAGTGACATAGGCTGTATTTTATAAAGTTAAGCGGACGAAGTAGCGTGCAACAGCTATTTATAAATAAAGTTCGCTCGTAAACTATTTAGGTGCAACATTTAATTAACTTACTTGAAAGCTGAATACAATCAATGTCAAAGTCAAGCTAAGTCTTATTAGTCGTACAGGCAAACTTTTCTTATGGGAGCTACCAAGCGTCGACAGACACAATAATGTGTACAAGTTGGTAAATTGGATTCAGGTCCGTTGGGATGCGGACGCGATACGAGGACATAGGAGACAGCCGGTGACAGCGGACGGGCGGATGGCAGCATCATGTCGCCCCGAGGGGAAACTGAAATCATCACGTGGTTGTATTTAAGGCGAGGACTTAACAGAAAAGCGTTATTTGAGTCGCCTAATTTGACTTCTTAGAGTAAAATAAAAATTCAGATAAAAATACAGTCAATAATAGATTGTATATAAAAAAAATTAAATGGGGAAGATTTATACAAAAAATCACTGCCCATAAAAAAAAACATTTCGTGTCACAGTAATATTTTTTTTAGTGACAACTACATTTTGTTTTTAAGCTTATTAATTAATTCTGCGCTAAACTTTTAAACGGTTACTTAAAATTTTACACAATATTTAAGAAATACGTTCGAATTTTAAATCTGTTCGGTTATCTTGGAGAACGTACAAAAATTTGTTGTGAAGTATTGCACCTTTATTACTTTTTTTTTTACTCATAATATTATATTTCTGTTAGACATTGAATTTTTAAATTTTTAGACTATCCATCGGCAACATTAAAAAACTTTAAAATACTTTAATGTACATATATTCAAATTGAAAATCCCAATAAAAAAATAATGTCTGATATTTATTGTAAACAAGTATTAGTTTTTATGTAATATTCAACAAGAAAATATGGAATACGTTCATAGATAGGTAAGTATGTCTAAAAGATATTCTTATACGTTTAAAAAACCGCGTCTGCTTACTTAAACGGCCTTTCCTCAATCTAAACCACTCTGAGAGGGCTCAAGGGTGATGGATGTCTGTGTTCACTCTCTGTCTGCTGTGATTTTGAAGAGATACCTTTAAGGATCACCACAATCTAATTGCATACATATTTCGTTTAAAAAAGTAAGTATATATATACACTTCTAGGCTTAGTTAAATTAGTAATTTTATTTTAATGGTAGTGTATGGGAAAATTGGGGACACTAGGATATACCGAAAAACTAACTTAGGAACTAAATAATTTTTTTATAACTCGTTATATGATTAAAGATTATTTAAATTAATTTAATTATTTAAAGATGAGACAGCATGGTATTCCGAGTTTTTTTTTTTTTTTGGGGGGGGGGGGGGGGTTTCTTCTCAGGATCGTCACCATATTAAAATATAATGACCATTAAAAGATTTTCTTGGAAACCTTATTAATGATTTTTTTAATTTTGATTTTGATCCCAGGACATAGGTATAAGAGTATTAAATTCTTCTTAACAAAATAATCGTGATATTTTCAACTTTCAAAATCAAGTAAGTGTTACTGGATAAGTTAACGACAAACCATTTCATTAATCACACGCTCATAACGTTTCTGGGTTCATATTTTGTTGCAATAATAGATGCGGTCGATAAACAGCGCTCATGTTCCCGAAATGTTATGATAACTAAAATGGATGAATAAAGGGAAGATTGAGCACAAAGAGGTACGCATACATTAACTCTTGAAATGCAAGTACGAAAAGGTATGATTATATTGTCAGGAAGGGCACACTACATATTAAGCAAGTGTACTAGTAACATGTGCTGAGTAAGGGATACTAGAGTGCTTATCCTATGCCTTATCCCGGTTGATATGAAGGCCCAGAATTTTCCAGTGGGACCGGTCAGAAGGAGCCTGGATCACCGTCGACCCTTATCTTATTATCTTATCTTATCTTAGTGGACGAGGTAAGGAAAAAGAAAAAAATATCACTTCTGTGAATTATCTCTCTGTTATGAATATATTTTTGTATCATATGTAATAATACGAGTATATAAAAGAACTTGGTGGGATAGGTTCGTAGGTGATCCATCATTTACGATAAGATAAATATATACAGTACTCTATCTGCTTACTTATTATTAATCTCATGCTTGTACGAGTTTGTTTCCAACTTGTTGTTAGTTATATCTATTTTTTGGATACAAATTATAGAAAATGATATTATAAGTAATCATACCTATATCCATACTTCCATACTATCCATACTAACCCATAATATCCATCCATATCCATACTTAATATTATAAGTGTGAAAGTAACTATGTCTGTTTGTCTCTTACCTTTTCACGCTTTAACTATTCAACAGATATTCATAAAAGTTTGCATACACGTTGTCAGTACTGTTCCCGAGAGATAATCTAAAATTTAGAAAACTAACGCCTGACAAAAGTGTAATAGCAATGAACATATCAGGCGCTATAATATTACTTTTTTTTCAACGCAATCGATGTCGCGGGTACCAGCTAGTAATCTAGAAATATAAAGCATTAAGTATTAGAAAAGAAAAAGCTAAAAAGGTGATGTTAAGTATACAAAAAATTTAAAAGAAATGTATGGGAATAATGTGTGAAAAGGTATTGAGTAGCAGAACAGCAGACATGTTATCTTGTAGTGGCACTTGTGAGGGTGGCTGAGCCTGAGCAAATGTCCGTGTCTACTTCACGCTTTTTGCACGAAACGAGTTTTCACAAAGTGCTCTCTACTGCCATAGCTACTGTACTCAGCACTCGGCATTAATGCATTCCATTACGACTTACGAGTTATGCTACGTCCATGCAAATTATCGCTACGCTCAAATTCTTTCCATTACCGGCAAACATTCCCGATTCCTCGTAGTAGGCACGCATTCCAAGTTTAAGGAATTTCGCGATTCATACGCGAGCATTGTTACAACCGAATTTCGTAATTGAAATTATATAACACAGTTTACTTAGTAGCAGTATCAACAAACGGGTCACGTACGCCAATGAACGTACTTCGAATACAAATAATCCATCTCCGACGTGCATCATACTTGTTTACGTTACCCAAATACATTTATTTTCGCGTCAATTTTTACTTTTGACGTTGTGTAGAAATTTCCAACAAAAATTCATAAGGTATTCTACTCGGCACACGCAGTTAATATAGGATTGTATCTTTCATAGTACCTAAGAGAATTTTAATCTCTGTCAATTACGTTTCCGGCATTACTCTTAAGTATAAGATGTATATTAACTTATGAAATTATATTTAAATGTGACGAAATAATCATTTTATCTGCCCGAAAGAAATTCATTTTGTGACAAATGTTTCCAACCAATGCGATAGCAGTTAGATAATCAAAGGAGACAATGTGCAGCAGCATTTCCATGACAAGTTAAGAATTTAGACACAATTTACTTAAAGATTTGATTATTCGACTACTAGGATGAACTAAGATAAAACTATTAACAGCTACAAAGTTGTTTTTTTTTAATTTTTACTATCCTGTAATTTAATATTGCTGATTGCTTGATACCGTTGCCTATTAACATATGACACATAGCTGCAAATGCGTTACAGACCTTAGTGGGATAAAAATAATAAGGTGATAGGGAAAATGGGCTCCGGCATCCTTACTTTAACAGATATTTGGTCATAACTGCTGCTATAAACTATTGAACCTAAGATTTAACAAAATCGTCCCTTACGACCAGGACAACTTTGAAGGTTGTACAAATTGTTTAAAATTCGTTTTGCATAATAACTATACATGAGTAATTATATACAAAACATTTCTAGTTTCAGAAGGAGAAGAAAATAAGAATAAAGTCAAACATTTCAGTTAAGAGGCTTTGAGTTAGTTCTTAGTGTTTTAAATCCTGTTTCATGATGATTAAACTTAAATACGATGACTCCGAAGTTACGTCTATACGTTTTCTCGAGTTTAGTTATATCAACAAAAGACATTTTAATCTTATGCCGGCAACAATAATCTGTTTAAATTAAACAACACACATCCGTAGAAATTAGCCACGCATTTGTGTGGAATTAAAATAAACGTTTTCCCCTAGAATGAACGTGCGTCATGCCTTAAAGAGGGTGATTAGAGATCACGTACGAGCGAAATTGCCACAAGACACGGTGACGTACTCCGCAGACGCACTTCCAACGACATGTTTATAATAACTTTAAAACTTGTTTATATCATAGGTACTAATGACCCGCCCGCCTCCTAGTTCGATATCAGAGTCTGAAAGATTGGAATTGATTTGCCTTATGTTTGACGTCATTAAATATAAGGAGCCCTCTTAGCTTTTTGAGATGTTGTCGTGGAGGTATACTGTTAATCCTTGCAAATCCTCGAAACAGTTACTAATAGAGCGCCATAATATTGCTAACTTTAGAGGTAGCTTCCGTTTTGCTATGTCTAAATACTGCAGCAATATCACGCCGCCGATTACGGACCTGTAAACTATTCATAATTCTAAAAATAACTCTTCTCTCCTCTCCTCTCCTCTCCTCTCCTCTCATCTCCTCATTTTATTTAATATAATATATTATGTTTTAGAAGAATTATATATTTTTTAAGATTTTTGATTTGTTGAATTTGTGTCTTCCCGAATAGTAGATTAACTATTAAAACAACAGAAATAATCCCCAAAATAATTAAGGAAAACGGCTTTTTGAGGCGGTACGAAATTCGCCGGGTTAGCTAATAATGTAGAAATATATAAGAAGGTACATTTACTATTAGATACACTTCATGGGAATTAAATGCGGTTGATTTAAATTTGAAAACCATGAATAAACGGGAAGACAAAAAGTTTTCACATAAAATGCGCAATTCTATTGTCGTTGGAGAGCAAATTTGAAATTGAAAATAGCAGTTGGAACTGACTGCAACGCTCGTTGAGGGTCGTTTATTTAGTGGCGAACGGTTTTACTTTGCAGCCGCGAGATGCAGGTAAAACTTTCATAATTTAGTGTCACACCGCTTTTACTATGTAGCAGCCGACCTTCAGCCTTTGTGACAGTGACACTCGTTAGAGTATCCATTCCGTATGCGAAACAAAAGCCCTCTTTCTTACAAACTACAGTACCTACATGCACCTTTACTCTGTTCTTTGAATTTATTAAAACATAATAGTACGAGATCCGAAGAGTGTGTAAGTGTGTAACCCAGATGTGTAAGGAGTTTTATCAATTGTTTTCTATGAGATAATAAATCGCGATTGTGTTGCCGATTAAAAATATGCTCATGGACATCTTTAATTTAAAAAAAAACTGGCTACTATGCTGCACATTTTTGGGATTAATAATTTCTTTTAATTGGAAAGACCAACGTGATTTATTTTCTCATAGATATTTTTCTTTTATTATCATTTTATTTTATTATTATTGATAACAATTAATAAATTATACTTTTCGTCTGGTAAAAAGATGGGTGAAGGACGAACTCTCTTCGTATCTTAGACTATAATAATCACAAGCGAAGAACAAAGGCAGCTGAAGTTGAATCTACAACTAAGGTTGAAAGAGTTTTTGAAAGGCAGAAAGACGTTACCTACATGTTTAAGCCGTTCGCTGTGTATCGTCGGTTGTAGCATCAAGATCATCCTTTTAAGTTCTCGACGTCTCGTCTCGTCACTGCTAAGTACATGCTTTGTGCGCATTGATACGCTATACTTTGTACATACATACAAATATACGTCTGTTTCGCGTATGTAGGTGAGTGACGTAGTGTTTTTCGCTCGAAGTATACACTCGACAATATCTCCCATGCGGCACAAACGCAGTCGTTAGCTGGACCAGTTTGCGGGTTCACTACTTAGCAATCTTAACATTAACTTTTATGCGCACATTCGGAAAACACCCCCAATGACTTTCACGGTTATGAGTGGCCATACTAATCTCGTTTCTGTATTTACTATTGCGTAAGCCGGCGATATACAGAGTGTGTTTCCAACTGGAAAATGTTAGAACAGGCTGTTAATAATGTATAATAAGAAAACGAGTGGAGCATGGTAAAGCTTACCTGTACTGCTTTTATTCATATAAATGTTCATAGCAAAAAAGATTGAAAAAGTAATATTTTTTCTGTAATCATCATTAAGTTATGAAGTGCGAGCTTTAAAGTAAATTGCGATGTAAATTCTACGTAAATTGAATAGTAAGAAATGCCATTATTAATAATAATGCTCTATCATTAATAATATTAACATTCATACAGCAGTTTTGTTATATAGTTTCATGGAGTATGCTTGCGGTAAAAACTAATTATAAATGAACTAATCAAATCATTTCTTTGGGGGACTTACACTTGGAATCAAACCCATCTTTTCTTATAGTGTTTTAAGAATTATCTTAAATTCTTCAACCAGGATGTATTTCTCCTGCCTCTGCGACGTTTTCCTTGTATTTTCCCTTGCATCACTAGTTGGAGAATACGGTATCATTCTCGCCTCATTACGAGCCTCTATTGCAGCTTCCTCTACTTTATCGTTCCTAGCACCTCCATTCTCTTTCCCATTCAACGCAAGACTTCAACATTTATTATCTTTCACACCCATGATACCTGACATATTTATTTATTTAAATTAGAAAATACATTAATTGAACATTAATTGATAATTTTTACTATTCTTGAAAATATTCAGAGCATTTTTTGCACAAATAAATATTATGAACCGTTCCACCATGGCACAGATTGAAATAGACTCAGAAACGAAGACAGGAAATATGTGTAATCGTTTGAAGCTCTGAGCTTAACGCTTTCAGTGGAGTAGAAGCCATTCTGTTGGAAACAAATTCATATTTAATGTGAGTACTTTGTATATTGCTGTTGAAATTGTCTTGGCAAGTGTAAAATATAAATTACTACGCATAGGACTAGACGAAATAAGCTGTTTCTTTTACATGTAACAGTATAATTTTTTCACCATAACAAAATTACATTCGCGCATAATACTGTCGAGGCACTGAGAGACTAAAGGGACGTTTTCTTAATTTGAGGGACAAGGGGTATTAGTAGTTTAAGGTTCAGGGGAGTAGGAGTTATGACATTCCCCACATGTGCAGTGTGCACCGAAACACAACAGTTTCCGTGAAAGTACCAAAGAGTTTCAAAAGTTAGATACTACACATTTAATGTGAAAGATATCACAAATGTCTTGTAAAACTAATAAAATAATTTAACACGTACCCTAAATCAAACGTGAGTAACGGCCACGTCCATACGGTTAGCAATTTCCGTAAAATATTTGACTTGTGAATTGAAAAGTTTCATTTTACACTGGTTGAACATAAAAATTCGCGCGTGGATTGTGACCGGTAACAGTAAGTACCTCGTTAATATTCCGCGGGCAAGGCTTTATAGTATTCACGTGTGCAGAGCAGAGCTCGCTGAACTCATGCCCATGAAAAAATACGGTTAAATTGCAGAGAAAAACACTTATTAGAAGAAAATAGTATTCCGTAAGTTCGGCATATATACTATAAACATGTTTTTTTTATATTATGTTAAGGTCGACAGACAGGCTGACGATCCATTTGATTGTAGGTGGCTACCGTCGCCTATAACACAAGCAACGCCACATGTGCTGCAAGTGCGCTGCCGACCATAGAAGGATTAAGGATAAGGCATAAGGAAGCGACGGGTTAATGGGCTCTGACATCCATAACTCACTCACCGTAACACAACAGCATATATGCTATTATGTCACGGTGCTCTTCTGTAAGGGGGTGGTTTCTGCCGCCAGACTTGCTACCCAAATGACTGCAAAACGCAGTGTTCCCTGCCACTACTTTTCAAAAACATATAAGATTTATGATAAATATTTAGGATGACCAAGCTATTTCAGCTGACGGTCCACTTAATGGGTGTGGCTACCGTCTTTTAAAGCCGTCTTCATGGTTTTCTAGTTTTAAATGAGTATATATACTAAATCTCAATGCATTCCTTTATCTCTTTACTAGCTGGTGCCCGCGACTTCTTAAATACTGTAGTTCGTTTTTGGAAAATCCCATAGGAACCGAACATTTTTCCAGGATAAAAAGTATCCTGACAATAATAATCCAAGCAATAAACTATCTGTGTGCAAAATTTCATCCAAATCAATTAAGCCGTTTCTGAGATTGTCATGCACAGACAAACAGACAAACTAACAAATTTATAAAAAAAGAGAGCGGATTTTGTAACTGTTTATATTTATTTGGCTCAATAATCTTAAATTATAAAAGGCGATGTGTCCCCTATAGACTCTAAAACTGTTAAACCGATTTTGATGAAACTTTCAGACAATCTTCAGATTAGTCTAGCGGGTGTACTTGTGAAGTTTGGTAGCGATTAGACGCGGACGAAGTCGCGGGCATATTCTAGTACATATTTGGATATTAATCTCCGGAAACACTACACCTATTTCAAAAATTCTTTCATTATTTTAAAGGTTGTATTATTGTATTTTACATTATTGCATATGTACAAGGTCCATAATATATTTTTTGTGTATTATATTATGTATCTCCCACAATTGCACCTGAGCGAAATCGGGGCGCGTCGGTGTCATAACAATTTGTTATGAGTCCTAAAATTCATATGTAGGAGTTTGGCTGGTTTCGCAATGACATTTAATTAAAGCTCGCTACTTTAACTTCCTGGACTGTATTTCAATTTATTAATGTTTGTTTGTTTTAAGAGTTGTACTGTAATTAACAGTTTGCTATATTTACTTAATGTATTCATAAATGCATCCATTCCGTTTAATTTAAGTAATAGAATGAATGCATTTAAACAGATTGGATAAGTAAGTAATATCTATCTATAAGTAATGATAACAGCTAGCAAATAAATAGTTGATACATCGTAGAAAAAGCAAAAATAAAAAGATGTGTGACTCATATCTACCATGGTTCTTATAAACTGAGTCCAGTGGTCTCATTTTCATTCACCACTTAAACCAAATTCGAACTCGTATGGATATCTCATTCAAGCTACTGTTTGAATACATTTGCCTAGCTCTCTCTATTATTACACTTATTATATTTACGCATATTTGTTTATAGAGAATGTAAGAACGTAAAGTGTCTTCTTTTTTGCTTTTATCTATGTGATAGATTATAATCAACTTTAGCCACTTATAAACGCAATAAAACTTTCAATAATTTTCGAATTTTACAGATTTGAAAACATATAAAGAATTAAGTGAAATCTTAATTTAGGCCCATTTTTAATTTCAATTATCTTATGTGAGTTTTTATGTATTTTATACATAAACTTTACTTTGCACTCAATTACTCTGTTAAACATTCATACATTATTAAAACAACATAACATTATATAAACAATCAATCAGATGGATTATTTTTCATATTTTTATACATATTAATAAATAGTTCATATTTTTGTTTAGATCTCTTTTTATTGCATATCAAAACACCATATTAAAAAGAATTAGCTTAATTTCTCTAAACGTTTTCGATCAACTCATACATTATTCACATTTGTTAATGAATAATGGAACGATCAAAACATTTTGGCTCCATTAATTTATTTAACATAAAATTAGTATTAAATCTATTAAATATAACTTTGTTTTCGTTATGTTTTTATGTTAATATAAATAATACCCAATAACTTTGTAATAATAACTTGGCGGGCGTGTTGGCAATAAGCCCGCGGAGTTCGTTTTAATTTCATATCGTCTGTCAACATCAAAAAATTTATCCTACTGTTACGATCCAGTAAATTTCAGGGTTTCATGTGGCAATTTGTTTCGCGACCTAATTTTAAATTAAACTTTAGCGCGCTTAGTATACGGTACAAATTCAAACGAACATATAATTTGATCAACAAAAGCTTTATCGGAGAAATCAAATTTAATGACCTACTGTAAACAAATGCTCTATTTCGATGGACTTTTTAACATAAAATACGTCGTACACAGACAAAGTTTAAAAAAATATTTTTTATCGGAATTGTTAGGTATCAAATAAATTAGAAATGTCCATCGTGTGACCCCAAATTAAATATTTAAACCGCAAAGTTATTTTTGTACTGTGGGAGTCACATCACAGAAGTGGGGTGAAATACAGTACATCTTGACGTAGGTCAAAGGGCAACTTTGAAAAATACTTTTACATACGCCAACCATGAAAGAAATTGAATCCTTTATGATGTTATTTGACCGTTATATTTTAAGACCTCTGGTTTTGACGTTTTAACGAGCGTGTTGGATGAGCGATTATGTCTTAGGGATACCGGGTTCGATTCCCGATAGGGTCAACTTTGGGTATGAATTTTTTAAAGTTGGCTCTGGATTTATTTATTTATTTATTTATTTATTTATTAAGGTACACCAACAGAAGACACAACAATACAACACAATAATACAGTTTATACATTCGGTCTTGGCCTGATGTGAATTCCAATGACAGGTATACACAACATTTAACATCAATCACCGACCTTTATGATTATAGAAAATGGATTGGACCTGGAAAGTAGTGGCAGGGCACACTGTGTTATCTTCGCAGTCAATTGGGCAACAAGTCTGGCCGCAGTAACAAGTACCTATCAATATGAGCCACAATTTCATCCGCGTTCAAAATTGATAAATATATCACCTGAGAAAATATTTGACTGAAACGACGGTGGTGACACCACGGCGACAGAGACGCCCAATTTTTTATTTTTAATCGATCCTTCTACGACCTAACCTTTTTCCAGGATAAAAAGTATTCTTTATTTTAATCCAGGTAATAAATTATAGGTGTGAAAATTTCATCCAAATACAGCCAAATAAAGAGTAACAAACACTCATACATCCATACAAACTTTCGCATTTATAATATAGTAGGAATAAAACTTAGTTATTTAAACTTTATATAACATTGTTAATTAAAATCAAACAGTTTTTCATATTAAGTTGTAGAGTAAGTGCAGAGTTCAATAAACAGAACAACGGGAAACTTCACAGAATGTGGCTTAAGATAACAAGAAGAGGGAAAACTCATTAAAGTTTTATGTTGAACCGTGGGCGCTGCGCTTCGCGGGCTGTTGATTTTATCTCGGGCTGTTCGTAGCAAATTATAGCTGTTAAATGCCGGCTGAACTGTGTATCCCACAGAGACTAAGTGGCCGATCGCTTCTCGGGAGTTCAGCAAGGCAAACAGGAACTATCGGCTTAAGACCAAACGTTCTAAGCCGTTCACGGTACATCTACATACAATTTAGTGGTTTTCTTTCATACATCTTGTTACAGAGACTTAATGGCCGATCGCTTCTCGATAGGTCAGCAAAGCAATCAAGAACTGTAGGCTCTATACCAAACGATCTAAGCCGTTCATGGTACATTAACCTACAATTTAGTAATTTTCGTTCATAAATCTTGTACAAAATTTAATTCAAATGAATTGTTCAAAGTTAAATGTGGCATGGATATGACAGAGCTTACCCATTCCTAATCCCTTATCCTTAATCCTACTCCTACTAAGGTCAGCAGTATACTTGCAGCACCTATGGCGTTGTTGTGTTACATCAAGTGGATTGTCAGTCTGCCTGAGAAGGAAATTTTGTACATAAAAGAAAATAGGTAATAAAAAATAATAATAATCCTTTAATAATTAAATTAATTTATACTTCTTAAATTGTGAGAATATTTATGAAATAGAAATTCTCACAATTTAAGAATTAATTAATTAACTACCTTACGGCGATATACATATTCTGCTTAAAATTTATATGTTGCCTACAAAATTAAGACTTCGTAGAATATAGCAGAATATATTCGTAGAATAAGCTGGGTGCATTATGTTTGCATTATCTCTCTCTCTGGAACTATTTATTGGCAGTAGTCTACAACAGATTGTAAGGCCCCTGAAATCCGTTTTAGTCTGCAAATTGATTTCTACTTATATATTTAAGGCTCTTGTGTCCTTATTAGTTTGTTTTAGTGCGTTCTTTTTATGGTTATCTTAACGGATAACCATAAAAAGAACATTTTCATAAGACAATCTCCTGATTTGAATTATCTAAGTAAAACTTTATCAAAATTTTACTTAAAAAGAACTAACAGGCAAACTAACAGACTATCTTTTATACTATTCAGATGTGCGAGCAGATACATGTATCAATTCCAGTCCCGATACGCACCTTTATACATTACATATATAGACCCTAACCCTCACGCTACTCAAAGAACTGCGGGACAAAAAATCCCAAAACATACTTACGCTTACATTACGATACCCATTTCAATACGTTTACAAGGCCGTGTTATTAGATAAATCCAGGGAACAAATCTCATCTGAAATTTGTGTATACATTATTCCGTTTGGGACAAACAGCCCTTTCTATTTTCCTGGGGCTTGTCCGGCCCGACGTAAAGTTTAATTGTGCGACGTCATTGTTTTGCTTCAAACTTCTGCGAAGCTAATACCTAACCAAGGATGAAGTGTGCATTTACCTTTATTAAAGTACATAATATACTGAGCACTTATATACAAAGAGACTAATGGAATATAAAGTCATTCACCTGATGTGAATTTATAACGTTGGTGTACTAAGTATAGTCTGACTTAATACTGACTAGATGACTAGTATGTGAGTTACTGAGTAGCTTGCTGTGTCAGAAACTTCTTTTTTAAAATCCTACAGGAACCTAACATTTTTTCAGGATAAAAAGTATCTTATATGTTAATCTAGGTAGTCACTAATATATCAATGAAAACTGCATTCAAATCGGTTAAGCTGTTTCTGAGATTATCGTGCACAAACGCACAGCAAACAGACAAAGATTCTAAAAACTGTTTTCTTGAACTTGATAACATGAGTACAACGTGTATAAATTGTTTATTTTTAAATATTTAATGTACAGACACGGCTCATTTATGATTTGTAACTATGTAAAATATATGTATATTGAAAACTGCATTTCAAAAGTTCTCTCTGCTTGGAATCAAATCCGGGACAGAGCTAAGGCAAACACCTTAACTTTTAGACGAATGGGCTCTACAAAAAAGTAAGCATTTTAAAAGCTATTTATTTAGAGAGTTAAGAAGTTTTTAAACCGGAAGTTTATTTGAACTCTTAAGATGCTTTATTGCGTTGTTTATCCCTCTTATGAGTGTGCTGTAAAGTGCCTTAAAATTCTCGTGTAAAAGATATTCGAGAATATCAGATTTTGAATTCAGTTCTCGGGTGGTGAAATTTTCATATTTTAAAAAGATCGACATCACCAAAGTGTTTACGAAAGGATGTCTGCTTCCTTTCTTGTTAAAAGCTTTAGTCGGGTGATTTTAAGTTAAAATCGCTTCACAATTTTCTGTATTTTATAAAAAAAAATGTGTTTCTGTATTTTATAAAAAAGATTTTTAATAATAATCTAATAGATACAAATTATAATTATTATTATCAATCGAGTTAATTACTCGAAGTGTAACAAACAACTATTCTCACTTTCGCATTTATAATATTCTCCTCTTTATGATGTGTTGATTATTCATATTTAAAAATATGATCACTCCCATTCCGATGTTTCCTTTATATTTTTAACGAGCTAAGTAAATTGAAATATCGTGTCCAATTGCAAAATGGATATTCGTCGCGAATATTTTCGTGTGATGAGCTTATACAGTCTCAACGAATCGTTTATAAATAACATTTTGGACAAAGCACTCTCTAAGCCAATTTGCTTTAGAAAATCGAAAACTTTACGAGTATAATATTGTTGTTCTATACTGTATATAAAACACTGTTGTTTTTTGTGCATTTGCAAAGAATGACAGAACACATACCCATGCTGTATTTAATTTTCAATTAGGTAAGTTACCAGTTACAAGGTATCTTTATCAGCTCTTCATCAACAAAAAACTTAATAAATAATAAATAACTCAGCCGTAGGACGTCCACTGCTAGACATAGGCCTCACCCATATTTTTTTTCAAAAAGACCGGTGAGAAGCAGCCTGAATCCATCGTCGACCCGCGGCCCTTATCAGGTCAACTGTACACCTTGTGGATGGACGTCCTGCGCTTCGAAAAACTATAGCACGTACGAAGTCGCGATTAATAAAAATGTTCTATACCTTTTTTTATGTTAAGGTTGACAGACAGACAGACGGTCTACTTGATGGTAGGTGTCTACCGTCGCCTATAACACAAGCAACGCCATAAGTACTGCATGTGCCCTGCCGACCATATAAACATTCAGATTAAGGTATAAGGAAGGGATGGGGTAACTAATTAAAATTCTATTTCGAAAATCACAAGTTTAGAAAGTTTTTCTATCTACAATTGTTGTTTGAAATGCAATTAGGATAGGAACAATAGAAGTCGGACAAAACCTTTCTCTACAGTTTACTGAGAACGTGAAAAATTCTGAATAGAAAATTTTCAAAGTTGCAGGAAATTGGAATAAATTGCGAAAAATCCGTACACATGGTTGAATATTTGGACAAAAATTAGAGGGAAGTTTTCGTGCTGGACGCGTTTAGTTTTGTTTGTGTTCAATATATAATGTTTTACATTTATATGTGCACCTAGAGCGGTATATTATTATGAATGGGATCATTAAAGAGAATATTTTATTCATTAAACAGAAATTGTTATTATAATCTATATTATACCTATAATTATACCTGCTCTGAAATATCTTGGTTGCATCGACCACAGCTGTTTCCACTCCACCCTGTCCTCAGCCTTTCTCCATAGCCTTCGCAGCTGTAAGGCCTGTATATCCTACTAATATTATAAATGCAAAGTTTGTGACGGTGGATGTATGGATGAATGTTTGCCACTCTTTCACGCAAAAACGGCTCCACGGATTTGGATGAAAATATGCACACAGATAGTTTATTATCTGAATTAACATATAGGATACTTTTTATCCTGAAAAAATGTTAGGTTCCCGAAAGATCGTCTAGAAATATAAATAATAGAACGCGTCGACACAGCGATAAGGGTGTCAGATATTTTTTCAGGTGTCAGATTTATATAATCTGCATTAGAAATACTTTAAATTAATTAAAGTAAAGATTATACACACTGCTGCATGTTTGGCACACACAAACACGTTTGCCACTACGTATGTACTATGTATTCTCTTTTGTTTATGGTCAAAGTGTGTGATAAAACTGAGAAGAGATATAATATATTATATAGTAGGTACGTAAAAACTAAATGAAATATGGTCGAATTTCGACCACTAGGCAACCACTAGTTATATTAATATGTCATATTATGTAACTGTAACAGAGTTTGCGAAAGCTCCTGAGAATTTCATAACCAGCTGTTTGCAAATAATACTTTCAGTATACCTGAACTCGGTCGCTTGTGTCAGCTAATAAGTTCTAACGGTTGAACTCTTACTTTGGAAACGGAATTTTCAATCGCTGAAAATCCGAAATTCTAACTCCAAATTCCGAGTACTGTCATTCACTGCTACTTCTTAGTTTTATCTTACTTCTAGTCGATAGAACAACTATAGAATATACTAGCTGTGCCCGCGATTTCCGTGAAACCACATTCAAATCGATTAAGCCGTTTCTGAGATTCATAACAAAAAACATGCACAATTCGTAGATTAACTATTATTAATGTTACTAATAACTGTGAAGTATTTTTAAGTTGTAACTACAATACAACGTCTTACAGCAAAAAGCTGGAAGTCCGAACAAAAAATTATTATCATTACCCCCCAACTTAACTAAGAAATGAATACTCTCCGACACGTTATACGAAAAACTTTTAACGTAAAGTCCTGATTCAGGACACGTTCTGAGAACAAACTTGCTATCTACGTGTAACCTATCCCCTTGAATGGTTGAAAAGTTTAATGTTGCCAATAGTTTGCGGGCGTGTGCCGGGAAATATAGCAAGGTAATAACTTAAATTGTAGCAGGCAATTTTAACTAGTAATTTCCTCGAGATGTTACTTTGAATAGAAAACATATAAAACTCTTTATTTAAAAAAAAAATAGTATTTGGTGCCCTGAAAAACACCTGAAAAAATATCTGACATATTTATCGCCGTGACGATAGTGTTCTTATCGCCACGGCGACAATGTGTTCTTCAGCTACAACTTCTTCCTTCGCCCAACTTTCCTTTTTCCATAGCTTTTGACTATCATCACCAGCTGAAGCAGGTTATATTGGTCATGTCTAAAAATATGACCCAGGTAGGGAACTTTCCCTTTGTAATTATCTCTATCTCGTATCTCGTATGAAAACAAATAAATTTTCATTTTTTTAAATTGGTATCCATTTAAGAATAACTCTCAGAAATAACTTTTTATAACTTTATTATTTCTTTAGTGTCTGATATTGTAATAATTTAGCCGCCTTTTTAATATTAAAAGAGATGAAAAATGGGCTTTGAATAAAATTATTTAAGTAAACATCCTATAATGACAGCGTTTTTCCTGTAACGCCTTTTAGAATGCCTTTTATTTTTCTACAGCCTTTAAATCTCATTAAAGTCTTTATAAAAGCGAAGAAAGTAAAAACAACCTTTTAATTATGCCACATTATTTTGTTTATGCATAAAATAATTAAACCAACATAAATTTTAAGTTTTGAATTTCATTTAGAATTAGGTTTTATTGAACTTTTATTAATTACTAGCTGTTGCACGCGACTTCGTACGCGTAACTTTGTAAAATATAGCCTTGTCACTCGCTGATAATATATCTTTCAAGAGATGAAACATTTTTAAATCGGTCCAGTAGTTTTTAATATACAAAAATACAAATCTTTTCTCTTTATAATATTAGTATAGATTACATTGTACCGTCGCGACCTGGCAACATGAATGTTTAAATGAATAAGTTAATGTGCATAACATAACCTATGTCCATAATGCACCTTTTTAAAAAGTAAAGCCGGCAATACACAATGCATGCATTCGAGAACGCGCACATTACAATCACTACACATGCGTCTCTTCCGTTGAAATTGTAATTGTTGTTTATTTGTTTGTTTTTAATCTTTATTTAATATTGTGTTCATAGTTATTTTTATAGTAAAAAATTAAGCCCCTTATTGGCAGTAGGTTTTAAGTATACATATGTATACTTAAACCTATATTCTTATATTATTGTAATATTGAGTGCTATGTGACTGTGTTTCAATAAAAACAAAATAAAAAAAGAAATTCAAATAGATACAATGGTAAGATTATCTTCCACATATAAACAAACTTACAAAATCCGCGCTCTCTCAATTATAATATTACAATATACCAAATATATTCAAAACACTTGTGATTTTTTTAAATAATCATTGTTTGCGCCATCTACTGATAGTTATTGGATGTGTTATCCCGCACATTACCATCAAAAGTATCCTTGTGTATCACATGTTTTATAATTAATATTTAAAAATACCCAGGAGTCAAATCCGCTGTTTCTTTCTCTCTTTTTATATTTAGCAGCAGAAACAGGTTTTTATTTTTTCTCTGTCAATCCAATTGCTAATCAAATTATTTAAAATACTATTATTTAAAATGACTTATCTCTTCATTACAGAATTAACTTACTTAATTAAACAGTTAAAGGATTTTTTGTAATAATAATTTATTATAATGAGGTAAAACCAAATATAACAGAAACATTCATAATTACAATATGTATAAGCTTAAAACTAATAAACTCAACTTTATACGTTTATTTATATTTTTGTCCTCATTTATAATGCTTAAAACTATTGATTAACGATTTGCCTATGCTTACGTGTCCTTGATACATGTGTAAACATCGTAAATGTATGTTCAAACTTAACGCATACTACTGACATGCATACAAATTAGTGACTACGTTCTTTAGATTAAAACCAAAAGGGGAGTAGAAGTTACATTATTGCCGAATGCCAAACACTTGTAGTAGGTGCTAGAAAATAATATTATTGAAACTCAATTTGTCTTTGCTTTGCTTTGAAGGAGATGTATTCATAACTGATTGATGGAATAAATTAATCAAAAAAATAATAGGGTTCAAAAAGAGCTCCAGACTTGAAAATATCTGGAGACACAAACTTCCACCCGCAAACACAAATTCCTTTTCTGCAGCTTTTAAAATTGCAATTTTACGAACTCTTACAATAAATGTATGCAATGTTTTTAATTTCATCTTCAGTTTGATCTTTGTCTCCCCATCCCCACAGATTTCTTCCGTCGCCTGTTCGCTGTGATCTAGCGAGTATTACATTGTCAGGAATAACTTTGAGGTCATAAGCCCATCCAATCTTCGCGAAGAAGTTGATGAAGAGAGTTGCTGCATTAAATTTGGAATTACCAAGTTCGGACGCTTTGTAGTCATACGGAAACACGTGATGGTAGTTATGGAAACATTCGCCAGTCGTCAATAGAGAAACGGGAAGGTTTTCAACAGCTTTAATACTCTTGTCAAATGGGCGATATCCCCATCGGTGGCCGACGC
This sequence comes from Synanthedon myopaeformis, assembly GCA_944738685.1. NCBI lineage: Eukaryota > Metazoa > Arthropoda > Insecta > Lepidoptera > Sesiidae > Synanthedon > Synanthedon myopaeformis. The sequence continues at coordinate 6,157,206 of OX122919.1, forward strand.
TGTTCACCAAGAAAATGAGATTAATTGTTAGAACGTGACGTAGCATTGTTGCTATGTGCCAAGAATTGCTCAACGATTCATCCCAGAAATATATGGGCACAACAGTTGGAATCACGTATGCCCACAGACCAATAACAATGATCGCATACTTCTTTTGAAACCTCAGCAACGGATCTTTATAAATGTCCTCCATGTATATAGTTTTGCCTTTCTCCAACACTTCTGGATGTTTTCTCACAAATAACCAACCTATTTGCGAAAAGAACAGACCACGATTTGAATTGTGAGGATCGGCATCAGTATCCGTATATTTGTGATGGAGTCTGTGATCTCTGACCCAATATGTAGCCGTGTTCATGAACGCTATACTGTTGAATATGAGAAGAATTATCTGCAGCGGTAAATTAGCTTTGTAAGCTTTGTGACACCAGAGTCTGTGCGCTCCGGCGGTAATTCCAATTTTGGCCGCTTCCAATAAAAATAGTGCCCATATTATCGTAGCCCATTTCGCTGAGGTGAAACACAAGTAAAGTCCATATAGTGCAGCCAAATGCATGTAAGCGAACTTGACTACATTGTGTTTAACAAGCTTGAATTTATAAGGAGAAACATTACTGACTTGCGTGTCCATCGTCGACTCCAATGTTGCGAATGGTACTCCGTTAATATACCTACGTTTACAAATATTTATAGAGAGTATTGCAAAAAAGGTTATCTGTGCAAACAAACACAAAGGTTACATCAAAGTACTTTGAAAGCAAACAGCAGAGGAGATAGGTTAAATTGAATCAATTTTTATTTTAGTAATATTTAAAATAATTAAAACACGGTATCTACATTTCATCCTCATTTTTAATTTCATTGTAATAGTAAAATAATAAACTAAAAACGCTTTATACGCCCTATACTCCTAAATGAGGATTCCTTATAAAAATACTAATGCATAATTTAATAGTTAGCACATTCGCCACTAACAATTTTTTTCTGTTATATTTTTCTTTTTAGATACTGATTCAGCATTAAGTAAGTAGTCTGCGGTACAACCAACTCCTCAGCAACTTACAGCAGATATAGCGTATTTAGGTTCAATAGAAAGTCGGTTCAATAGTTAGTTTATAATTTTAATTATAGCTTGATTATGATAATAAGAATTGAAATTGTAAATGTCAATTCTCATGACTTGAAATAAATTGAAAATTGAACTTGAACCCAAGTTAAATTAGGAATAATAAGTATGCCTAGTCTCCTTAGAACATCGACCTACTACAACTTTATCAGCAAGTATAACGTGGTCTGATGAATATGGCCACATACCAAAGTTCAAAAGATAAACATTACCTAATTATACTGTTACATTAATTCGTTGACTATCGGAATAATTGTATCGTATGATACGGTACATTGTTCACTTTGTAAGTGATACTTATAAAGTAGGTAAGAATATCGCAAAGACGTGAACTAACTGTGTCTAAAACTAACTGTGTTAAGGTGTGTCTATTGCAGGTACTAATATATTATTTCGAGAAAAAGTAAATTTCTAATTAAGTTGTAAAAATATTGATTAAAAATTTCATTTGTTGTTTTTAATATATATTATTTTACCATAAATTAGAACACCTAGAAATCTAACGCGAGAGCTCGCAAGATTTAACAATTTTTCCAAATAAAATTATAGATTTGAAATACAGTCATTGGCGTAAGTGTAATGAAACAAAGAAAGTACTCTTTTTTTATATTGCTTTTAATTTGGAAAATGTATTCATAAAATAATGGCTATAGTCTAGTTTTCTCATTTTAAAATTGAGGACTTTGAAACAACATTCTGAAATGTATTTGTCATTTACAATATAGTCGGCAAGCGTGTTCACTTTTTACAGCAAAATGGATACAAAAAATTTGGTTAATGCTTTTCAAATATAACGTGTATTTTGCAAAAGGACGCATGCGACCTTATCGAACAGAATGGTTATAAAACTCTGAACAGGTATTAAGCTCAGACCAAATAAGACTTATAGAAAGAATTTTTCGGACAACACAGTGAAGCCGATTTTATAACATGTAGTTGTAGACCTCAATTTTTGTTTATTTTTATTGAAAATATGGAAGAACACAGCGGTTTTAAGGAGTCAATAGTATTCCTAAGGAACTCTAGATGAGGCATGAACTTTTAAACCTAGTTCTATTCCACCGCAGTGGAATGAAGTAACCGCCTTAATATGTTCAGTAAATATTTATTTGAACTACCTCTTTAATCTATTCTTCTCAAAAAGTCAACGTCATGGATCCCAAACAAATAGAAATGCAGGGTTAAGAATATATCAATTGTTACGTTAAGGTGAACATATTCACAATTTTTTTATCAGTGCTTTCAAATATACACAATTCTTGCGCACAAACGCACGAGAAATAATCTTGACCTGTGTCATAAGTTTCACCTCTCAATTCAATGTGGTATAAAAATAAATAAAAGTGAAATCTTGTCACAATCATTAAAATGGACAAAATAGTTTCCTTTTTAAGGAAAGCATCAGAGTACGCGATGTATTTTTATATAGATTCAGCTAGCGTGAAGCTAGCTAGACTTATTTTTCTCACGCTCTGATTCATTCTACTGAAGCACCGACTGTCTCGGCTCACGGTTGATATGCGACGCAGAAAATAAATTGTTATTTTGCTAGAAAATATCAACCTTGTGTCTTTCTTCCCATTTATTTGATAAACTGAGAAATTCACTTTTATTTGCTTGTTGAAGTAATCTTTAATTGAGAGTTGTTCAGTTTTGTATGGAGATTAGGCCATCAGATTTTTTGTTATTTTTATTTTAAAACTTATACCATTAGGTAATAAAAAAAATAGATTTTACTGAGAAAAAATCCGGTAATTTGGTAATGGGGTTTGATAGATATTTAAGTTTGAAAGTATTAAAAATTTTAATTTTCTAATTTACAAAATCTGAAATATTCACAAGAAATTACTGAAACTAAGAAAGACTTTTATTACCAACTCCAAAGTGTAAGCTAAAAAAATAAGCCTTGTCATTTAATCAATATTTTCGTCAAATGATAATAGAAAAAAAAAAAAAAAAAATTATGAAATTAAAATTAGCCAATTTATATAGGTAGAAGATATAATACTAATTATGATCATGCATTGGGAGACGACTTGATTTGTCTTTAAGTATATGTGATGTGATATCCAATTTTAAATCTTTCTATAACAGAGTGATTAACTAAAGAAGCCACAATATTTACCTAATGCTACCTAATACCTAATTTACCTAATACCTAATCTGGTAGACAGGGTTCTTAAGTACCTAAGGTTTTTTTTTTATTATTTCTCCCCGGGAATTACACCACCCGCGTGGGCCGTATACTCGTATTTACATTACATAGAACATTACATATTGAATTAAATAACCAACATTGTAATAAGAGGAATTAGACATTTGCCCCTTGCATAGGCAAGGGACCTTATTTGGCCAATTAAATATTCATATTTGTATTATTTATATTCATATTATTTATAACATATTCACATTTAACATTGGTATTATATATATTCACATTATATAAAACGTTTATTCTTATAAATTATCTTATAGCGATTACCGTCGCCAATTACACAAGCAGGTATAAGGAATCAAACAAAAGACCAACTTATTTGCAGGGAAAACAAAATTGAACATTCTGGGGATTAATTTTATTAAAAGATAACATGAACGCTAATATATATTTTACCTTTTTAGGGGTAACGTAATGGTTTAAACCGTGGCTATCCGAGAGCCTATCTGCTCTTTCTTAATATTAAATAACTTATTGATAAGTACTTAATTTGATAACATCTATAAAATTATATTGAATACCCAGGATTAGTAAGTTGAAGTGGCAGTGGGTAGGCCACATAGTACGGAGAGCCGACCGCCGCTGGGGCCAAAAGGTTCTCGAGACGTCCACCGACAACTTGGACAGACGACCTGATAAGGGCTGCGGGTCGACGGTGGATCCAAGCTACTTATGACCGGTCCATTTGGAAAGTCATGGGGCACGCCTACTCGTACCTCCAGTAGTGGACGCGTCATACGACTGAGATGATGATGAATATTAATTTATTTCATACATCCGAGCGAAATAAAACAAAATAATTTAACGAGATCATGAGGTTATCAGAGTTATCAAGTTCATAATCCGGTTTGTTAAGCACAAAAGGAAAAAGTGACTGTTAAATTAATTTCGTTTCAATGCATTATTTAAAATTTTAAAGTATTGCAAAGTTTTCGTGAACGGCAGAGGCCTGTTGACTTACAGTTTCAGGAAAATACCGATTGCTAATAAAAAATAGATTTTTTTTCAGAACATTTTGAGATTTTCTAATAAAAAATAGATAAAAACTGAACACATATGATCAACATCGTTTAATTTTAGTTAGTTTAGTCATTATAATTTTTATTCTCTATTTTTCTCTATTTTCTCAGAAGTAATATTTTTCATTTTTCAACACGGACAAAGTCGCTGGCATCAGCTAGAACTCTTATAAATAAATATTACACCCATAACAAAACTAACTTTGAAAATCATAATTGACGTTCAGAATCAAACCAAACAAATTATTAACCATTTGTTTATTGAAGACACATTATAATGTAACTAAACAAGGTTTTGCTCAGAAACAGTTATAACAATAATTACGTATTTGATTAAGGTAGCTACAATAAAGTTTATGTATAAATTATTTTCCGGGAGAATCCCTCAAATTTACAGACAAATTTATGTTAACTTTACTCAAGATAATCGTTGTTTGTATATTAGGCTCCGTGATTATTAGGTAGAAGTTTCTTTGCAATATTAACGCCCACATTCAGTCAATTTAAAAGCGAAGAAGATATTAATAAAAATTGACTTGATAATAAAGGCACAAGACAGTAGAATATTTTGTGTAAATTTTTTGATGTTTAAATTTATTGTTACTAAAAATAAATTTCGCAATTATGAGAGAGTTTAGCAGCGTGATTTTTATTTTTCAGTGCCTAGAGGATTATTAATTTTATTATATAAATTCACAAGTTTGCGAGGATGTTGAAAAACTGTTGATTTTAATGAACAATATTAGGTAATGTTCAAATAACTAAGTTTCATTCTACTAATTTTATAAATGCGAAAGTTTGTGAGGATGTATGGATGTTTGTTACTCTTTAATGCATAACGGATTTGGATGAAATTTAACATTACAGATAGCTGGATTAACATTTAGGATACTTTTTATCCTGAAAAAATCTCCAAACAAAATTTAAATACGGATGTAGACAACTACATCCGTATTTAAATTTTGTCGTATGTTATCAATATGTTTTTGTAACCTGTATGAGTGAAGGTTAATCTCGATATAAAATTAAACATACCTAACAATAACATACATTTTCAAGGTAAATGTTTTCTTTGGGCATCGGTTATTTAGTTACCACTCGTAAACAAACCAATCAAAGTAAATCACTACGACATACTCGTATTTCCAGTTCAATAAAATTGAGATCCTTAAAATAGACCAGAATATATATTGTCAAATATGTCGATTATTTTTAAGAAAGGCAAATAACCAAAAAATTAATTATGGTTAATTATAACAACTTTGCTATCGAATCCTAATAATATAAATGCAAAAGTTTGTGATGTCCATCATCAACTGTTACTCTTTAACGCAAAAACGGCTTATCGAATTTAGATTAAATTTGGCACACAAGTAGTTATTAGCTTCGCACGGGTGCCATTTTTTTCTGCAAATTATATATAAAAACCTTCCTCATTTAACGTTCTTTCCATTAGTGAAAACCGCATTAAAATCCGTTACGTTAGTTTAAAAGATCTAAGCGTACAATAGGAACAGACGGCTTGAAGCGACTTTATTTTATACTATGTAAAGTTATGATACTTTTTATCCTGTAAAAATGTTGGTTTCCATATGGATCGTCTAATTGTTCGCCACCGTCTGATAAGACAGCGATAAAGATGTCAAAGCGTTATATCAGGTGATATATTTTTCATTTTTTAACCCGGACGAAGTCGCGGGCACCAGCTAGTAGCTAATATTTTAAATACGGATAATCAATCGCTTATCCCTTTTTCCCTATCCATCATCATACATTGTGTATATGAGTATGTTGTTTAATCTCTCGTATTAAATTGTATTAAATTTTGTATTAAATTATATTATACTAGCGGCCCGTTCCCGGCTTCGCACGGATGCACATTATATACCAAAACCTTCCTCGAGAACCACTCTATTCATTGGTGAAAACAGCATGAAAATCGGTGCAGTAGTTTTTGAGTTTATTGCGAACAGACAGACAGAAGCGGCGGAAGACTTTGTTTTATAATATGTAGTGACAATATAATAATTTAAAACAATTTTCCGACGTTAATACAATATGAAGGGGCCATAAATGCGGTAGTTGATCAAGTTTGTGATGTTACAGAAAAGGCGGCGTTTCACGTCCAACTTATAACGAAGGTCCGTTGCTATAACAGACTTGTCAACGGCTCTGTCATAATAATATGAAGTAAAACTGGAACACATCGTTATGAATTCTCACCAAAGTTATATACGAAAAAATTTAACTATAATGCTAAAATAAATTGTCGTATTCTAGTTTTTGAAGGCTTATTATTGTTAGAGTTAATCTATTTTTTTTTTCAGAACACGAAATCAATATACAGAATCAATATTTTTGCTTATTATTCAGTATTCTTCTAATATATCGATTTGTGATTCCGGTGTGTCGGATATGTGCCGAAGTTTTAACGGTCTTGGCAAATAAATTACGGTTTTTTATGCGCATCGGTAGGTATATAAAAATTTTATATACATAGTAGTTATTGGTTGCACAAGGACTGAAAGAAATCGAAATGTTTACAAGCTCGCGTGAGGAGTTTAAGGACACGCTGTACGAGCAATAGTTCAAGTATGAGAAAAACATTTCTGACTTTCAGTCAGTAATTACAAAAATTCAATTCTGCACATTTTAGAAATTAATTTAATCATGGAATTACGTAGTACGGAATTAGTAAGCTTCTCGATTTGAAAAGTGGGGACTTTTCTATAAAATTTAGTCGTACGCGATATAAACTAAAAAGCCGCTAGTTCTTTATAGGTAACGTAGGTAGGTCTCACAACCGCCCGCCGTCCGATTGCAACCATTTGGTCGCAGCGTGCAGCCATAACAGCCCAATTTGCTCTCTTAGTCCCGCTTCGTTTACCCGAAATCACATATGGCTCGTACCTCTTACGTTTTATTTAACATTGAAGGGAATAAACAAAAATTTAAACTAGAATATTGTGCTGGTTGAAAAACTCCTATTAATTAAATACTCATATACTAAGTAGTTCTTATATGTTTGTTTCTCAATAACGCAATAACGATTGAACGAATTTGAATAAAATTTGGCACAAAAATAGTTTATTACCTGGATTGGCATATACGATATGTTTTACCCTAGAAAAATGTTAGGTTCCTCTGTAACGAAACGTTACATGTTGTAAATAAAAAAAAATAGTAAGGTAATTAATAAAACTAAAATAAGTACACGCCCGGAGTGCAAATGCACCGGCGCGGGCGTTACCTACAATGCAAAGTACGCACGCGTGAACGATTCATTTTATTTTTGCAAGGCAGTCGGATATAAGCCTTAGATCCAGAAGTCCACACCTCTTGGCGTGCTAGTCGAGTTGTGCGATTTTTTTTAGTAAAAAATTTTTTTCGACGACAAAATAAATTACCGTTTGTTTTGTGGATTAATAAATAAGTCCATCAAGTATTTAAATCTCCCGCGATAGGCTGAGTTTTAAATGGCACACACAATATAATAAATTTTAATATCACATTTTAAAGTAGCTTATTTTTTGTTTTTTTGCTTAGTCAATACGCTTTATTATATTTCACGATTTGTTTTGGCACATTCTTCCTTTTGCTTTGCATTATATTTTTAACTTTGTTAATGTTAATTTTAACATGTTGTTGTTGTTAACTTTGTAGGATAAGTCTTACCTACTTAATTATTTTTTTCATATTTTAAATTAATTTTTTTTAATATATTCCTTCGTTTATTGCTTTATTGCTTTACTTATTTTCACATTCACTGTTACATTTTCTGGTAGGCTACACTGGCGCCCAACATTTAGATTTTTTTTATCACACTCTAGTCAGTGTCACCGTTGGGAAAAATATAAAAAAATTCGGCACCACTGTCTTCACAGCGATAATGATGTCAGGCGTTATAGTTCATATATTTTCTCATGTGTTATATTTTTCATTTCTTAACGCAGACAAAGTCGCCGGCACCAGTTAGTGGCTTAATAAACCAAAAATACGAAAAATGTTTGGCCCTAAACCATTTATAAGACAAGTAAGCCTATGTTTAGAAACCAAATTACACACTAGGGGCGAATTCACCACACCCAGTGGAGGTCTAACTCATAAAGTTCATTTTAAAAGTTTCAACCACTTGGAATCGGAAACGTGTCTTTAGCTTTTTCTCTTATAAATGCGCTATGGATAATACCGCTGGTGGAATTTTTGTGTAAATATTTCGTGTTCATGAAATTACCAATTTATAGTTTGTGTAATGTCTCTATCTGGAATATTACATTTTATTATTATTACATTGAAAATTGTATACGAAACGGAATAGAGAAGGGAAATTAAGAGACAGCGGGCTATAATACAATGGGAAGCCAAATTAACACACACACACACACACATACATACATGCACACACACATGCATATACATGCATATATATATATACCACCAATAGTCAATAGTCGCGGCGCCACAGTCGTCACGGCGATAAGTCGTTATAAGTCTGATTAAATTGATGCTAACAAGTGATTTGTTGCAATCGTCGTCGTAAAAACTCAATCCAGTTAATCAGTCTCAAGAGAAAAAAGTTGAATGAAACCGTCCGATGCGTCCAATTAATTACCAGCTCTAATCAATCCTCCGACTAAAGGAATGGACCTCACGCTGTCTCACTACTCCAATTAATTCCTGTTTCTTTTGGTTCCTTCTTTCAATTAGCCTAAATTCACTCTTTACACTTAATCTACATCAACGGAAATGTCTCTGCTACAAGACAGTTTGATAAATCATTAAATACATTTTTGGTGCTTCGCTAAATCATAACAAAAATTTTTAAATAAACTACTTAATTTTTAGGCCGAAAAATTTTAAAATTAAAGCCTTCTAAAATTTTTAGCCGTTAACATTTTCTTTTAAGCCGGATTTGCAAATATTTTCAAATTGGAAGAAGAGCGCATCAATGAGAGCAGCAAAAGTTTATTTGAACGGTTAAGATTCTAACACTTAAAGCCTCTTTCACCATGTCATTTAAACTCACCGGTAAACGGGAATGATGGAGATGATATATCTTTGTTTGTACGGTAAAAGTCCCAAATATTAAAAAGAAAATAATAAAAAAATTCGCCTATCGAAGAGTGCAGTAAACCGAGTGCATAATTTAATAAAACATAAAATTAGTTCTAAAAGTAACTAATCAACACTTTACTTGTAGTTGGTGAAAGAGGCCCTTAACGATACAACCAATAGGGTCGTCAAAATAGATACAAAAACAATGAGTTATTCAATAATGTGGAACAGATTTTGTTATACGTTTCGTAATAATTTAGAAAAGCTTATAAGCGTAAAACAATTTATTGAAATTTATAACAATAATACATTACGTATAGAAAAATTCAATGTTTTATCAAGTCGTCAATATAAAGTTTTTAAAGTGAATTCTTCGGTCTAATGGGTCTACAATCTATCACACTGGATAAGTCACAATTGCCTTAACATTTGATGTAAATTAAAATTTTTAATCCCGATGAATCGCTAGTTAATATAAAGTTCCATGTGTAAGTTTTCTTTGAATGAAACTTTGCCACATACGAGTATGTATATATAGACCATTTGCAGAATGAGTAAATTGTGGTCTAAGATTCCAATCACATCACGGAAATGAAGCTTGGTTTTTTTAGATGAGTTTCGTTCCCATTATTTGAAGTATTAGATGAAAACTGGTAACCACTGCTGTATTTCTATTACAAGTGAGTTGAGTTTTGTGTTTATTTTTTTTTTATCAAGGTCGACAAATAGGATAACGAGCCACTTGAACGTAGGTGGCTACAGTCGCCTATAACACAAGCAACGCCACAGGTGCTGCAAGTATGCCACCGACTATATTAGGATTGAGGATAAGGGATCGGGAAGAGATAGCTAGGACTCTGGCATTTCACATTTATTCACCAACGCGGTGTTCTTCTTTTCTCAGACGGGCTGCCCAAATTACTTTCCAAATAGAGACCAGAGCCAACTTTAAAAAATTCATTTCCAAAGTTGACCACCCTTTTTTTAACGTTTGGAAATCCTCATGGCTACCAGGCAGTGTAAGGAGGAACGTTGCGCGGTTATATCCGACTCCTACCGCCTAAAACTCAACGACTTTCTAGCGCAGCCAACAACTTATCCAAGGGGCTCGTCAAATGTTGAAATTTTTACTGTTGCCTATAATTATGTTTCAACTTCTAACAAAAACAGTAAGCTGAAATGTGTCAACGTAGCCGCCATTTCAGAACTGGAAGGTTACATTGAAAATCAAAGTACCTGATCGTATGAAGTAACTTTAGGGTAGGTATACACTGAAGTTGAGTGAAGTCACAGATGTGAGTGACACGGTACAAGTGACGACTAAATAATGACACAACACGACGGACGGCACCAGTTTTCGTTGACAGTTTAGTATTAAAAAGTAATTTCGATGTGTTTTTTCGTCGCTGAACATTTAATAGCTTCAAACAACTGTATTTAATTTTATATTTAACCAACGACCCGCCCCCGGTCGCTATCGCTATTTTGTTTATCACTAACATTCCTCGTTTATTGCTCTTTCTAATAGTCAAAATCGTATCAAAATAGGTTGGGTGGCTTAGAAGAAATTAGCATAAAAACAGACAGAAGCGGACAGCAACTTCATTTTAAAGTAATACTAGCGACCCGCTCTCGACTTCGCCCAAGATGCAGTTTTTTATATACTCAAATATTCCTTGTTTATCCCTCTTTCCATAAGTGAAAAGCAAATTAAAATTTAATCGAAGTTGGTGGTTTGGAAGTAGTTAGCGGAGAAACAGACATTTTTTCACTTCACATTGTTATATATAACTAATACGCTACCCACATTCAAATGCGGTGTCAGTGGTGCGGTGAAAACTATCATCGTCCTTTTTGCAAGGCGACATTAGGACAGGGGGTCATATATTTTGTTCGCATTGCAAAAAGGCGGATGAAAAGGGAAATCTCGTCTTATATCACAGACGGGTGGCAAGCGGAGATTTCACATACCCATATACATTACATAGTAACAAATAAAAACAATAAAACTTATTAGGTGCAACGATTTGTTTGTTCATAATAAATTATGAATTATTATAGTTATTTCGACGAGCGTGTTGGTTTAATGGTTTAGGGTGCTTGCCTTAAAATGCTCTGTATCAGGGATCAACTTTGGAAATGAACTTTTCAAAATTGGCTCTGGTCTGGATCTGGAAAGTAGTGGCAGGGTAGACTGTGTTTTGTAGTTATTTGGCAGTTACCGGCAGTAACCACCACTTTACAGAAGACCACCGTGAAATAACGGCATTGTGCTGTTGTGTTTCGGTGAGTGAGTAAAGCAGACCAGAACCCATCCCTATCCCTTCCCAATCCCTTAAGCTTAATTCTACTATAGTCTATGGCGCACTTCCAGCACCTGTGGCATTGCTTGTTTTAGCAACAATAGCGACCTACCATCCAGTAGACTGTCAGTCCGTTTGTCGATTTTAACGTAAAAAATAATTCAACTAAGTTCTATCGATAATAACATTTAAAAAATTCGAGCTAAGAATATTTCAGAAGCCTCGATAACATCATTCAAAATGAATATTAAATTTCAATGCGCCTAGCTGAGCTTCAGACTATTCTTTATTATTCTGAATTTTTATTTATCAACTGGAAAATTGTGAATTTCATCACAGGCGAAGTTAGGAAGGTATTGTTCCAATTTAACAGTAAGATTTTTTCTTCTTCGTGTGTTGTTCATGTGTCATATGTTTTTATAAATAAATCCGTACTATGTTTTAATAAATAAAAAAATTGTGGAAAAAAAAGTGAAGGTTTTAATAAACAAAAACGAAGTACTAGTGTTTTGTTAGAACAATCCATTATTATACCAAGTACAGTCAGGATACGAAAACTTTCATTAATTTTCATATTCATTCCTTTTTCAAGTCGTACTCTTAGTAGCTTTTGAAAGCAGACAACTGACAAACGTTGGAAAAGAAATTTAGGCATGACTGAAATTGGTCTGATGCAAGCAAATGTCCACTTTAAGATGACGGACCTTTTTAACTTCGACTGTACTTAAGCGGTCTTATGCTTATGATTATAATAAATATTATATTGCTTCATTATTTTTAAATTATTACCAAACACTCTGAAATAGGTAACAAAATATGTTAACTTAACAATACCTACGAGTAAACCACATTTCAGACTGTAAGTCAACGTAAGTTTATGAAATTTTCAAATAGTTAATTATTTTATTTTCTATTTATAAATCTACATAAAGTTATTTGAAACTGTTGAACGTAGTTTTCAAAAAAGCGTTCAATCGTATTAATGTGGCCTAACGCTTGCCAGCTTCAAACATAGTTTGTGTGCAGTTTCAACTGAACTGAGTTTACGAGGCGAGGTAGGGAAATATCAACACAGTGCCAACGCTGCTGTTTGCTTCAATAACTCAGCACTGTGTCGACCGAACGGAACAAACATCACACAACTCTTTAAACACCTTGTTACTTACAGTAAAAAGGCAGGTGTATTGCAACATAGTATCAGCCTCCGTACATATTTAATTCCACTGCAGAAAACAGAGTTCTCTTCTTGGTATCAACCTTCTACGGTTAATTGAAAAGTTCGCTGTTTCCTCCGAAAGCAAGTAGTATATTATGTTAAAATATATTATTATATAATAATTATTATTATATTGAATACTATTAACAATGTTATAATTATTAAGTTCAATATTATTATTGATTATATTAAGCTCACTAAATGTACACATTATCAATTCAAAACATTATACATTGCTCCGAAGAAATTTGGTCCTCTGTGACATGTAATTTTTTTTTTAACATTTTTCCTGTGTCTGTGTGGTAAAAGTCAGTCTCTGTGGTGAAAAAAATCTTAGAACATCCAACAATGTACCTATGTAGGTAATGATTTAGCTATTTTATTTGGAAAAAAGACAAAAATTAAACGTATTTTCTTAAAAAATATGATTTACTACTAGTTTAGATTTAGATAATATGCTTTTGCATATATGTCATAAAATAACTTTGCAAATGTTACGTGATATAAACGCTCTTAGGCTTCAGCAGAGCCATTATTATCTAAACAAAATACGAAACGATGTCAAAATCTAAGAAAAACTCTTCACAACTACTACATTCACTACTCAAGTAAAGACAAAACATTCTTGCTTCTACGAAAACTAGGCTTATGTAACTTTTTGTAGCCTTCAAAGAAAATACAAGCATTGTTCTCTCGTGGCGTATACGGTTGTCTGTAAGTGAAAGTATTTGGCGGAGTGCCCTACATTCCATAGTTCGGATGCGTGCAACACGACACACAACCGAGTGCTACGCTCGCGTCTAGCACAATGCCGTCGTCGTAGCGAGGGTGCTGCCTTCCGGCGCTACGAAAATTCGTAGCCGTTGGCGTCTACGCCAATCTTGATATTCACTTTTGTGTTTCTGAGTGTTTTAATGTAGAAAAGACTATAGATACTTCAACTGACTTATTAATCCACACTTACTACTTACTTTATTATTACTTTATTTTACTTAATAATATTATAAATGTGAAAGTAACTCTGCCTGTCTGTCTGTTGCCTTTTCACACTTAAACTACTCAAGGGATCATCTAAAATAAAATAAAAAAACTAACGCACCAGCTAGTCTATACTAAATGTTATAAATTGTTAAATACCTGCTTACATAGACACTAACTAAAATAACTGAGACTTGGTGTTATCTAAGTAACATGAGATCTTACGACTTTTGTAGTGTAAAAACTGCGCTGCATTTTATATATTCTAAGTTTTTGATGGGTATATTCTAAGTTTTTTGGTTGTAGTATTATTGTTCTATAGTTAATACAGTGACAAAAATTAGTCATAAAATAAATTATTAAATAAAAACGATAACAGCATTAAAATAATTTAATTTAAAAAAAAAAAAATTAAAATCATTAAAAAAAAAAGAGTTGAGCTTCATTATCAGAATAAAAATGACATACAATATCGTATATCGACGACCGCCACCGATATCGTATCGGATAATGTGTAAACGTCCTAAATGTTGAGCTCTAGTAAATACTCATAGAGTAGGTATTAAAAACCCAACAGAATCTCAAATTATTTTCGGTGATGAAAGCCTCAGCCGCTTTTAACTTGAGAGTAAATGAAACGTCAATCCATCCGCTTTATAGCCGTTCTGTCAGAGGAAATATTTCATCCATCTATCTGTTCTTACGTGTTTCAGATGTTAAATATTGATTACTAGCCTCCCAACCTGACTTAGCATGAAAGCAATTAGGTGAAAGCGAAATAAATTAAAGCATAAGCAATATACGCACCAGAAATTGTTTTAGTTGTTAGCCAGGGATACACGGAATTTTATCGTATTAGTTACGAGTATTATATAACAACACTTGTTAGTTATGTTAGTTATTATATATGTCGGAATTTTATAGGCTGTTTAGTTTATTATAGAAGATCATCGCGAAATAGTATTATGGAGCGTCCGACTATTTTCATAACGAAAAAACTGGTTCGATGTCCGTGACATTGTTTGACGGTGGGATGCCTTTTTACGATCAATCAAACATTCAAATAAAATAAAAAATTTTTCAACGCGGACGAAGTCGCGGGCAAGAGCTAGTTATAAATATATATGTTATTCTATTATTAATAAAACATGATAAGATACATTACATGGTATGTAAACGTGTCTGTTAAGTTTTATAAAATAATAAAAATTATATACATAATAATATATCCTGTGGTAATACCTACTGTTGTAATACAGTCTGTATTACTATTATCAAAATACGTTCAGTAGTTTATTATTGAAAAAATTAAAACTTATCTCCGCTATGAATTCCAATCTTAAATCAACAGAAATTTATTCCTGTACTAGCTGGTATTAGCAAATGTTGTTCTGTCAAAAGCTGATGTGTACGTGACTGTAGCAGCTGATGTGTGATTGAAATATTTCTGATTTTTTTTTCTTTCGATAAAATTTTTATCATTATTATGATAAAAAATTGATAAAAAAATTAGCCTAATTAAGCCTAATTATCCCTTCTATAGTTTTGCGGTTAGCAACACATTTAGAGATTCATTTTTTTTAATACGGGTATTAGTACCCGTTTAGTACTAATACCCGTATTAAATATCCATATTTAGTACCCTTGTTTCACACGGGTACTTATTAAATTTAATTTATTAAAATAGCAATACATAAAAACAAAATACTAGTACGTTGAAATTCAGATATCAAAGTGAAATTTTAAGAGAAAAATTGTAGTTTTGTATACATTGAGTTTTTGATCATTGAATTTTTCTACCTTGCCTTTCAAATAGAAAGAAAAGTATAACTTAACCGCAGCAACAAACTGCGACATACTAATTGGAGAGCAAATTTTAATCAGCATCAACTTCATAGACTTTTCAATTCAATTTTACTATTCCTACAGAGTTGAATATGGCCTTTTATTATATGATACCGTAACGTTTTTTTTTTCTTTATATAATATGAATGACCCTCTTCCGGATTCGCCCGGGGTGTAATTTTTATACATACAAACCTTCTCCATTAATTTCTCTTTTCATGAGTGAAAACCGAATTAAAATTGGTTTTTGAGTTTTTGCAAGACTGATGCACTGCGATTAATTTTTATTGGTGCAGACTCTGTCACACCATTCTGTCTTACCAGTGTCAACTAGTTACACCAGTGTGATTCATCCCAAGAATTTAACTCCTCATAGTTACACTATCATATTATTATTATAAAGATTAGAAACACAAATTTACATCTTCATTGCGAAAGATCTGGTTCATTTTTCAAGAGCGTTTTTCACATCAATATCCATAATAGTAATTACCGCTCTGCAAGGAGCTTTGAACAAAGGCTATGCGTTAACCGTAGTTTGCAACTGCTAAATTAATGAACAGCAGTGCACCCGTTTCGAACTTGCTCAAAACTATACAAAGTAGGTATCGTAAACAATGCCGGTTACGTGAGTGATTATAACAACAAGGTTCGCTTGTTCAAACTTTCCACTTCAGTAGTTATATAATTTGAATGCGAGTTCACATACATTTTAAGAAATATTTTTTCTTCGTGATTATTAAAACTGCCGATCCTATTCACACTATGCCGGATCCTGCTAAAACTTTTTCAAAATGAAATGTCTAACGTACTGCATTTCTTGACGTATTATTACATTTTAAGTTGAGCTTTAGTATGTCAGTCTGTCTGTTTTATAATTATGTAAGGATTTACAATAAATATAAATATTTTTTAAAGTAAGGATTAACAAAGTTGCTTAATGTCATGAAAACATTTTCACGAAGCTGTAAAAATGAAACGAAACCGAGGAAAGAATTTTATATGAAATGCTAACGTGACGCGGTATACGAGTATGGGCGCGAGGTTGTGCAACTGCTTCTAACTTTTTGGCAAACTACATGCTCCCACGAAGTGTTGGTAATAAATGCAGCCGTTGAAAGATTTGGGTTTATCAACGGCGCTTTTATGTTGCGGCTCGCTTTAAAGTGCCCATTTGGACCAGGGCTGCGCTCGAAGCATCTTAAACCCTCTCTAACACTGCAAATGTTACTAACTAAACCAGTTAGAGACTACGTAATTTTTATGTTTTTACTAGCCAGTGCCCGTAACTTTATCCGTGTTGAAAAATCAAAAATATATGAGCAATAATTTATTCATTCTTTATTGCTGTTAAAGTTTCGCCAGGCGTTACATTTTTTAGACAATGTGAGTAGTTGATGATTGATGACTTAAACATTATAATATTGTACCTTTCTATATTCTATTAAGAAAATAGAAAGATACAAAATTGTTTGCGTAGCAAGACAACCTCACAATAATTGTTGCTAGCAGAAGCCATTAGGAATATTCTATTCAGGGTAGTTTTAAACAGATTTTTCCCTCAAACATTGTAAGCGTTCATCGTGAAGGAAACTTGACTGCTAGCATATAAAGAAAAATAAAGAGATAGCGTTTTAAATTTTAATAAACATTCATTCTAGTCTAGATAATTTAGCAAAAAGAAGTTATTTAACTTGAAATTTCGTTTTACAACTACGCAGCTTTAATGCTCACCTAATTTAACCGTTTTAATGCAAACTGGATTTATTTAAACTTCACATCTTAGTTTTCTTAAAGTGCTTGTGCAATTATTTCATTTGTAACTTTAAACTTGAATTCATTCTTAAGAAACTTTTGCGTACAAAAATAATAAAATGAACGCTCCATCCACCATTCTTTTCATTTCACTTGACGTGTTGAAAAAAAAATTTGTTGTAATGAGAATTAAGCGAATTTTGTATTAGAAATACCTAATATTGGAGTGGCAATCACAACCCTCCCGCTGCGTGATAAATTACCGAACGTTCTTACGAGCTTATCACAAAGAGCGGGTACGCTCCGATTTAACGAAAAATATATTTCGGAAAAACATGTAAAAATAAAAGTTTTCACATTATTAATGACGAATAAAAGCGTGGGATGCATACAAACGTTCGCTGTTTTAATTCCATAAGCGTCCCCATTTCAGACGAAGTAAGTTGAAATGCCCGTTTTTGGGTCGCCGCCCGCCCCCTAGCGTCACGGCCTCAAAATCACCGACCGGTCGCGTTTGCTTGCTTCCTTGAATTTAGTACTTCGAAAACAACTATTAGCAAATAAATATGGATTCGATAAAATAATATTTTTGGAATACCATTTTAATTGTGAACGCGTCAAAAAATATTTCAACCGTTACGTTACTGATCTGTATAAAATTATTGGCTATACAATGAAACACTTTATGAGTTTATTTAAAACTAGCGACCCGTCCACGGCTTCGCGCACGGTGTTGAAATTTTCAAAAATCCTTTCTTAACGGAAGCTTAAGTTATAAAATAAAAATATGTTCCAAATATCAGCTTTCTGGACTTTTGGATGTACGTTGATAGTTCAAACGATTTATCGTTCAAACGATAAATTATAACAACAAAAACAGAACTTTACCAGTGGAACTTAAGCTGTAAACGCCCCGTTTTTTGTAAATTTTTGTGTATACAATTTGCGGAAAAAAATGCATCCATCTAAAGACTAGAGCTCGATAGTTATATATTATTACTGACAACGAATTGTAATAAACCTGGAATAAACCCATAACTGAGCTTTAACAAGTAATATTGCCTTAGAGTAAACGCTAAAGTTAAACCTCGTAATGGACAAACCGCAGTAACGGAAACGTTGAGCACTAATTGCCGCCAGGATACTGATTGGGTGTTCCGCCATTTCCAAGTATTTCACTATGCGCCAGTTCTAAGTGGGGATGTGAATATGTGAGAAATTACTGTAATATACAGTAATATATATTTATGGAAAATTAGAATAGATGAAAAGCAAAATAAATAATTTTTAATTCCCCTAATGGACAGCAATTAGAAATTAAATTTAAACAAATTGTTTGACTTTTTATTCCTCGCTTTTACATTTACAATATTTACTCTGAGCAAAAGTTCGAGCAGTAGTGAGTTAGTTTAAATCTAGCACACAGTTCGTTCGTAGACTTCGAATACTATTAATATTTTACTTTTGTGGTGAAATGCGGCGGATTTAAATACTAAGTATATTTGTTTTCCAAAAACGGACGAAGCCTCGTTCCATTTATAAGCTCTGTTCCGCAGATTCACAAAGACCAAATTAAAGAAATGAATATTATGAATGTAAAGTGTAATACACTTAACAAAATTAAACTTGAGAAAGATTAATTTAAAATTATATGCTGTTATATAATTGACGTTTTAATATAATATTAAAAAACAAACAATGACTGATGATCCACTTAAGGCGAAGACTTAGCAGAAAGCGTTATTTTCGTCGCCTAATTTGACTTCTTAGAGTAAAATTAAAACTTAAATAAAAATACAGTGCATAATAGACTTTATTTAAAAAAGTTTAAATCATACAGATATATACAAAAAAATCTATTTTCTAACAAAAAAAAAAATAGTAAATTACTGCCCAAAAAAAACTTTTCATCGACAAATATACATTTGCTTTTAAGTTTATTAATTAACTTCAGTTCTGTACTGGAGTTTTAATCCGCTACTTTTATTTGTTTTTTTTCATATTTCACACTATATTTAAAAAAAAAAATTCCAATTTTAAATCTGTTCGATTATCTCCGAGAAGCTAAAAAAATTTGTTGTTCAATATTACACCTTAATAAGTATATAATATAGGTTATTAGGTTGCGCTCGTTTTAATAAAATTTGTGTTCAGTCCGAGATTTTAATTCTAACTATAAACGGCTTTCGTCACCAATAATGAATAAATGCAGAAGCATTGAAAGTACACTGCGGAATCTGCGAATATCTATTTATTTATCTGTTTGTAATTTAGTGTAATACACTGTAAATATTTAGATTTTATTAGACAATTATAAAGAACAAGCTGGTGCCCGCGACTTCGTCCGCGTTGAAAAAGAAAATATATGAGTAATTATTATATGATGGATATCGCAAAAACAAATTTAAAAAATAAGTTGCTGTTTGCGCCAACTGATAGGATTTTCATCCCATCAGATATAAGACTTTTTGCCACTGCTGTATGGCTTTTGACAGTATTATATTTAACAGTATTATATTTTTGACAGTATTATATTTAATGTCACTATTCACTGACAGATGGCGCTAGAGTTGACGCAAGTCGAAATTATACTGAAATTATAGATATATATAAGAGTGATGTTATATAGCCTAAAACCTACCTCGATAAATGGACTATCCAACACAATAATAATTTTTCAATTCGAACCAGTAGTTCCTGATTAATAACGAGTTTAACCAAACAAACAAACTCTTCGGCTTTGTATATTAGTATGCCCGCGATAAAGAATAATAACTATTTTACATAATGTTATTTTATGTAGACTTATGTTCACTAGTCAATTGTACAAACTTTTAAAAATTCAATACAAAAAGAAACGTTCTACATTCTGTCCATTTAACTTTTGAAAATTAAAAGCAGAGTAGAGAAATTAAGCCAAAACAAGCGCTGAAATTTTATCATTATTTTTATGGCGCTCTATGTCAACAGAAAGAACCGAGTAGAATTTTCCGAACTACTGGAAAAACTTTTTCTGTGTTTTCATTTTTATTTTGTATTTAAAAATGCATGCCTCGCATTCGTACAACGAAAAAACTTTCTAATTACGTCAATCATAATTTCAAATTTTAAGAAAGTTTTAAATCTTAGTTTAATAAAAACAAAATAAAATGTGGTGGATAATTATTATTGTGCTTATGAATAATAACACGAACGTTATCATATCAAAGGGAAACCCAAGAGTCAATTTTTTTTCTTCTTTAATTGTTTTTTTTTTTTTTTTTCTATAAGTTCTAATTTTTAAAACCAACTCGAATTGTTTGGGCGCGAGTGTAGTTGGTTTTCCTAAAAACCAGAGCAGACGCAAGGTAATAAATTAACATTAACGATGGAAAGGGATCTTTAGGGCGGAGCACCTTACAGAGAAGTTGAATGACATATCGGAGCATAAACTTCTTAACAATATCGGTTGCCTCGGGCGGAGTTCTTATCATCTCCCCTCTCTCTACCCATTAACTGGTAAAATGACGACATGGATTATCTTCCGAAATCTATACGCAGCTCTTATTGCTTCTACAAAAGACCTTATTATTATTGTATATTATTATTTAATACTTGTTTCACACATTATTGTGTGATGAGTAGTGATGAGATTTCAACTTCAAGGAATCTCTGGTGTCAACTTTCGACTTAACATCAAAATAAATATCTTTAATAGTAATAATACATATAAATTCGAAAGTTTGTATGTTTGGATGTGTATGTATGTATGGATTTGGATGAAATTTGGCACACAGATATCACCTGAATTAACCTGAATTAACATATAGGATACTCGAAATAAAAGATATTTATACAAAATAAAAATCTTGTAAAAATGTTAAGTTAAGTTTATAAAAAGTTATAAAAAATTCATCGTCACAGATATTTTCTCAAATTTTATATTTTTCAATTTTCAACGCGAATGAATTCACGGGCACCAGCAAGTATACAATGAATATAATTGTACCTATAAGCGATTCGAATGAACTAAGCCAATTTGGATTGGTAATGATCATTCAAATAAACTAGTTTTCATAAAAAAAAATAACATACGTAATACTCGTAAGTATATTAAAATGGTAGTTTCTGAAAAAGCCTCGTCAAGAAAAAGCTCAGTGAGCAAGTACACGTTATATAACGTATCAAATGACAGTTAAAAATGAGTCTGGGACAGTTTATTAATAAAGTAAGTGAAGCGAGCAAGTCTAATCTATCACGGCACGGCTTTACGTCTGACCCATACCGTGCTGCCCATTAGATATCCACCTACTACATAATACACGACAAGAGATTACAATAGAATTTTCATTAAGTTTACATCAATAGAACGATTTGAATCCGTTTTAATTAAAAAATAAGTGAGAGATTTGGAAGAATATAAGCTCGATGCCGATTATGTTGGAATAAAATAAAAATAATAGCTTTTTTTTTTAAATAATAGCTTCTGGGTGAACTCGCTCCATCATAGGCCTCATCTTCGCTACATAGCTGGATGTTGGTCAAGAGCAAAGCCATCTCTAGTAAAAAATAAAAAATACTTATGAACCCAAATGAGCTGTTGTAAGAGGGCGCTTACTGCCGCCACGTATCTAAGTTATAACCGCAAAACGCAATATTTAATAAAATACAAAGAAGATTTAAAAATTCATTGAATAGTTATACCTAATAAAAATGTCAATGTAAATAGATGTCCTAAACAACAATTTCTTAAAGGTAACTTTCGAACCTCATTAGATAAGTGATTTTAGAAAACACCGGCCCATTTTATTTACAGTTTATACTCTTATTAGTTAAGTGCTACATTAAGTTAAGTAAGAACACATTTAAAACAAGAGATTATTTATTGAGAGATCAAATATGTGTGTTTATTTGTGAGTTGTTTTTATGTAATTTGTATAATTCTAAACTTTTATACGCCCAAATGACTGCGAAACGCAGTGTGGCCTGCCACTACTTTTAAAAAACAATTAGAGCAAAAAACATTATGAACATTTCAAGTAAAAAAGTGAAACGATTAAAGAGTTGCTTCTAAAAGAAGGCAAAGGAAAAAGACTCGTAAAGGGAATTTGTGTTAACCATAAAATCCCTGATTGTCCTTTTATTTAAGCCTATTGTCGTAACAAAAATTATAATACCGCCCGTTGTCTTCGGCCGGCCTGTCCCACATTAAGCAGAGGGAAACCTTAGACCTACGGACGTCTTAATTACGTCGACTTTGCCAGACGTCTTTTAAAAGCGTCATTGAAAGCCGTAAAGGCTTCAGCGGACTTAATTGTACCAAATAATTTGGTACTGTGCACTTTAATGGTATTAAGTTATTTAAATAATTTAATTAACAAAGAGTTTCGTATCAACGGGTGCTTCGTCCTCATAATTAAAATGTCGTTTCTTAATATTTTTCGAGATGTTGTGACATATAGGTACTTTGTAACTATAATATATATATCTTTATAGTTATTTGAACTAGAATTTAGCCGATGCTAAAAAGCAAGTGAGGCTCTAACGTGGTAATTCCATAGGGTTTCATGCCATAGGGTTTAAGCCTGTGCCTATTTTGCTTCTTTCCTGCCTTCGTTAATTATTAATATTAAATTTGTTTATATCCACTTTTACATTATTTTTTAAATATTTTACAATGTTTTTATTTGTTTCCTTATATGATTTCGATGATATATTATTCGATGTTGTCACGCGTTAATTATATTTTTTTATATTCGCGGACACCAGCTAGTCTCCCATAAATGCAAGATGTAACGTCTCTAGATTTACTTTTTAACATCTGTTACACATATGTACCTTCCTATTTGAAATAGAGTTAAATATATTGGTCTTTATCGTTTTATGCTTGTAACTAAATACGGCCGGCATGCGAGTATGTTACGTACGAGAAAACACGTAAATCACTTAATACTAAGAGATGTTAGTAACAGGCCACAGGAGTGCCGTAACGTAGCACCGGGTGCGCCCGATCCCGCACCACGCTGATAATAACAAATGGTTTCCGAATACGCTCGCCATGCTAAAATAAAGCCGTAAAGGAATTATCTTTTAAATTACTGGACTAATAAGATGCAATCTCTTATTTTACACACTTATGTTGTAAGCTGCTATAAGTATAAGTTAAACTGTTTTATGTCGTAGATGTTCTTTTTAAGTAATGATTAAATATGTAAATATTTTGTATAATCGTATATTATACAAAAAAAATTGTCATACTATATACATATATACTAAAATCGTAAACGAGTCGTGTCTGTATATTAAATATTTAAAAATTAAAAATAATTTGAACACACCTACCAAAAACTATAACTATCTGTCACTAAACATATAAATATGCCTGTTACATAACAACCTAATCATAACTAATATCATAAATGTGAAAGTAACTTTGTTTGTTTGTTAAGTTGTTAAGTCACGAATTTTTGCATACAGTTTTTCAGTGGTACAGAAAAGGATATAGAATACTTTTCATTTAGAAATAAAGTACTATTTCCGAGCGATCATATGAAAATAAAAAAAGAATTCAACGCCTGACAAAAATGTATGAACAATAAAGATTGCGTAAATGTTGTAATAGCTAAGAAAAAAGAGTGTGGACGAAGTGGCGGTCAAAATGTAGTTTTTAATAAATAGTAAATATATGTTTTACAGGCTTTAAATATGTCGTCACTTGAACGAATATTCAATAAATGTATGCATACCCTTTGCGTTCCAGTTATGTTTAAGTTAACTGTCTCGCGTGCTCGCTATCTGTTTTTGATTGGGTCGTAGACTGGCGTTTGCTGAAATATTTTCCGATAAATACATGCATAAAAGCATATTTCATTGATATCGACAGTTGGGAACGGAAAAGACGTTTCGGTTGTTTATGTTCAAAATCTTCTTTTATACATATATAAAAATCAATCGCCGTGCGTTACTCGTAGTCTCGCAAAAAAAGTCAAGAATGGCTTTAGGCCGATGTTAATTCCGTTTTCATTTATGGATTAAGGGATACACAGTGAAGGTTTGTATGTATAAAAGATTCAACCCGGGCGAATCCGGGAGCGAGTAAAGGAATAAAACTTAATAATTTATTTGTACACAAAATACACGACGCTAAAGTACTATACCATTTTATTCTTATAGGGATAATTAAATCTAAAAGATATTGGTCTAAAAGACATGATTCTTATGTAAATATCTACCTAGGTTAAAACAAATAACTGAAATGATTAGGTATAAAATAACGTTTATGTACACAATTTATTTTATAGGTATATTGGAAGGAGAGAAATAAGCCCAACTAAGTCTTATAATACAAAGATTTTCCGCGACTACTTAATGTTAATACTATTATTTATATTCTAACGTAAAAGCGACACTGCTACGAAATCCCAACAAAGAAATTCTGTTTCTTTTCCAGGGTGACAATAGCGTGACCCTTGTGTCCTTAACACAATAAAGCCAACATTATCCATAATAATGAGATTATCGACGTGAAGTAGGCATTATACATATGTATGAAAACACCTACGAAATTTCCCGAACCTCGGTGTAATTTTACAAAGGTTAACATTAAGGAGACAAACAAAATATAGCTGTACTATTTGTTAACCGCGACATCGTCCGAGTTCAAAAATAAAAAATACAACACCAGAGTAAATATCTGACATCTTTATCGCTGTGACGCTGACGACGGTGACGCCGCCACGGCGACAGTGACTCCCATTTTTATATATTTCGAATGATCCCTCGGGAACCTAACATTTTTCCAAGATAAAAGTATCCCATACTCTTATGTTAATCCAGGTAATAAACTATCTGTGTGCCAAATTAAATCCATATCCGTTGAGCCGTTTTTGCGTCAAAGAAAAACAAACATCCATACATCCATAATATTATATCAGTAGAATTTTTTTAATTGCACATCACATCAGGTTAACCTTAAAACAATAATTCTTAATCTTAATAAGATTGTAACTTTCAAAATTCATTAAAACAAAATTTAAAAATTGTTTAGATTGAAACGCTCCTGCGTTCAGTCCAGACTCTAAAATAGGAGTAGAGTCGGCCATAGGAGGTCAAACATAAGTCATTGCCATAGGAGGCTAAACATAATCCTCCCTAAATTTTTCCAACATGGCCGGTCAAAAGCAAACTGGATCCACCGAAAAGAATACAATATAGAAATGTAATATTAAAAGTAAGGCTAATTGAAAATGGAATAAGAATAAAGTCGTTTTTTTATTAGCTGTTATATTATTAGAAAGATATGTTTAATGTAGATGTACAGATATTTTTAGATAAATGAGTTCATTTCAACTCCTTAGCAAAATGGCTATTACGTAGAACTTGCTCGGCAATGTCAAAACACATCATATGTAATGAGAAGGAAAACGCGTGCCTCCTCGAATGGATGTCGATCTCGGTCTCGGGCTAAATCGAGAACTCATTAGCAAGTCGAACAACAACGTCGCAAGTCATTGCGTTACTGCGGGGATTGTGGGTGGGAGGGTAATTCATCACACCATAGTTTCAACGCGACGCGTCTCCTTATTTTAATATCAGCTGCTTCATTATATTTCTTTATTTATGTGTGTGCTCGTATAGTAAGCGTTTTCATAATCTAAATTTAGACATTTCAAATTTTAGATAATAATATGATAATACTAGCAGTGCTTTAACTATTTATTAATTAGCTAAATTTTTAGAGTGAAACTTCTTTAGACACGTTGGGCAAAACTTGAGAACGACTGGACCTATTCGGCTATTTTTTTTTTTTTTTTTTCAAATATTCGTTGGACTCCGAGCATGGTTCGGTGTAGAGAAAAATTGGAAAAGTCAAAAGCTATTGGTCAAAAGTCCAATAGTTTTTGACAGAACGACGTCTGTCGAGTCAGCTAGTATTAACCTGACGTTGTTATATCCTTTCGTTGTTCATAATTTGACTTATTTAAAACTAGCTGCGCACGTGAATTCGTATGCACAGTAGTTCGTTTATGGAAATCCCCCAGGAACTGAACATTTTTCCAGAATAAAAATTATAATTATAAATGTTAATCCAGGTAATAAACTACCTGTGCGCCAAATTTCATCCAAATCCGATGAGCCATTTTTGCGTAACAAACGTAACATATATTTATACATTTTCACAAACTTTCGCATTTATAATATGAATAATATTTTAATATTAATATTAATGTAAACCATTACTTTACAACACGAGTGAAATTGACTTGAAAAATAAAAATATATTAACAAAAAAAAGCAAAAACTTTGCATCCTTTTTCTAACTTTATTTCTGAGAGGATTTTCTTTTTTTAAGTATATGTAAAAAAAAATTGAACAAGTTAAATAGTTTTTACATTCTCAGGTCAAAATTAATTCAATAATAAAGTGTTTACTTGTGTCTTAATAACTATTTTGTTTGTCCTGCTATTCCCATGTGAGCAGAACGTAAAAAAACTACAATAAAACGATTTCGATGTAGTGGCACAGACTTCCAGCTTTGGTCTTTGTAGTACGAACATTATTCAGTATATGTGTCCCGAATAATAAGAGCGGATTAGGTTTCATGGCTCTGTAGTCTGTGACTGAACTGCATTTCTAAAGCAATCGATCGTTTTCGTGCATTGAACTGGAGAATATTGTTCTGGGATAGCCTCGAGAAACGGTACGTACGAATAACATAGTTTTACTAAAATATTAATTTATATACAAAATTTGTAACCATAATGTACAGCTTATATGTAGATTCCAACTTTCTACATAATCGCAATAATCGAATTTCAAGGAAATAAATGCGAAAAAATTAGGCTTAGCAAATTTTGAACCGATTTTGGAAATAAATTTTTCCAAGTTTTCAGTGGTCTGGGTTTTGTTAGTAGTGGCAGGGCGCACTGCGTTTCAAATTCATTTGGGCAGCCTATATACTGGCGGCAGCAACCACTCCTTACAGAAGACCACGGTAAAATAACAGTCTGTTTTCTGATGAACTTTACATTTAAAAAATTGTCAAAGTAAGTCAAATGTAAAAGTCTAATGTCAAAGGATTGTCCTTACCCTTACCCATGTGTATAAAAATGACGGTTTAGTAGACTTAATATGATGTGAATGTATCCATGCGAGTTTCTAGGTACCCATGGGACTACGAGTTTTGGATTCGGTCTTTTTTTTTAAATCATCTTTTCTTGTACAATGCACACTCACCTAATGTTTGTTGTAATTATAAGTTGACATTAATAAAAGTCTTGTTTCGAGTCTTGTTGCTACATTTTAACGTGTAATGCAGTGTTCAAACACGAGACAACCGCAGGCTCAGGTGTGTGGTTCTACTTCGAAAACTTGTTACGCCAGAACTTAAGTCGCAATTCGCTACAATGCATGTGACATTATAATGTAAAGACACGTGTTATGTAAGGCTTAAATAGCTCTGCCCAACAAAAAAAAATGTTTCCATCACTTTATGAGTCAATTCTCACTAATTTCGGGTAAAGCAAGGCCAACGAGGCAACGCATAGAACGTGAAAAAACATTCAAGGGTTGTCAAGATGGCTTCCTATAGCATAAAACAGATAGCGCCAGCAGCTTCGTATGAGGGAAAAGGACAAAGGGACATTGTTTGCGATGTCTCCTTGGCTTTACCAAAGGTATACATAGTATAAAAAAAAGTCACTTTCCACCGTCTGTCCCTATGTATGTACGCTTAGATCCTTTAAACTACGCAATGGATTTTAATGCGGTTTTACTAAGAGCGTTAAACAGGAAGGTTTTTACATTAAAGTTTGCAGAAAAATATTGCACCCGTGCGAAGCCAGGAGCGTGACGCTAGAGCTTGTATAATCTACAACACCAATGACTTCCATAAACTTGAAAGTTAAGTTAGAAACAGAAATTTGTGTGTGTAATAAAATCTAAAAATACCGAGTTTTACATAAAGCTTTCCATTTTCCCATATATTGTACACGAACGAGACGTATCAAACACACTTCTCGTGTTCTTTAGCCCGTTTATGACACGAGATTATCCATCTAAATTCTGTCTTATTATGTAATAAAAATGCCGCAATGAATGAGCTCTGTAGCTCGCCACTTTTATGTTGAGTGTTTTGCGAATTTTAATTTGAGAAATTCTTTCCTTGTACTTTTACAAATTTTTATGTAACTACGTGAAATCACGACAACTTATTTAAGGAGAAAGTTTCCTTTTTTTTTTTATTATTCATTTTACATAAATTTAATTAAGATTTACATCTTTTGGTAAGAATATTTCTTCATTTAAATATTCTTCCATAAGTGTATTTTTTTTTTTTAATAATTTAGTATTTTTTATAATCTATTGTTATTATCCATGTCATTAGTTTATCTGTGGCGAAACAACGACAAATAATGTCTTTCATTATTATTCTGGAGTAATATTTTTATCCATACTAATATTATAAATGCGAAAGTATCTCTGTCTGTCTGTCTGTCTGTCTGTCTGTCTGTCTGTCTGCTACCTTTTCACGCCTTAACTACTCAACCGATCATCATGAAATTTTGCATACACGTTGTCAGGGATACAAGAAAGGACATAGGGTACCTTTCATCCAGAAAAATAGTACTGTTCCCAAGTGATAAAGAATTGGGCGCCACTGTCGCGTGGCGAAGCCACCGCGATGTTAGGCGTTATTACTCATATATTTTCTTTTTCAACGCGGACGAAGTCGCGAGCACCAGCTAGTAGAAAATAAATATGAAAGCGTCGGTCACATCTGTCACAGGGGCAAACAAGTTCTTGAATGCAGGCCACGAATTAGAAGACGCAGCGTGGAACGCCCTACGGCCAGTTGGACAGACGACTTGAAACACCTTAAGACCTTTAGACTTAAGCACCTTAGCCACTCGTATGACTTAATGGTAAACTAAATGGTAGATGGCCATCTCGCCTATAATTATATAAAAGGGAGGTATACAAATGCGCTGAAAACGCCGATAGAATAAATGGACAAGACTATGGGCATCTCTTATTCATGGACTTAAGAACAACTGTTATTACACAATAGTCCCCCAAAGCTTCCCAGGTTCTGACTACAAACACATCAAAGTTTTAATACAGATAAAAAATAACTCAAATTCAAGCCAGAATTTCGACAAAAAGTCCTTATCATACCAGTCGGAAGTATTTATCCGCTTTTTATAATATTACCAAAACTCTAGCAGAAACTTCCCTAATTAGACATGGCTTAACCAGAAGTTCGGTAATGTAAAATACAGTCAACTTCTGCTCTCTTAAAGTCACGTAGCCTGGTTCTATAACTTATAACTCTTTCAGAATTACCCGAGTGCGAAACTTGAATATCTCTTGAATTGTTTTATGGCCAATGAAAGCATTCGGTTGTATATATTATATATGGCTTTTATAAAAATTTTAAATATTACTATCTTATGTATTACTTATATATTTAAGTTAACATTTTTAAGTTAAATTTTTAAAATTGCCTTTTGATTTGGAAAAGCTTTTAGAATTGATTCAGATTCAGATAGAAACTTTTTTGTTTAGTTTAATTTGCATTTTTTTAAAATATTTTTAGACGTTCTCTAGGAAACTATAATTTTTTCAGGATAATTATCATATATGTTAATCCAGGTATTAAACTATCTGTGTCTCAAAATTCATCCAAATCCGTTAAGCCGATATTGCATAAATGAGTGACAAACTTTCGTATTTGTAATATTAGCATAATATATATATTATTTGATAAAAACTATTTTTTTTTTTCTAATAATGCCTACAGTTATCTTTAATAGTATCCAATATTTAAAATATCGACAGTTTGCTCAATTAACATAAAAATAAAACGCCCAGATATTTTGTAGGTATTTATATAATTTGATTGGTATACCAACTTTGCGGGATTGCGCGCTGGCCTGTGTAATTCAATAACACTGCTACATAACGCAACAACGGCTTTTGTGCTCAGATATTGCGATTTAATAATACATTTTGGGTTACAAAGAAAATTATACCTCAATACAAAGTCTACTCGAATGTATTTTTCCTTGTCATTTTTTTTTAAATATAATAACATATTAGCTTTAACATCAAATATATATACGTATTTTAATTAGTCAACTTTACCGAGAAACAAATTGGTTTAAGCTAATCTTAACATTTCAAACAAAGTGCTGATTATTGTTAAAGACTACGTTATACAGTATTAAGGTTGTTTTATACTTGTATGAACGCCACAACTCATTTAAAATACGCTGAACGGGTTAATTAAGAGAAGCAACGGGGTGTGAAATTGTAAGCGTAGGTATGTGAAAACATTCGGTGGTTTCTAGGAAACCTGCCGCCTACAACTTACCTGCTATGGTACATTAACCTCAAATATCTAATGCATAATGTTGTCTTTTATTACACACTAGACCGTAGCGCCCCGGCTTCACTCGGGTGCAATTGCGGGAGTTAATATACAAAATATACTTATTAATAAAATATTTTTTCAAATACTTATTTCAGGAGAAGCAATTTTTTATTTTAGTTATATTTTTATATAATAAATTTACATAGACACGAATATCACCGAATTTACCGAGACAAAAATATCACGTGTTAATTCAGGGCTTGGTCTATCAATGTGCCAAGTTTCATCCAAACAGTTTTTACGGTTCACATATTGTATTTATTTTATTTAAAATACTTCAAAAATTCATGTTTTTATTCATGTTGATTCAAAACTATTTTAATTGAAAAATCAAAATTAAAACTCTCTCATATATATTGTTAAGTTATTGTTGACTAGCTGTTGCACGCGGCTTCGCCCGCGTAACTTTATAAAATATAGCCTATGTTACTCGCTGATAATATAGCTTCCCAACAGTGAAAGAATTTTTCAAATCGGTCCAGTAGTTTCAGAGTCTATTCAATGCAAACCAACAAACAATTAAATCTTTCCTCTTTATAATATTCGTATAGATATACAAGAGCTTTAAGAAATTGTAAGGTTTTTAGTGGTCTAAAAATTTTTTAAAATGCACCATAATTACCTGCTTACCTATGCTTCTGTGTGGATTTATCACGTAAAATTTATCCAAACAAATATTAAATAGTCTTTCATACTAGCAATAGAACTACTTGGATTTTTTGTCCAAACTGTTCTATCATAGAACTAATAGTAAAACTACTTGGACTAACCCTCACCTTTTTTCAAATTGAAAGAGCTTTTATCGTAATATCATAGTAGCGGATGATAATTTTATAGCTTTTTCAGTAATAAGAAGTGTTAATTAAGAAGTGTTCCTAATTCCTAAATAAAAGTACAATTATTCTACGCTTAAGCCTTTTTTCAAATGAAATGACGCTATTGAAAAGTAATAGTTAATGAATTCCATTAGCGGAAGTGGAATTAAAGTCGGTCTGCTTGCTAAACGATAATTTTACCGCGACTGGAGTAATTGCAACCAACTTTATTAGACGATAAGTATTTAGTAAGGAAGGTAAGTTTCTATTTGCTTCATTTTTTTTTAAATATGTTTTGAAATTTCCGTAATAAAACGTCAGAAAAGTCATGATTCAAATTAAATAAACAACCAATAGTTTACATCGCAAAGAATTGTTATAAATTTTCTTTTAAAAAAAATTCAAAAATAAAACAAATAGTGAGCGGTTGAGTAGTTAAGGCGTGAAAAGGTAACAGACAGACAGACAGAGTTACTTTCACATTTATATCTGGATAAGAGAGAGAAACATATGTCAAATATAATATGATATATAGGTATAATGTGATAAATTTAGATATATATAATATAATATAATATAATATAATATAATATAATATAATATAATATAATATAATATAATATAATATAATATAATATAATATAATATAATATAATATAATATAATATAATATAATATAATATAATATAATATAATATAATATAATATAATATAATATAATTAATATAATATAATATAATATAATTAATATAATATAATATAATCTTTTACTCAATAATTATAAAAAGATAAATTATGCTTAAATTCATTACTAGTGTTCGCCGTATGATGATTTTTAGTGATAATAGTGATAAAGCTCACCAATAGACATTGCAATAGAGAGTAGAAAACGGTTCAAAATAAATGAGAAAATTGTTCTAATATATTTCGTCTTTTCCTATTATATACAAGTTCTTACCGTTCATGTTTTAAGTGACATCTGTTAACAAATCTTAGACCGAAACTATGAAGTAATCCTATGAAAAATTATTTCCTTTCCAAGATAAAAATTAAAAAGAATCCTATGTGTGAATACACGATATGATTTAAATGTTTGCCAAGCTTCATCGTCATCCATTAAAAAGCTTTCTTATAGTTTTCTTATACATAGAGCTTACGTATTTATAAATACGAGTTTTCGTATAAATGTACTACGCTAGCTACGCTATGTAATATGAGTATATAAGCTTTTGCCTCGTAGTATAGATTACACATAGCTTTAGATGAAACGCTAGCCGATTAAACAGCTTACTGGCTTGATCTCCGCATCAGCGATCCAATTCTGAGGTCAAAACGATACCATTAGCCAGCATAATGATGTGCACAAATGCGTTCAGAAGTGCCTACTGAAACAATAATGTTGGTCCACACAATACATTAATTTATATTAATACATAATTTAAGCGATTAACTGCTAACAATGTTGTATCTAATAATAATTTTAAATTTAAAACAAAATTATGTAAAGAAAAATATAGTTTTTTTAAATAGATAGATAGCTCCAATTACAAATATACATAATCAACTCCATTATAAAGTTTTCAAATTTTAATATAGTTTTCTTTTTCAAAGTTTATTATTATAATAATAATATAAAAAAACTCTACCGTGAAAACTCAAACTTAACGGTTGAGTCAGGGTGGTTGTGTAAATCGGCCGTCATTTTGAAAATATAGGTGAGATTAGTTTGTAAACTGTAATAAAAATCATTTTATTTTTTTTTGAAGAAAATGTTTTTATAAGTTTTTTTTCTAAAGTTTATAACTTAAAAAGTTATAAACACAATTTATATCGAAGAATTTTTATGGAGAATTTCTTAACGAAAATTAATATTAATGTTTGGGGTAGGTAATCTTTTTTTATTGAAGTGTTGTAGATCTTCAAAGTGGAGCAACGAGTGGGTAGGTGAGTTACATAAGTATCTGATTTCAATTGGTAAACTTAGTGCAGACGAAGACAAGTCCT
Organism: Synanthedon myopaeformis; assembly: GCA_944738685.1. Taxonomy (NCBI): domain Eukaryota; kingdom Metazoa; phylum Arthropoda; class Insecta; order Lepidoptera; family Sesiidae; genus Synanthedon; species Synanthedon myopaeformis. The sequence continues at coordinate 6,190,951 of OX122919.1, forward strand.
ACATAAATTAGTCCATAAATAGTAAACCTGTTCAGATATTGAGTTGTCAGAAAGATATTTTTCGGCTAATGTAACAAACAACTAAACCATTATCAAATGATTGATGAACTACGCAAGTTACATAATTTTTGGGGTGAAAATTCTGTCCTACCAAGAGAATATTGCTCTTCGGTAACTGTGAAAAAGGAAGGAAAGCGAACAGCGTCGATTCATCAATTCTTTTGACATTACTTTATACAATGTATAATGTACCTATATATTTTTATAGTAGATACTAGCGACCCGCTCTCGGCTTCACACGGGTGCAATTTTTTCTACAAATTATTTATAAAAATCTTCCTCGTTTTTTCTATTAGTGAAAACCGCATGAAAATCCTTTCATTAGTTTTTGAGGTCATCGCGAACATAGAGCCAGCAGACGCGGAGGGGGACATTGTTTTATAATATCTAATGTAAGGATACATTCGTTAAAAATTGCTCATAATTATCATTAGTTATATAGGAATTGTAAACAAATTCCTACAGGGTAGGCAGCACATCAGAATTTCCCTGGTGTTCCTTGTGTCCTTAGCCGACGATAACCACCTAACATCAAGCGTAATTATAATATATAAAAAAACATGGAATTACCAATCTAGTATCGATTCTGGTAATCTGCTGAGTTGGAGAGTAAGGATACACAGTATTAGATTGACATAAGTATCTATCCTATAACACTGTATAATAAAATAACAAAAATAAAATGACTAGGACTATTGCTGCTACCGAGGTACAAAGCAATATCATTCGGCAATTGGAGCGGCACCTAAAGATTTCCTAACGCTACTCGTATCCTTCTCAGATATTCTTTAATAGAAATATAAATCTCTACTGCGAAGGCCGAGGATTTATTGTGCTACCCGTGTAACCCTTTTTATTAGTCACCTATATTACACACAAAAATATTCACACATACCTAATTAAGTTTATATAGGTATATTTTATAGGTAGTTTACATATCATTATATCACCGCTACTTAAGTATTTCTTAGTTGGAGACTGCGACTTCGTTTGCGTTGAAAAAATAAAAGGTAATTATAAAGCCTGACATACATTGACACCTGACATTATACTTTTGCGAAGCGTTGGATCTTTATTTTTTTAATAGCTGGTGAGCGCGGCTTCGCCCGCGTGGAATATTTGTCCTATGTCCATCGTGAAATTCTATTCTAACTATTGGTGTAAGATTTTTTTAAATCAGATGAGTAGTTTTGAAGATTACATCCTATATACAAACAAAAAAACATGAAAATTTTAAATCTTTATAACTAAAAATTAAGCTAAGATCGACAGACAGGCTGACGGTCCACTTGATGTAGATAGCTACACCATAGGTGCTGCAAGTGCGCTGCCGACCAGCATAAGAAATAAGGAATTAATAATTACCCGGAAACCAAGAAAAATGGTACAGTACACCGCCTAACAAAAGAAAATATCGTTATTTAAATCAATGATAAAGTACCATTTACTTTAAATAAAATGAACCTGTGTTGTAGAAAAAAGTAATAAAAAAGACTTTGTGTACGGGCAACCGCACCGTAAGTTATTTATATGGGTCAATCCATTTCCGACACAAATGCTATCATTACTGGTAGAGCAGTGAATGCATTTTTAGGTACAGTATAGAAAATAATTTTTAACTTAAGCAGAGTAAGTTTAAAACTGGTTATAGCTATTTTAAACATTGTGGCAAGTAAGTGTAGTGTGGTAGTAAAAATTGCAGGTCCTCGATTCAAACTGTGTCCGAGAAACAAACAAGTGTAATTTCTTTAAAAGTTCGAAGGTAAAAACTAAGACACGATTCTTCTGTGGGGCTGTTGTAATGGCTCGTTGAAATGTTTATAGCTTCACGTTCAGTGAGTAGCGAGCGTTTGGCTTAAACAAAAGAAACAAATCCCAGATCGCCATAAATCGTGAGGGGCACTGAGATTTATTCATTGATTAACGTCTCGCTATTTGCCAAATAACATAAAAAAAAACATCGAAAAGCTATTTGTATTTATCTGTGTCTATGGCTATTTGTAATGAATAGAAATCAAAACAGTCCCCTGTCATTAGATGCCCCTTTACTCCTTTAGTCGTGAAATTGGAGATTTATAATGGGTTTTCAGTTAATAAATAGGGTAAAGGAATTGTTATTATCCGCGATGGAAACTGAAAAAAAAAACCTGAGAAAATATATGAGTATTATAAAGCCCAACCAACATCTTTATCGTGGTGACGCAGCGAATTTGAATGCAAAGATATATTATTTCGACCAGGCGTTAATTTTTTATTTTATTTTAGATGATCCCTCGGGAATAGTATTATTTTTCTGGATGAAAAGTACCCTGTGTCCTTTCTTATAGGTATTGTGAAATTTCGTGATGATCGGTTGAGTAGTTTAGGCGTGAAAAGGTAGCAGACAGACAGACAAACAGACAGAGTTACTTTCACATTTATAATATAATATTAGTATGGACAAATCATACAGACAGACAAACAGACAGAGTTACTTTCACATTTATAATATAATATCCTTTCCTGTATCCCTGACAACGTGTATGCAAAATTTCATGATGATCGATTGATTAGTTAAGGCGTGAAAAGGTAACAGACAGACAGACAAAGTTACTTTCACATTTATAATATTAGTATGGATATGAATATCTACTACTGTCACGCCAAATATTCAACAAATATTATTCCTACAAAAATGAGTTTCGAATACTATGAATTTCAGGATGCCAAATCAAATCAAAATACATTTAACCTGTTGCTTTAAAAACACCTATTAATTATATTAAGTATCTCGACTGGCATAAATATAAATAACCACATTACTTATTGTATGTAGAATTTTATTATGAAAACCACATTATGGAACACTCCAGCCAGCCGGGGGTTAAAATCACCACACCGAGAACACGGCCAACTTTGAAAACTTTGTTTCCGTATCTAGTTGACTACCATACTATACCAGGAAAAGAATCCGGTCGTTTGAGTCAAAGGTCTAACTCTTTAACCACTCCACAAACGGTCTCGTTAGACAGGTAACAGAAAAAACAACAGTTATATAGAAACAGAGACAAACAGGTCAACATTTATTCCTACAGATAGCTATTGCCTGCGGCTTCGCCCGCGTGGAATATTTAGCCTATGTCAATCCTGAAATATTATTGGTGAAAGATTTTTTAAATTTAATTTATTAAATGAGTAGTATCGGAGTACCTCATACAAACAAACAAACAGAAACATTCCTCTTTATAATATTAGTAAGTAGGTATAGATGTAATAATTTTTGTTATCAATGGAAGATTTATTTGGAAAGAGCACTACAGAGGTATTTCTTTCCGATTACTTGTAGGAACAGATTTTTGAAAGTGTGGGAGATTCATTTACTTTTATTGTTTTTTACGATCTATAAATACATTTTTTGGAGAAATATTTACCTAAATTAATAAAATAATAGTATCAAATGGTCCGAAATATTCGAGGGGTAAATATTTATACGACTCCGAATATCAAAGTGGAAACGACTGTCAAGACTCAATGTTTATTGGTTTTCTTCTAGTGTAAACATTATTCAATATTCTTTTGGTGCTTGTGATTTCACTTGGGTATAATGTCTGTTAAATTAAAATGTAGGTATTATGAACTAAAATTAAAATTTACCAATCAATGTTTCTTGTCTAATCCATACTAATATTATAAACTAGCTGGTGCCCGCAACTTATTCGTATGCGCTGTAGTTTGTTTTTTGAAAATCCCACAGGAACCTAACATATTTTCTATAGGATAAAAAGTATCCTATAGTTCTAATCCAGGTAATCATAAATACATCAGTGAAAACCGCATACAAATCAGTTTAGCCGTTTCTAAGATTAGCGTACACAAACAGACAACAATTCTAAAAATCATATTTTTATATCAGTAACATGATTACGTGTACCTTCAAACTTTTTTTTGAAAAAATATTTAATGTACCTACACTACCAGTACCTACAGACACGGCGCGTTTACAATTTTATTATATGTATAGATATGGAAGTAACTCTGCCTGCCTAGGGTACCTTTCATTCAAAAAAAACCATCTAAAAATAAAATTCCAACTCTTTGCAAAATTATAACAATAAAGGGGTTATACTGCTCATAATATTGTTTCAGGCGCTCATAATATTGTATATATATATATATATCTTTTAAGATTGACTCACTATAACCTTTTAAATGTTAATCAAATTTGATCGAAATTAATGCATTATTTGCGAAGGTGTTTTGTAAACATGATATTAATCCTTATCCAAATAAATACGTTATTCATCACAAGTATTTAATTGTGAACAAAATAATTGCCCTTGACATCACTTGATTTCGATCAACATCTTAGGAGATATCATAATTTTTAAAATAACTCCGCAACAAAATAGATATGATAACGTTCGGGTCGATTCAATTCACGCTCGCGCATCATATTATAAAGAATTGGCACCACCGTCATCACAGCGATAACGATGTCAGGCGTTATTTTATTACTCATATTTTCTTTTTCAACGCGGTCGAAGCGCGGGCACCAGCTATTAAATAATATATAGAGTTGATTCAACTAATACTCCTTACCGCATTCTCCGTGCGGGAAACATAATCAATTTGATTCTTCATATCAATGTGTCAATGTCAATGTCAAATTTTATAACGAATTGACAGTCTGCAAGCTGCAAGAATGACCTTTAAACTGTCATTTCATTTTCTGTTTGTATCATATCAACTTTAGTTTCTTTATCTATTTGTACTGAACTTTGTTAAGATGATAACATTAATATGGAAATAATAAAAGTTATTTGACAATGAATGACAATAGTGATTATTTACTCAGTGACAATTTATTCTGTCTGATAAAATTTATGTATTGACAGGAGAGATAACGTCTCAACTCAAACTAAAGTTCACTTTGTTAAAACTTAGTTTTACATTTTAATTATTTTGTTAAATTGTCATCAATAAATCACATTATGTCGAATTTGTTGTGTAAGTCCATTTCCCGTGTTATTATTAAAAATAATAGTGTATTTAAGGAGTGTTATTTTGGAGGTTTTTCTATATTCAGTCTACTCTTTGATCTTTTAGTGTTTTTAATCTATAAGCACGTTGACATGAGACTACTTGATAGTGAGTCTCATGGTCTCATAACAAACAACACGAATACAATCTCCTGCCGACCTGATAGGATAAGAGAAAGGGATATGTAAATGAGTTTGGGAATCCCTTTACAATGTGAAACACTCCAGCACACATGTATTGGTTTTCTATAAGTTGGTGGTTCCACCATCAAGTGGGAATCAATAAATTCTTTTTTAGTTGTAACTTCATTAAGGTAGATTTTAATATATTACCCATCAATTTTTTGCTCTTCATTTTACGCCCAACATGATCAATGCAATAGCTAATTTATAACATAGAAATAAAATCGTTTAGAAAAGTAAGGAAGCAGATGTGTTGTAATATTAAAATTCGTCAATTAAGGCTTCTTCTTAGCGTGCCACTTCTCTATGAAGGTTGGCGACCATCATGGCTACTTTAAGGTGCTTCTCCACATGCTCGATCAGCCTCGATCGGGATGGCCATTTGGCCATGGCAATTTAGTGTAGCATTGCGCCCTCGATCGATATCGATTGATACCGGTGGTATGGGTATTATAAAATATAAAACATACCCGATTGATTAGATGTAGCAGCGACGCACGATTTTTATAGAAAGGAGATATATTGTATCGACTGGATGTGTTGATCGAGGCCAATTGAGTATGTGGAGAAGCAGCCTAATTTAAAAAAGATGTAAAAATTCTCATTGTAAATAATTCTCTTAATTTAAAGGTAAATAATAGCTGATGGTTGTCTGTGAATTATGTTTGTAATTAATAAATGGTTTAGAATAACAGATATTTTTTGAGAATAAATCCATTGATTTTATGTAGGTATGAGTACAGTAATAAGGTATAACTATAGGATATTTTTTAATTCATATTTCTACCTAAAAATTCAATAAAATTAGACCTATTTTTTATTTCAGGTATTTCAGATAAAATGGAAGCTTTTTGTATAAATAAAACAAGCATTGACAAACAAGCAAAAAGGATTACTGAAAAGTATAATGTGGTGAATACAAAAACGTTCAACATTTGGTTAATAAAAGCAGTTACTTTGATTGACTTAACAACACTTGCTGCAGATGATACAAGATCTCATGTCAACAGACTGTGTATAAAGGTGTGTAAAGGTATAGGTGCATAAGGGCTGGTGCTGACTGAGGGCATGGCACAGCACAGTGGTGGATTTACCAATAGGCTGGAGCCTAGGGCGGCAGATTTTAGGGAGCGGTAAATTTTGCCAAAAAATTTTTTGTCTTACAGAAATTATTATACTGAAGTTAAATTAATCCAATCGGCTCCTTCTGCGGGCAAGGAGGAATACGAGCAATTTCCGGGTCTGCCTGTCAGCAGGGAAAAAACGGTCTAGAAAATTTAACAAAATAATACAATATTTAAGTACTATACAGTGAATACTCCAATGACTGTATATGAAAAATTACTAAACGCTTTATAAAATATACCTACTTTAAAATTATTTCTATAGTGTTTTTAAAATTACAATTTAAAGTTAGTATTTTTATCATTAAGTACTTATTATACTATATTATTGCCAGTGGTGAAAACTACTGCTTAGTTTAGTTTTAGAGGAAATACAATGTTACGATCTTTCCCATTATTCGGGCTTACCCAAAAGCACCTTACTTATTACTATAAGTTGTGTAAGTAATATTCATGTTGTGTAAAGAGTACATGACTGAGCTATCTTAGCTCAGAAATATACCCAAAAATTATTTCTTATGTAATCTTCACAAATCGTACGTTACGATAATCTAGGAACTGACACAACGATTTGAAAAAGCTGATGTAATGAGGACGCAATGCACAAATCATAAAGTTACAATTTCATTGACAAAACAGATGTAATTGAAATGATTGTGAACTAGAGTATTGAATTGAAGAAGTCAGTAGGGGTGGCAAATTTTTGAATAGCCTACAGGCGGAAAATGTGTAAATCCGCCACTGGCACAGCACATCAAAAGGATTTTTTCTTGAACATATTATTTAAACCTTATTGCAATTATTTTAGCACTCACATTTCTTTATTCCAATACTAAAAGACCGTAGCGTACTGCGTCGTGCCACGGGATGCAACGACATGCCACGCAATAGCTAATCCCTTCAGCAACATGTGCTAATATTACTAAATCCCAATCAATCAATATCAATAATAACAAAATCAATAACAATCAATACCAATAATTTTAACAAAATGATGTATCCACAACTGACTTTTATATTCTGTGATATCCTACTAACATTAAATAGGAACTTATAAATACGAAAGTTTGTGAGGAATGATGTATGGATATTTGTTACTTGTTCACCCAAAAATGGCTTAACAGATTTGGATGAATTTTAGCACTTTATGCTGGAAAAATGCAGTCCAGAGGGATCGTCTAAAAATACAAAAAAAAAAATTACGCCACCGTCGTCATAGCGATAAAGATGTCAGGTGTTATATTTTTAAAATTTCAAAGAGAATTTCAAAGAAATTCATAACAAATCATAACAAGAATGATTTTTGTGTTAAACATAACTCTTATTTATTTCAGGCTGCTAACCCTTTGCCTGCTCCAATAATAGATGAGCTTGGTTTAAGAGACAAGTTTTTGGTAAGAACAGCAGCAGTCTGTGTGTATCCGAATATGGTTAAACATGCAAAAGAATCGATAGAGCGTATGGGACTAATAGATGACATAAAAATTGCTGCAGGTCTGTATTTTAAAACTGTACACATTTCTCTTTTTTCTTCCTATTACCAAAATTGTTTTTGCTGTCTCATTTGTTCACACAAATCTTAGTGACAGTAAGATAAGTAAGTAAGCACTCAAATAACTTAAACATTGGTTACATTGGTTGATATTTATTATGTATTAAAGAACCAACCAACCATACCAGGGAGTATTGAAAAACAGTGCTGACCTAAAAAGGACAAAGACAAAGTAAGGAAAGGAGAATGGACTCTAGCAACTTTCGTCTGAACTTCTGGTAGCATTAATGTTATGAAATATATTAAACTAGTGACCCGCTCCTGGCTTCGCACGAGTGCAATTTTTTTCTGCAAATTATATATATAAATTATTAGTGAAAACCGAATTAAAATCCCTTGCGTAGTTTTAAAGATTTAAGTGTACATACATAGGGACAGATGGTAGGAAGCGATTTTATTTTATAGTATGTAAAGATAAGTAGTTACATGTTACAAAATATTTTTAGTTGCCACTGGTTTCCCTACTGGTCTTTACCCGCTGGAGTCGCGTTTACTTGAAATAAAAAAGGCAATAGCCGATGGAGCCACAGAAATAGATGTGGTGTTGGACCGCAGTCTGGTGCTCACCGGACAATGGGAGTTAATGTACGAAGAGTTAAAGCAGATGCGAGATTCCTGTCGCGATGCACATTTAAAAGTCATCCTAGCCATTGGTGAATTGGGGACGTATGATAATGTAATTATTACGAGTACATCATTCAAATACTATTAAATGTAACTAATTTTTTATATCACACTAGTTGTTGCACGCGGCTTCGCCCGCGTAACTATAAAATATAGCCCATGTTACTCGCTGATAATATAGCTTCCCAACAATGAAAGAATTTTTCAAATCAGCCCAGTAGTTTCGGAGCCTATTCAATGCAAACAAACAAACAAATCTTTCCTCTTTATAATATTAGTATAGATATAGGCACCTATCAAAAATAATATTTGTATCGGGGTTTGATTCATTAATATGTAGAGTTCAAATTAACTGTAGGGATAATAGATACACGTGATGTGAATAGAATTCCGACGAAAACGCGAACATAAGGCTCTATGACGTGGGAATGATACTAAATGACTGACTGAATTAATAAAATAAAGGACTAAACGATATGCCAATATTTTGTCGCGTGTGTATGGATATCATTTTATCACAACATAACTTTCTTTACACTTTTCTTATTCTATTGCATCTTCTAACTCTTGGATCTGTATAAGCTCGTAGATCAATTTGCTGCTAATAATTAAGTTACAACCGTTTTATTAGTGAAGACTGTTTGAAATTTTTGTGGCTACTGTGCTGTATTCCTGCTTCTCTTGGTATCTGTTGATCCCAAGTATTAAAAATAAAAAAAGACCTACATACTTTAACTAAATTGATAAGATATGTCACCTAAAGACCTGTGAGTCTTCTCCATAGAAATTACCATACACTTCTTTATTTCTCTACAGTATTAATAACAAGGATTATCGCATCCCTTACTCGTGCACTGAAACAACAGCACACTTGCTGTTGACATGAAATTCATTTTATATCAAGAAATGTTCGAGTGATATTACTGAAATTCTCAAATGGAAATGTTCTATAATAGATTTTTAATGTGCGAATTTTCTTGTTTAGATCTACAAAGCCTCGATGATTTCAATGATGGCTGGGGCTGATTTCATAAAAACTTCAACCGGTAAAGAATCTGTGAATGCAATTTTACCGGCCGGCCTTATAATGTGTAGGGCTATACGACGATTTTACCAATTGACAGGAAAAAAGGTAAATAGCTAAATGATTTTCTGTTTTCGTTACCTGAAATGTGTATTTCTTTTTTACTAACTGGTAACACTTAAAATCAAGATGGCGGCCATCGTTTTCAACAGGTTTTCAAAACTTAATCAGTAAATAGTTTTACCTTTATTATTGTACTTTAATTATTGAATTAAAACTGTGAATACATTAATAGTCTCAAAATATTAATTATTAATGTATTTCGACGTTGCTCTGATGATCAAAGTTGGCCATAACTTAATTTTGGTTTGTTATTGACTTTCCATAGGTTGGATTGAAGCCTGCCGGCGGCATAAAGACATGTCGTGATGCTGTCAATTGGATGTGTCTAGTTAAATACGAATTGGGAAACGAATGGCTCTCACCAAAACTATTTCGTATAGGAGCCTCTAGCTTACTAGACATTATAGTCCAACATTTACAACAAAATCCTACTGAATTGGCTAATTAATTCCACAAAAAAAAGGCTATTTTAAGGAAATATTTTTAATGTTTGTATTCCTGTGTAATCCAAACAATATTGTATTCAACTTTTAATTTTTTTTTTTTTTTTACTGGAATCATAACGTTGATATTGCTTGGATCATGACTGTAAAACCAGTGTCTGTTTATAAATTTAAAGTTCACACATTGTTTTAAAAAAGTAACTACTAAATAAAGGGAAATAGTTGATAAGTTTTATCAAGGAAGTGCAAAGTTTAAAGTTTTTTATTAGATAATTTTGAGTATATTAATATTAAAAAAAAAATTGACCAATGAACTGTTGAACGGTGAAAAAGTATATATTTTAACAATATGCATTTTAAAATGTATGTATATGAATAAATTCCAAATAAAATATTTTGTAAATTTTTAAAAATGTTTTATTATTAATTTAGTTTTTTTAGTAAACATAAAATATAAAACCCAATATTAAAATCACCTGTTTACGCCATCACTATAATCGCTTGCTAACCTTAAAACTAATCTTATAGACTATTATTAAAATATGACACGCGTATTAAAATATCTTAATTGATTAAACGTCCATATACAAATCCATCTAAATGTATAAAATAAATAAGTTCAATGGGACCATTGTACTTAAATTTGCCATAAATTTACAATATTACATGTGTAATTTTGGGTTAAGTATTACTACAAATTGAAATATTACATTGAACCACATAGAAGCTTGGCCAAGTTCAGCCAGTATTTTACAAAATATACAAGGAGGAAGTCACGAGCTATAGCTAGTACATCCATAAGACTTTCTTGCATGAGGAACGGGGCCATCACAAATTAATGAAACATTAAGAGATATATCTTGGTTAACGGTAGTTGTTTAATGTGTTTAAATAATAAATAGTCTAAAGATGGGTTTGCTCTTGGCCAGCACCTAGCCGTATAGCAAAGATGAGGTGTATGATGGAGCGAGCTCACCTTTAAAAGATTTGGGTTATATGAGCTAGAAAACACAGACAAAGCAGGGAGTTCCAAACCTTGGCAGTGCAAATATTAAGTATTAATATCTTCTCAATATTAAGTAAAGAAATTCGTGTTAGAACAGCGTTAGTAAAGTTGCCTCGTCTATTACCTATCCTCAAAAAGTTAGACATAGCAAGACAAGGCGCGTTCATTCAAATATGCTTGTTTATAGATCGACAATATATCGCCTGTATCGGAAAAGCCGTATAGGAGAATTGAGTGCGACGCGGAGAGATTTATTCGTATAGTTAGAGCCAATTTACACGGCAGTTTGTCTAAAGACGCTTTAGAGAAACGTCATATTGTATAAACACATTCACTGCTACACAGGCCTGTACAAAAATCTGCTGATTTTCCTCTAAAGCAAATTAAAAAAAAAAAACTAAATATAAAAAATATCCAAGGTCCAAAGTGGATCCATGTTACGCAAGATATTTCTCCTGTAATGTTTGACTAAATAACGTACCTACTTATAACTCAAAAATAAACATGAGTCAAATAACTACAAATAGGTATAATTTGTTAAAGAGCAAAGTTCGTTTATGTGAATATCAAAAGAAAATCTACTTACATACAATTACAATACAGAAAATTGAGATGTTTTTATATAGTTATCTGTTATTTCGAAAGAAAAACTATTCCTAAAAAACTCATTCCAGTCCAAAAAAAGAGTATTTAAAATTATTGTCTTTTTGGCGATATTGACTGGTATTTCATTAGCAGATAGAACCAGTCACAGAAAGAATAATGTTAACAACTTTTACCCTGGTGTAACTTTAGGATAAAAATTGCCTACATCGGTAGGTACGATATGTAGAGTATCGTTCTACATACTCATACGTATAGGTACGACATGCTAAAATTAAGTGCCAGTAAAATCACAAGACCAAAAATATCGACAATAATTACGACGTATTTCTTGTCTAATTTAGTCCATATTATTCGGAATATCTTACGCTTAAGTAACAAATATATGCCCCGAGCAAATATTATACAAGAAACTTGTATATAAACTACTTGGTGTTGCATTATTTACACATGCAAGAGCATCGCACACAACTCCTTAGCATGCACTAGACAGTTGTAAAACAGTTCCTTTGCACTAAGTTTTGGGTAAATTTCAAATACAATTCACTCCTTTTCAACGGGTGCTTCAGCGTGGAAACCCAACTCTGGATGAGCGTCGTAATTCACTACTCGAAGTTTTCCATGTTTGTCCATATAGCCATAATGTCCCCTGACGTGTCCATCGTTGTCTCGCTCCTCGTATCGGAACTGGCGATTTTTCCTGAAAATGTGAAAATGTTTATTAGATTGCCTATAGAATAAACTGTTCTAGACTTCATAATTCTGGAGATTCGATGGTCCAGTAGAGCCGGTTAATATAGAAAGGCTAAAAGATTATCAGGTTCACCTAACTTACAACAAAAACAAAATACTTCAGAAGTTTAATAACACAACAAAAGAAAATAACTACTTTAGAGTAGACTCGTTTATCTTACGATCATACTTAATATTAAGTATAGGTATCTTTAAGATTAAGATAGCTTGGTTGTTTGCACTTTGCGATGTTCTAATTAGTTAGAAATCTGTTTAATTTAGGTACAAAAAACATGTTTTAATTTGTGTAAGTGGAGTTAGATTGTCGGATCTAACCTAACACTTAAGTGTTAGGTTAACGAAGGATGGTTTAAAAATATAAAAAATTCGCCGCCACCATCGTCACATCGATAAAGATGTCAGGCTTTTCTCGAGTGTTATATTTTTCTTATATTTAAGTACTTATGTACCTAGGCATGTTATACTCGTATATGTAGGTACATAAATGTTACTGTACCCTTTGCCAGTGTCGTATCCGAACTGATAGCTATGTGGTCCTTTCATGCCGTGCATTCTGAATTCCGTTCGCTCCCCGTTTGGTGGTGGTGCGTGTGAATCCGTAATTGGCGCAGCCGGCGGTGCCTGTCTCAGAGGAGCTGGGTACACGTTACCTGAAAATGTTAACCAGATCTTATATCAAGCAAAATAGCAGCATTTTCAATGGCGAACATTTGCTCAAATAAAGAGATCTTCTCAAAACATAATTTTCTAATAAGACCGGTAAGAAGCAGCCTGGATCAACCGTCAAATTAGTCCACCGTTACTCAAGGACATAAGTCACATTAAGGATCAACACATTGCGGAAACATATTATAATGTGTTGATCCAGAAAATCATCCAAAAAGTATATCAATTTACCCACGGGTAATTTACCCCCTCAAGTGGTAAGTACTGACGTCAATACCTAAGTACAAGTTAATATAAATTATTATATTATAGTAACTAAGTAATAAATATTACCAGCAAATTGACGAATGAATGTTATAAGTGGCAACAAATTTAAATATAAGAGCTTCGAGGTCCTAAATCTATTAAGAAACCACTACACATCGGTATGTCTGCTAATGACGACCTCTTTGGCTCCTCTTCACAGCGGTCATAGGACCAATTATTAAATTACTCTTATGATGTAGGGTCCCTTTCGTGGATACTACTTGATGTACCTGCAGAAACGCCATTTGGGTTTTAACAAACATATACCTGTCTACATTTTTCTGTATTATTTTTTCATTTTGTAGCAAATTCTAGATAGATTAAGTAGTGGCAGGGCACACTACGTTTCGGAATAATTTGGGCAGCCCTTCTGGCGGCATTAACCGGGACCCCCTTACAGAACGGAACCCCCGTCTTTTACGATGGTACCGTAAAAGACAACTTGAAGACGCCGTGACAAAGGGGTTGCCTGAGCCCATTACCCTGCCTCCCTATCTTAAAATATAAACAATTTTATTTTGTGGTAAACGGGTCCGTGCCGGCGCCAATGTAATTATTTATTACTAAGCGCCGCGCGAGTCACGATGACGGTCACCTGAGGTGCTTGCAGGAGCAAATAAATATAAAACAAATACATTTCCTTATTGTGCTATTTTGTTAAGTAAATTATTTAAGACTGTACAACAATCCGTTTGGAACTATACTCCGACAATTACGCAGATACCTACCTGCCAAATTATTGACAATTCCCGATGTGATATGCATGAACATCATCGGTGATGAAAATTAAGTTGGGCCGCGCGGATCATGTGTAGGTTACTATAACGTCAACGAAAATGTGACCGCAAGCCTGTGGCTGCATCTAATAATCTACTATGCGCCCACCGGGGACCGTCACGACGTCATAGAAATCACATGTCGGTCACCGGTGTCCGCCATGGCAGTCAATGTGTTAAACACTAAATGAAATAACAGGCTAGACAACCTAACTCAGAGCAGCTTTCCTTGTTCTGAATTTTCTCGGAAGTAGTTCGAGAGTGCTTTTAGTTCATACGTTAGGTAATTTATAAACTACTTCCCACTTCATTAGACCGCACCTATATTTACTGTTAGGTAATAATAAGTAACAGCTCATGAGTAAGTAAATTGAAGACATGTTTTAATAAATTTTATAACAGACATTATTGAATAAATACATACGCCCAGGATGTCTGTAATGGGATTCAGATGCATCTTGTTCTGTAGGTGGGACGTCGTCAGGGACATTTACTTGTTGATCCTGTAATGTTAAAGTTTAAATGTAATTAAATAATGGCTAGGAAAATATTGCGTCTAATTCAAACTTATAGTTACTGCTATTGGTAAGGTGTAATTACGATTGTGTAGGAATAGAAAAGAATATATATCTACTTTGGAGCAAATTTAGGGCACCCTCATAAGTATCTAGTAATTTTAATATATCTAGTAATTTTAATAACTAAGAATATGAAAGTATACCTGGATAGCATCATTTTCTTCCTTTTGTTTACGCTTCTGTTCCGCTTGTTCGTACAGATAGATTCTCTTTTCATCTGAAGGTGTTATATAATCCACTTCTGAGTTTTGGTCTGGTTTGAGAAGCTTTACTGGTTTCGCGGTGGGATTTTGATTCAACGAGTCCTCTGCGAACTGGGCTATCGGAATCGGTATAGGCTTGAATCCGGCAGCATACTTTTTGGGGAATAATTTTGTGGGTTTTTTGTATTGTGTAGATTGAGGTTTGGGTGGCGTCAAATGTAAAGGAAGTGTAGGCTCTACTGGCTCAAGATAAGCATCTGTTGGTACATATTTGAAAACCTTAGGTCTATTAATGTTGCCTCTTAAATTTGGTTCAGAAAGAGCATGCTGCCCTTCCACTTTCTCTATAGGTAGTTCTAAATCTTCGGGTGTTAAAAAAGCGTAATCACTTGGAGCGTCTTCCGTTGGAGGTAAAAGTTCTGTGGCAGGAACGGGTAAACCTAACTGGCTTGCTCCTTTTCCTGTTCGTATATTTTTAATGACATCATATATATCAGAGTGGTTGACATTTAAAAGAATGGGGATTTCTGCAAGTTGTTCTCTTGGGGGTTTAGCTTCCATGATTGGATACCAGTCGGACTGTGCACTTGGCGCAACTGGGACATAATATGGTTCTACATTCTCTTGTGCAGGTGGTAATAAATAAGGAGCCGGTGTCACCACATCATCAGGTAAAGCTTCTATTGGTTTGTGAGGATCTGGCGGCACGAGGTAACTGTCTATATTGCCTTCGACGGGAGCATAATAAATGGGAATACTTTCAGACTTGTCAGTAGCTCTAGTAGGTATAGCTTGTGTGGGATCTTCTTCTTTGTAATCAACCGGTACTTTTATTGTTGAAACAGAAATTATTAGATGTAACACCTGAAATAGAAAAGAAACTTAAGAACAGGTAACTTAAGTAGTGCATACTGCGTTTCACAGTTATTTGGGCAGCCCGTCTGGCGACAATAACCACCAGAAGACCACCGTGAAACAACAGCATGTGTGCTGTTGTGTTTCGGTGAGTACAAGTACAAGATGTCAGAGCTCTTTTTTCTATACTTTCCCAATCCCTTATCCTTAACCTAACTACAGTCGGTAGCGCACTTGCAGCACATGTAGCGTTACTTGTGTTATAGGCGACGGTAACCACCTACCATCAAGTGAACTGTCAGTCTGTCTGCCGACATTAACATAAAAAAGAGAAAAGAAATAGATTTATTGATCTAGCTAGATGATACAACCGTGAAAAGAGGAAAAATAAATTTATTAACTTAAACAAGACTAGCCATTACCTAACTGATATTTCGCTGAACAATTTAGCTACCTATAAAAAGTAAAGGAGTTTTCTGTTACATCATGTCACGTAATGGAAAAGTGTGTCACAATCAAAGAAAAAGTCTGCGAATACAAAATGAAAAAATACTTGCGACGATTGTTGATGCAGGCGCGGTCTACCGTATGTCTATTACGGTTACGCATTCGACCGTATCCTATAACATTGTTCATTATGATTTGCATTGCGTAAATTTTAATTTAAAAATCAATTATTTTTAAAACACGCAACAGCTAAGTAAGCTAATATAGGATGAATTTGTAATCACTATACAAACTTTCAAAGTTCGTTCATTACTTAGTTCGTTGTAACAATGTACCTATGTTACTCGTACCACACAGAGGTAAAGATAATTTATTTTAACGCTTAATTGTATTTTGTTACAAAAATTTGTGTTTTTATTAATTCAGTCTATATTCTATTGAATTTAAATAAATAAACAGAGTAGAAATAATTATTAACTTCATCTAATTTGATTTTAATATGATATAGGAAGGTATGTGGTTACAATAGGTATTGAGGGCACCTAGTTCGAGTAAACCTGTAGAAAGCGAAAGCTCTGACTGAATAATAAAATTATTGTGCCTGCGACTGGTTCTTGTATTTTTCATGACGTACAGGCAAACAGATTATTAAATTGGATGTCGCCCATAGACTTATCGTAACACCAGAAGCCGCAGCAAGAAACAGAGTATCTAATAAGGACAACATAATAAAAATATATAAGGCCAGGCGAAAGGATTGAATTCATCCCTTTACGAATTGAAACGGAAAAGCACGTCTGCTATACGTGTATATAAGCCTTCCTGTATACACATTTAAGTCTTTATTAAATATATTGCTTCCTGGCTGACTTACTTGTTACTCTTTTTATATACTTACACCTAATTAATATTTTAATATTTATAAAACTTTTATAGATTTGGAAAATGGGCATAAAGAACATTGTGTAATATCCGAACCGACCACAACTTTTATTTTCTAAGCAATCTCGTCGCTCGATTAAAAAGTTGTAATACTTACTTTGACGATCGTGAAATAAATGAACCGTTTACGGAAATAAGTTGCTACTTTTCTTTTTAGTGTTCTACTTAAAGATGGTTAATGCAAGTGCTAGGTCACAAGGTAACGTCAAAAATCTTCAAAAATTGCGTTACGTAATACTTGAAAGCCCCCTTACAACTTATTCAAGAGTAATGCAGCCTACCGTTTTTGAACATTTAAATCAGCTGTTAGAACTGTTAAAACAAAAGAAACGGTAAGTGGCTACAGTCCCCTATAGCACAACTTCTTCAACTGATTTTGATACAGTTTTCACTAAGGAAGATAGCGATAAATAAGGAAGGTTTGCGTATATTATTTGCAGAAAGCAATTGCATCCACGCGAAGCTCTATCATATAGCTCATGTTTTATAAATAAGTGTACCGTCAGTTTGTTTGGAGAACTTTTATTAAATTTTCTTTTTCGATTTGTCACAATATTTTAGACACCCAACTGAGTTTAATTCAGAAATAGTAATTGAAAGATTTTTGTTGTACGAGTATTTTACCTATATGAATTCTGCTTTAGTTTCACGAGAACGAGCGCTTGTGACTATTAGATATATAACTATTTTATAGTCGAAGCGAGATTGCAGCTTATAGTTGTACCTAAACTATTTTATTCACGGGCAACTGTGTGCCAGAATAGCACGCTGTCGGAAATTATGTAGACTACAATACGACAAGTAGAATTTCAACCCAGTTACAATAGCCGAACTACATAAAATATACCGGCGAAACTCGCCCGCGCTGTGAACCAGGAAGTATTGTTCTCTTGCTCACTTCGATTTGTATATATTAGTTTAGTTAGCATTTAAAAATATTAGTTTAGTGTAAAGCTAGACGGTAAGAAGCGTGGAAGGAAATTATTAAATTTTAGGTGGACTATCTCACGCTATGCTACGCTTTTTTCTTTGGTGGACGGAATCAGAAATTCTGAAATTCGCCGAAAGCAAAAATATTGAATAATTAAATTATTGCTCATATATTTTTATTTTACAACGCGGACGATATTGCGGACATCCAGTTAGTACTTATATAAGTTAGTACTTATACTATAAGTATCTCTACTTTCCATAAACAAATAAATAGTATAATTTTAAACAAATTTTGTTCATATACTCATACGTACACAAACTTGTTATAATAATCGTCAATTTGCATTTCGGGAAAGGTAAACATCTTTAGGAACTCTGACTGTCGGAGATGTTTAATTTTGAACATTGCATGTAGAATCTGCCAAGTTGCAGATCAACTAGTCAGTTAGTACCTAGTTAAATACTTAAATACATATAATAAAATCGTAAACGAGCCCAGCCTGTATATTAAATTTTAATATTTTTTTTTCAAAAAAAAAAAAAAAGACAATTTGTACGCGAGGTCAAACAAATAGTTATTAGAAATCTTGTCTGTGTGTTTGTGCAGAAACGGCTTAATGGATTTCTATGAAATTTAGCACACAAATTACCTGGATGAACATATAGAACACTTTTTATCCTGGAAAATTTTTACTTTCCTGTGAGATTTTCAAAAAATGAACTATACAACGTACCTACGTACGAATTTACAGGCACCAGCTAGTAGCTGCATATATTTTAAGACTGAACTGCCGTTTTGTTATCGCAGTCTCAATCGAAATTTTTACATAAGCCATTGACATCGACGATTTGACCTCTACGCTTCTATGGAATATTAAATTAATCTGTCAATAGCGTTAGCTTATTGACCTGGTCACATATACGTTAAAATAAAACCATAATATAATAATATAATATGTACCTATGTACGCGTAGATCTCAAACTTCTCAACGAATTTTTATCTATCAACAGAGTAATCCCTGAAGAAGGTATTGGTGTATCCGTTAAGGTTTTGTGTAACTTGGTTGAAATATAACGATGATTCGAAAAAATCAAGCCGTCTGGGAGCTTTCATCGAAAACGCCACCTAATCCGTTGAAGATATATCAAAACAATGTATCATTAACCTTAGACTTAAGTTACCAGGTAGGTGTAAATGTAAATATTAGATAGATACACAATATGTTTTAGTTTCCATCTCAATTTGGTATTCCAATTTAGTCGGTTTGCCTTAGGTTCAATTGTAAACATTAATCCATCCGGTCTCCTGGCCGACATTGTTTAATTTGTTGCCAACATTCTGTGGTCTGCGCTAATGGTTCAGATATTTAGATTATTAACTTTCTAGTACTGCCCTAGAAAGTGTTAGCTTTCAATAGGAAACTGATAGCGAGTGATATCTTTGCGGAACAACTGAGAGCGAGGTATTAATGCCGATGATTCATTGCTGAGAAGGGTAAAGTGAAAATGGTTCAAAGGAATTCAATACTAGCTAACTATTTCGACTGATCGATTACCAATTTCGTCTAAGTTTTGTTGGAATGTAGTGCGGACGCTGTTTCAACTTTCATTTCGATTTAAAACTTTGTAACCAAGTTTATATCAAATTCTGTAGTAGGTACCAAGTAATACTTATAGATTTTCTAAAGTAATAAATGGCAAAATATTTAAGGATGTACCTTTAAGGTCTGGAAAAATATTTAAGATACCACATAGTTTATTCTAGTGGAAAAAAAATTAAAACAAAAAGATCATTTGAAGCGTCCTTTTATACATTAAAAATACCTCTACTTACCTAATCTTATCGAAGTTCAAGGAAAACTAGAATATTTCTTTTTTAACATGGCGAACTATACTTTTATATAAGACTTAGCAAACTCATATAATCATTACTAACATTACACGAATTATTTTTAATTCGTACCTATGTATTTTTATCGCCATACCGATTTTGTAGATGGAACTTATGTAATCCTTGAAATATGCCTGGAACACATGGTAAATTTTTCAAACGACTACCTGGAGCTGTAATCTACAAAAGGTCTTTGCAATAAATAACAGTTAATCACGTGCAGTGTCGTATCGAACAGTCTCTGTAGTGTACTTTACTTTCTAAAGGCAAAACGGCAGCAGTAGCAGATTACAAGGTCGTTATGGGACTATCGTACCCATTTAACGGACCATTATAGTTTTAATGAGCTCTCGTCTTAGCTGTCTTGCGAGAGATATTAGAATGAAAGTGAAACTAATAGGCTATCGACCACTAAAGACGCTGAGTACGCAAATAGCTGATTTGTGGCCCTTAGATGAAAAGAGATGAGTTCACACTTAAATAAATATTACTTAATGACACTGTTTGCGTCCTTCTGTTCCGTATTAACGATAATTTTTTCTTTTAAATTTTTTAGGAACTAAATTATCTATAATAATATGAAAAAATCATTAAATTCATTTCAGGGGTTTACTTACTTAGAAGTTGGAAGAAATTTCTTGCTAAAAATATAGGTTACATTATACATTTTCTGATAAAAGCAACAATAACAATAAAAGAAAAATGAACATTGATTTTTTTCTTGACTATATTACACATAACATTTTTTTTCAGATATACGTCTCTTTTGCAGTTTAGCATAACCATGCCTTAAATAAGAAATAATAATAATAAACTTATATTACAGTAAAAAATTATGAATTCTATGGTAATGGAAACAAATAACAATATGTAGTTATATTAGATCGCATTGGATTATGGTGTTTTTGATGCTTACAGTACATTTGAATGTTTCGAGTGGTTTATAGATCTCCAATAAGATATATTTTAAAAATAAAATAATATCACTGCTAAATGCGAAAGTGTGTATGTTTGTTACTCAATCATTCAAAAATGGCTGAAGCGTTTTGGATTAAATTAGGCACACGGATAGGTTATTACCTGGATATGTAGAATACTTTTTATCCAGGAAAATAAAACAATAAGTGTAACGAAAAGAAATAGAAAAATATCCGAAAGCCTTTTTATTATTTTAGTAATTTTCAATAGTTCAGATCATATCTTCAGTAATTTTGTGAGCCAATCGTAATTTGTTTACAGGTGCGGTGAAATAACGTAAATAAACAAAATTAAATGTAAGTAGTTATGTAGGTATTTAAAAAAGTTTATTGTTTAAATAAACAAGCGATCCAGTCCCGGCTTTGCACGGGTGATTATTTTTTTAATAACTTTCTGTAAAAACTTTCCTCTTTCCATTAGTGAAAGCCTCTTTAAAATCCTTTGCGTAGTTTAAAATATTTAAGCGTACATACTTACTGATGGACAGACGGCGGGAACCGACTTCATTTACCAATGTAAAGATATGACGGCTAATATGTTTTTACGTCGTAACAACTTCTAATATAAATATATATGTTCACATGAGGATAAATAAAGAAATTAATATAACATCGTCTAATGGGTTTCACAAGGACATCTATTCTAAGACACAGTCATCTAATTAGGCAGATAGGTAATATGAAACCAAAATTCAAAATAAACCACGTAAACTTAATGTTTTTTACGATGAAGAGCTAATTAATGTTGTTTTTATTTCAAACTAGCTGTTGCACGCGACTTCTTCCGGAATCGAACCCGTTAAACCTGGAAAAAGGTGTTAAGGCTTACTTTATTCTTCCCTTATGAACTAACGGAAGAGCTGTCTAACATTTATTTACTAAATACTTTTCAGTTGACTCATTCATTATTATGAATATAAGAATGCACCTTTACATACTAAATATTATTTTCCAGTATTATGCATTTCTAATGAACAAGCAGACTTCGAAATAAAAATATTTAAAATCATATTCAATGCACGTTTGACTTGTAGGTAGGTAAGTCGAAACACTTCATCTGCATATTTACATTTGAAGTCGCTTTCCGCGTCTGCTGTATGGCCGCTAACTCCTAAACCATGTAACGGATTTTAATGCGGTTTTCACCATCAGTTAGATAATTTTTCACTGAATATTTATATATACATATATAATGAAACCTAATTAAGTTTTTTCCTGGGCGAAGCCGAGAGCAGGTCTCTAGTATAGTAATATTTGTCCTTTATTATAAAAATGAGTTCTGTCTCGTACTTATCTTTTTTTTTCAAGTACGTTAACTGAGAGTGTTTAATCGTTGACTGTCTGTCTGTATTTACTCGTTTATAAAAAGTAACTCGTTTTTATTATAGTAGAAACATGAAGAAAATCTTAATCTTTAGATTAATGAATAAACAAAAAAAACTTGCCGAGTGTCGAGTGAAATGATTTAAATTGAAATTAATAATTAACATATTTAAATCAAACTTCATTTGGAAAGATTTATTAAAGACAATATTATATTTGTTTGATCGTGCTTTATTTTGGTATTGCTTTAAAAAGCATAAAAAATCAATGTAGTTTATTATATTTTTTATTTGTTTATTATTGTATTTCATTTGCAAAAATAAATAATTTTACTTACAAGAAAGAAGCGGCGCCACATCTTAAAAAAAATAGTGAAGCTTCGTTACACTGTAATCTATAAAAAATATTCACTGTATTGACCACAGCACTGATTTCTCTTTTTTTTAATTTAATGCAAGTTTCGCGCTGTACAATTACCGGGCAAACACTGCGCTCGCGCCTACTCTACGGTCCATAATATGGAGGCGGACTGCGGTTAAGCTTGCATTTTATATAAGTCACCACTTCTCTACAGGTACAGTGGCTATCCACATAATTCATCTCGCAGCTTAGTTTTGTTTTATAAAAGTTAGATAAGTCTGATGGAGCTGAATTAAAATCGAGCGAGCAATTCATGCATGAAATTATTTCTAATTGTTCACTTCTTGAGCTATTAAAAAATGCGTAAAAAAGCGATTAGGCAAATCTTGGCCTATTTACGCTTCGTCTATTGGTAAATATATACCATAAAAAACTTTTTGGGGCTGAGATGTCTCTATTCTATATCATAATTATTCTTATTACTACTATTCTAATAAATTATTCCCAATACCCAGGCCGCAAAGAAAAAGGGTCGGTTACAAAATCTTTAATATCTTCAAAAGTACCTGAAAAAAACACATAACAGAAAAAAATTGCCTTATTAAAGATTAGTCAAGTCTGATAAGTAGGCCCTTGCTCGTGTGGGAACCCTACATTAGGGTTGTCTAATTGTATTATTGTACTTGACCACAAAGCAAGTGTCTGCCGCGTCCTTTGCCGCGGTCATATTTAATTACACAATTACATTTTGATTAGATCTTCCTCAATATAATGTATGAGCAATTATTACAGCCATAATAAGTACATGATTATATAGATACATAGGTAGATAGCTAATTATTATTATTATTACATGTTGTTTAGAGTTATAATAGAAATCCTATTAAGATAAAGAGAATTATGTATAGAGATGCTGTGCATCGCATCTAATGCAGTATATAATATCAATAATTTTAATGTAAAATAATATTGTTATGACTGAAGTCTAATTCAATATATTCGTAGGCAATTTCTGGATTAGTATGATAGACAAAGTCCACTCTTCTTTGGAACAGATTTAAAATTGACTATAATATTATCATCAGCCTGTGTCTCTACACTGCTGAATGTAGGCCTCTCTTAAGGTTCGCCACCTTGCACGGTCTTTGTATCCAGCCGCTTCCCAGGAAGCCTTTCAGGTCGTCTGTCCGCCTGGTTGCAGGGGGTCCCATGCTGCTCTTTCCATGACCTCCATTCGAGAACTCTTCCATTCCATTCCATCAGTTAACCGCTCTACGATAGATGTGACCGGCCCATTGCTACTTAAACTTATGTATATCGACAACCTTGGTTCTTCGGCGAATCTCAGAATGTCTGAGCCTATCCACCAAAGAAAATTCGAGCATAGCTCCGAGACTATAATGTTGCTGGCTATAATAATTTTACAATCAAAATAAATAAAATACATGTCATGCCGATTTAAATTGGCAATATGATTACAAAATAACAGTTTGACTAAATTTGTTTAGTTTTTTGGGTTTATGGTTCAAGGCAAATGCAGCCTCTAAATAGAGAATACCTACGCATAAAAAAACTTCATTATTTACGGTGCAATTCATAGACGAATAAAAGATTTAATAACAATAATGTCGATTACAGATATCTGGTCAATGCCCTCCTAAGTTTCGTGAGATTCTGACACAGCTTTGTCAGTACATACTTAACACTAATTACTTAGTAATAATTTGATTAGTTACTTTTAGAAATAATTTTATATTTTATTAAATTATGCACTCGGTTTACTGCATCCTTCGATAGACAATTTTTTTTATTATTTTCTTTTTAATGTTTGGGACTTTTACCGTACAAAGGTATATCATCTCCTTCATTCTCGGTTACCGGTGACTTTAAATGGCGGTTAGCCTACTTGACACATGGTGAAAGAGGCTCTTAGGTAGGTACTACTTATGCGTTACGCAGAATATCTGTGGTATTAACTCATAGCAACGATAGTGCAGTTAGATTTAGGTCAGCTGCTGATACTGAAGACGCAGGTTCGAATCCTAGCATTTGTGTATAGTTTTGCAATGCATTTTTTTTTGTGTAAGACAGTCTGACGGTTCATTTGAAGGTAGGAAGCTACCGTTACCTATTAACACAAGTAACGTTGAAGGTGCTGAATAGGATTAAGGATAAAGGAATATGAAGGAGATAAGGAAATGGCGTTTAGGCGGAAAGGTCAGATTCGTAAGAGGTTGGTTGGATTCCGAATATGTCTTGTTTCTTATTAAGTTAGATTCTGAGTAGGTCAGGATTGTAGGTGAGGAACGTTCGTGTACACTCATTTAGAAAATTACTTTAAACTGTGTAGATACTTTAAACATCCCTGGTCTTCTGTAAGGTGTTGGTTACTGCCGCCAGACGGGTTGCCCAATTTATTAATGCAAAACACAGTAGGCCTTGTCACTGCTTAAATAACAAAGACCAGAGAAATCTTTAAAAAGTTCATTTACAAAATTGGCCCAGCTGGGAATCCAACCCGGAACCCCTAAGTCAAAGTTCAAAGCAAGCACCCTAACTACTCGAACAATTAGTCCAGGAAAATTTACTATCAAATCAAAATTTGAGTCTAAGTGACTTTTTTTAGTTTTTTTTTAATATGCAATATCGATGGGTGAAATTTTCGAATCCAACTTGTAGAAGTGTGGAAATTTTATTTCTCAAATTATATAATACAAAAATGGTAAGAGTTACAAAGAGCTTCATTTTGGCTCACTGTGATTTTAGTAAATGTAAAAAAGTGAAATTCTATCTTAGTAAAGTAAACATTGTTATATTAAATAGTTCTAATAAAAGAAGCATAATCGTAATGAACTTAACGAACTACTGGCAACCCTCTTAAAATCAATTTTGATTGCTCAAAAGGTTTAAGTCAACCTAAACATAAAATAAAATTGTTAATTAATATTTAGCTGCAGAATTTAAATAGAAGTATGCATCCTTAAACCTAAATATACAATGTAATGTAACGTTACCTAATAAAATTTCAACGCTCTGTTATCCTGCATCCGTGGTGACTTACAGTCAATGTCTCGATGCCTGTGGAAGCATTTCATTTCATAATAAAAGAGTCGTCTGTGTTTAAAAGTCACGAACTTTTGCTGAATTACAATAACGGTTCGCATTGTAACAATGGTCTCGTAAAGAATTTGTTGTGTAAATATTTTTTAATACAATAAATAAACTCCCAAGGTCATCCATTTGATCGGTTATTTTATGAAACGTTTTACAACTTTTTTCCGATTTACTGCTCTGATGATAAAATTTGAAATACGTGCAATCAATCCGAAAGATGCGAATGAGACTTGAAGGTTCCGATTCCGAGCTAACTTAAATACATAATACAATTAGCAATATATAAATACATAATGGAAATAGTGTTTCTTTTCTAATTTAAGTAAGTATACCTGTTTCTGGTCGTAGCATTGAAAGACAGACTGGAAAAATTTGCAGTTTATAAATGTTTCATTCATAAATTAATAAAGTATTATGAATAAACTGTATAGATGAATGTCTATCTATACAGTCGTAATATTTTCTTGTTATGGATATAAGCTGTCGTTAATATTTAAAATGTGTGCCTAGGAGTTCGACTCGTGGAATGAATTTTAGTAGCTTTAGCTACTAAGATAAACCAACAAGAATAAAACAACAATATTCATACTGTTTTTCTTTATTACATATCGCCGGTACAGTATTATTAATTCAATTTAAAATGCATGTTTATGGTATCACTTCGATCAACTTTATTGAACGCTATTTGTACATAGGACCACATAGACAGGATGACGAGTAATTTCAAAATAGCAATATTTCTACTTTTTGTCTGGTGTGCACTGTACAGTATCAGAGATTCATATGTTTACTTAGCATTAAAATATTTAAATTAATATTTAGATTTAAAAATAACGATACAATTGATCATTTCTCGAGTCTTAATATAAAACATTCCCTTACTTCGTAAATTATCTGTACACAAGTAAAATAATACTGAGCTACACACGAGAACATTGTGACAAGATATTTTATCAGACTTACAATTTATGTTATCATTTATTGTACAAAAAAAAATCTGAAATAAAACGTTACACAAAAATTAAATATCGCGAATCAACACACACACACAAACACACCAAACGAAAAAATAGAAATAACAATGGAAAAAATATTACACACTTATTGAAAAAATTTCTTGCATTCAGATCACTTCTAGTAATACCCTACTCGTTATATCGACGTTAGATAAATAATTCTCTATGCGAATATACTTTATTATGCACTGCATACAAACTACCGTTTATATATGAAATATGTATAGGTATTCAAGGGGGCCTATTGAACGATTAATATGCGAACTATTAATACTAATGTATCTATATTATTATTATACGTATTCCTATCTAGTCTAAAATTACATTGATAAATATATCGTTCACACTGTTACTCGACTTATGTGTAACAAACATCAACATATCACATCCACGGTCCAATCATTCAGAATTCAGATGCACTGATCCGCTATACACTTCTTTTAAGTAAAGCAACTAAATAGATTATACTCATTCTGTTAATGCCAAATTCGACTTTAAGCTGATTTTCACTTTGTTTTGAAGGAAAACTAGCTGAAATATGCTTGAAATGATGCGAAAATCTCTCAATCAAATTGCCGTTTTGACAGTAGAACCAACTGACATTTCTCTACAAAGAAGTTCACTATTTTGCGAATTTGCATTTGCAATTATTTGTCTATGAGAGTGTGTTCACTTCATAAATATAGAGAGAAAGACTGAGAGTTCCTTGTCCACCTGTAAAGTAAATACGGATAGAAAAATGTGAGAAAGATGAAGTGATTGTGCAGCCAATAGTTGTCATTTTCTAGAATTTTGATTGGTCCACGTCCAACGTCCAATACGACCTACAGGAAAGAGATAGGTATTGGCCGCACGATTTCTTTCTCTCTTTCTAGTATTGCTCAGTCCATTCTCTCTATATCTATGGTTCACTTAGACCATTGTTGTAGACCTATATAATTAATGGTATGAGCTTCACACGGGTGAACCATTATACATTTATTTGATTATTGATTGACAAGAAAATTATTTTATAAAATCGTATGCATTTTTACTTTGCTCTGATGACATAATCATAACGAGCAAGCAAACCACTCAGTTTTCAAATTGTTAAAATAAAACTGAAAAATTACGAATTTGAAAAATGTTCATCATGCATAGGAACAAATTGTGACTATATTAAGTCATGTTTTTTTTTTTTTAATTTATACTAATAAGAATTATGAAAAATTATAAAATTATACTATAAAACAATCACTAAACTTAAGTTATTCACAACAATTTTTTAAGGATTCGTCGTGTCTTGACAATTTTTTTTACATATTTACGAAAATAATTTTTGTTATTATTAATTATACATACTATACCAATAAATTTTATTAAGAAATTAAGAAATACAATAAAAGCGATACAAAAACATTAATAATGTGATTTTGTAAATAGTCATAAAAAACTTTCAAATAAATAATCTGTTTAAAAGTAGCTACAGGTATTTGGCGTTCAAGATCAGCGCTCTTTCAAGTGTACAATGTACTTTCGTGAGAAGAAATTTAAAAAAAATCTCACGAAATTAGTAAAGCTTTGTTAAAATCATCGATCTTGGTCTTGGTATCGGAACAAAATTGTTTGTCAAATACAATTGTTGTTGAAAGATGTTACACATTAAAAAGCCATTCTGACCGTAAATATCGAATGCAACGATTGATTGCTTTTTAAATATTTTCAAACTACAAAAACTCAGACCGTATTCTGTCCGGTAATGAAATGTCCACTCACACCTACGAACGTTCACACCAATTTGTTTGCATTCGACACACAAATGCTAAAATATTATGAAGTAACAAGTGTTCGCTTGAAGGTCTATTTACCACTGTTGGTTCGGCGGTAGATAAGGGTCGGCGGGGGCTGCGGGCGCCGGTGGCACTCCGCCGGGCGGATATGGCGCGGGTGGGTGCACGCCCGGGGGCCCGTAAGGATAGTAGGGTGGGGCATATCCTCCGTAATAAGGTGCACTCGGGTATCCCCCGTAACCCATACCGTAACCTGTTGAACAAATAATTAGATTAGTTGTGATGGGGGGGCTTAACCCTCGGCAATCGGGCGGTTGCTGGGACCGATGGGGTCACCTGCCTTTGATTGGCTGATTGGATTGTCGCTGGGGAACCAAAAAGGCCTACGCACGTGTGCTCCGAGCGAGCTCCGATCATCGGAGCTTGCAGCGGAGCATACCAATCCTTTCATTCCCAATTCCCCTATCCTCAAATCCTACTATAGGCCTACTTGCAGCACCTGTGACTGCTTGATGCTGTAATGGTCACCTAGCATCAAGTAGAGCGTTAGCCTATCTGTCGAGCTTAACATAAAAAAGTTTTATACGGTATATTTACCTGGATATTGGCTATAGGGAGCATCTGGCGATATGCCGCCGCCAGGATATTGTGCAGGCGGAGGCAACGCGTTCATTTGCGTCTGCGGACTCTGACTAACGTCTGCATTAGGCGATTGCACAGCAATCATATTTCCTAAACCTACGTTAGCTTTGCTCGGACCCACGTTGGATTGCTGTGCGGGATCGTGTGGCATTCCTGCAATCGGCTGACTCAGTTTTGAACCCATTGGATTTATAGACGACATGTTTTGATCGACCATTCTAGGCTTGGTCGTAGTGCTGCTCAGCAAACTAGACACGCTGTGCGACATACTAGGAGTAGGCATCACTTGTCTATCGTTAGAATCCGCAACCTCGACTTTATTTGGAGATTTCTTTTTCCTAGATCGCGAAGCCGGTTTTTCTTCGCCACTAGGAGAGTACGATTGCGTTATATCATCCAGATTTCTTCGGAAATCCGGCATTCCTTCTTTGTTCAATACGCTTGCGGTTCTCTCCAGTTGACTTAAACTAGATTCGGCTTGCGGTCGACTTCCCAGTCTTTGATGTCTGTATTTTTTCAACAAGTTTATCTTACGATTTTCCGTTACGGAATTCGTGTCTATTTTCATTGTCTCAGTAGGTGTGTTTGTTAATTCCTCTATGCCCCTGCTCTCGAGAACCTCTTCCGAAGGCAATTTCTCATCTGTTGTTAAAACTAACGGTTTTGAAGGCTGTGTTTCGTTTTCGAAATTAATTTGTTTCTCCATGTCGGAAGATTTTGAATTTTCACTACTGCCTGTATCATTTTCCCTCTCTTTATCTAAAAATTGTGAAGTTTTCCTATCTGTCACGTCTTCGTCGCTATCTATGACTTGCATATCTTCCTCGGTTTCTGTCTCAATTTTAGTTTTTTGATCATTTCTATCAGCTTCTCTCTTGTCCCCATCCTTTTTATCATCTTTCGTAATTTTAGTGATGCTAACTGACGACGAGAAGCTCGGTCGTATCATGCGCCCTTGTTGCATCGGCATTTTCGGACGCATGGCAGCCCTCATGTCACCGAGTCTATTTCTTATATCGACAATCTTCTGACCCGGAAGGATAGGTCTCGCCATTTTGTTTTGACCACCAATCGAAGGTCTTATTACTCGTTGATAAGCCGGTCTGGGGGTTTTCGAAGTGATCGTTATAGCGGAATTGTTCTTCAAAGAGCCAGGTATATTGGCTGAAGACGGTCGGCTCATCACTAAAACAGTAAGAATGTACTTTGCCACATTTTGCAAAAAAAAAAAAGAAACATTGTTGTACTAATATTAAATAATAAATAATATAAACTAATTATTCAAAAAAAAATTACCTTTCTTTCCAATGTGACTATCCTTATTTTCACCAGCTTTTTGACCGATTCCTTTTAGCGAAGTCTTGATTGCAATAATTTTGCCAGATTCTAACTGCATGTATATGCCTTTCGGCGACTTCAACACCATTACACGTTGTCCAGCTTTTAGAACAATGTTCGTCTTCTCGGCAGAATTTGTTGGAATGACCACATCTAATCAAACAAAATACTTACTTAGCACAGTTACAATAATACATGTATATTTATTTATTGCAGGCAAATTCTAAATATTTTTTAGGAATTTTTTTTTACTGCTTATTATAAAGAGATTACGCAATTATCCCTTAAAAAAGTTTTACAAACAAAACACTTGCGGACATGATTAACTGGCTTACAATTAATAAATTAAAAATCAATTTAGCGAAAACAATTTACATGCAGTTTCATCGTAAAACCAAATTGCTTTAAATATATATTATAAGGAAACAACTATCAGTAAAGGTATTGTCACAAAAATTTTAAATTTTTCTAATCTTTTCTATCTTAGCCTCTTTCAACCAGCAGCATAATAGAGTGCAAACTGTTACAGGGCTTGTCAAGCCTTTGTAGGATAAAAAGAGCGCATTACCTAGTGGAAGGGTCATCTCCTGAGCGGTCATGCCCTGACGTCGCCACACGTCGGCGGGGATCCACCGCGCGTGCTGTTGCATTGGCCGCACGGACGCAACCGGCCGCTGAACCACACTGCCGTCTGCTGCGCGCACCGTTCGATACGATAGACTCGGCTTCGGCGCCAACGCCGCCTTCTTCTCCAGCTCGTAACTGAAATCGACCATTCACCACATCAACATACGGTCCTAATTCCAACAACTGCATAAAGAGACGTTTGAGACGACTAATAAATTTCTATCAAGAGCAATAGCAGCGATGCATTCTTTTCCAGCTCGTAACTGAAATCGAACATTCACCACATCAACATATCACATCAACATACGGTCCAATTTTCAACAACTGCAATCAGAGACGTTTGATACGACTCATTAAATTCTATGTGCTTGATGTGTTTTTGATGTGCTTAGCAAGTATACAATGTGCTGGACAATGTTTGATGAAAATTTAAAAATTTTGAGTCAAAGTTCACCCATCTGTTTACCAGACGAAAAGTTTCGTATAAGGCCGAAAAAGTAGTCGATCGTAACTGGTTACGAAGCTCCGGTTACGTACCGATTTCATAAATTATTATCTATGCGAAAATAAATCGCCATTATGTTTCCTATTAAAATGTGCTCATGGATATCCTTAATTTAAAAAAAAAACTAGCTGCTTTGCTGCGTTCTTCTCTATTAAACTGCACATTATGCTTTATACTTCTCTGTCGCACATCTTTACTTGCTCCGATTTTCGATTTACACTGTCAACTCACCCTCTTTGTGCTAGTCTCTTTTCGGCACTGGACAATTTCTTCTCTTTCCGGTCTACCAGCAATGATTCATGTTGGAAAGGTTCTTTAGTTAACAACTTTCCGTGCTTAATCAATATACCTTGCATCAGGACATCAATGTATTTATCTTTATGCTCAGATAAATCTTTTATTTCCGTTTCCTATAAAAAAAAAAAACAGACTTAATTTCACAACATACTTTTAGGGATAATTGATGCGTAGGCAATAGATAAAACATTATAGGCAAAAAAGTGTTATTAAGTAATGGAAAAACGTTACTTTTTCGTCGTTATCGAAGCAGAGATTAGTGATTTCTTTCATAGACAATACGGCGTCGGGGTTGCATTCATCGACCACACGGTCCGCCATGCCCTGCTTGTTAATCTGTCTGTCGTAGATCTTCTTTTCTAGGCAGCAGTCCATTACGAGCCGATATACAAAACACGGTTTCCTTTGACCGTACCTTAACGAGAAAACGTTTGCGATTACATAATTATAGGCACTGGGTGTTAACTTAAACATAGGCCTTGCGCACATTATGATACTCACAAAAGCGACTAGTATCCTACGCAAGTCTTGAGGTTCAGTCTCCTCTGAGTATCTCACATATATTTGTATGGTGAATCGCACACTTCGCTACCGGTGCAAAAAATTGAATTTTCCATGTTTATAAAATTAGAAACCTCCAGACTACATGAAAAAAGATATCCAGTATTTTCTATTCGAACTTTCTTCCGATTCTATAAAATAGGAAGACCGCAAGTGCTTCTTCATCACTAGATTCGACATAATTAAAAAGTTGAAAGATGTAAAAATGTTGTGTTGTGTATTAGAAATAATAAAATCAAGTTCATTTTCAGTCGCGTAATGGACGAACCTGTAGTCGCAAACTGGTATCTTACTGAGTATTGTATCTAATGAGTATCGCAATATGCGAAAGGCCTTAATCTTACGCCACCTTCATACCTGTAAACTCGACAAACGGCCTGAGTGTCGTGACAAGGATTCCAACTTGAGTCAAAGACGATAACACGATTGGCTCCTACTAAATTTATTCCGAGTGATCCAGCTCGTGTAGACACCAAGAACAAATACACATGTGGATTCGCGTTGAATTCATTAATAAGCTTCTCGCGCTCCAAGGCGTGTGTGGAGCCGTCGAGACCTAACAACAAAATTATCATTTAAATATCTAGTCTGTCTAAGGTTATAATTATTTTATATATCTTTTTACACTTACGGTAATAGTTTGTGTTTCTCTGCCAAAGACAGTTAGTGCCGGGTATGTAATTTCTCTCCAAGAAATCCTCAATGAGGTTCAAAGTGAACAAACTCTGACTGAATAACAGCAGTCGATCGCCCATTTTAATGCTTTCGTTTAAAATGTAGAAGAATATCTCCATTTTCGACGAATTCTCTATGATACCCGGAATGTAATCTTTCAGCAATTCAGTTGCCCAATCGTAAGTCATCTCCTCTGCTTTTTTCATAAGAGCCAATTCCTCTTCCCTATTCAATTTCTCTTCTTTATCACTTTCCTCTGATTCTGATTCTTCGTTATTCTTTTCTTTCGAAGTTTTTCTATCTTTCCTCCCTTTAGCGCGAGGTCTACCACGAGGTTTCGGTTTTTCCGACTTTTTATTATCTTTTTTACCCCTCGGTCTTCCCTTCTTCGGAACGTTATCTTCAGACTCTGAACCATCACTTTTACCCTTTCTCGTTTCACTTTTATCACTTTTCTTCTCTTGCGGTGATGTATTCTTTATTTCGCCAACAATAAGGTCCTTTTTAATCTCGTCTTTCACTATTTTCTTAGTGTCCAAATCTTCAATCTTAACCTCGCCGTCTGATTCCGACTTTATTTCAGTCCTTTCTTCGGTTTTAATCTTATCAACTTCAGTCTTCAGGGTCTCTGTTATTGGCCACGATGTGACAGGACTGCCTGAACTAGCGCTGCCTAGAGGTGGTTTTGTCTCGAGATGTGATGAAAATGGATATTGACACGGATAACTACCATTCATACCCCCATCTGTTTGTTCTGAATATGCCGAAGTATTGGCCTGGTTGTAATTATAATTTGTACTGTCGTAACCCAGAGCGGTCTGCTGTGATGTGTTTGGTTCAGATTTTATATCGTTCTGTTGATAATTTGTATTTACACCAGGCTCACTTTTAATTGGCTGTTGGTTTGTGTGTGTTTGATCCGTAGGAGGAACATTGTTAGGGTAATTGGGATAGTTCTGAGTTCCATTGCCATATTGATTGTACGGTGGTTGAGCATTTTGCCCGTAAGATGAATTTGAGGGATATGATGGCGGATAAGGAGGCGGATAAGACCCCTCTGGCGGTTGATTATTAGGATATTGTGTAGCTGGAGGTTGAGAATGGTTATATTCGTAGCCAGGTGGGTTTTGATAGTTGGGGTACGGGGGCCTTTGTTGGTTTCCATAATTTTCTTGACTAGGATTTGCTTGAGGGTATGGTGCGGCGTCGGGGCCCTGATATGGCTGATTAGGATCACTTGGTGCATTAAAATTCGGCGGATATTGCTGCGAACTGTTATATTCTGCTGGAGGTTGGCTATTGGGGAACTGTGGGTTATTATAATACCCAGTGTTACCGTAGTAATTTCCGTTCCCCCAATAGTTTTGATTGTACCCTTGGTTATCTGTACTGGGCGGATATTGGTTGGGAGGATTATTTTCAGGATATTGATTAGGCGGATTGTTTTGTGGGAACTGTGCAGGCGACTCATTTTGCGGGAATTGAGCGGGTGGATTGTTGGGTGAGAATTGAGTGGGTGGAGTGTTTTCGGGATATTGATTAGGCGGATTATTTTGCGCAAACTGATTAGGATAATTATTGTAAGGCGGCTGTTGATAATAATTGTTGCCGTAATTTTGATTGAAGCTTTGATTAGGAGGATTAGAAGTATTGGGAGGATAGTATCCTTGTTCTTGATTTTGATAGTTTTGATACGGTGGGTAAGGGCCACTGGGTTGATCAGATCTATAAGGTTGAGATTGAGGACCATATGGACCATTCGGTGGATATTGATTATTGCCGTAAGCTGGGTCTTGTTGGCGTGGATTTGCAGACCCAGTGGTTGTATTTGGTGGTATTGTTGCAGCCGGCTTTTTCGATGAACCCTGTAAGAAAACAAAATTTTAATATCGAAATATTATTCATAACCTTTATAAATTCCTATTTATCTAATAAAATAGTAACCCTTGGCTTGGCTGCTCTCCTTGTCGTTGCTTTGGTGGTCTTTGCGCGACCAGCCTTCGTCACTCCGCGTAACTCTTCCAAATCCAAATCTTCTTCGATGGCTGCACTGGCTTCGCTGCGTTTCTTCAAGAAATTATACAACACATCTGGATGGTTCCAAATCTAAAAAATATTTAAAAAAAAATACAAATTATATAAATATAACATAAAGTGATTCTTTACTTTTTACTTTTTCAGTAAATAATTACTTTTTAACTTTAAAATTGTTAACATACAGTGACTATATGTTTACGTATACTGAACACTCCATTTTTATACTCGTCTTATAATAAGTTATTATCTTTTAAATTAGTCCTTTATAATAAAAATTAATTATTCATTTATTTTTAAGTTTATTATTAATTTATTGTCCAAGTCACTCTTTTTCTTAAGATTATTATTATGAATTTATGAAAGCCCGTTAAGTGTATGCTAAGTGTATAAAAATCTGAAGAGTCAAGTGTCAGTTACCTTGCAGCAAATGGCGAAGGCCTTAAGTGGATTCGGTACAGAAGTAGAACGGACCACTTCGTTCATGAACCGATCGTACAGTTTGCGCTGCAACGGCGTCATTCGTACGAGAAGTACGTATTCTTCTTTTTGAGGAAGCGTAGATTGTAAAACAGCGTGCGAACGTCTGTCAGAGAGGACAACTTTTAAGAAGTCAATATCTTTTGACACAGACTTACAATGGCAGACTCGACACAAACCTCTTGCTCTATCTTGCTCTTGCCTGTTCTTTAACAGGAACTTA
Source organism: Synanthedon myopaeformis (assembly GCA_944738685.1). Taxonomy (NCBI): domain Eukaryota; kingdom Metazoa; phylum Arthropoda; class Insecta; order Lepidoptera; family Sesiidae; genus Synanthedon; species Synanthedon myopaeformis. The sequence continues at coordinate 6,227,003 of OX122919.1, forward strand.
CGGATTATTACGGCTTTTAATTTTTACACTGGCACTATGCGTTTTGCAGTCACAAAATGAACTGTGAAATTCACAGTGTTACTTATTTGAAACATATTTTTTTAATCTATAAAGTTTTTTATATGCGCTTTTAATCCATTGAATAGTTTTCGCATTTATAATACAAGTAGGATTTTAATACAAAGGTTTCATATTACGCTATATTACCTTTGCACGAAGCCGACGAGCAGCGAATGCAAGACGTGTGCCCTGTAACGCATGAGACGAATGTCCTGAGGAGTGGAATCTATGCACTGCCCATTCTGTATGGGCCGCTCGAACATGTTGCAAAACTCCGTCTTGCTGCCCAAGTAGTTCGGCCTCACGAAGTCCACCATACACCAGTACTCCAACAGATTGTTCTGAAGCGGATAACCTGCGGCATTTGTCATTAAAAAGTAAGTTATTGTACTAAAATAGGTACTTGAACTTGTTGACCATACACTCTTCTACAAGGTACATACAGAATTAAATAAAAATCACCTGTTAGGACGATACGTCGTTTCGTTCTCATTTGTTTTAACGCATACGATATATTGGAGTGAGAGTTCTTAATGCGATGACCTTCGTCACAGATGACCAAGTCGGGACCGGGTCTCACCAGTGCCTCGTACATTTCTAAAAATCAACACACAAACATATTCAAAACACGAGACAAAAATTAAATATAGTAGATTTAAAACTGAACAGAAAGACAAGTGTTGGGAGATAATGCTCGATATTACATAACATTTAAATTGTTGATTATGCTGCGAAACTGTGGCACGGCAATTGATTTATATAGTTATGTATAGATAGATTGTGAACTTGCCATCTAACAGCTTCTTCTCTTCATCGTTGGGCACGTCTTCTTTCTTCTCTTCTTTAATAGCCTCATCTTTAATGTCTCCATCGATCTTACTCAAATCGCCGTCTTCCGCCTTCGTTTCATCGCTGAGTTTCGATTGCATTGTATTGTCTGAACCCTAGAATATTTCACGTAGTTTAATTATAACTATTCTATCGGCGGACGACTAAACTATGTGAAAAAAAGGATAAGAAATACTTGAGTGTCTTCATTGGCGACGTCAAGTTTGTCAGATTTCTTCTCGTCCTTTCCCGCCTCAGCTTTGACGTCGGCTTTCCTTTTCTTACGAGGTTTTTTGTCCTTTTTCATACTGAGTAGCCTATAAAGTTCGTAGCCTATCATAAGCACACCGCCGGACGTGGACCAATCCTGTAAATAAACATAGTTGGCTGATCGCTTGGCCACTGGCTGATCAAACGCTTTATATAAATCTTATTAAGGTCAGTAAAATGAGCCTGTTGGTAGTGTTACCTTGATAACTTTAGCCCGCATCTGTAGAGTCTTGTGGCTGTCGTTGAGGACGTAGATGGGGAAATTTCTCGAGCGCACTTCGCCGTGCGCTGCCAGAGGACTGCGCGACGGATCCAAAGGCAACCACATGTTGAACTCAGCCACCTAGCGATACGAATCGTTAAACATCTCTTCTCTATCGCACCGGTCTTATATTACTTCACTGCCGTTCACGAATATTGACAAATTGTAAACCGTTAATCGCCATATCGACGCGAAGTGACAATACTTTCATGGAAAGTATTGGCTTGGAAAGTTTTTCATTTAATAAAATTGTAAATTGGTTAACAATTCTGATACTGATCTAATACAAAGTATCACTACACAATATACACAATTCTGGAAATTATTATATATTTTTATTCGGTTTATTAAAAGTGACTAACTACATTTTCGATTTCATTAAGCCTAATAACTTTTCTCATATCATAAAAACTTAAAATTCTCTTACCCAATTTTGCAATGTGTTTATGGGCATAATACACAAAACAGTTTTGGAGCTGGTGTGTCTCAGAAAAATGTCGCAGAAACAAACAATCTGCAACGTCTTGCCCAAGCCCATGGAATGTGCCAGAATACATCCAAAGCCTGTGGACGTGGAAAATCTCTCCACTGATTCTATTATATTGTCAAAAAGAAACCTCACACCGCCAACCTGTAACAAAAATTGCACAGATACTAGAGTGTAGTCATAAATACTATAATTCGCAAGTTATATATTTATTTATTTATTTATTAAGGTACACCAACAGAAAACATAATAATACAATTTTTACATTTGGTCATGGTCTGATGTGAATTCCAATAACATGCATACAAAAAATTGGGTACTGTTGCGTACAGATTGTTTTATCGTATTAGTAATACGTCATAGTGAAAAAATGCCTAAAAATACCTTCTTCTTCGACATCGCACGATGATTTAATGGAAGGAATATAAACATTGCCTGTGAGGAATATTTTTTTTTTCCATTTTATTGAATACATTAATATTAACTAAAATTTACTTTTGTTTTTTATTTTTCTGAAAATACTAGCAAGATAAGTCACAAGGAAACTAGTGTTATTATATGATAAGTTAGTAAGGTGCAAAAAATACGAAATAAGAAAAAAAAAAACTCCCTTAGCAATTTTGTGCGCATGCGCCGATTGCCCCCACTAGTTTCGCAGACTAGTATGCGCGATACCAAACGTCAGTTGCAGGGTTCCCGGGTTCGATTCCAGGCAGGGCCTACTTACGAAATGAACTTTTCAAAGTTGGCTGTGGGCTTGGATCTGAAACGCACACTGCGTTTCACAATCATTTGGGCAGCCCTTCTGAACCTTACACTCTAGCGCTGTTGTATTTCGGTGACTAAGGGATGCTAGAGCTCACTATAGTTATAGTCATTATAGTTGGCAGAGCACTTGCAGCATCAGTGGCGTTGGTGTTATAGGCGACGGTAGCCACCTACCATCAAATGGACCGTTTTCGTGTGGATCTCTTTGCTTTAAGCCTGTCTGAGTTTAACATAAAAAAAATATATTACGACAACCTATCTGTTTACCAAATAGTGTAATAGTACCTACCTGATGAGGTTTAATAATTCGGGCAATTTGTGGCGCCAAAAATATATCCTCTTCGTTTTCTGGATGACCAACGTTGATTTGCACTCGACCTTGTTCGTCCGGAATATTGTATGCATCGTTCACGTGTAGACCTGATTTTAAATAAAAATATTAAATATATGTCAGTAAAGTCTTTAACAGTTGAAAAAATTGGACATTATTGTAGCATATTTTATGGTCATAATGCAGCATATATACTTTTTATTTCGTACTAGCCAGTGCTCGCGACTTCGTGCGCGCCAAAAAATTAAAAATATCTGACATCTTTATCGTTGTGACAACGGTGACGACGCAACGGCGACAGTGGCGTCAGAATTTTTATATTCTTAAACGACCCTTCGGCAACATAACATTTTTCCAGTATAAAAAGTATCCTAAATGTTAATCCAGGTAATAAACTATATGTGTGCTAAATTTCATTTAAATGCGTTGAGCCATTTTTGCATGAAAGAGTAACAAACATCCATACATCCCCACAAACTTTCGCATTTATAATATTTATAGAATTAAGACATGTCTCAATTACCAGAATTGCTTGGATCATCTTCTGCCTCGGGACTGGGTGGAACCTCGGAGTCAGACAACATTATACAGTCGTCAGAGTCAGAAGAAGAAGATGACGTCTCTTCTCCGCTACTACTGTCAACTATTTCTACAACCTGAAACGATTATATTCATTGGCATCAAATTAAAAATTGCTGGAACTAGTGAAGGTCAAAATCCGTACTATCAAGTAAGCTGAAATCTGAAAAATTTCCAAACCTCTTTTCTCTCTGCCTTCTGATCAGGTCTCATTATCTTTTGCACGGTGGTCGAAGATGAGGCTGTGGGTTTTAACACCTTCGTCACTTCCACTTGTCCTTGCTTCATGGTTGTCCTTTTCATTTCACCCGAGGGTAACTTCACCAGGACCGTGTTTGGCAAACTGTAATTGCAAAATGGTCGTTATTATATTATTATAGTACTTAGTATTATTAATGAATATTAGCATACAGGAGGAATCTATATCTAAACAATAAAGAGAAAAGATTTGTATTTTGGTTTGTAATGAATTAACTCAAAAACTACTGGACCGATTATAAAAATACTTTCACCTATAGAATGCTATATTATCACTGAGTAACATAGGCTATATTGTTAATCGAGTTAAATTAGGGATCCCTACGATTTTTTTTATTTTTGTTTTTAATTTATAAACTCAGAAACTACTGGATTTCAAAAATTCTTTATCCTATAGAAAGCTACATTATCAGCAAGTAACAAGGCTATATTTTTAAAAATTACGCGGACGAAGTCGCGTGCTATAGCTAGCATATCATAAAAATAAAGAATACATACTTTAATTTCTGCCCGGAAGCTGTTTTCTTCAAGAGAGACGAACCACCTTGGAGTAATGACATCGTCTTTTGATGTATTTTGTTCTGTCTGTTTAAAGCTATTTGCCTTTGTACCTGAAATTGAAAAATAACAATTAAAAGTGATATGAACTTCATACAAATATGAAATATGTTATTGAGTTTACAAAAATTTTATAAAAATATAGTAATATGATAAAAAATTTAATAAAAACTATAATTAAAGCTAAAAATTTTGATCTTTAGCCAACATGTTATTTAAATTTAATACAGCAGAAACTAGATATAACGAAATATCAGTTCTAATAACAAATTAATATTGCTTATAGTGAGTGACCATCCATTTATTACGACCAATTTTTGTGGTTCCTTGAACGTAACTATAACCAACTTTCACTGTAATTATAATATTTTTACAACATAATCAGAATATATGGTGAATTATTTACCTCTCTAATAATTCTCTGTTGTTCTTGAACACGGGCCAATCTCTCAGATTCTTGTCTTTGTGCAGCCAGTGTTGATGCATCTAAATTCTTCTCATCCATTACTTCTCTAATATTTCGACGCACATTCAGTGCATTTGAGTTTATTGCTTTCTTCTAAAATAAAAAATACACATCACAAAAATATAAACATTTTATCTTAAAAAAAAAGAGCACTAATTAAAAATTCTTATAAGATTTTTAGAAACCACATTAAATGTTTAAGATTTTCAAAAATTTATCAATGACTATGATACTAGTTTAAACAAAGTTTGTTTAATATAATGTACTAACTTTTGCCCAGGACATACCTGTGTGGAATCAAAGGTACTCAATGTACTTTTCTGATGACCTGTATGTAACATTTTGATTCAGCTAATTTGGTATCCATAGAGAAAATACAGTCAAATGTAAAAATATATAGGGTGGAATTTGGTAATGCCACCTGAAGGGAAAGTACTCTTAATACTGTAGATAGAAAATTTTACTCAAAGAAAACATTCCTTTATTTTTGAATAGAAAGAAAACTGCATTCAAAGATTATATGCACTTTTATAAAAACATTCTTAAAAACATATTTATTAAATAATTTCTTTGGGTACATATTTATGCACTTGACTTACAAGAAGATTTCTTACAAGAAATATATAAATTTTAAATAAACAAAACAAAACTTACATCATCTTCTGTTTCAGATTTCTTGTCATCTTCGGGTAAACTTTCTTCTTCTGCTTTATTTACTGGTTTAACACTAATTTCACCCATTTCTTTTAACTTTTCTCTTATATCGAAATCTTGACTGTTTTCCTCTTTTCCCTCTAACAATTCCTCAGCCGCCTTATCTGGACACAACTCACTCCCCTCTACCTCGGCTATCTCTACATTTTTTGTTAAATCTAAATCACCATCATTAATTATGTCACTTATTGAAAGAGTTTTAGGTTGTTCGGTTACTTCTTGAGTCTGATCTTCTTTGTTTACCGAATTAGTCACATTATCACACTCACTTGTGTTATTTGTATTCCTTTTAGCATCAACAAAGTCTCCCGTTTCAGGATCAATGTAACTCTCATTCTCCTCGTTCAATTCGTGTACAGCACTTGGATTGACAACGAATTCCTCCTCCGACAATCCATCGCTATCACTTTTATTGTCCTCGCTTGAATAATCACTCAAGTCCAATATGTTATTGCCTACGAGGCTATGTATAGTTATACCAGTGTCTTTCTTGAGTTTCTTAGTGAAGTCATGAAAGGTTTTCACGGCTTCCATCTTCCTCTTATGGCTCATAGCTCTAGGCCGCGGTGCTGCTCGTTTCCGAGCGGTCATAGCCGCTGCTTGAGCATAATGAGCTCTTTGTATCCTTGCAATAGTCTCATCATCATCCTCGCTCTCCCAAACCTCATCGGCGGAATCTTCCTCTTCCTCCATCGCCTTCATCTTATTGCCTAAAACTTCATTTCCACCGGCGTCACTCATTGTAATAATATAATCTATGACATTATTATAATGTCGTGTTGAGTTTTAAAACTAGACCCTCGAAATTTTTAGTCACATTCTACAATTCATAGCCAAAATGCACAGTTAGTTCAAAATTAACACGCATTATCCAACTTTTATGTTAGTTTGTAATAAATAAACAAAACTAAATTAGGGATGGCTCTTTGTAATATATTATAATAGACGCGGCATAAAATCGTCGAAGTACGAGGCCGGGTGTTTCCGTAAAATATTCACTTTTAATAATAACTTTTAACAAAATTCGCTCATAATGTCTTCACAAATTTTTAATTAACTGAAATAAATTAAATGTCTGCAATTAAATTTTAGGAAGCCATTACTTCCGCAGTAAATAGCCATTCGACAAGCGTGTGTTTACAAAAATTGTCGAAGATGTCATAAGAAAATATATAGATAGGACGCTAGCGTCATAAGCCAATACGGCTTATAATCGTATACTCTGTTCAACAGTTTTTAGTTGATTTACAAATATAAGTTGTATGTGTTGATAAAGAAATTGCATCTTTGTTGTAAATCATTATTAGTGTAAAATTTACAAGCACAGCCATTTCCGTAATGGCAACATTATTAAAAAATCAATTTAGTTTTGTCATATGAATTTAGTCTATGGTTTATTAGAACAATCATACATTATTCTTGGGAGAGAAAAATAAGTAAAATACTTGGATGAGAATTAACGTAAGTATTCCAAAAACAACTTGAAATTTAATTTTTTTTTCTTTACCGTGTGGTCGTTGAAAATAAAAATATAAGCAAACAATGGCTCGTAATGAAATTTCGAGCTTGGTTACAAAATAGTATGTCAATTTCGGCTTGGAACATAAGTGGCACTGGCTCATCCCCGTGATTATTGGATAAAACGGAAAGGATAAGTTCGGCTCTAATTGGAATATATACGGAAATAAACTGACATGCCTTACTAAAAGCCAAAATACACAAAGGCGTGCTTTTGCTGTTATTTCAAAATTCAGAACTTATGTAAAAAGTTTACAGTAGTCAACAAACTGAATAGTTTGCAGACTGCGGAATGAGGTGTGCCATATCAATCACTTTTCAGTGCATTGGATTAAGGCTGTACCATCGCTGAGTACTCAATAATAGTACCTAATGGTTTCTGATATGTTTGAGCTATATCTTCAGTTATTATATATTTTGGGTAAGTATAATAAAATAAACACGAATTTTTGAAATATTCTATTTTCATAACATGTATATTCATTCTACATTGAAGAATAGTTGAAGCAACCACTTTTATCCATAAATAAATTTGACAAAAGGATTTTTCCTAATGAAAGCAAAAATATTAAATCCATCGACAAGACAATGTGTAAGATATTTTCAAAGTTTTTGTCCAAGAAACAATATACTTATGCAATGCACTCAAAAATCGGAAAATGATGAGTAATTTTTTTCAAGATAAAATGTAAATAATAAATATGAATTTAAAATGTTTATCTTCACTCTGGAAAACTTTTACCTTCATTCTGTATTGTATTTAATGTGCATTAATTTCTAAACGTTTTTCTCTAAGTCTTAGGCGTCTTTCCCGTTCAAATTCCTTCATACGCAGAACATAGCTGAAAAATAAATATTTCCTTTATAATAAACAATCATGTAAAATAAAATATAGGGACATATATTCAATGTATAACTGCAGAATTAAGTGATAGAAAAATATTAAGTAAATGTAAATAAAGCAAACAGGCTTTGTCATAGGTACTTCTAGAGTTCTAGAGTTTACAATTTCTGTGTGACCACTATTCTAATTAATGTACGCTAAGTTAAACATGCTAAAATTATTACATTATAAATATTATTTATAGAGCTTAGTAGGAAATTCTTCATTTTGTAGACTAAAAAAGTTGTTATTTAATGAAAAGAATTAAATCGACTTACTCCCTTTGTTCGCAATTCAAAAATTCGTGCTTTTCGTGAGCACACCTATAGACAAGTGGAAATTCTTTGTAGCGACACACCTGGTAGTCTAATAAATAATGAGCACAAAAATCTCTGTGAATTGGTGGTATCTTGGCTGAAATTAGATCTTCTTCTTTTGCTATCATTTCTGAAAGATTTTATAAAAATGCTATGAAAGTTAGGTACATCGAACTATGGTTTGATACAATGCTCCTTCATGTAAGCATTCAGTGCTAGTTTTCTAAATAATATTTTCATAACCTTAAGTAATATTATATAACAAGCCCAACCTTACAACAATGTGAAACAATAAGCCTGGTAAATCTATATTTACTGATTGAAAATATATACCTCGAGCTTTTCGACTATAAGCAAAACCTGCTTGAGGATCAAATGTTGGTTCATCGTTCATCGTAAGGTTTACATCACGAGCATTTAGGGATCCCGCAATTTGACCCATTGCGTATATATATATGAGTATCTTTAACAATCAAAGAGAAATATTTAAAATCGTTCCACAAACATAATAAGACATCAACATAAATATCACCTAATTTCCTACCTTTTTAAAAAACAAATATTTTCTTTTTTAATTGAGAAAAAAACAACAAAAGACAGAAGGTAAAGTAAACCTTAAAAAAATTAGAGGCCACAGCACAGATGGGCCTAACACAAACAGTCAGTTTAGGTTATTCATTACTCTGAGTTCAGTTTTTTGTGAGTTTATGGTACTCTGTGGATAGGACGTTACTCGAATGAGGCAATATAAGGTGGCTCTAGTATGAGTTTATAATGCCGGCACTCGCTAGCGAAATTATAAATTATTGATAAATTATTGATGATAAACTGGAGGAGAGGAGAAAAATAAAAACACATTATATTCACCTATATTTAGCAAATAAATGATGATGATGATGATGATTATTATTATTATTATTATTACATATAACACTATGCGCATTTATATGCGGTATTTCTCATACGGCCCCCTAACTCGAAGGTTTCTCTCTCAACAAAAAAAGTAATTGGGCGCCGGTGCTGTACGGGCTTCATTTTCTCTACGGTAACATTTACCGCTCTCGCTTAGAGAGTACTATCTATATTCCTTGGCTCATAATCTCATATTCTCTCGCTTAGAGAGTACTATATTCCTTGGCCTAGCGCTAGCGTTGCCGTTAACAATGTGTGTATGTATACTAAACGCTAGACGTTAAGTTTTAATATATTTATTCTTGATAATTTTGGCTTTACGGCATCTAAACTATTGTCATTGTAATTTATTCACGAAAGCTCAACATGGTGAAACTTACTACAGAACTTATACAAAGCTCTATGCAGTATATAAATCCCTGCAGAGATCGAGAGTTGGACCTTCGAGGTTAGTTTAACATTACCAATCTACATTTATTTATTTAAAATGCTTCGAATATTTTAATTTATTCAAAAATTATATGTAGGTATGTCATTTAAGAAAATTATAAAGAGATGTAGCCTCTTTTCTGTTCTGCCGGCTGTATAATAGTGAGTGTTCTGATAAGCTGTTCCAATTAATACCTACCTCAAGCTTTTACCACTTTACTGCACTTCATAGATACAGTTCATCCTCATTACGTGGATAAGGTGCGGCTGCGCACAGTCCGGATGAGTAGAGTCTATCCCACGGTCCAGGTGTTTCCATCTAGCTACAATATTCTTCAAGCATTCCGTAAACAAATTCCTGCAGGGTCGGGAGCGCATTTGTACCCCCAAGGTGTTGCTAGTGTCCTTAGGTGACGAAAGCCACCTACCATCAAATGGACCGTCAGCCTACCTGACATCCTTAGGCTCGAGTTCACCAACAGACGGTTATTTTTAAACAGCCGATTAAAATTTAAACAGCCGTTTAATAACATTTGGTTGATCAGCATCGTTAAACTGCGGGTTAAACGCTCTGAACATCAGATTAATAATTAAGTTAATCAGATTTTTAGGGCATTTAGCCTGCATTTTAGCAATTTTGAACAAAAAAATATTATTAAACGGCTGTTTAATTTTAAACAGCTGTTTAAAAATAACCATCTGTTGGTGAAATCGAGCCTTAATAATATAAAAAAAATGTATTCGTTTAATTTTCCTTCGTTCTTTCTTCAGGATTTAAGATACCGCAAATTGAAAACATGGGTGCAACATTGGACCAGTTTGATACTGTGGATTTTTCTGATAATGACATCAGAAAACTGGATGGGTTTCCATTATTGAAAAGAATGAAGTGTTTATTACTAAACAACAATAGAATTGTGTAAGTTTAATTTCTATTTTATACCCTGCTACATCTATTCTATTTTATGTTCTACTTTTATGTTTTGTGTTGAACTCGCCCCTTTAGAGTTTTAGATAATCTATTCTGAATAATAGATAGTCTATTAAACGAAATTGTTGTGGTTTGCTAAACATTTATTGACCATTGTGGTTTTTGAGGATAAGGGATTGGGATAAGGATAGGGAATTGGACTCTGGCATCCCTTACTCACTGAAACACAACAGCACAACATACTGTTATTTCACTATGGTCTTCTGTAAGGATTCGTATGGATCATAACATGAATAATACATAATAATATGTAATTAAGTATAATACCAAGTTTTTTTTTACAGGAGGATTAGTGAAAATCTAGAGCAGTATTTGCCTAATCTAGAATCATTGATTTTAACCAACAACAACATAGCTGAACTTGGTGATCTGGATCCATTGGCTACTTTGACTAATTTGCGTACTTTGTCTTTAATGCACAATCCTGTTGCCAATAAACAACATTACAGGTAATTGTAAAAAGTCATTTAATTTGCCAATACTGTTGTTTACAAGCACACAAATCTCTTCAGAAGACATATCATTGGATAAGTAGATAAGTAATCATATCATTTAGACAAGAATAATAAGGTTTCTGGTACACAAATTCATAAGACTTTGAGGTGTTAGGTTTGCCTTAAATATATATATTATTATCTGAAGCAATCAAGCAATAGCTGCTAAAAGCAGCTTTCATCGACAGGAAGTCCATGTGTTTGTTAATAAGATCAATAATCAGGGGATTGTTGAGACTTATCTTACCATGAATAAGTGTGGCAACATTTTATATATATATATATATATATATATTTCAAAAACATATTGTTATCTAGGATTAAATTAACACTTATATAATAATATTACAATGATCTGTAGTGTATGTATGTATATATACAAATTCATTATCATAATATTATGCAACAAATTGGACGCAGTGCTGTGTGGGACTTCCTGCGACCAGGTGGACAGAACCTGAAAGGCATTGCAGAAAGGGTTTGGATGCAAAGTGCAGAAGAGTCTTGGAAGAGTCCTATATCCAACAGTGGAGAAATACTGGCTGATGTTCATGATGATGCAAAAGTTTGAAAGGATGGGTGTATGGATGTTTGTTACTCTTTCACGAAAAACGGTTAACAGATTTGGATGTAATTTAGCACACGGGCACTAGCTAGTAATATATAACATAATTTAACTTGAGATGTCAAATAATTACTACTCACTATTGTCTCATTATTATCTAGTGTAGAACTACAAAGTCAGTAGGTATGAGGTGCACCTTGAAATTAAAGAGCTGATTATCAATTTTTAGGGCTTATGTTGCATTTAAATTACCCGAACTAAGATTGTTGGATTTCCGAAAAATTAAACAGAAGGAAAGGGAGGAAGCGAATGCTTTGTTCAAAAGTAAAAAAGGAAAAGAAATACAGAAAGAGATCACTAGGAAGGCGAAAACATTTGTCCCCGGCGGAAACATGCCAGATCCAAAAACTACAAGTAAGTGTTATTATATGGGTTGTGTCTTATTAATATAAATATTTTTGTCTTACTTCTAAGAAAGGACTATATTTTTCTTTTGAAATGTACTCTTGTGACCATAAGTAAATTATAAGTAAAATTACTATTTTCATAAAAGTATTGAAAGTGGTTGCAGGGCACACTGGGTTTCACAATCATTTCGGCAGCAGTTTGGCGGCAGTAACCACCCCCTTACAGAAGACCACAGTTATAAAACCGCAAGTGTGCTGTTGTGTTTCAGTCAGTGAGTAAGGAAGGGATGCCAAAGCCCATTTCCCCTGTCCCTTTCCATTCCCTTATTCTTTATCCTAATATGGTTGGCAGCGCACTTGCAACACCTGTGGCGTTGCTTTTGTTATTATAGGCGATGGTTAAGTGGGCCGTCAGATTGTCTGTCGACCTTAACATATAAAAAAAAGAACATGAAATTATGGCACTTACGCAGTCGCGTTTTTTTACCTATATTTATTTTTTATCCTATCGATGTTGGTACCTACCACATATGCAACCTAACCTAGGTGATACTTGAGCTTCCTGAGACCCTACAATCAAGTAGACTAGTAAACCTACTAAATAACTCTAAAATAGGTTCTTTATCTTTTCTGCCAAAATAGGAAGTTTAATGTTCATTCATTAAGATTTCTTTTAATTATAATACTTATTTCATTTGAGTAGACATCTATAACTAAAAATTGTTTCAGATCTTACCCCTCAAGAGATTCGCAAGATTAGGGATGCAATCCAAAAGGCTTCATCTCTGCAAGAGGTGGAGAGGTTGACGAGAATGTTGCAGTCGGGACAAATTCCTGGACAGAAACCAATACAACCCCAGCAGCAGACTAACGGTCAACGTAAGACGTGTTTCAATATGATTTACTTTTCTTTATCCATTTTTTTTTTCATATAACAAGGTTAGCAGCTAACTACATACAGGAAGGTACAGTACAGTGTTTGTTGACCACCAGAGTATTATAACCTGATCCAACTGAACATTATAATGTATACAACTTAATCCTAAAGAGACTGAATCGTAAATCAATCGAATACCATACCAAATTACTTAATTTTCAATTATTAAACAAATTGGCCGCACATAGAAAATTTGCTTTTTCAGTAACCCTCGACGCCCGACGCAAAAACGTTGACGTGTGTGTGTGTATGTGTGTAGTTGACGAAGGGATTTCACTAACGATTAGTCGGCGAGATAGCCAACTCCTAAGCAACTTACAGTAATGAATTAAGGCCTCAGCGTTTATACCGTGATTGGGCTCAATAGAAAGTCGGGGGTTAGTTATATAATTTTTAATTACAGCTTGTTTAAGGATACTTATGGGTAACATGTGTCGTTAGCATATAATATCTCTGATGCGGTGATTTATTATTTTCAGATGCTTAAGAGGGACACGGTTCGTTCAACGAGTGTTTGAACTTTCTTTTCTTTATGTTCTTAAATATTATTCTTGTGATTTCAGAGGACGACTATGAGGAAATGGAGACAGACCAACAATGATTCTAACTCTTCGTTTGTAGCTGTAAGAAAAGTGTCTGCTTTCTAGTTTTAAGCTGATTTGAACAGAACACAGTTATTTTGCTTATAAGGCGGATACTACATTTCAAACCAGAAAGGTTTTAAGTCAAAGAACAGATATTAGGCTTAATGATATGGTGTACTTTTTGCATAAATAAAAACGTGGCCACTATGTCATTGTTTTATTTCATCAGTAATCAATGTCAATATTCAAATTATTATACATGGAATCATATTTCTTTTACAAATTACGATATTTTAAAAAATCTTCACCAAATTTCAATAACATTTCTTCGTCACCAGCGTCCAAGAAGACGACATAGATTGTGGAAAGCAAAATGTTTCTTCCCATAAGTTCCTTGATAGTGGGTCTTTTGTCCGGTAGAATCGATAACATTGAATCTATTAGATCTTGCATTCCCCTTTCGTACACATTCAAGTTAATGGGGTGCACACTCCCATTTGTTATGGCTTTTATTAATCCAACTAGAGTCTAAAAAAGTATTTGAGAATTTGGTAAATAATCAAGATTTCGATTAGCAGTTGGCCGTCATTGCGTTTTCAGTAACAGCCGTTAAATAATGCAATAAGTAGATAAAGTGTTTTAACTTAAAAAAAAAAAATACTTAAAATTTTATCCTACTAAAATTATAAATGCGAAAGTTTGTTAGGATGAATGGATGTATGTTACTCTTTCAATTGTGAATCAAAATCGGTACAGGGGTTTGAGTTTAATAATGTAAGGAAATAATAATGTATATGTATGCTTTTTTATGTTAAGTTCGACAGACAGGCTGACGGTCCATTTGATGGTAGGTGACTACCGTCGCCTATAAGGCCTGAAACGACCTGAACCTGACCTAAGGCCTCGATACATGTTTGTAGAACTTGTACTGCGCGGTTATGTAGACCCTACAGGAGCTGAAAGTGCGCTGCCGACTGCAATAGAATTTAGAATAGGGGATTGGGAATGGGCTTTGGCGTCCCTTATTCACTCGCCGAAACATAACAGCACACATGCTGTTATTTCACAGTGGTCTTCTATAAGGGGGTGGTAATTCGCCAGACGGGCTGCCTAAATGACTGCGAAACGCAGTGTGCCCGGACACCACTAAATGTTAAATGTTTATTCTGAGTAATTAGAACATTCTGATAGTTATAAAGCTTCTTTAAGATGGTGGGTGCTATGTGCTATCAAACGAATTGCTACCTGGTTTATGACTGCAGACCTCATAGTAGGTATGCATTGCCATTATAAATGCTTATAATTTAGTTCTAAAAAAACACGAAGATGGACCGCGCTGAGAAACGTTACAATTGAGTGTCTTACCTCAGACTCAAATGCTCTTTTGTGTGTGCACATTTCATATAGAAGACAACCGAGAGCCCAAACATCGCTTTTGGTGTCGTAAGGATTTCCTTCACATAGTTCAGGAGCTAAATAGTAAGGTGTACCGATCACAGTTGAAGTTTTCTTTGCGCTGAAATACATTGGGAAAACCTTAATTAAAGTAAATACTCCTAATATATTTAAACACCAAGCAAAAAATTTAAGAATGTAAGAGTAAATAGATTTTCTTAGCTCAGATAAAATAAGAACTAAAGATAGATCCCTATGGACTGCAGAGTGAAGCCGGTAAAACTAACGCTAAAAATAAAAATAAACTAACGCCTGGCCAGTGTTATAGCAACAAGAGGTTAAGCGTTATAATGTTTGCATAAGTATTTTTTATTTTTCAACGCGGACAAAGTCGCGAGCACCAGCTAATTTTCAATAAAAATAAATCATTTTATCTCTAGCCAACGGTTATTTCATAACTCCGTCAATCATTTAAGGAAGCACATATTTTCTATGCAAATATTTAACTAGATTTCTCTAATTGCCTACGTATTTTACTAGGATTAACTTTAATTACGTATAAATTACCTAAGTAAATTTACCTCGCCAACATCTTGGATATTCCAAAATCACCTATTTTAACTAAAACACCTTGTTTTCCAGTTAATAAAATATTTTCTGCTTTCAAATCTCTGTGAATGATGTCCATGCTATGGATGTAATTAACTCCAAGCAAAATTTGGGCGAAGTAGAACAAAATTTCCTGTAAAATCGCATAAACACATAATGTGGAAACGTCACCAATGGTAAAAGTTTTTTAAACAAACATTTTTCAAACTTTAAACTTTTAGATAGACTTTTTACGGTTTACATCTTAATTTTAACAAATTCATGATGATTTTGTGAATAAAAAAATAATTAAGAAGTGGGTACGTAGGTCTTTAATCATTAAATTATTTTTTTATAAAGTGTAATAAGTAGGTACCTACCTACTGTGGGTAATACTGATATTATTTTTTTGCTTTTGAATGTCACTTCATTTCTTTCTCCCCTTGTATATTACGTACATATTTTAGTTAATTAAAAGTAAAGTAATTAAAACACTTACCTCTTGTTTCACCATATTTGGATAGCGTTGATACATGTAATCCGATAAATTCCCAAACGAAGCATACTCCATTGATATCATAACGTTGTTATTTGAATAGTAACAGTTATAAAAACGTATAACGTTCGGGTGGTTGATTGAAGAAAGAATCTTCACTTCATTGGCGATACTCTATAACGTGGTGAAAACAAGGTTTTTGCGAATCGCAATTTCGGCATAGTCGTCTAGATTGATCGTTATCCAAAAACTCGAGGTAATTACTTAAATATTTCGATTTGTGACCTATATTAGAATTATTATTAGACTTAGACGTTTCAACACTACGAGGGCGGCACTGAAAATTTTGGGAATCAAGGAAGTGATGCAATATTATTAGTGGAAAAGATATTTATTGTTTTTCGAAGTATTCTCCTTGAAACTGGACACATTTTTCCATTCGATGGAACCATTTATTAAAGCATTCATTCCATTCTGAAGTTGGGGTATTCAAAATGGCCATTTTGTAGGCGTCTACACCTTCTTCAGGTGACGAAAATCGTTGACCAGGTTGAAAATCGTTGAAAATCGTTGTTCTTCAGGTGACGAAATTTGTTCTTAATTTTGGGGAAAGTATAAAAATCATTCGGGCTTAGGTCAGGGCTGTACGGCGGATGGTCTAATAATTCAATGTTTTCTTGCTCCAAAAACTCTTTTGTTCTGTGGGCGGTATGAGAGCTCGCATTATCGTGATGGAGGATGATGCGGCGGTTGCAGTTCTCTTTACGGAGTTTAGAGACGACCTGCGGCAAACAAATGCTAGCATACCATTCTGCATTGACCGTTCTTTGTCCCTCAAGAGGAATAGTCGCAACATGGCCGGTTTTAGAGACAAACGTGGCCACCATTTTTTTTGCAACGCTCCGTGAACGAACAACTTTAGTTGGCTTCGTTGTCTCATTTTCGAACACCCAAACTCGTGACTGGTTTTTTGTATCGGGTTCGTACGCTTATATCCAGGATTCGTCACCTGATATGACGCTGTATACAGCATTTGAAGATCCTTCGTGGAATCTCTCGAGAGTTCTGAGGCACCAAGTAACGCGAGCCGCTCCTCACAGAGCGAATGCGGGATCCATCGGGAAAACAACTTTTTTACACCTTTTTGTTCATGCAAGATTATTTGTATTCTACTCATGACTCATGCCAATGTCTAAAGTTGCCTGAATTTCGCGATATGTCATGGGTGACTGCAGTTTTTGGGCGACCTTGACGGAGATCGTCACAGAGCTTGACACGTCCATGTTTAAATTCCGCAAACCAGCGATAAATTGTGGTTTTAGATGGGGCTTCATCACCAAATGCAGAAAGCATCCTATCAACACACTGTTTTTGTGCTAAACCACTTCGAAAGTCATAATAAATCATTGCTCTTGAATTTTCTCGTATTATTATTATTATTATTATTCAGATATTTATTTTTTTATCTTAAATTTAAATTTTTTACAATATAAATATAAAACAATAAATATTATAAAAAACTTAAATCTAGAGTGTTATTATTATTATTATTATTATTATTATTATTATTATTATTATTATTTATTTATTTAGATTACATACAGTCATAAACGATGAAAGAAGGAATTTTTAGAATGATTAGTTCTACAGTTTTGAATGATTAGTTCTACAGTACTGAGTTTTGGTACATTGAAGTGAATACATTCTAAAAGTGAAGAAGAATCAATATATAAAGATACAAAGACTTTATTATGCCAGGAACAATGGAAATATTCCAATCCCGATACTTTTAGTGCAGCCCTCGTAATACGTGATTATAGTTTTTATAGATTACTAGCTGTCCCGCTCCCGGCTTCGCCCGGGGTGCAATTTTTATAATAAATATTTACTTAATCCAGTCGATAAATTATCTTACACCGGCCATTTGTGAGAAACTCATGGAACTCATTTGCTTTAAAACTTTTTCTCACAGATGGCGGTGTAACGTAATTTATAAATTTCTTATAATAAACAAATAATTTGCAATAAAAAAATACCATAAAGTGAGATAAAAACTATCCTATCTTATAAGTTGGACCAAATTACACATAGTTACGAAATTTTATCAAAATCGATTTAGGAGTTCATCGAGTAAATACCACACGAGCAATAATATGTCCCAAAATTAGACAAAAGGAAGCTAGTACCTATAAAATGTGTACCTATGTAAAATGTGTTATGTTTCGGTGGGCGAGTAAGGGACGCCAGAGCCCATTATCCCTGTCCCTTCCCATTCCCTTATCCTACTATGATCAGTAGCGCACTTTCAACACCTGTGACGTTGCTTGTGTTATTAGGCGTCGGTAATCACCTACTATAAGTGGATCGTCAGCCTGCCTGTCAATCTTGACATAAAAAAAGCGGGCTGCAAGACTGGCTGCCCACTGCTCAGTTCATGGTTGCTGAACGTAGTGTGCTCTGCCACTATAAAACTATATTATGTAGTCTGTATGTTGATGAAATTTAGTATGGGTATGGAAATAGAACATAGGTCAGTTTACCGCTAGTGTTACCTATGAACTATGTAGGCAAACATTTATTTTATGTATTCACTAACCTTTTTGTGTTCCTGAATTTTTTCATTTAATTCAATATCTTTAACAATAGTTAGGAGATTGTCGCGCGTTTCGCAAAGATAAACATTTCTGTAATTTAAAATACATAGATTAAAGGACTAACCTTAGACCGAACGCTTTTTTTTACCAAATAGAAGGCAACCTTATAATCTGTGGATTAAGTTATCCTCGGAAATAACCGAACAGATTTAAAATTGGAAAGTTTTTCTTAAATATTGTGTAAAATATGATACAGGAATTAAAATTAGCCGATTAAAACTAGTAATTACAGAACTTATAATACGTCTTGAAATAAAATTTTATATATTATGATGGTTTTTATATTTAAAAAAGCAATATTTACCCGTACGTTCCTTTACCAACGGATTTTAGAACTGATAAATTGAATTTTTTAAATCTTGATAGAATATCCATGTTTTATATCTTAAGAAACATCCGTATTTTTAACACCAAGTAAACGCGACTATATTGGATACATAATTTAGACTAAATAACACCGAATTACCTACATACGCAATTAATATAACATTATGTGGGTAAGTATGCTTTTTTATATAATTTTATTCAATAAAATAATTGTGAAAAGGATGAATTTCAAAATTATTTATTTTTATTCTAAAAATAATATTATAAAAAGGGAATATTTGAACTACTAAATCGATTTTAGAAAAACAGTCACCTATAGAATTAAGTTTTCTTAAGAGACGGATGTAGCTCATAAAAAATGTGAGTTATATTATAAGTACATATGTATGTATAAGTATAATTTTTCTTTTCTTAGTTTTTCCTTTATTTTTAACTATTTCTGGCAGCGTTCGAATTTAAGTATATCTAATCAAGTTGGTGGGTTGATATTTGATAATGAAACAAATGTTAAGTTTTCTCCCATATCTTTTTATTCTAAATACATTAATATTTTTTAATTCAACTCAAATATTCATTAAACTATTACAAGCTATATTTTATTTTAAACATAAATAAATAAGTTATGCAAATGTCCAGCATTGCACACTTTAACTCGGTAATAATAAATTTATCTAGGAGTACAATCTGAGTGACAGTTTTCGATATGAAACATATACATTTAGTTAACAATTTGAACATAATAAAATCGCATTGTCTTGCCGATATAAGGGTCCGTAGCCAAGTGTGCTTTCTACAGTCGTTTACGCTACACTACGCTAAGAGAAAACTTGGTAATTGGTTATTGTAATGTCAAAATAAAATTTTGACCAATCACCAAGTTTTCTCTTAGCATAGCGTTGCGTAAACGACTGTAGAAAGCACACTTGGTTAGGCCCTTAGGGCCTGAGCACACAGTGGATGCATTAATATAGTAATACGCATAAGCGCTTTCATTAACATGTTACAGTTTTGATACTGATTAAAACATTCACTGATGTCATTAGCCCTTTTCGGAGATAACGTATGCAATTCACTTTGATATACCAACTTTAAAATAATTAAGTAATTATAAAGAAGGTAATACTATAAAATAATACTTAAAAATAATACAAAATCGTAGTTGGTAAACCAGCGTAAAACTTAACATAAGAATCGTGCAACACGGCTTTATTTTTATTTGAAATATTTCGTCATCTATTCAATACAACCGATTATTCAGATATACATAGGTAGTAGGTATTTTACTTTTTCTCTATAAAAAAAAGGTTATACCTAACTGTTATTATAAATTGTTTATAACCTTTAAATTTTTAGCCTAAATGACCATTCAGTTCATTCGATAAAGTAATAATCGCAAATATCCATACATTGATATAACGTTTCAACAACGAAAGAATATTCATTGAAGCGCTCTTACCATCAATTTATGGAAAGTTTATCATATGCTATACTGTCAATATTAGCTATTAGTTACCAAATCGGACTGTATAGGTACTTAAAATCCCTGATTTTAGATAAGTATTTGCATCCGTTGTGCACTTTTTCAAGATAATTCATATTTTCAGCTTTTTTCAATATTATTTCAAACTTATATAGATGTACCGTAGACCATACAGTTTCCATAGACTTTCTCAACTACCTACATGGATATAGAAATTGTCGATATTATCTTGCGAATTAACCCTTACGTCACATTACACAAAATTGTATGTTATCAAATTAAACCTATTTAAATAATTAGTTTTGTCACAACTGAGATTGCCTCTCCTATATATTTAACTTTCATGTTTCACATCGAAGACCATGCAAGATTGGTACATACTTTATACACAGATCTACTGTAGTACGAACATTTTATCAACACAACTTCGTTATTATAAATACAATACATCATAAAACAAATGACTAAGCGTAATCTTTCTATTTTTAACACACAAGTATTTAAGCGTTTTTTTTTAAATTTCCACGTCAATGTTGACAATACCAAATTCTAAGTATATAGACTATGCACTGTCAAAATCAGACATTTTGAAGACATCACGGCGATTTGATTGCAAGAATTTTATTGTAAAATTGGATATGAGCCCAGCAACTCAGTTGGCAATAAGGGTCGGCACATATTGCAGGACGGCACGGCAAAGTATTTAATTTATTTTCATATCATTTTGTACCTTAAGCGCTTTTAATATACATAATTCAAATTTTATTGTATTGTACTATTATGTTACGTCGGAACGCCGCAGCACGATGATTGTTGACGATGATACAATGACATTTGAATTATATGCTAATAGCATTAGTGCTAATAGCACTTAAGATACGAAATACTATGAAAAAAAAAAAGGTTAATACTTTGCCGTGACATCCAATTTGCGCCAGCCCTTAATTATGATCAAGAGTAACCTTTTGAGGCATTCGAGTAACATTCTTTATAGCGCTTTCTCTTTCTTACTGTTCGAAATTTGAACAGGCTTTAAATGTGATTGGTTACTACGAATAGTTTTGTAATTGTAACCAATCACAGAACGCGTAGAAAGAGATAAGAATAGAATAGTAAAACTATTTATTCACATAATACTAATGAGTTTGTCATCCAGTTTTGCAATATGATTCTTGCGTGATTCTGTAGTTTATGTCCGCCGAACTCTTATATTACCTACGAAAATAATGAACATTGGACCTTCTTTCTTGACAAGTTGATACTGGTGTGATACACTTAAAGATGGGACGCGAATGACTTACAGTATGTACAGTGTCGAGTAAACTTGTTTAAAATAATACAGTGTACAAAAAAAAATAAGTGCGAATGAAAAAAAAATAATTTATTCTTTGACTGAGTATAATAACAAAGAGACCAGCTCGTTAGGTATCTAATATTACATAAGAAGGTATACATCAGAAATACGGCATACAAATATTATATAGGTACGTTTAAACATTTATTTAGAATTACATTGTTGAATATAATTTGTAACAGTTATGATCGTAGGTATTACATGCGAAAATGCTAAAGATGGGTAGGTAGGTACATTTTGTTCACTGTAAGGAAGCTTATAAGATAAAAATGTTAGTAAAATCTGCAGCAACATCGACATTCTACTGTTCTGTTAAACCGGTAGGTTTCTCTATACATAACAAATAGAAGGATCGGCACTTGTATATAACATTTAATACACAACAAATTATAAATAGATGGTGTGCGCTATAAGAGTGCTTCGGGGTCTGACTGGCTAAGAAAACTCGAGATTATAACGTGTAATACTATTGCAAGGCCCGGCCCGCTTGTCGTCCACGTATACTAATAGAATAACTAAACACTCAATACAAATATTATTCGCAAATCACTCTTTGTTAGTACATATTTCAAGTAACACTCAAGCCGTTAGTTGCATAGGAGACCAGTTAAAGGAGCGCGTTGAATCCAATGACTTCTACACACTAGATTCGCGAGCGGAACGCAGAAATTTCGCATTTAGTTATGGGTAATTCTCCGTAATTCATTTAGTCTATTGCAAGCGAGCGAAGGAAGAACGCGTAAGCGCCGCATTATCCATGGCACTTTCGACCTTTTGGTCACGAACTTTAGCGTATTTGACAAACAAATGTGTCATGGTCACAAAGTCTAGTAGCATACATATAAGTCGATGGTTAATCCGTATTATTTTAGATTAGCTCCTACGCTTTCAGCTGGTCTCAATCGCACACAATAAGACTGCAATCAAATTTAAAATCAATGACTAACATTTCTTTTTGGTTAAAGGGATCTACCACAAAATACGTATGTTATAAAAAAAAATATAATATATTACGCTAAAGAGAAGAGAGGATCGCCAGCGATCCTAATAAGACAAACGTAAAGCCTTCTAACAGGGGTGATATCTGTAAATCGCAATGTGTCAGTTTCACAGCGAGAAGTCGGCCGAATATTAGATATTCAGAAGGAGACACAACAACAACTTCGAAAGGCAATTTTAAAAATTTACCTTAAAATAGTTTTTATATTTAGGATACCTAAAATATGTATGCAATATTTTTTTGGTGAATAACGTCATTATCGCAAACCCGTATTTAATATGAGAAACGTGGATGATATGACAATATAAATTACCCTTTCATACCAATTAATAAGCGTTTTCAATGTCCTAACTTAATCGATCCGCTACTCAGCGTCTCGACGATTATAACTACTTAGACGACTTTATAACATTACGAACCGAACACTAACTACTTACAGGGGATATTGAACGTCTCCGTCAATACAAGAAACAATATTATATTCATATCTTTGGTTAGATAAAACAAAACAACAGTAAAAACACTAGACAAATCGAATGTTACAGTCATTGGAGGGACATAATTATTTAGTCGTTAGGTAACTCTAAATAACATCGCATAATAATCACGTACAAATAATCATGTTCGAAATGTGACAATCGGCCCGCGGATCGTTCCATTTCGAAGTAAGCGTCAACGAGTGTACATTCCAACATTCCAACGGTGGTACGCCTTCTCGGGCTACTGCCACAGCTTCCACCACACTTGCATCTTCTCGGAAAGTTTCTTGCAAATTCCCAGTAGTTTCCGTCACATCCCACCGTCGCCTTCGCCCTCGCATTCTTCTGAACCCTCTCCCTCCTCTAATGTCACCTGTTGACAACAACAAAATCATATTATACCTTATTTTAAAATGGCTGAAAGTCTATGGTTAGGGGCTGAAAGTTTCACAGAACAGGTAAAAAAACATTAAGATTTAGAGTTAAGCATTTAAGTTTAAGATCCGATGAATATGAAAATTAAAGTAGTTTTAATTATTAATTATAAGTTTAAGACGAAAAAATTTTTTCATGAATGGACTCGGGTTAAAAGTCTCGAACGTTTAAAATTTTAAGACATTTTCATTAAAAAATGCAAACGAAGTCTAACTGAAATACATAATTTGTATAATTGAATAGAAAGATATTATGTCGGTATTTTCAATTAAAAAAACATGTAAAAACGGAAAAGTTGCACTTTTTTAAAAGAAGAAGTAAGTATTATTACAGAAATTTACACTTACTTGGAAGCGTATTTGTTCTGGGCGATCTTCGTCTTGTGCCGCGAGCGTCGTCTGCGCCGGCACAGGAGGCGGTGACGGAGGAATCATGCTTTGGTAGTAGTCTCGGTTCTCCTCCAATGTGTCTAATATATCTTGAGCGTCTGGATGCACTAGGTCCGCCCACGTCTCCCACAGAGGATGCACGATATAGTCGATGAATCCAACTTGAGTCTTCTCTATAGTAGCATTAAACCTATCGCACATTGGACTTAAATCCATGCCTTGTTCCCTTTCTCGGTCTCCTTGCTGGAAGAACTCCTCCATTAACAATCCCACCCAACGTTTGTACAACGGCAACGGCTTCGTTGGATTGCTCAGATCAGCGCAATGCACGAGATTCTCTAACACCTGTATTCTATCCGTGTAATTGTCCAGCAACAATACGCCACTGCCAGCCACTTTTTTCGTTTCCACCATGGTTTTAAGATCCGCTAACAGACTCATATGTTTCGACATGTCTGTCGAGAGAACCATGTCGATGACCATCTTCCTCAGCGTTTGTCTCTGCTTTTTGTGAAGGTTTGCTAAAATGTCACAGCCCTCGTTTTGAAGCAGTTTAAACGCAACTGCGAGGTGATGGTTTTCTAGCACCGACTCATCATTGTACATTATAGCAAGCTCGGAACCGGAGTTGACGAGGTATTGGTTCGTGAGACCTGGATGATCTACATCATGGACGCACGCTGCGAATAAGGCTGCGCATATTTCAATTGGCGTGAACACAGCGTCCAGAGCAGGTGTGTTGAGTAGCACATTTGTAGACTGAGTTACATCAGCTGCGTGGAGCGAGTTGTGGAAAGGATTGTCGCGCATGTAATGTTCCTCTAGCGTGACCGCAAATGCAAGGAAAGTGCGTGCCGGGATCTGAAGCGTCGAGAGGAGATCTCTTGTTGTGAAGGCAGCATAAGCGACTGCAGTGAGCGGTCGACCGCAGGATAGGTCGCCTATACGGAAAATATCGACACCCCAGCGATCGATTTCACCCAGAAGTCGGCCTAACTCTTCTTCATGTGGAGTTTCCACTCCGTACCTAGGCACACGTTCTCCTGTGAAGCTATTCGTGTGTGTCAGTGCACGCTTCACGCCAGATATCTGCAAAAGGAAATGACACACATCGCGGATTACAAAAAATAAATAAAAATAGTTTCTACATACTAAATAAAGATTGTTATATTGTATCGGAGTTAGGGCAGCGGCTAGTAGAAGTGAACTTCATAGATCTACAACTGTGCTATCAGCCACAACAGAATGTGGCCAAAAGAGAAATTGCAGAAAAAGGATGGCAGATGTTCATAGATTTACTGACCTTTGACATAGTGCTTCCGGGACCGGCGAGATGAGGCTTTTCCTTTTTCTTGGCACGTTCGGATCCTTCTTCCGCATGCAATGACGGTATGTCGAGTTCCTGTTGTTTGTCTGTTAAAACAAAATAGCAAAATATTTATAAATTAAATTTAGCTACAACAAATTCAACGTCTAAAGCATGAAGGTGTTAAAACATTAGTTAAGCCAGTATGACCTAAATAATATTCTTTTGTAAATGAATCCAAAAATCCGCTATAATAAAATTTTAACGAGTATTACGTTATATTTTATTGATTTTCCAAAACGGTGTCATTAGGTAACGAAAGAAAGTAGGTGAGAATGTGAAGTGTGGGTTGATTAATTAAGGCGATTGTAGGTCACAGATTTATAATAATATTCTGATAGACTTTATCAAACAATATTATCTAACGTTTAAGTTATATTGACTCAGTTTATTGAGTTTCACTGATTTGTAATAAATTTTGATCCCATTTTAATTGTATTCCATTAGTTAATTAAGTAATTTTATTAATGATAAAATTACAATAATATTAATATATATTTTACAATAAATTTAATTATCAGACTAACTTTTAAGTTATTGAGCACACAAACAAATGATTAAATTATTTATTGATTTTAATATTAAGTTCAGTATTATTATAACAGCTTCACTGCCCAACTAAGTGCAAAAGCGGTATCTAAATGAAAGCAAGAATAACTGAATCAGTGTTATTATAATGATTACATCGAATTTTATTTTTTACATCTAAATATTACACCAAGATATTGTATTGTTCTAAAATTATAATTATTTTTACATTTTTACATATCTGTTAAGAAAAAAATAATTCTAAACAATAAAATTTGTAGTCTTACGCTTAAAGAGATTTATATTGACAGGCACTTATCGTTTGCAGAACAAGCGGTGTGCAGAGGTAGCCAACATGTGATTATGAAAATCCTAGATTTTATATATATAAAAGTGGCTTAATTAATATGTTATCGCGTATAGTAAGTACTATTACGCATTCAATTTGTTATCTAATCGAATCAAGATAAAAACATAGCGGCTGTGTAAAAAAGAGATATACACTTAGCTATATGTATTTATATCTCTAAAGGCATTAGTCAGAGATTACAGTTAATTTTCCTTTGAATGTTATGTTTTATGTAATTTCAGTAACCTTTGGGAGGTACTAAAAATGATGTCTCATTAAGTGTATATATTTCACTATGTGTATATTAGTGAGAAATATTGGTATCTTTTATAATACAGTAAGATAAAAATATAAGAAAACATGTCTTTCTAAAAATAGAACAATTTTACTTTTTAAGAGAGCGAAGATCGACATATCGACCTTATCAGATTGAAGGATGCGGGTCGCTAGACTATTCTAATATTATAAAGAGTTTGTATGTTTCTAATGAATAAACTCAAACCTGGACCTACTACTGAACCAATTTTGAAAATTATTTCACCTATAGAAAGCTACATTATCAGCAAGTAACATAGGCTATATTTTATAAAGTTACGCGGGCGAAGTCGCGTGCGGCGTCTAGTTTTTTTTATAAATATGTAAAATAAATGTTGAAGTATTAATAAATTTTGCAATATATAGGAAATAATTTATAAATAAACGCAGACGAAGACGCGTGCAATAGCTAGTTGATAAAATAACACACCCAAGGATCGTGTATTGCGACAAACAAGTTAATTAGAGTCTACGCAATCGCTGACTTCCATCAATTGAATCAATTTGCTACTAAATTATTGGACATTGACATGACGATCGTATAATGTACATTTGCATATTTAAAATTGTGATCTTTTCATTTTTTTTTTTCTTTGAATACCAAAATCATATTGTATCATACCTTATATATTGTTTTTAGGTACCAGTTTATTATTAATATTTTTTTATTATTATAACAATTTTAAAAGCTAATAATATTACATACATGTAATGATAACTTTAAAAACCACTGAGGTTTATAACCTTGAGCTATCATGCTATCATGTCATAATTTTAAATTATTATTAAAGTAAAGAAAGTCTTGGCAATGGAATGAATTTGAAAGCTGACGAAGGTTTTCGTACCACGACTGTACAACTATTTTTGTAATTAAAACTGCATCAAAGTTTGTAGCCCAGTTTATAAACTATGAAGAAGAAGTTCCACGACCTTGTTTCTAAAAAAGTTCAGAAGTATTAACTTGTTCATGCGAAAGCAATTATGAAAATTTCACTGATGGCCTCTGCGTTAGCTGAAAAGGTCGATGAGAAGGGCGTGCGTGATAAAACGTGCGTAAGCAGGGCTTTCCTTGGGCAGGCGGCTTTTATGTACGTCATACCAAAATGTGCCTCATATATCTTAATAAATTCTTAGTCTAAAAGAAAATTTCTTATTTTATTACAAAGATTATTAACAAAATACAGAATCCCCTCAGTTTTGCTGTTAAAATAAACAACATTATCGTCTTTGTATACTTAGACATAATAATAATTCATTTGTGTGCGGAAACTGTTACATATAATATGATTTGAGATTTTGTGTTATACATGATTTATTTGTTGCATTCCCTTTAAGAAAAGAACATTTCGCTTGCATTGTAAATTGGCAAAAACAACTTTTGTTACGAACTCATTTTGATAAATAACAAAACATGATTAAAATGACAAAATGTTCATTGTTTAAAGTCTTAAAAGCCCTTCAGTCAGTTTATAGTCAAAATCCATATTAAAATATTTTTTTACAATTAGATTTCTCCAAGAAACTTTTATGATCGTCATTATAAATTTCAATTTACCAGGGTTTCGAAATAAAGCCAAGATGATGAATGATTATTTGGAAGTAAAAAAATACTGCCCATATTAAAAAAAATAAAAACAAATAATTATCTTTAATTTGTAGTGGATATTTAAATATTTACAAAAACCTTTATTTATTTTTCGGCATTTTAATCCATCAGCAAAAAAAAAAAACTAACCTAACCAATAAATGATTGATCAGCTAAAAACCTATTTGGTCATCAGGTACTAGATCAGCCAAAAAAATTGCTGACCAAATAGAGATTTTTCACTGTTATAATCTATTCGGAATCACGAGCTCATATTAAAGCGTATCATATACATTTAAAGTATAAGGAAAATATGTTATGTGTATTATACTGTATATAATGTATCATATCATATCGACTCACCCAAGAATGTGGAGCAAATGTACTCGGAGATTTGATTGCCAGACTTGCTCGACTCGGAGAAATGGCTCAGCTCCTTATTCAGCATCCTTTTAAACTGAAAATGCAATATCTCCATTGAGTGGGCCATCTTAGCAGAACGACGTTTGAGCCAACGGGCCGGCGCACAACGGACGCACTCTTTTTCAGTACAAATACGCATTTCACTTTATAGTTTATAAAAACAATTATTTAATCTATTCAAACTCAAATTAAACTTTAAATCGACGCGAAAAATGCTCATTAAATTCTCAATATTTCTAAAGCGTCTGTAAGCAATGAGCGCTATCGGTAGACTGAGTGAACTGAAGCGGTCGCGTACGACTCGTAGAGCCGCGTAGCGCTCTCCGACAATGCGACTTACTAGGTCTATCGTCACAGCTACCTATACAAAAATATAACTTTCCTAGTACTACAAGCAAACAATGTACCGCTAATCTAGATTTCGGGCGATTTCCATTTTTTCTCACTGCACTCACAGAGCGTGGGTTGAAAATGTTTCCTCTAGCGTGACGTCACAGGACAGCCAATTGAAACGAACAAATACCGGTAATAACTTAATGATTTGGATCTTACTCGACTAAACAATTACCTCTTCGAATTAATTTATCAGAGATGCGGTTGTGGGCATAGAAACAGATTAGTATCAATTTCATGATAAGGCCAAACTAAGTAATGGAAAATAACGATAAAAATTATATTACATATCACCAATAGTAAGTATGCTTAGAATAGAAACTGGTTTTTTATATTTTTCATAGTAAAAAAATCTATAATGATAATAGATTTGCTAGGCGTCCCCCGCACATATTAAGTTTATACTTAATATAATAAAATAAAATAAATAATGATAAAATGCTGGATTTTTATTTGATTATGTTAAGTTCTTCAGACAGGCTGACGGTGTTAAGGTCGCCTATAACACAATCAACGCCACATGTGCTGCAAGTGCGCTCCCGACTACAGTAGGATTAAGGATAAGAGATTAGAAAGGGATAGGGAAATGGGCCCTGGCGTTTCTTACTCACTCGCCAACATACAACAGCATATATGCTGTAATTTCACGGTGGTTTTCTGTAAGGGGGTTGTTATTGCTGCAAGACGTGCTGCCCAAAACTAACTAAATAACTAAATAACTACGAAACGCAGTGTGCCGAGCTACTACTAAACCTACCAACTGCTAACTACCTTATTATACCTATGTATATGTGGATAACTTTTCTATAAAGGAATAGTTTTAATACTATTAATAAATATTACTATTACTACATACACGTGTAGTATAGCGAAAGTGAGTTTGTTACGCTCTCACGTCTCAACTATACTCAATCGAACATAATGAAATTTTGAAAACACGTCACCAGGGATATAGCAAAGGACATAGGGTACCTTTCGTCCACAAAATAGTATACTGCTAAGTAAGGGACCATCAAAATAATAATAATAAAACGCATATATCTACATTATATTCTAAATAAAACAAAGTTCCCGCCGCGTCTGTCTGTATGTATGTTCGCGATGATCTCAAAAATCATTAAACGATTATTTTTTTATCGCGGTTTTCACTAATAGTAAGAGCGTTAAACGAGGAAGGTTTTTATATATAATTTGCAGAATAAAATGCACCCTTGCGAAGCCTGGAGAGGGTAGCTAGTGAGCAATAGCTAGCTAACAACGGGTAACAACTAGCATGTTATATTAGCCGAATTGTCACTAAGCGTTAGTTACTTAAATTGTTGACAACGTGACCATCATCAATCTTAATATGTGACATCGACCAGTATTAGGTACGTTAATTTTAACGCGTTCTTGACACAGTTTCTTATCGGCATGTTATCCCTCACGACGGCAACTGGCTGAGGATAGGAAGTAAACTATCCGAGGTCTCCATACTAATTCATAAAGACGATAATCTTGAAAGACATTAAACAATCTCGTAAAATAGTTGTTACATAGTACAAAGTCGTTCCGCGCCGTCTGTCCCTCTATATTTACGCTTAGATCTTTTAAGCTTCGCGACGGATATTAATGCGGTTTCAACTAATGGAAAAAGCGTTAAACGAGGAATATTTTTATATATAACTAGTGGCTCAGTCAGCAACGTTTCATGGTTGCCATAACAACGGTCGACTTATGAAAATTATGTTTTTTTTTTATAAAAAAATCGGTATCTGTTGGAATTTTGGGAAAAAGTATATAAGATCATTCCTCTGTTTAAATGGAATGTTGTGTAAAAATTTCAAGTTAAGCCGTCGGCTAGTTTTCGAGTTTTTGAGTAATACACAAACCAACTTAACATATACTTTATGTATATATATAGACTTTAGGGAAAATTAGTTTTTCATACTTGACTTATTTGGTGTTTGCTGTTGCTAACATATATGTCTCTCAACTTAGCTAGCGAGTTATTTTAGTGATAGAAATCATGATAAACAATAATCAGCGTTCTTGCATGTTTAAACTTCTTACCAAAAATAAAATGTCAGTGTAAATTTAAGATATGATAAAAAAATCGCTACAACAATCACAATCACCGGCTCGGTATTTGTCATGGCAAACGGAATTAACAAGCAGCGCTAGTAAAATTCAAGCATTGTCAGTTTACGGAACAGTGATTCCGTTCGCATGGGTTAACGATCTCTCTGATCAAATCCGTGTTTGATATATTTAGACAGTTTTTTTTGCTTTATACCAGCATCAGGAGTAATGTCGAACAAAAACAAATCACAATAATGCAAGTATAAATTGTTGAATTAACATTAAATCGTATGCTCAGAAATAAATAAACAAAAAAAACTTTAGAGTTTAATCAAAGTTGGATGCAGAAATAATGTCCAACAAAAAAAAGTTTGCAAGAATACAATATTGAACTAACATTATAAACTATCTGAACTCGGCCCCGCTTCTCTAGTCATTGCAAATAAAGATTATCATTATTATTGACCACAGAAATAAATAAAAATAAAAAAAACTAGAAAGTGTTCATTGCATGCTATGCGCTGCTGTTTACGATAACAATTTGTGAAACAAAAAGTTCTTAGTGTATGGGCTCTTACAGTGCGAGATCTATATATACAGAAAATATACAGAAAACTACAGTGCGAGGTCGCTTCGCATGAATTATGAATATTCTGAGATGATAACCACTGACCTTTGGCTGTATTATATTTAAGATCATAGACAGATTAATGAGTTTTATTAATTCATGTCCGTCTTGCTTGTGTAACCTACTGTTGGGAGTACCTACATGCACTTTACACTGGTTTGAGTCAGAGTGATAGCGATTCATGTAACACTAAAGAAAACATGGATAATAATACCTATCCTTTAAACAAATCTACCGTTTACAAGATATCTGCCATACGGCCGATAAATCGATCTTTAGATGCTAAAAATATATTTATCTAACCTTTTATGTGTCAAAAATATAGATAAAATATATAAATATCTTATATCTGACTTATATAGATATACTAACTGTGCACTTACCCAAGATAAGGATGAATAACTATGACGTCACGTCTTTAACCGCTACGTAATTTAAAAAAAAAATATTCAAAAGAGTGGTATATCGAAACAAAAACTGTTTTGAACGGTCACACACTATGTCTTTTTCAATAATGAAGTTGTAAATAACAAAAAAAATACTGTAAACCAACCATTTATAATGAGTTAATCGTGCACTCATTTGTAAATGACTTACAACACTAGGTAAACAAATAAACAAACAACTAAACAGAAACAATATTAATTGATTGGTTTAGTTTAAACAATGATTGTTTTTGTCAAGAGTATATATTTGTGTACCTAATAGTTAGGTTAGTTATTTTGAAATAGACAAACATAATTAAGCAGATTGCAAATTGTTTTCGTAAAGACATCATAAAATAATCAATGAACTGATAATATGCCATTAATTTGGAAGGGAAACAGATGGCATCCTTTAGCTATAATTTCCTATATGTAAAGGTCGTCAGACAGACTGATGATAGGCTACCGTCGCCAATTAAGATGATATGTTAATTTTTGATTGTCTCCAATGATTAGTGAAGAATAACGTAAACTACAGATGTAATATTTGGTCAATGACTGCTTGAAGATGTTGTCTTAATTAATTTTAACCAGAAACACGATTGCTAAAATTAAAACTTTTCTCGATGAATAAATTTTATTAAAATTTGACCCTTAAAAAACTACTTTACTCCTGAACCGTTTTCGCCGAGTGTTTTCTCTTTCCGCATAGTTAAAAGTACAATAATTACGAAGGCTGGTACTTATGTTTTAAGATAAACAAATAAAAACAAATATTTATAATTGGAAACGGCTTCATTGTTTTTCAAAATATTCTCCATTAAGATCAATACACTTTTCCATACGTTTAAACCAATTGTCGAAGCACTTTTTCCATTCCGCTTGAGGTACCTCCAAAACATCTGATTTGAACGCATGAAGCGCTTCTTCAGGTGTCGAAAAACGTTGACCTCGCAATTTATTTTTGATGTGCGGGAATAAAAAGAAATCATTAGGTGCCAAACAAGGACTGTAAGAGGATGGCCAATCAATTCGATGTTTTGACTGCTCAAAAACGTTTTTTTGTGATTTTAGCTGATGTGTGAGAGCTTGCAATGTCGTGGTGAATGATTCGTGTTCTGCGATTGGTTTCCTTGATTTTTCCGAACACTTCTGGCAAACAAATACTGGTGTACCATTCAGAATTGACCATTCTACGTTGCTCTAATGGAACGCTGGCGACATGTCCAGTTATTCCGAAAAAACAGGCGACCATTTGCTTCGAAGTGCTTCGTGCGCGAACAACAACTTTTGTCGGATTTTGCTCGTCTTGAAAGACCCATACAGTCGATTGTTGTTTAGTTTCGGTTTCATATGCTTACATCCATGATTCGTCGCCTGTTACTATCTTATATATCTTCTGCGATTGGTTTCTCTGATTTTTCCGAACACTTCTGAAGCAGCAAGAACCACACGTCTTTTGAAGTACCGCGATTGAATTTTTTCAACATTTCCTTGCACCAATCGACACGAGCCTTTTTTTGAGCTATTGTCAAATTATGCGGTATCTCGTATGACATGTTCTGAGTACGTTCGCCATTACAAGTGTTAAACCTTACGATGATAATGTCAGATTTGACATATTCATATCAGTGTTGCCATATCTCAAAATTTAAGTAGCAACGTAGGTACCGCTATCACAGTTACTCACTTCCCTTCAGTCGGGCGCGGACTACGGGATGCCGCAAATGCACTGCTGACCTTAGTAGGATTAAGGATAAGCGTTAGGTAGGTCACCCAGAGCGGTTGGGGTGATGCGACTAGCATCCCTGGGAGGTGCCCTCCCGGAGGGCCCTGGTGGGCTAATGCGAGCTCAGGATCCTCCTGGCTGCTGTGGAAGACCGCTGCTAGGTTTTAGGAGGGGAGTCCCACATAACCACACCGCCCCCCCGGACGGTGTGTAAAAAAAGGTAGGTAGGGATAGAGAATTGTGTTATGAGATCAACAATTCTTTGAAATGTTTTTAATTTTAATACAGTATTACAAAATTTTTTGGAACGCTTCCAAATAAGAAACAAAGGAAAATGTCGGTAGCAAAGCAAATAGGTTATTAAATGTATGCGGAATCACTTGAGATAAAATAAAATGAATAGATAACTCAAACGATTTGAGACAATACTGAGAAATATTGTTAAGATTTACATTTTCATGGAAAATCTCAACATATTAAACAATCATCAATCATACAATCGCTATGAAATTAGCGGTAATGACATCAAACTACAGAATTGGATAAAAGCTTAGTTGGAATTGGATAAATATTGGGATAAAAGCTTCCATTACCCAGGAGAGGCGTATCAAATTAAAATCTATGACATGTAATAAAATCGTAAACGGGCCGCATCTGTACATTCAATATTTTTTCTTAAAAACAATTTGTACACGTTGTACTTATGTTACAAAGGTAAAAAAAATAGTTTTTAGAATTTTTGTCTGTTTGTCTGTGCACGCTTATCTCAGAAACGGCTTAACCGATTGAAATACAAGCAAAGACACCTGTCTTTAGCAAAGCACCTACCTAGGTGCTGCAAGTTCGCTGCCGGCTATAGTAGTATTAAGGATAACGGATAGGGAAAAGGACTCTGGCATTCTCTGGTGTGTTCGAAAAGAAAACTTTTCTAAAGAACTTAAAGAACTCTAAAGAACTTTTCTATGAAAAGTACACATACGTGCCAACTTTCATTGTGATTAGTCAAAAAATGTCGGGAGTTTAAATTTTAAACAGAGATATAAAATATATTAGTATTTAGTTATAAGAAGAAATTATAAGTTACAAGAAAAATGGTGAAGCAGTACACAGGAAATGAAAAGTTTTTACCTGGCTTTGTGTAAATGTGTCTTTATTTTTAGAAAACCGTAAATTTGTTATGTATATTTTTTGATTTTTATATTGTTGGAATAACATTTTGTTTTTAAACATAAGTTTATTTTATAACGTAAGCATTCGCTAAGAAATATTTTTTTCTAAAATTTCAACTCCGTGCGAAGCCATTGGAGGTTCGCTAGTAATATCTAAACATTTAACAAGACTTATCGAGACGTAGGTATCAACACAATAAATATTTACATTTTCAACTACGCTGTAAAGGCCTGTAGAAACTTCCTTCCTTCTGCACAATTTCCTTCCGTTTCTCTCACGGCGCTCTTCAAACAAGATATTACACAATTTTCTTGTCTCTTGAACCTAATATTATAGAAAATGCGGGTCGCCTGGAGCTTAATTATCTTTTATGTCAATGTAAAATTATATTTCATTATTGCTATTCAATATATTTTTTTAATGCCTTAGCAACTTGCCGAAATGGGTTCTGGGGCCCTAGCCAAGGGCAAACGTACAGTCGTAAACGCTACGCTCAGGCTACGCTACGCTGGGAGAAAGCTTTGTGATTGGTCAAAATTTTATGTGGGCGTTACAACAACCAATCACCGGGTTTTATTTCTTTCGTTTCGTAAGTACGCAAAGAGAGCGTTTGCATTGGTTTGCATCTTGGCTATGGCCCCTGGTATCGCTTACTATCGCTCACCAAAACACTTAATAAGCACACGTGCTGTTATTCCACTGTGGTATTCTGTAACAGGTGGTTACCGCCCGCCAGACGGGCTGCCCAAAACTATGGCTGGCTGACTGCGAAATGCAATGTGCCACTACCTGTATACTATGTCGACATTTTGAGAAGTGGACTAATCACCATATGCTTTGTTAATCTTCATAATGGCATTAACAAGTGGCAGACGATAAATAATTTAAAATGTTTCAAATATATATTTTAAAATAAATAATATTTAAAATAATAATATAAATAATTTTATTTTAAAATATTTTAAATAAGAGATAAGTGAACGTAGTATAAAACATTCGCTTTGAGCATATTTTTGACGTCATGTATTTAGATCTAGTTTAGTGATTGTGAAATCCATAAATTAACACATCAATGTAAATTGGTCTTGTTAACGTCACTTAGTAGGTAAATTTGTATTTCGGGGCTGAAAACTTGACCAAAATCCACAAAAGAAAACAAGATGTGCGCGATTCATCATAACAGTCTAGTCTTACATTTATCAACTTATAAAACATTAATTTGGAACATAAAAGTGGCTGTCATATTAACGTGGCTAAAGATTTTTCTGGAAATTTCTACCGAAAATCTCTGAATTTATTAAATATATTTATTTATATCCTATTTCTACTAGCTGATCCCGCTTTGCTATGGTTAGTTTCTTTTGTTTCCGTTGGATCTTCCAATTATTATTTTTTAACCTGTCAATCTATCGAGATTTGTGGACGCAAATATATGAAGCTAAATTTTTATACACAAAGATATAGACAAGTAATTAATACCTACATATGGTTTGTACATTTGTAATGGCAATAAACGTAGATGAGAGATTGGTAGTGGTGATACTAGCGTCACAATAAACAAAAGAAGGTACAAGTTTGCCATTATTCAATTCTAAAATTCAAAAGAAACGAATAATTTGTTGACGCCATCCATTGCCGATTTTAAATTAAACCGTTCTAGGATCTATTAGATGGTTTTACTCTTGGCCAACATCTAACCGTGTAACGAAGATGAGGCCTATGATGGACTCGAAATTTGAAAAGATATTACATATTGCGGTAAATAAATTTTACTGAATTGGATTGGTTCGTCTGGTTACAGTTTTCATATAAATAAATAAATAATGTAAATAATTGCTTTAGAAATAATCTTTAAAAAAATTTAAAGAGTAGTTTTTGTGAACAGTACTAAATGTGACCTTGAATTATTTGCTCGTTGTATATTCACAATTTTTTGTCAACATTGAAAGATTAGTGACACTATACAACAATTAAATTTATTTTTAAAATTATTTATGAGGTATACTCGTTAGTATTTTTTTCTTTATTTACTTTTCTAAGGAAATTAAGTACATATCTTCGAAAAATTTTCTCTACATATGAAAGTAAACAGAAGAAATATAAGCATTTTATTAATAACTTTCTATATTAATATGTGATGAATAAGGAAAAAATAATCAAATTACTTAGGTCTAATTTCATTGATTAATGATATACTCACTAAACGATTAAGATTAGATAATGAATTGTAATACGCCACGGCAATAAAATTTAAAATGATTATAAAAGATTAAATAAAATAAAATAAAGTTGAAATTTGTACAAGTGTTCGTTTGTTTTTACGACAATCATCGGCACGCGAGCCATGACCTACATACATAATACCTACTCATTCCTATTCGGAGACATATACATGTAATATTACTCAAAACGAGCGCCACATACACATATTATTGTGTGTAAAAAGACGTGGTTTATAAATAGGGAATCCTTACAAGACGTCGTCACTGACATATCTGTTACATTTTATATTATATTTCCTCTGGATTTTTTTATCTTGTACCGCTCTTTTACGATTGATATTTTGTTATGAAATTCTGGGGTGTAGATATTATGTGGAAAACATTAATATATTGAATACAAGCGATACAGCCCCGGCTTCGCATGGATGCAATTTTTATCTATAAATTATAATACACAAATTTTATTCATTTATCGCTCTTTTCATTAGTGATAACCGATCAAAATTCGTTGGCCTTTTGTCATATTTCTAAGCACAGATGGTTACGAAATGTAGGTATTTTTGATCTTTATATAACCAAACCTAACTAGTGAACCTAGATTGAGCTAGAATAGAAGCACATGATTGCTATTCTTTAAGTTTTATTACGCAGCGTGCACATCAAGTTACATATGATGCAAATATTGTTTGATTGATATTACTTATTCAGACGCTTATCGTGAAGGGGGGTTAAGGAAAATCCAATATATTCCTTGGTGATAATTTCTTATGTAATATCAATAGTTATTAGGCTCGTCATCATTACGTATAAAATATCATTACGTATCAATACGTATTTTTACTAAAAAATCAAATTAAATAAATAAATTGACGTAATGTGTGAATTATCGTGAAATAGCAAGCACGTGTGCTGTTGTGGATTTCAGCACTAGTTCGAATTTAAAGGGTTGAAGAATAAACAACAATAGTTTTTTTTAAAATATAGATAAGCAAATATAACATTTCTTTTTCTACCTAAAGTATGCGATATCTATAGCTAACAACAAGCATAAAATGGTGAAGGCACAACCAAATATTTGATTTGATAACATATAGTTCAATGGATTTGACACAACAATGATGATAAGCGAGTAGGGAAAAAGACATATTTATACAGCACGAAAGAGATTCCGCGAGCCTTCATTTTACTTACATGAATATTTCCTCATAATATGAGAGCGGCCACTGACCCTTTGCCACGGACCAGTGGCGATCGACACTTTTAGTGCCTAGGGGTGAATTGAGTGCTCTTAATATCCAGCTTTATCCACTTTACAGAAAATATTAAACTTCCCGATACAATAGTAGAAACATAATTTATTTTACATTAAATGAACAAATTATGAATTTGCCAGGAGCTTTAATTATTTGCTGTTATTTAATCTAAGTTGATTTGAAAAAAATACTAGGCTATATTTTATGGCAGAAGAAGCCGCGGGCAAAAGCTAGTATCAGCTGAAAAAATCTTGAAATTGGATTGACTCAAGGTGGCAGTATTTATCGCGTTAAAATAAAAGCAGTATTTGTCGAAACCAATTTTATGACGTTAACGAAGAATCGCTTGAGCGGATGTGTTGCTTCTGGTTTCTTGTGAACGCTGACTCAACGTTAAGATGTGTAAGTGTCTTCTGTAGAAGAGCTGTACAGCAGGTACGGTACATATAGTATGAATTTTACACGTAGTCCATAGCTCGATCAGTTCAGAACATAGCCCTTTTTACTGGGCTAGAACTCGGCTGATTTAAGGGGATACTGTTATATGTAAATGAATTAATTACAACAAAACTCATCCTAATCTATGTATTTGATCTAAAAGCCTTGAAAGAACAAGACAAAGACAATTGACACGACATGACAAAACTCCCAACAAAGACAAAAATCAAAAGAACCAAATATCTTTCATTGCCGCCAATACAAATAAATGCAGACAACCATCACTACCGTTGGTCTAAGATCCGAAGATTGGTCGTCCTTCATCCATCTGTTAAGACGAAAAGTATATATGTCAACTATGAGAAAACAAATCGCGATTGTGTTGCCTACCAAAATATGCTCTTGGATACTCGTATACGGCGTTAATTCAAGTTCATTTAATGTGACATTTGTCCTCGAGGATTCCTTCTTCAATAATCACTCTATCATGAGTAAGAAATTAAATATTTAAGGAATCCAATTCAGGTTAGTCATAAGAGTAATTAATAAGTTCACCTCGCGTTAATCACTCGTTACATAACAACACTTCATACTTGACTTCGTCACGATTTTTTTTAAATTATGTTGTAATAACTATGTTTTTCTTTATGTATTTGCGACGTTTATTACATTGGTTATAGCTAATATTTAATTTATAGTTGGACAGACCCAACAATCATTAAATGACGTTATCATACAATTGTATTTGCATTATATTTATTCCAATATTCCATTTATAGGCAAAAAACTTACTGGGGAAATGCCCATTGTTATTGAACAAATATTTTGTTGAAAAATTAAAAGAAATAAAATCCGGAAAATCTCTTATAGAAATTCAGTCGCCCGCCAAAGATCAACAAATGCGGGTCGGGCATCAAAAAATAGAATCAACTTCTGATTTGTCCGGTTAAGAGTATTATTTTTGTTGGTATGCTTAGACATAACTAAATTTTCATCATCATAAGCCTGTGTCTTTCCATGGTTGGATATTGCCTCTCCCAAGGCTCATATCTCCCCCACGCACTTTCCTATGCGCTTCGTATTCAGCCGCTTCCTACGATGCCTTGCAAGATGCGTCTTCCAATTCGTGGCCTCCATTCTAAAACTCGTCTTCCCCCAATCGGTTATTATATTTTACCGGCTCAATTCCATTTCAGCTTGCTAATTCTCTCAGCTATGTCTACAACTTTGGTTTGCGGCGAATTTCAGAATTTCTGATCCTATATTCACCAATGAAACTTCGAGCTTAGCTCGCTCTTTAGCTCGCTGAGCGACTTTTGAACTTTGAACTTGTCCTGCCGTGAGAGGCCACTTTTTGGCACCATACGTTATTACTGACAGAAAGCACTGATAGACCTTGGTCTTCAGACATGGCGGCACTGGTGACATTATTTTAAAGCAGTAGAAAATAAACGTGTCACAGGAATTGAGCTGTTGAAATTGTCCGCGGCAAATAAATAATCTATCTACTCTAATTCGAATTTAAATAGCCATACTAATAGCATAGAAGTGAACTAATTATAAAAAAAAAATCACACAGAAGTTCTCATATCCATGTTTTGCTTGTTCTCATATCCAACAGACAGAACTCGAATAGAATGTTAAATATGTAGACGATTATCGACATATTAGCTACACCTATTCAATGATAATGCGGCCTTGTGTCAAATGAGGAAGCGTAATTAACATATTATCATATAGTAGGAATATATTGGCATTATTGTTTTCTTAGTTCCTGATATAATAAACACTTGGTTATTGTTGGTAGAGGCCGAGACGACGTGACGCTTGGCACGAGTCGCGTGTGATACGATATATGTATTTATATATATGTATATCTACGTATAATACTTGTTTACGGTATAAACTGTAAGAGTATATATATATATATAATACAGAAAGATACGAGTACATATTATTATGTTTACATTGAATTACTCAACTAATGGAGATATAATAATTATCTTTTAGAGCGTAATGTGACACGAAACTCAGTTGGTTATTGTAATGGCTCATTTATTTTATCAATAAGTAAATAAAATGTTAGTAAAAAAATAAGAAAGTTAAGATATCAAATAAGTATATGTTATTCTTAAACAGAATTCTTGCTTGATGAACATGAAAATTAATAGGTACATAATTTATGTGTATATGAAACTTATGTATTTTTTTTTCTGTTAGAAGGGCTAGTCATGGTTATTTAATATTATTTATTTATTTATTACTATCGTGATAAAAAAAATATTATTACAAAATTATAACATGAAGGCCTCGTCAAAATATAAAACATTTAAAAATGCAAACATTTTTTATTATTAGCAATAAAATTGTTTGTATTTGTATTTTATTTGTTATATTCAAGCAAATTGTGCCTCTCGGCTTAATGCATCTTGAGATTTGACAGCATCAAATGAAAAAAATAATTCAAATATGACTGCTATTGCAGAGATCAGCGTTTATTGTAAAATTTATTGTTGTTTACTTGTATTTTTAATATATTTTTCATTTTCATTTTTTTTTGTACTGAAATAATTATCACGAGTTTACAAATTTGTATATATAATTTACTTCTTCGTTAAAAGTCATAAAACATGTAGGTAAAGGTCGGCAGGCACTGTCACTAAATAAAAATAAACATAACAGCTTTAACTCTAATTATTGCGTTTACGTCGGCCGCCATTTAAAACTTTTACGTGTAATAAACCAATTAATGATTGGTTTGGTAATCATCAACTTAATGCAGTACTACTGAGCGTTAAAGTTTTAAACATTCGAGATGTAATTGTGGAATATAATGAATCTTTACATAGTATAATTTGAAGTCACTTTCTGCGAATGTCTCTCTCTATAACTCCTAAACCACGTAACGGATTATGTTGCAGTTATCACCATCAGTTAAATAATTTTTCACGGAAAATTTATATACTAATACGAGTACCTTATAATAAAGACTAATCAAGTTTTAATGTAAATAGAAAAAAAATTGTTTTGCCTTGCCACCAAGACGCTGAAAAATTAATTTACATGACTTACGTAAGTTAAACCTTAAAAGATACAAAATCCTAAAGAAAAGAAAGAAAAACATAGTAACCAATTATTTCATTAAAACTTTTATTTCTACAATACATTCGTCATGTCTCTTTGTCCACTAACTACTTTTAAACCACCCAACAGATTTCATTTCGGTATTCATTTATGGAAAAAGGGATAAACGGGGAATATTTTTATTGTATAAAATATGCAACCCGAGCGAAGCCGGGAGCAGGTAGCTATTATATTGTATAAAGTCGGTTACGTGTCTGAAACGTAACACGAATTGTGCAGGTTTCTATTTGATGTCAGCTAGCCTTCGAATGATCCGACATCGCTGGCCCGGTCGCCGTTCGGAGGTCGGAAACTACGTCATCACATAACCGGGACGTTCATTGCTTTGGCTCGATACTTCCAATAAGGGCCCGTGCTGACTGACGGTATAGCAATGGGTTTTTCCTAAACATATCTTTAACCTTTTTGCAATGATGATCCCTCGGGAATAGTAATTTTTGTTTTGGATGAAACGTACCCTATTTTCCTGGCAACGTCTGTGCAAAATTTCATGTCGATCGAACTAGTCGTTAAGGCGTGAAAGCGTATCAAATAAAAGAACAAACTCATGCATTTATACATAATACTAGCGACCCACTCCCGGCTTCGCACAGGTTCAATTTTTTTTCCTGAAAATTATATATAATTTTTTTTTCGTTTGAAGCTCTTTCTAATAGTGATAACCGCATTAAAATCCGTTGCGACAGACGACGGCAAGCGACTTTATTTTAAGTATACTATGTAAAGATTAGCTAGGATTTTTTTTCACTTGGCGGATACAAATTATGGTCATTATAAATTTATAATTTCAATTATTTTAGAGTTCTCCTCTATAAGTAATATATTGACAACATTCAAGCTCAGGAGCTGCATGAGCTCATATATATAAATTCCCCAATATAAATAAAATAAAATAAAAATAAAATACCGTCTGCTTCTTTCTTCCATCGGACATTCTGACGTACGGCTGGTTACTAACCTCATCTTGTCGAAATCCCTCTTTTTCGGAGCAAGCTTTTTAAAACATCCTTTATAATGCGCACTGCCAAGGTTTAAAACTCCCTGCGTCGGCAGGTTTCCGAGCTCATATAACCCAAATCTTTTTAAAGTTCGAGTGAATAGGTATCTTCTGGGTGAGCTCGCTCCATCATAGACCTCACCTTTGCTACACGGCTGGATGCTGGTCAAGAGCAAACCCATCTCAAATAATAAAAAAAACCTGACTTTGATGGTTGATATCATCATTATGCCGATATTCGTATTCCGGTGAACTCAAATCTAGCTTTTTTCTAATTTTATACATTTTTTTAAATAATATAAAAATCACCAAAAAATACTACTTACAGGAACAGTATATTACATGGTATAATATAAACCTACATAGTACACTTTAGCTTTCAACCACATGACTATCGCACATCGACTTAAGTTCGAAGAAGACAAGTCTTCAAATCACACTTGAATTAAGAATGTTTATCTGAACGCAAACGCTTTCCTTTTAAACTCTAGAAATGAATATTTCGCTTGTCATTTTTTTTATGAATTTCTATGAAATTTCTTTGTGAAGTACGCTGAGAAAACTTCGTATATCATTATAAATAATTACTTACGTTTAACATCGCTAAACGCTAACATTAGCTGAACTGTTACGAGGAAAGGTCATATGAGTTGGGAAAATTAAATGGAAAAGACGAAACGACGAAACTTCACGGGGAAAACTTTGCGGTGTAGATATTTTCAGGGTAAGAAACGAATATTGTTTTCATTAAGAAAGACACGGTTGAAATTATTAATGTAGTTAGTTGGTTTTTTTTATAAACTCAAATTTTTTATTTTATAGTAATAACTGTCTGTTCCC
Source organism: Synanthedon myopaeformis (assembly GCA_944738685.1). Lineage (NCBI taxonomy): Eukaryota > Metazoa > Arthropoda > Insecta > Lepidoptera > Sesiidae > Synanthedon > Synanthedon myopaeformis. Next base: position 6,271,084 of record OX122919.1, read on the forward strand.
CGTGTTCACCCCCCTTAAAATTCGAGAACATTTGTGGTGATTGTTCAAACGCTGTTTAGCAATTAAATAAAGATTATCATAATATATCATTATAAATTTGCAGAAAAACTTTTGTCAATATTTTAAAAGTATGTAATTACTTTTTGCAATTAGCAGATTTTGAATTGACAACGACGATTTGTTAGGTTTGCACATACTACAAATATTTTAGTTTCTTTTCAAAATGTAATAAATAGAAATGCTATTTATGTTCATAAAAATGTAATTATATTATGAACGTACATTTAAAATATATTATATCCACGTACATTTAATAGAATATTAATAGAAGCAAGGGTTTTTCACTAAAACTATTTTTCAAAAGTCGGGTGTCGTACTCGTAGGCGGGCGCCTGATAGGTGTACGTGACCGGGGCGGTGTATGTGCGGGCTGTCTGTTGGCCCCCGGCATGCTGCGTCATCAGGAGGCCAGGGACCTTCGTTCGTCGTCTATTAAATCGATCTTACGTGATAACTACTACAACGATTCGTCTATATATCAATATTTATATACATATGTATGTATATATCCAACAAACGCTAACAATATCTACTTCTACTTTGATAATTACAAAGGAAACGGAAATTAACCTGAACGGAAATTCGTAGATAGCTTGTCAGCCCCGTTCACTACGCCGGAGCTATCTATCGGAATCAATTCTTAGAAATTATTAACATTACCTACGTATTTATATATTGCTAGCTTTTGCTCGCGACTTCGTTCGCGTCCCTTTTTCTTAGGTGTTGAAACATTTATTCAGTCTTCATTGCTCATTTAATTTATTAATAATTCATTTTTATTTTTAAATAGAAAAAAAATCTCATTTTGTATAATGGTCCGATCGATCGCTACATGGTCGAACCACGGCGCCACAGCCTTAATTTGTGCGAAAATCATGACATAAAATTACAAAAAATAATAATAAACCGTTTGTTTATCCGATCGTTACTAATCTTCACAGGATTACCCGCTGAGATAATATGAAGATTACCTGACAATTTCATCAAAATCAGTTTAGCGGTTTTAAAGTCCATAGGAAACGAAACATCAATTTTTATATCTTTACATATTATAAAACAAAGTCCTGCGCCGCGTCTGTCAGTCTGTCTGTCTGTTCGCGATAAACTCAAAAAATACTGCACCGATTTTCATGCTGTGGATAGAGTGGTTCTAGAGGAAGGTTTTAGTATATAATTTTTACGCGGGTGAAGTCGCGGGCACTAGATAGTAAATAATATAAAAAAGAAGATAAGATATGATAGGCTAATTTTTTTTGTCTATATTCATTAATATATTTTTGATCTTTGTTTTATTGATTCAACATTACTTATAAAAAGCTATCGGGTATTTTATTTATTTTCTTCATTTTCTTAAAAAAATAAAATAAAGTATAACATATTAAATTATTAATGTTTAAACAAATATATGTAAATCTGTTTAATCCAAATAACTAATGTTACTATTTAATAGAAAAATATTGTAAAAAACATTTAGTGTGTGTATGAAAATTTTTTTTATTCGTCTAACTAATTCATTGCTGACGCCACAAAGTTTTACTTACTATTAGTATGACCTTTAATAAAGTCGTATGCCTTTGAGGGCCGTTCGTACACACATTACGTCTATAAATAGTTGTTTTAACATTGAAATATTAACGCCGCTTCTTTTTATAACTCACTTGGAGTAGAACTAGATATGCAAGTAATTTTTTTAAAACCAAGCTTGACGTCACGCGGCGAGCTCAGGCAATATCGCTCTCCAATTCTAAATGATGGCGCGTCACTAGTTTACAAGTATGGGGTGTTTGAACAAACGAAACCACATCGCATTTAACTAGTAATCGGGGTCAAATTGACTCAGGTAAATTGTACGTATGTGTTTTAGCATTAACGGGTATTTTCTCGTATTTAGAAGTCACGAGTTACATTTTTTTAATGTTAAGGTCGACAGACAGGCTGACGATCCACTTCCTTACATTTTATAAAACAAAGTCCTCCGCTGCGTCTGTCTGTCTGTCTGTTCGCGATAAACTCAAAAACTACTGCACCGATTTTCATGAGGTTTTCACAAATGGGTACAGGGATAATCAGGGAAGGTTTACGGGAAAAAAAAATGCACCCCGGGCGAAGCCGGCAGCGGGACAGCTAGTGATTATATAAAGGTGGCTACCGTGGCCTATAACACAAGAAACGCCACGCGTGCTGTAAGTGTGCTGCCGACCATAGAAAGAATAAGGCTAAACTTCAAACTGGCTTCAAACTTTTTGCTCCTAATCTAAAACCCCTTAGCCAGAAAAAGCAAATTAAGAGCAAAAGCTCTTAATTTTTTTAGAATGGTTACAATTTCGAGTATATACACTGGATTTAAGAACCCTTAATAATTCTATACCTACTAGATTGATCAGAAAATTACTTTCTATATGCGTGTGGAAAAATATACACGGATATTTTTCTTTGAAAACAATCTAGAACCGTGCCAACAAACCAATAAGCTGATATTGGTTTATGTGCCACACTTGACACCACTCAGACCTACTCCGAATTCGCTACAAGGGAAACTCATATTTTGTGCTTCCATAACCTAGATTTATTGACTATTTAAATATATTATGTCTGAAGAAATAACACTACTCTTTGATAATATACATATAAAAAAATGGTCTCTAATGGAACTGAGTTAATACAATTTTATATTTTTCACTAAGAATATTAGCAGGAGCTGATTTTTTTTTTTAATTAAGTAAGCTTAATACGAATAATATACTTTAAAAGAGTTGTTTTGTATGTTGGAGATATTGAAGATACTTAGATATAACCTACGAGTATAACATATTTTGCCTCAACGACAGACATAAAGATACATCTGCTGCTGTTAACACGGTTATAGTAATCAAATTAAATTTTATGCACATCTAAATAATTTGTTTTATAAGTTTCGCCCTATTTGTCAAATATAGAAAAACTAATATTTAAAATACAGAAATAACTTTTTCGGCATATAGAAACTGCCTTTCCATTAGGATGTAACCATAGCGAACAATGGCATGGTAAACGAGAATGGCACCGTCAGGTAGGTAGGAGGAGGTAAGTAGCAGTTTTATGAAATATTAAAGAGCGGCGTACATTGTGACGTCAGATACATCGATCCACCCGCAGTCGCGTGCACCGCCACTTGGCCGACTTAACCCACTCAATATCCTACTTACAGTTTAAAATAAACTGCAATTTCTTACATTGTAATTCTACTACTTTTATTTAACCAACCCCTTACAGAAGAGTTCGGTTCACATAATCCAGATTGCTCAATGTCATGGTTTACAAAATGTCTGAAGGGTAAATGATTATAGTAGGTAGAAGATCTGAATTGCTTTCAAGGTGTCAGAGAAAATTCAAAACGTCTGGCTTATAAAAAGCCCATAGCGTAAAAGGACACCTTTGCACATGGACCATGTAGGCAAAACAATACGAATTTTAATTGTCAATATGATTAGTTGCTTATCTTTGCGTATCTTTACCACACGTGTAAAGACCGTGAAATAGCAGCATTTCTTTTTAGTGTTTCGGTGAGTGAGTAAGGGATGCCAGAGTCCATTTCCCCATCCCTACACAATTCCTTATCTAGTCGGCAGCGCACATGCAGCATCTGTGGCATTGCTTGTGTTATGAGAAGCGAGTACATTAACAGTGCTCATTTAACCATTGTCTATAATTTTTATATGAGCGCCTTCAGCGCATTACTGATAATAAGTATGTGTATATAATTCTAATTAAATTGTGGTGTGGCGTAACTTTGTGTTTTGTATATAATATTATGTCTGCCTATAACTTCCTTCAAGCAGTAGACGCCCATTGAGATACTATATTTATACACTCAGTCTCTTGCTTGGTTCGGTCGGTGAGTAAGCGTTTTGTGTCCACGGGGCTCTGCACACCTTGACGGTTACAAAGTGGCCGCGTATACAAGGATTTTTTTTAGGAACTCTACTTTGTGAATCCTTCATTTTCTCACCCCACACTAGACATGACAGTTTGTAGCTGCGTGAAAACTTTTACGACTAGGATTCTCATTAAATGGGGATTCAGTAGTCTATTTGAAGCTGCAGGTATTCGCCATTTTTGTTCAAGCTATCCGCTCGTCGTGAGCAGCTCGTAAATTTTTATATACCTATCTCGTAACAAATTTGAATGTGTATTTTAGTAATAAATTCTACTCTGGCCACCAATAAAATTAGAATGCAAAGATTTCACACAGCATTGAATTGAATGCAGCTTTTAATATATTTTATAACTAGGTAGGTTTAACAGATGACTTAACTATATTTTAAAGTATTTTAATTATGAGTTGTCATGAAAATTTATAAATGATTATGTCAAATGTTAAACTAAAATTGTGATTTCATTGTTTTGTTTTTGTACTGCTTTAAAACACGAAAATCATGTCATAAAACATATTCCCATACGTTTTTAATTCAAAATATAATAGTCAATTAAAACCCTTGTGTGTAACTGAGAACAAATTTGCTTAGAAAAAGGAACGAAGTTATTAAGAAATTGGACCAAAATATCTACATATATCGAGAATTTTATATTAGCGTACCAATAAAAATATGACCTTAATGACATCGTTAAAACGTTCTTAAATTGTAAGCAAATATTGCTTTGCTTAACAAACACAATCAACCGAGTGCTTCATTGCTATAATAAAAAATAATTCAAATATGTAAATAAGTTGAAAAATATCAAAAAACAATCCATACTTCCATACTAATCCATACTAATATTATAAATGTGAAAGTAATTCTGTATGTCTGTCTGCCTGTCTGTCTGTCTGTTACTCTTTCACGCCTTAACTACTCAACCGATCATTATGAATTTTTGCATACACGTTGTCAGGGAACAAAGGTAATTTTCTGCAGAAGAAAAGTACTGTTCCCGAAGGGTTATCTAAAAATAAAAAATCCAACTATATATACATTTAAAAATGTGGAAATATAATATATATTTAAAATTTTTAACGTTGTTTGGTCAAGTAATTATTAACCGTCAAGTGTACTTACCTTCGGTCGTTCAAATAATAAGAACTTTAATTGCCCCTCTATCTTCATGCAAACTATTTTTGGAAAATAACGTAGAATTTTATCGTGTTTGAACAAGTGTTAAGTATTTATTGGGTGTCTATTTTTGCTTTGCGGATAAGTGAATAACCACAGTTTATAATGTCACCAGATAAAGTGTCTTTGCCATGGTAACCTCGCTGCGCATGACTCGTATAAAATCAGTCAAATATATAGAAGGCTAGGTAAAAGCGTGTTAGAATTTTTTTCTTGTTTAATTATAAAGATATAATAATATTTATTATTCATTAAGAACAGCCAGAGATTTCATAATGGGGCACTTTGAACCAATATTAAAAAATAAAATCTAAAGCAAAGAGATCTAAATATTTGTGTATTACTCCCTTAAATCTATTAGGTCGGCAGCGCTCTTGCAGCACCTGATCATAAAGATCGTTTATGATGGGTTACAAATTCGTTCGAAATAATTGTGATTTCGTGTTCATTTAAATACTCGTAAGTGTCTTCTGCATCGAATCGATCATTATTGCAGAATTTCTTTTAATGTAATTATATTCAATAAAAAACAGTTTATGTTATGTTAGCATGTTTATGTTTTTCTTAGTTTAGTACATTATGTAGATCAGTACATTATGATATTCAGACCTACCAGAACGCAAGCTTAAATGTTTATATAATATTTGAAACATAAATATATGTGATATAAAAAATGAACACCAGCCATAATTATACCTAAGTATAGTTAGCGTTTAAAACTATATTTTAATAGCACCTATATGTGTATTAATCGAAGATAACCGTACCAAGGCTTATTTAAATTTTCACAAATTCCCAGTTATATTGGTAGAGATGCGTGCCTCAAGAACTTTTCCTAATAAAAGCACCCTGTTTAGATAAATTCAAATTCATGGTTTTACTTTGGGGTTGGGGAGCGATATTAACTGGCGTTTCTTACAACTCCATTAGCATAATGTCAACATACATCAACTTTCTTTGAATGATGGTCTGTACAGAGTTTGACTTCCGTTCGTTACGTTAAGGGTAGAACCCTTGTCACCCCTTTTAACATCCTCATAACAGCCTTAGAATTATTTATTGATAGTTTTTTTTTTATGGCAAAAGTAACCATCTTATTATAGAAGACCAACGTGAAATAATAGGACAGGTTCTATTGTATTTAGGTGCGTCAGTAAGATATCAGGATGGGACGATCCATCGCTAAGCCTTCAACGCCGCCCGATTCGACGTCGGCCATTTCATCGCCGCTCGTTTTACATTTGTTAACATATGTATTTTGTTTAATATGCGTAGTATTGTAGAACGCAAAAGAATCATTACCAGATGCTTATCGTAAGAAAAAATACCTGGATTAATCTATCCTTTAAAATAATCCACCATATTTTTTGATTTCAGATAATTCAAACCGCCGAAATGGAGATCACCGCCAAGCGCCATTTTTTGGAGGCCGTTTGGGACGTCATCTACAGGAGCAGTGCATAACAATATTTTTACATGATCGACGCCCTATTGTATTCTTAAAAGTAGACTATTTGAATTACCATCACTTGTAATTGATAAATAAAAACTGTTTCTATGAAAAATACAGACACGTATTTTTTGAGCCTCGCAACTGCGTATAACCCATTAAACGGGCAGACGACATTCCATCTATCTATACAGTCATACTTTGGTATAAAAATACAGATGTATAACAACCACCTAATCTATGTAGATATAAATATAATATATTATATTAGAATACAACAGTTTTTCCCACGCCCACTAACAAGACTACCTATTGTGTTTAATGGGGAATGTCAATATTAATTATCTATTGCCAATTGTCATAGTGTTTGACGTCACGAGCATAGACAAGCGGTGACACTGCTAGGTGTTAATATGGACGTACCGTAAACCCATTCCGCGTATTAAATCTTCGTAAAATTCCACTTAGCTATTAGGCAATCATAACACAAATATGACTAAATTAGCTCTCAACAATACCTGCAATTCAATGGTTTACTCGTCTTACACGTACCTAACAAAGAAATAGTGTATCCTATATGTTGTTTGATTAAAAAAAAATATAAAACCAAACAAAACTAAGTCACATATGAGTTAGCTGCATGTTAGAGTGGGACAAGCAGGTTCGTTGTATTAAAAGGTTTATCTACCTACGAATATGTACTTCTTTCTTTTGTTTGTAATTCTCTAAATTTATGTTATTGTTGACAACTCAGGTGTACGGTACAAACTGAATTGAGTTTGTAGTACACCTAAACTGTGTACCACCAATTGTTTTTTTTTTTTTGTATGTAAATAAAAAAAACATAACATTTTTTGCTGTTCTTGGGCAATTAAAGTGACTAATGATTTTTTTAATCGAGCAATTAATCAATGATAAAGTTTCTCAAGAACTTCATGAAATATTTTCTTATTGTAAGACTAAAAATGAAGCGGAGAATGCTTGGTAAAAGTAATTTTAGCTAGAAAATGTATAAAAACGCAGGTGTTTTATCCGCAATGAAGCCATAATGACAGGCGTTTAGCTCCGAGAGAGCGCTTAGTGCTGGCAAAGAAGGCATTTACACAGAAAAAGTTATTTCAAAAGGATCTCCATCTTTTTCATCATTGCTCTCTCCTTAATAACGTCTTCACTTCTTCATAAATAACTACCAACTCGCCCCCGCCCTCGCACGGATGCATATTTTTTTGTAGTAGGTAAGTTTTCTTCATATAATCTACATTCCCAACCGAGAGTAACTGTAATATGCATATGTATGTAAATATGTATAATTTTTTGCAAATTACGAGTATACTTATACAAACCTTCCTCGTTTACCGCTATCGCTCTTTCTACTAGTGAAAATCATATTAAAATTGTGGATACATATTTCTGATTATGAAAGATCAGAAATATGTATAAAAGATATATTATATTAACTCTAATTATTTTCATATTCTGAAAATTTTAAAGAGTAGTATTTTTCTATATGAAAAGTACACCCTATATCATTTTCTGCATCTCTGACGAGTTTACAAAATTTCATGATATTTGGCTGAGTAGTTAATACGTGTAAGAGTCAAAAACCAACAAACTCACTATTGCATTTATTATATTAGTTATTATAAAGAAACTGGTTAGAAAGAGTTTTTCGCGACGGTATTCCTACTAATATTTTATTTACAAATATATAAATAGATAATTGTGAAAAATTATTTCGACAATAAAATAGTAAAGACACCGGTAGGTATATAATATTTCAGAAAAATATTATTGCAAATTTCAATTTAATGACAACCCAAAATAAAATTTCACGGAGTAACCCAACTCGTCCCTTGCATAAGAGTATTTCGACGAATACGCATAAAAATATTTTATACCTTAGCTATCATAATGTAAAAATCCCGCAACGTTTTGTGAAACAATATTAAATATTCCACATACAGTAAGAACGTTCGCTGCGCACTGAAAAAATACATTACATTCACGTATGTAACTCTATTGTTCTATTTTTTAGCGTTTCCTTCCTACTTGTTCTATGTGCTATATCTCATAAAAAGACAAATTATAGATGGGGTTTTCCTATCTAACCTAGCAGGAAAATGTTTCTTAATTAACTATATTAATTTTAAATTTAGTTGACTGGTTTATATAAAGGGAAGTCTACCGTACAAGTACCTACTCATAGTATGTAAATTGAACAAGATACAAGTACGAGTATTGGCCGTAATTATAATGTCATATTGGAGTCGACACCGTTTAGCGAAGTTCGTTTATATTTTTAAGCTTTTCAGTCTTCTCCTACATCTACAGATTGTGTAAAGCAGAAAGCATAATTATTGATAAAAAAAATTTAACTAAAAATATCCAGAGATAATTATGACGATTTTCTTTGTGTTATACAAAGTTATTCAAAGGCTTTATTGGACGAAATGTCAAATGAAAACTGTTATTTTATCAGTTTTAATTTATCAGATACTTTTATCAGTTTTTTGTTATTTTATCAATTATAATATAATGTAATTATAGGAAAGTTGAATTGATTACAATATTGATATTAGGCCAAAGTCAAAAATTTATTTTATTAGGTTTGTATAAAGTAAAAACACAAACAAAACGACATATTCCATCGTATTCAATCGTAATAATACATACCTATATCAATAATTAAAATAACAAGGAATAAAATGCGAGTGCAGTAAACAGCTCATTACTAACTTGGCGATCGATTCCAGTAAGTATATAAAGAACTGTTCGCCGCGCCGCCGTGTCATTTTGAAAATTGTAAGATCTATCGAGCGAGGAAATCTGTCACAGGCTTGAATTAAAGTTCAATTTAAACCATTTAATGATAATTTTAAATGTCTCATTAATTAATTTTAAATAAATGTCCGACTGCTACGTTTAAGGTAACACTAAGAAATATACACGAAACTATTCGGTATCTATTCATTAATTATTTCTGTTAGTTAGCCCACATCGCATTACATTTAAAACTCATTAGATAAATTGGCGATAAAACCACCTAATACAGTAGTTTCTACACATATATCACTTTATTGTTACCAAATAAAAAAAAAAGTTTATGATTGAAATGTACCTAGGTATACCTAATGCACCAAGAAACAATATTCAGTTTGGATTTCTAAACAGAGAATCTAATAAAATATAATAAGTCTGTTAGCGCAACATGTTTCCACGAAATGGCGAAGAATAGCCAGAATATTGAACCGATATTTTCCTATATTTGATATGTTAGCTATGTAGGAAAATTAGAAAAATAGTAATAGTAAAACACACTTCGAAAAGCCAAAATAAAGGAATTTTTTTCTTTATAAAACACGAAATATATTTCAAAATAATTAAATAATAAAAAGCACAAGGGAATTTTCTTCTGTTATACTGGAAGACGTGTGCTCTTATTCGAATATGTGATTTTATAAGTAAAGCTTAATATTTCTTACCTTGAGTGAAGCCATATCGGACACAGAGCGATGCGTTTGAATAGTCTCGAGCTGGTCTAGACACCAATCCAGTTCTTCCACAGTTTCAAGTGCTAGCTTCATGTAGGCTTCATCTGGAACAAACAAAACAAATATATTGATTTTCCTCAAAATATAGGTAGCAACAAAGTTATAACCACGAATATAATTGATTTAATCAGTCAATACTGAAGGGTTGTTCAGAACAGACAGTCACGGTCAGTTTCGGCGACTACTTCATAAAAACTTAGCAGGTTTTATTATACATAATAAACTTTCGGTGAAAATTTATCTAACTGATGGTGAAAACCGCATCAAAATCCGTCGCGTGGTTTAGGAGTTAGCGAATATACAATCAGATAGACGTGGAAAGCGACTTCAACTTACACTATGTAGGGATAATAAAATTTATATCTTTTCGTGTTTTAAGAGGCCACTTTCCAGCGCAGCTTACCAATTCCATACTACGTAATTCCATGATTACTCTTTAGTTATTGGTTGGTCGTAGCAATACATAAAAAAACAAGACATTTCTAAGACATAATATGAAAGTTTGTATCGAAACAAAAAACTAAAATTAATTTTATATCTAGTACAATTCATTTCCAAAATGTGCAGAATTTGTGACATTCTCGCGGGTTGAATTCTTGTAATTACTGGACTAAAAGCCAATAATGTTTTTCAATGAAAATGTCTTGTCTTCGGTTATTCGCATTATAGTAAGTTGAGACAGCGAATTCTCCAAAATACCTATTACTGAGTTCCCACGCTCGTACAGCGCCACCTTAACGATGTAATTTCTGCATACCAAACAAATATTCTAAATATAGTATGTAGCTGAAGTTATTAACGTGTTATTTTGCTGGCTAAGTAGCGAATACCTTGAGTGTTTGAATGCCGTCAAAGTACTGTGAAAATAATTTATTATTAGATTTGGTTGGCTGACCGGTCTATGAGTAACCGTCTGGTAGGCCAAGGGCCGCTTTTGCATCAATAGTAGCCTTGCACTTGTATTGCATACACACAATATTTTCGGACATTTTTTGTATCTGAGAATGGACCAGTGACCTTGTTAACATAAGTAGGAACTTGTACAAATTGTTTTTTTTTAAATTATTTTTAATGTATACACATGGCTCGTCTACGATTTTATTTTATGTATAGATATAGATATAAATAAAGGGTTTAGTAGTGGTTTCGCACAATTTTGTTTCGTACGAATTGTGCATAGAACTGACTTTAAAAATAAATATATTTTTAGCCGTTGTCTAGCACATTTGGTTTTTATAGAAGAAAAAAAATGTAAGTACTGTCGTGTACGACAATGAAATAGGTAAAGTAGGTAAATTGAAATATAAATAAATTACTATTTTAAAAAACATGTAAAATTTAGATATTAGTGCGTTTATGATAAGTTCGCGTTTCCAACTTATGTTTCAGAATTGCTGTACAAAATCTCAGAAGCTCAATATTTATTCTAATAATATTGTCAAAAGTGCTCGAATACCTCGATTTTTATTTAATATTCTCACGGCGAGAAAGACGTTGGAGTGACCCTTATGTAGAGTGCGTACCAATTTTAAATCAAATTAGAACAGAAAATTTATTATGACAATCTGCTGCCAATATTTCTTCTTAATAAGGTAGTACGTACCATAGAAGCATTTATTTTTGTATTTGTATTTTTAAAAGACATTAACTTTTAGGTACACAGGTACAGGTAGCTTTTCAAAATGTTCCCATTACCATCTAACCATAAAAATTATAGAATAAGAAAATAGAAATGTGTGCTGTTCTGTTTCGGTATGTGAGTATTGGTTTCGAAATTTATTCCCCTATACATGTTGTACTTTATACCTCGTACTTTACTCACTCTAAGGTAAGACATTTGAATTTCCCACAGGAGACGCCATTGTTTATAAGCTACTGAAATCACCTATCATCAAGTGGACCGTCAGCCTGCCTGTCACCCATTATCATAAAAATACATGTTTACTTTAACTTGATAATGTCTAACCTTGATGAATCTAGCTAAGATAGAATCGAAACCACGATATCTCGATACTGAGATTCTGGGAATTAAGACAAAGATTGTAATATACACTATCTCATTATATAAGAATGTGAAATAGTACTCACTTAGTCTAAGTAATTGGTAAATCAATCTACATGAGGTGGCGTAATTTTCGTAGTAATCTGATTTGTTAAAGGGGTGTATTCTGAGTATACCTAATCGCGGATTTGAGACGCCCGAGGGTCAGTGGCGCCACTATCGCAAAAAACGCGTTTCATTCAATATTACGCAAAAAACTAAAAATCTTTTCTCTTATAAATTAAATTTCCTAAAATTTTTATTCAAAACTTTTTTTTCTGGCAGCAATATTTTCCGAGTAATTTTTGAAATACACAATACAATACAATACAATACAATACAATACAATTGTAACTTATTTTACATTAAAAAAAAAATAATGAAAATGTATTACCTAAGATAAGATTTAATAAACAAATTTAACTACTCTAAAGGCTATATATAACACTTTACGTTTCAATAACACACAAAAATAAATGGCGCTTTCAAACAACCTATAATGTATCCATGTGCTAATAATTTATGTACGAAGTTTGTTATGCAAACAATGCGTTTATGGTTAGCCTTGAAAAAGTATTTGTGTATCGTAAATACTGTTTTTGTTACAACAGCACTCATGCACATATTGTGTTCGGCGTAATTTGATCTAATAGTCAATAGTGAAAAGTTTTGCCTTTTCACTACCAGATCCAATCAGATATACTAAGATCTTTTAAGATACTAGAATTTTACATAGTAGTAGTTAAAATATGACAATTAAAAAGAATTCAGAATTTTGAAATCTATGCTAATATTATAAAGAGAGAAGATTTGTATCTTTGTATTTTTGTTTGTAACGAATAAACTCAAACACTCTAATGGACTTAAAATTCTTTCACCTATAGAAAGCTAAGTACATTATCATCGAGTAACATAGGCCATATTTTAAAAAGTTACGCGGGCGAAGTCGCGTTTAAAAAAAATAAAGTAAGTTTTATTGCTTTATATTAATAACTTAGATATTAGGCAAAACGATAATTAAAATATCATTTATCTTTTGTAAACAAAGGACAGTCTCTGTTCATTTATTTTGTGTATTTCAGATTTTCCTATTCGTTTCAAAGGCTTTGCCTTAAAACAAGTGTAGTTAATAATGTGATCAGATCAATAATTTATAAAGAGTCTTTATCTAACCTTACAGTAATTAATTAATGAAAGCTTAAAATCCACTTTTTTGTATTGACATCAAAACGAACTGAGGCGCAAACTCGTATCTCTGAAGCTTTACCAATAAATTCTGATAAGGATATTACTTCTGTAATAAGACATCAACATCGCCTCTGGGGCATGTCATTTGACAGCATTAACAAACAAAAGGTTGTAGGCGGTAATGAGGTTCCTTGAGGAATAAAGCTTTGTAATTACTTGTAAAGGTTAGGGGCGGTTTCGTATTTAAATGCCTACTGTACCTATATACAATTTTATGTTAGATATAAAGTTATTTATTTAAGAAAACCTTCAGACAGTATACTCATTATAAAAGATGAACGGGATAAAATTGAGACGAAACTACAAACTATGTTTTTAACTAGCTGTGCCCGCGACTTCGTACGCGTGGTTATAGAATAGAATTTCGCGTATTATTTCAATTAACTTTTTTATTAGTAAACCGATTGGAATGAAACTTAGGTACACTAAATGTTGTCGGAAGCTTACAATAGATACTTTAGTGAAAATCAGATTCAATTCGGTTAAGCCGTTACTGAGATTAGCGTGCCCAAAGAAATTTACAAACAGACAAAAATTATAAAAACAATTTTTTTTTTCACCTCGGTAAAACGAGTAAGGTACAACGTGTTATACAAATAATTGTTATTTTTTTTCTAAATATTTAATTCACCTATATACACGAGTCGTTTACGAATATACATATATATATTGATGATTGATTATTAATAGTAGCATCAGGATCAGGTAGCACAACGCCTCATATCAACAACTTCATTGCACTCCCCAGACAAGGCGGCTTATCAAAAACCGTAGACACTGCACGGCAATATTTACCAAAAGAGTTCAAAAGTCACAATATATCTGTTGTGTGACGCACGTACTAAGTAAATCACGATGGCCGACCGTGCTCTATAGAGCAACAAACAATGTACAATCAACAGAAGGTCACTTTATCGAGACCTGGGTGGCTTCGACTGAACATCTCTCGAAATAGTGTTAACATTAGATATGATTACATAAAACTGATAAAGCGTTGGTATGCGGAACCAAAACTACACAATTTTATCAATATTGATGATTTCCACAGAGTAAAGTATCGCCGCGCCGCCGCCGCTACTAGACATGGACAACGCTTTCCGTATGTACACCCATACACCCTCTGGTTATCGTTTATTCACACGAGTACAATTACGCTTATGCATTGTTTAGGTTTTGTGTTTTAAGACAATGTCGACTCGCATTTTTTAAAGTTTAAAATTGCATATAATTACATACTTGTGAACAACACAAGAATTTTGCTTATTCACGTCTTTACTTTGATTATGCATTACACCATGTGACAGCACAATGAGGCATTTCTATCGCTTTTTTTGGAAATGTTTACTCATCAATGGGCAAATAGAAAATGTCGGCCAAAAATGAGTGGTTACAAAAATGAGACGGGCTGCCTAAATGACCTTCCACTACTGAAATCCATATAAATTAGTTAAATTTACTGTATATTACAATTGAAATTCATTTATGAAGACTAAGTATGTGAAACATATTAACACTTTTAGGGTTATTAATCTTGAGAACGTTAGCACCAAGCGCAATTTTACATGTGATACATAAAAACTGCAATTCTGTGAAAATAACGTAGTAAAAATATTAATTCTAAACATGAAAATGCGAAATATTCGAGAGCAACAAAGAGTGTTACACACAGAGATATAAATCCTTTGCCGAAGGATAATAAAGGTTCAACAAAAGGGAGTTCAAAGAAAAAAAAAGATGCAATTATAGTAAAGAGGTCGCTCAAAAACCGGCTATATAAAGGTTTTATTTTCTTCATCCTATCGTATTTAACTTTCAAACTCTCTTCTCTATTCACACTTGGGGCAACAAACATTTTAATTGTGCTCATATGAATTTCGTTGAGCATAAGTTATGTTGGTTTGTTTATGCTTCAAAAACTCGAAAACTAGCCGACGGATTGACTTGAAATTTTTACATAACATTGCACATAAATAGACGAATAATCATATATATTTTTTCCCCAAAATTCCAACGGAAACCGATTTTTTCATAAAAAAAATTATAATAATTTTCAAACGTTAACCATTGTTACGGCAACTGTGGAACGTTACTGACTGAGCCACAAGCCACAGCGAAGCGTGCCCGGGTTCAGATAGTATTAAATAAATATCTTATTTAATTTATTATACGTCTTTAAATTGTCTTCCACTATGGGAGGCAATCCAGAAAAGCGATGATAACAAAACATACGGTTTGATTTTGTAGCTACGTATAATCTACATCCTATCAACATCATCTACATCAAAAATTTGTCAACTCGATAGCTAAAAGGTCAAATAATCGTTTGGTATATAATTATATTATTATATAATTATATTATATACCAAACATCGATGTATACCAAACGCATCGATGACCAAACGATTCTTTGTGATGTAAAAGACACAACCGTGTCCACGACACAGCCAGAGCCACACCCCATTTTTTGTCTTGTTCTGATAACCACACATAACTAAAATTATCAACATAAATATTTGCAATAATATTTGTAAAAATTACAATAAAATAATTGAAAATTTACAGTTGACTAGCAGTTTAGCTTTAAACAGAATAAAAATAAAAAGAATAATAAATATTTATTAAATTATGTTGCAAGTTGCAACATGATTTAAATGCAAGTTAAACTTTGATACATTTGCAATATCATAAACACGAGAGATCATCACAAGCATCATGTATCACTCGTGTTTATTGAGAAATTATAGTGTAAACAATCATTACAAAACCATGTTGAACACGAGCTATGCACACATGAGCTCGGACTTTCGTTTGCGAACATCGTAATATCATTAAAAGATTTTTCTCGGGACAGATTACTCATGTTGTATTCACAGTAGATGTATGAATTTTCCTCATTGCAACTTTTCTCATAAATCCTAGGCATGTATAACTAGCTACCTATTAAAACTAACCTACCTATTATTGCCTATCTAGATAGTAATAAAACAACTTATGTGAATTCTGTATAATTTGGGCGATTTATATTATTTTGTTGAATGACTGATATTATTAGTGGCCCTATGTTCATAACTATATCTTATACTCATTTTGTCCGTTATTTATTATCCTATTAGGGTTTGTAACAAACAGGGTTTTCTTGAAACTATTATTGTTTTTACAGGTGACGTCCTATCTACTATTAACAGGTATCCGTAAAAAAAAAACAAACAATAAAAAAATGCTTAAACGATAGCTCAAAGACACAATTTTTAAGGAGGAAAACTCGTAAAATATGTCTGGAACTATTATTTGTTCGTAGTCTAGAACAATAAATTAAAAATGTTTCTGATAGACGTTGGCCATCCAGTATATAATTGCATGATTTTCTTTAAAAGAAAATAACTTTTTTATTATGAAAGCGTTTTAAGGTTAAATAATTATGATCTTGACATTATTTTGAACATTTTGTAATTTATTTTAATTTGGGACAATTTACATTGAAAAAACTTAACAAATCAGGACTGATCGCAATCGGAGTTTTTTTTTATTTACTAGCGACCCGCTGGCGGCTTTGCCAGGGATGCAATTTTTTTTATATACACATAATTTATTCGTTTATTGCTCTTCATTAGTAAAAACCGTATCAAAATCCGTTGGCGATATTTGCGTCTTCTGGGGTTCACAGCATAAAATTGTGCATGTGTCCTTCAAAATTTTCAAATAGTGTAAGGTAGTTGGTTTCCTCGTAATACAGCTATTATAACTGCTATTCCACACTTCAATTTATCAATTCTTGGATATTCAAGTCAACATATAGAAGTACCACATAAAACGATAAATTGTTAATAAAAATAAAATTAAAAATGTAGAAATTAATAGTACAAACAAATGGTACTAGAGGAACTACGTCGTACTGTTAATATCAAAATATCACTAATACCATTAGTGGTACTGGCGATACAAAGTATTATCACCAGTACTATAAATGGTACAGTCCAATGGTACTAGAGCACTACATCATATTATCTAATAGAGCGTTGCTTATTTACACAAAACAAAAAAACATTTAGAATTACACGAGTAAAAGCAAAAACATATAGATCATGGCTACGGCCTCGAACAGTTGAAGAATTTAGAGCAATCTAAATTAGCTACCGCTTTTCAATTAAAGAAATTAGGCGTATCGTGTTAAGACAGCGCACTAAGTATGCGGTATATCGTGCACAAACCGACGTATAAAAAAAATTCAACTTTAATATAAATACGTGTAGGTGGTAATCTTATCAGTTGGCATAACGAAATATCACGTTCAATGATTAAGAAAAGTTTCAAAATGATAAATACTCGTATGATCAGACAGATTTATCAAGAGCGATAAAAACATTTCTTCGCGATAAACAATTGCGTTGTTGAATTCCGATTCGAGGAATTCAAAAGCAATGTAAGGTAAGGTAGGTACAATAGAAACATCCTATATTATTATTATTATTTATTTAACCAGCGCCTCAATGCAAATTATATGCACAAACCTGAATCGTTTATCACTTTTTCTATTAGTTAAAAACCCCATCAAAACCAGTTGAGTGGTTTAGAATAAGATAGCGAAGAAAGAGATAGAGGCGACTAGCTGGTGTCCGCGACTTCATATCCTCGTTAATATAACAATAATAATATCTTCACACATTCCAAACAGCACCATCTAGTTCCACAGTAAGCAACTAAATGCTTGTGTTATAGATACCAGATAGTTGATATAATACATAGATTACTTTTTATTTGTAAATATACATTTTTTTTAACACATAAACATTTGCCCCTAGCGGAAAAATAAAAACAAAATATAATATGAGTAATATATACCTTAACTAGTTGGTGCCCGCGACTTCACCCGCGTTGAAAATTATATAATAAAACCTTCCTTGAAAACCGCTCTATCCATTAGTGAAAACAGCATGAAAATCGGTGTAGTAGTTTTTGAGTTTATATTGTCAGAGAAAAATGTTGATTTACTCAAATTTACTTTTTCACAGTATTATTTTTAATTAAAACAATATTGAAAATTACTTTAGAGTATCTACGATTCCGTAAAGTCTGTGAGTGGTACGATGGACGAAGTTTAGACGCCGCGTTTGAAACGCTCGTTTATTGTAGCTCGCCCAGTGACCTAAATTTCGAGTTTTCCTAGAAGTGAGTGCGGAGTGACATCAAGCGTAAACATTCCGAATTCTCACATACAGAGTAAGAAACTTTGCCACTCATTAGTATCCGTCATATACTCAATCTCTGCTGTTTAGAAAAAAAAAAAATGTTTTTAACTATTCCTTGAATAATTTCATTTTTTTGCCTTAAACCCGTTGGGACTCGTCGCTTCGTTAAAATTAATACAAAACATAACATTTTAACTGTATAATTTTATTTATGCGAGGTTTTAAAATCACGTAATAAAACATGTCATATATTATAACCTACGAGGATAACTTTCTCTAACAGATTTGGTAAAACTGACTCAATAAGAGCCATTATTCAAATTCCTAAAATAAGTGAAGAATTTCTGGTGACTAAAGTGGATTCTACTTATTTTACAGTAACAAGTTAGCTGGAATTGACCACAATACAAAGTGACAATCATCGAGTCACGATTTAAACAAAGGTTTTCCGATATTATTCCACTTTGGTTTTTCTTTGGTAGAGCGTAAATATATTTATTTGACCTATGTAAATTAATATATATTAATTAAATAAGTACAAGAAATAAATATATATAATATTATATTATAAAATAAGAATTATAAGTAAAAAAGAATTATAAATATTATATATATTTTTTAAATAAATACAGAATCCGTTATCACAATTTTCAGTTAAACATATATATTTTTAATTATTAACTCCATTAAAACATAAAGCGCCAAAGTAATAAATACAAAATACAAGTTTTTAAAATGTAATAAAGATTTCAAACAGCTGTTGAACATGCTTACCGTAAACATATCAGAATATGTAGTTATACTAATTCTTCTTGAGATTGCTCTCTAATAAAAGTACGCTAATAAACCCACATCAATTTTCATTAGGTTAAGATGGTATAAAAGGAAATCATAGGAGTAAGTGGGAAATGAAATATAAATAACTAGCTGGTGCCCGCGACCCGCGTTGAACGATGAAAGGTACCCTATGTCCTTTCTGGTGCCCAGACAACGTGTATGCAAAATGTCATGGTGATCGGTTCAGTAGTTTTTGCGTGAAAGAGTTACAAACATCCATACATCCAAACATACTTTCGCATTTATCATCCAAACATATTTTTCGCATTTATATTAGTACGGATTTCTTATATATATATATATATATATATAGTAGGTACTCGTATGTATTTAATGAACGTGGTCAGACAGTATTACTGCAACTAAATGTTCCTTGTTCTATAATACATAAATGTACTTCAGAGTAGGTCTTTTAAGTATATACTTCATAGTAATTAGTTATAGTTAGTTCATATTAATGATATTATTTTGATTAGTAAGGTTCTCTTATAGTTTGAAAATTTATTTTTAGCCCCCGACGATCAAATATGAACTACTTTCAGGTGCATATTAAGCGCAGTATTACTATATCATAATCCTAAGGTAAAGATTGAAAAACCTGGTTGTTATGCGACATTAATTACTTTACAAAATTAAGTTAAGCATAAGTATTTATATAAATGTGTTTAAAATAAAAGCTTTGATAAATATATAAACTGACTCACTGGGAATCTTGACTTGAGCCTACATAACACACAAATACACAAAGGTATCTTTGTAAATCTTGAGCACATATTACACATAATACAAAAGACTGAATTTTAAGCGGGTTGAGAGTGAATAACACGGTACTACATGTGGAAAATCCAGGACAATCCATACAAAATCAACGCTTTGGATATGAGTAACGGTTATTAGGCAGCGTACTATTTGGAGTTTCCCAAAACAATTCTAGTAATTCAATAATGATGACGAATTTGACTTTCAAATAGATACCTAACCGAGTTAAGTTAAGTTTCCTAAGTTCTTTGGCAACCCTGTATCTCTATTCCTAAACGATAGATACGTTTTTTCAAAGCAGTGCGTTCTCATTGAGGATATTCTTTGAAACTTTGGATTTATCTTTCCCAGTTACGAGGTTTACAGCTGGTTTTCTAAACAATAGTTCTGGCATCCCTTACTCACTCACCGAAACCGAACTAGGATATTCTTCGTAGCTTTGGATTTATTTCTTAATAAATTATACCTGTGAACAGATAAATTAATTTTGATATAAGTTGGCACACAAAATAGATAATATAATGCATCATTTTTATGGACAATGTAAAGCTCGTGAGATAATATAGTTCAATTTTAATATTATTTTAACAAAACTTTAAATCAGAAGTTTTAAAGAGATTGCGAGAGCAGAGCAGATTGAAAGTAAAAATCCAAATAATATGTACTTAACTCGTTTATTAGGCTAATAATGTTTAGTAGGCTGAGTCTAGTATGAGTTTAGGCTTAAGGGCTAATTACTATGACTAAGCAGAGGCCACAAGTAGAACGGAAAAATTGGTAATCGTAATTATAAAGACTCGTAAAAAGACAGGTAAACCATGTGATGTTTATTTACATCGGCGTCAAAACATTCCTTATCTCTTTTATTAGCGGATTATTCGATATTGCTTATCACTGGAGTTAATCAACAGCAGTAGAGGCGAAATTTTTTTCAGAGAACTTTTACAAATTTCTGCTAGCCAAATGTAAACAAAACCGCCCATTCGAACGAGGAAAATCAAGGTGAATTATATTATATAAGGTAATAAATATGGCAGAAACATCCGCACGTTATTGGGTATGCTTAAGCTTGGGTTTTATCTATACATTAATTAAAAATCAGGCCCGTTCCACCGATCCCTACTAAGTTATCCTCACTGGTAGGTTATAAGTGGATTTTTTTCCACTTATCCCCATTTCAAATATGAGAAGCGTAGTACATGTTTTATGTAAAGGTTGCATCGCCTATAACACAACCAGCACCATTGGGGTTGCAAATGCTCAGAAGCAAATGCTCTTATTTAACAGTATCATCTTTATAACTGTATAACACTATGTGCCCTTTTTTTAACGTCCCAAAAAAAATGCTCGTGGATACTCGGCAGCGTAGGGGACGTTGCAAGGTTATCCTGGACTCCTACCGGCTAAAACCCGATCGATAGATAGCCCTTGCACTACCAAAGATTGATTAAACTCTTTAATAATTATCAAGAGAAAGGTAGAAAAAAAAAATGGAAAATTTGAATATTATGGCTCTTCAAACACAAAAGTTTTTGTTAAAACCTGTTTAATATTTTTGTGTACACATCTACGTTATTAATTATTCGACTCTCGGATTTTAACTGTTTACTTTATCATCATATCCTCACACCTGTGTCCTTCTGGGTTGAACAGAGACAGACAGCTAATTACGGACATAATTCATCGGATATTACATTATTTTCAGCTGTTTTGTAAACGACCTTTGGTAACTACCGGCAAGCCGCCACATTATGACTAGGATACTAAATTAATCTAAATTAAATCTAGATAAACATTAAAAAAGGGATATCTTGTATATTAGTGGTATCAAGTGGTAATGGCGTTAAAATATTTTAAGTATTTTTTAAAGAGCACAAGTATATTATGATACAATAAATAAGAAAAGGAACAAGGGTCGGTAAACTATGGAATGTAGATAATAACGCAATATTAGAGGCGTATAAAATAAAGCAAATGTAATATTTGAATATTGTTTTAACCAAATTCCAACATGGAGAATAAAAATAGAATGGTTTTCTTATTTTAGCTGATACAATACAAAAAGTTGACTTAGAATTGGAGAAAATTGGAGTGGTCGACGCAAAGCTTTCCATGCTAAGGGATCAAAATCAGTCACGGTTACTTAAGTGTATATAAAACAAAGTTGGGTTATTTACACCATTTATAACAATCCATTAATGGATTAAAACGGAATTAAAAGCTGAATCTAATCTATTAATGGATTTTAATAATGGATTAAAGTAGAATAGAGCTTTATAACTCGAGAACAAATTTTTATATGATCTTTGATTTGTTGAATTTGTCTCCGCCCCGAATAGCTGAATAACTCAACGAATTACTCGTAACACATCGAAAATATTTACAAAAAAAATCTCATACATTTTGTATGTGCGAAGGGCCTCAATGTTTCGTTACAATGAAAACATTCTATCGCGTTCTATAATTTCTATTAATCGCATGTTATCTCTCAACATTATGTACACATATAATTATACTAATTAATCTTCACGGGTCACCTTCTACACTTTGTGTATAATATTTATAAGCAAATGCTACCGTGTAACAGATTAAAGACTTTATAACTTTTACAGATAAGACAACATTAAATAAATATTGAATGTGATTTCCTGTTACAACAATGTGAACATATTGCCGCCAGACGTGACTGTTTACAAGTCAATATTCTTCGAATACTATTAATAAGTAATATCTAGCAATCAGTTATTGATAAAGTTGTAAACACTACACTTATCACCGCCCACCTTAAATTAAATATAGGCACTTGATATCTATCAACATGTGTGATGAATATATCAATATGTGTCAAGTAAGTAAGACAGATCCATATTTATTATATTCTATTTAAAGAGACTTATTGGTCTGTTATTAAATGAAAATCTATATAAATTAAAATGAATCACTAATTGCTTGCTATTGCTAAGCGCATAATGCAACAATGGCTAGAGCAATTCGGCTATTATCATTTTATTCCTTTTCTTATGAAGAGATATTATAAATTGGACATCCGTGCGAAAGAGGGGGCGGGGCGGTTAACTAGTATATTATCAATAAAAAATACTTTTTATTGCTTAAAATACATTACTCAAGAATTAAAAATTTCACACAAGTATATACAAAAGTCCGGCCACGTATGGATTTTTTTTGAAAATTATATACAAAAACCTTATTTGATTAAAGCTCTTTCCATTAGTGAAAACTGCATCAAAACCTATTCCGTGGTTTTGGAGGATTTTGGAGTTAGCAGATAGATAAAAGCGGTCAGCGACTTATGTATTTATACTATGAAAGGATACGCAATGTTTTATGAAGTGGCAAAGGCAAATAAGTAGTTTTCAGTTTATACAGTTTATATAAAGTAGTAAATACAGTTTATACTAATATTATATTATATAACAATAATAGCGTCCACTAATTAACAGTATGAGTAAATGTATGTAAGAGTTCCTATTAAGTAAGTATGTAGAAGTTTAGTTTTTACAAAAAGAGAAAATATTATTTGATAAATAAGAGTTTAAAAACCAGAGACATCCATAGACCAAGACAAGAAAAAACATCAAGAAATGGTCTTAGAGTAATTAAAAAGATTTATTATCACTGTAACGTAGACAAATGTTTACAAAGTAAAGTACACATTTTAATTTTATCCCAGAGGAAGAGTTCCACAGAAAGATTAGGGTAAATATTTAAAGATCCGCTCGGAAGTCGTTGAGTTTGTTTTTAAAGAAAAAAAATATAAAGTTCCTTGAGAGTGAGAAATATCAATGAAATTTCTCATAAATTATGAAATTTCTTATAAATTCTATAGTTTATTTTAGTATTATGCTTGATATCAAATCTAGGTAATACCACAGAGTAAGTAATATTACTACAAGTAGTAGTTATACAAGCAACGTCACATATATTGCAAGTGCGCTGTCGACCATATTAGTTTTTTAAGTATAAGAGTACACAACACAACAACACCACATGTAGTGCTGTTATTTCACGGTGGTCTTCTGTAAGGGGGTGGTTACTGCCGCCAGACAGGTTGCACAAATGACTGCTAAACGCAATATTGCTCTGCAACTACTTGCCAGATTTAGACCGGAGCCAGATTTAGGCCCTGCCTGGAATCGAACCCTGACATAGACTATGTAGACCAACTTAACCACTCGACCAAGGAGCTCGTCAAAACTACTCCTTAATTATTGACGATATAAATTATAAATTCTGGGAGATGTACTAATCTAAAGTGTAATTAAAGATTTTCTAAATATATAAGTAAATTAATATTTTATATGCATAACATACGGCGGCCAGTATTGAACATTTTTGATTTCATCTAAGTAGTAGAAAATATACAAGAAAATGCTTTAAGACAAATGCTTACCTCCCGGATTAAGATTTTTTGGTTGCGGCGTAACAGCGGTTGCCGCGCCCGATGATCTTCGGGACCTGAAAAGACATTTTAAGAAAAATTAATATACAACAGCCAAGTTTAAAATAAATTATACAATACAAAAGCAAGAGATGACACGCATTATTTTGCTA
Source organism: Synanthedon myopaeformis (assembly GCA_944738685.1). NCBI lineage: Eukaryota > Metazoa > Arthropoda > Insecta > Lepidoptera > Sesiidae > Synanthedon > Synanthedon myopaeformis. The sequence continues at coordinate 6,295,877 of OX122919.1, forward strand.
CGATTTTAGTACATTTATCGACCCGAGTAGGCTCTGAAATAAATTTTAGTTATATCTCTTGAGATCAGGTCACGTTTTGACCTCATTAAATATTCTTCATATAATTAGATTCCAATTTCTCTCGTTTCCAATTTCAAGTTACCTTCTCTTAAATCCATACAGAGTAGGTAATTTAGAAAAGTTCGCTATATAGAGAGAAATATTAAACAATTTTGCGTTATGATAATCGTTCGTATTGCTAAAGTCGTTCTCAAAATTATATGTTGCATTGAAAATTATATAAAAATTCAATCATGACCAATCAAAATTAATAAAAGAACATTTGCTTAACTTGATACAATCATTTCTAACACAAGAAAGGTAATATTTAGTCAAGAACAGCATTGCTTTTAAGTTGAAAAAATAATAATATATAAACACAAAAGTATAATTCGGACTGACTTGAACAGACTCGATTACAACAATCTGCTACTAATATTTAAACCTTAAGTTACAGCGTAGTAAAGAACAATCATTGAACAAATTTCAAGTTACCAAGCAGCCACATGAATATTTGAAGCGTACCTAATTAAAAGCAAGCAAATCGATTTATAAGTAGTATTAGAAAACCCTTTAGATGGTTATCTAAAGAGCATTTTCTCTCGTTGGAGAGGCAATTTTGTAGATGTTATTTCTATGGCTATAATTAACTATTCATTGTTTCGTATTGTTTTGTTTATAAATTTATTGTATAAGTGACGTATGTATTTAGTAGTTACTTAGTACTTAGTAACAATTTAATTTATAATTTGATACACACATCTATCAAGGCCTAATTATTTACAAGTTAATTACATATGTAATTTATCAGTGCCACTGAAGCCTACTGAAAAAGAGGAAGCAAAAATATCTCAAAGCTCTGTGATGAGATTAATATTATTTCAATGTAATCCAGCAATGGATAGAGTACGCAATCACATATAATCGAGATTAAGCCGTTGAAGTCCGCATTATGCCTCAAGGTGCCTTTTTTATTTCTATTTTCATAATTCTGTATTAAGTACTAGCTTTTGCCTCCGACTTCGTTGAAGTCCCTAATTCTTAGGCTTTAAAATATTTTGATCTATGTTTTTATCTTTGATGTTTAAATCAATTTTTCATTTCAGATAGGAATAGGAACTTTGGATGGGAAAAAGATGGGGTTTGTACGTTTTTTCGGGAAATATTTTCAATTTTTCTCTTAATAAGAACCTCAAAGTTTTTAATAGTTTTCGACGGAATGATGTCTGTCAGGTCACCTAATAATAAAATAAATACCTACATACTAAGTTACCTACTTATTGGAGATTTATGCGTGTCCTAAGCATGGGACATAATTAATTTTTTTTTGCAACCAATAGCTTTGTTCTACAAAATTGACCTGAATGGGATAACCTTATGTGACATATGACAACAAAAATCATTAACAATCATCGTTAAAGGCGTTCTGTTCTATTTGCGTCCATTGATTATGTCGAAGATTAATATAAATGCGTGCTATAAATAGTCTAGCAACACATCATCAGAGCTATAACCGTCTCAAGGTCGAGGTCCAATAGGTGACAGATGGGTTTTCTTCTAATTTACAACTACGATTATGTTCGCTACGACGCACCGAGCTGACAGCAAACAATTAACCATCTCGCTACACACAATGCATTAAGTACTACATATATATCAGCTATAAATCAGATTAGAAATCGGTGCTAGGCTAATAAAGTTTAAAAACAAGACCAGAATTCAAATTGCATACTTGTACATTGCACGATGCAGTGTGTTCTTAGCACATTTTATATGTACACTTAAAAACATGATATGTATACTAATGGAAATTATTGATATGTATGGTCTCCTCCAATATGGATAATGTTAATGCTGAAATAAGTCTTTTAACAATCATACGTCTGCTAGTTAGGATATCATACCTACCATAAATATGAGATTAAAGTTTTAAGACGTTTAAAACTTAATAAATCTTTATGCAACTATATTTATGCGAACATTACTAATGAATACATTTAGAAATTCATTTTTTATGTTCACTTGACCCTTTACTTTAAATTTAAGGGTCTTGTGGTTTTGGAATAATTGTTCCATAGATAATTTGATGGATATTATCAATTAATAATTTTCTACAATCATTTTATTTTATCGTTAACTACTTCTTTACCACCCAACGAATTTTGATACGGTTTTAACTAATGTAAAGAACGATAAACAAGGAAGATTTTTATTTAAAAAAAAAAATTGCATCAGTGCGAAGCCGAGGGGGGGCCCTAGACGGATCGATCGATGAAGGCTTCATTGAAGCATAAACATGTAGGTACTCGTAACGTAAGGTGTATGAAAAATGTATGAAATTGTTTCAACTAATGATATGCACACGCGTCAAAAATGGGTTAAAACGAGTGTTTTACGCTTATTGTCGATATTATTACTTTACTCAAGGTACTGCGTGACAACAATGGGTCGAATCCAATTAATCAAGCTTTATGTACACAAAGAAACCCTTTGTCATAATATTTGTTTAAGATACGGGGACGAGGTTAAACGACATTTCCAACTAGCAAGGAATTTTATCTACGGAAATTATTGGAAGTCTGCAAATACAATACCTTATTTACTAGACAGGTAAGATATTCGATAAAATAAAATAACACAATTCGGAAATCTCAATATCGTTGTAAACATTCCTCTATCTATCCAAATCTGGTTATTTCTTTTGCGAATAATAAGAACCTTTTTTACTTTCGTTTGTTTAAGGGTGCTTACAAATTAGACGCTCGAAGGAGTGCTACTGTGGCGCAACTGTGGCGCGATACACTTGCTTCCGTATTGTTCTATGTAAACTACTTTACTAGTTCAGACTTCTTCGCAACTACTTCGAATAGGCGCGCGCGCGTGGCACGACAGTGGCGCTGTGACAATGCTTCTAGAAATTGTATGAAAAGTCGTAGTCGCGCCTCAGTAGCACCACAGTAGCACTCCTTCGAGCGTCTAATTTGAAGGCACCCTAAGACTCTTGGCTATGTAGTTTGGCTGTTGGCTTGGAGAGGAGGCTCAATGTTGTACATAGTGTTATGGGAAGAGCTGAATGGTGTTTCTTAACAGATATTATATAAGCTCACGCCGTGAGATTGTACATATATAAAATATATTAATACAATATTGGTACATATATGTACATTTCGTTTAGAAATTGATTTTGGGGAGGGATAACCCAGAATGTTCGATTGGATTTACAACAAACATGGGTAAATATAAGTAAATGTTTGATGTACACTCGATATGCCTTCAATGTTAAACGGCGTGTAAATGAAATCTTTCATTATATTACCAAACACCTGTATATATTTGTGATAAATAAGTATATATGCTTATATGACAGAATACGATATGACAGTACACAGAAAAAGAGATGAAGCCCAAGACGCGCTGATAGAAATAGACTTAATAAAATCTCACACAATGGATCGAGTTTTTCGCCCCAATCATTACACGGATATCAATTTCTTCATATCGAACTATTGCTAATGTAATTCCTATTCCCAATTGGAATTCTATATCGAACAAAATCTATTTTAATTTTATTTATTTATTTATATTCTATTAAAGACTCACCCGCTCGCGGCTTCGCTTGGGTGCAATTTTTAATACTAGCTGACCCGGAAAACGTTGTTTTGCCATATAAAAAATTTTTTGGGGTCGGCCACACTTCACTTAGGAGTATAAAAATAGTTTACGAACTATTCTGACCTACCATTTATACACAAAAAAAGTTGTGTGTGTCAGCTCCGACACACGACTGGAGTTTACTCCTTACGAACACGATTAAAAAATTTAAATTTTCACAATTCTAACACGCCGAAAAAACAACATTGATCTGGGGAAAAAAAGTCTCACTAGTTCGGTCAAGATGGCGCAATATCTCTGTAACTTCAGATATTCTAAAATATTCAAAAAATAGAACATAACTATAACGCATAACATAACGCAGTCGTGCTCGCATTCGTGTGACAATTTTGATTTTACTCCCATAAATTTTCATACCACGGGTTTATATATATTTATAATAATAAGCAACTCGATTCTTAAGGAATAAATTTCAAAAATTTCAAAAATTCGGTCAAGCCGTTTTGGTTACAAACACTGACACGAGAATTTTATATATGTATGTTCCCGGTTTATTCCTCTTTCCATAAATGAAAACCGAATTAAGATCAATCTAGCCATTCTTGAGTTTTTAAACTATGTACACCCACAAAACACACAACAGAAGACTTTTTACTGACACTAAATCAGTGTAATATTATTTGAAGTAGATTTTTAAAAATACTTAAGGATTACCTTACACTTCGTGTGGCTGTCGAAGTAATTACCCACCGGTTCAGTGCAGGTGATTCTGTATTCATTCCCGGGATCACGACGTTTATGACAGATTATTGTAACGCACTTACAACAGATAGATTTAACAGAAGGCAATATTAAAATTTTTGAGCGGTTAAAAATTATTTACACAGTGTGGTTTTTGGTTATTTTATAAATTTAATGGTTATGTCGGGTCAGACAGAAGTTGTCCTATCGAAAGCTATTGAATTGTCAGTTATTAAACTTTGGATGGGAAAAAGAAAAATATTTTTCCGGCAAATTTCTACAACTTTCCTCTTCATAAAAACCTTCCTCGGAATTGTAAACAAAATAAAATTATCCTAATTGATCCGGCGTTCTCGAGATTTGCGCTTAGCAACACATTTAGCGATTCTTTTTTATATACATATAGATTACTAACCAGTTGGGAAAGTTAGACAAATCACTGAGAAGCTCCAATGAAATTGGTAAAATCGTTCGGAATAAGCCCCGAAAACAGATAAGCTATTCAGAATATTAATATAGAATTTAAAAATACCAAATAAAATGTATTTTAATAATGGCGCCCAACTGAAAAATGGAATATATTAATATTCATGAATTTAAATTTTCTTGTGGTAATGAATTGTGTAATTAAGAATAATTCAATCAAACCGGTCGGTGGTAATAAATATGCGCATGTTAATTTATTAAATAATAATAATAAAAGAGAGAAAGACACAAACGCATGCCCATGTATACAGTGTGGGTGGATGGTTGACAGACTATAAACGTGCAGAAGACGCGAAATAGAGACCTCAAAGTTGCCTTAAAGGATCTGTTTTTCGTTTACCTTTGAACATTGAAATACTTTTAGATCCGTCAGAGTTTATTTTACTAAAAAAGCAAAAGAAATTCTGTTTCATTTCACGAGAGATTTAGCTTTATATGCTTCAAACATTTAAAAGAAAGGTTGCATGTATTATTATTATTGACGTCATGCTCAACCTTTACATATATATCGAGTAATTATTTACAATCATTGTATATTAGCTTGTATTGTTCCGCTTTCAAATATAAATATGTATACATGTTAATGTGTAAATAATTTTTTTGTACAATAAAAAAAATATATTTTTAATTTCACTACCTTAAGTTTTAATGTAATAAAGTTAACGCAAGTAAAATTAAATTTTCCTGAAAAATAATATAAAAATAAAAGAACATCTTTTATTTAAAATGCTTATTTAGTTTTTAATGAAACAACATTGAACAAAGAAAGAGGCCATCAACCGGTCAGTAACTGTGATCGCGTGCTCATCATCAGACTATAATTTCGTCACAAAACGACGCAACATCTACGTCATACTACCCAGATACATTCAGCCATAATATCTTGACATATCCATTAATTCTAACTGTGCTCAAGAAATGTTTTTTTTTCTTCTAGATATTTTATCAAAGCTTTCACCAATAATTGATACAAATTGTACACATAACACCGTATGATGATTCATAAAAGCATTTTTCTAAAATCCTACGTTGGCACTTCATATTTATGGGTAGTTTTAAGAGTGCTCTGTTTTTTTTATTTTACTATTGAATACAAAGAAAAAATAAACAAACATACAAATAATCTGCATAAACACAGACCTTCTGTGCACAGCACTTCTGTGCACAAAAACGGGTGTATTCTATTTTCCATACTTTTCTTTTTACTCGATCGAGTAATCATTAATTTAGAAATGTTAATAATAACTCCAAAATGAAATAATAAATAAAAAGTTATAGATTGGGATATAAATAAAATTTATTCTGTGCCACCGCTTTTAAGCTTCTTTTTAACTTTATTTTATTCATGTGTATGTGTGTACAAAAATAAAATCAGAATAGAAAGCTGCAATTAATTTGGAGTTGTGCGCAAGATATCCGTAATCTTTTGTTTAACTGGCTGTGTTTGAAATATAATTAATTAGCAACAAGAATATTTCCGAGAATCGAGCTTTATACTCATGTGAATAATATCTTGTGAGCGACGTAGACAACATTAAAGACTTCATTTCCACTAATTAAGCGGTTTCGCGTTACCAATTAATTAAAGTCAGCATTGACTATTTGTGTATTTCTGTAATAATGTATATATAATTATGTAAGTAATATTCTACTAAATGTAAATATATGCTTTACTTACACTTTACCTAAAGGGTAATACACTTTAGTATGTTTTATTTAGTATTAGAATATAAAATTACTGTTTTGTCTAATGAACCACCTCATGTTAGTCGAGTTAATTTTAGTTTGAGATGACGTAACTCGGATCTTTTTAATAATTTTTATTTTATTTGTTTATTCCATGTTTATTCATATAATTTTATACCTACAAAAGTTTAAATAAAACTGATGACAGAATTAAGATCGCTCTTCCATTTGTCCAATAATTTGTCAGATTTTAAAATTCGGCGGATTCATTTTGATGTAATGACTATAAACTTTCAATTCAATCAATTAATCTAATGTAATGTAATATTATTATTTTATCTAGTGGCCATCTTACAACAGCCAACATAGTGTTAAGTTTAGATCACGTCTAATCTGTAGATAAATGAAATTTATTTATTACATCCTTACAGGCAATAGTCACACAAAATATTTATCATATTATATCATTTAAGTAGACTAATTTAGTATTAGTTCCAAAATAATAATATTAAATGAGCACAGTTGTACGCCGCATCCAATTTACGTACATCAATGCGATTCGCGGTTGACCTTGTGATTGCTCATACGCACGTGACGTAGTAATGTTTATTAACACCGATACGGATATCATTGGAATGATTGGAGATCGAGACTGACATAACTCATTGATTGTTGTACTTTAAGTATAAACTTTTTAAACTCCACCTACATTGTTGTTCTTTTTTGGAACTATATTTTCCGTCATCAAAATTTATATTTTGTCATCAACTTGTATCATCTAATTAATAGATCTGTCGGCACGAAATATCTTCATTTTCAATTAAATAAATGTGTCGCCAGGCATACCTGGCATAAATGGTAATTCATAAATTACCAAAAATTAATGTCAATATGTATCTAAAATAAGAAATGTATTATAAAAAAAATCGTAGTTTGTCCTATGAATAAAACTTTGTCCCTTAAATAATAGCTTCGTACTCAAAATAGTAGATCTTTCAGCGAATAAATCAATTATCGTCGCCAGATTGTGAGTTCTTTTTATTTGTTATTTTCTCACCAGTACAGTAGTTACATTGTATTTATTCAGTTATTAAATAATACAATTCGTTACCAATTTAACAGTTCAGTTTATAAATTTAATGAAAAAATGTTTAAAGGGCGGAGCAAATTCTACTAAAAATTTACGTAAATTATAGTTTATAATTTACGTAGTTATTACGTAATTTACCGGGTGTAAATAGACAGCTACCACAGATGTAGATATCTGATGTTATCAGGACAAACCAATTATAATGAATACAAACCTATTTATTAGATAATTGATAATATATCCCAATGATTATATGTGATTTATAATGGAATTGTTTTCATATTGTTTGGCGACTACAATTTGCTATTAACTACTATTTACTACAGATCTACTATTTTGCGGACAAAATCTATTATTTAACAAATTCAAAACTAATTAAATTAGCCACAGCTTAAATCATACCCTTCTTTTTTATACACAAGCAGAATTTATGAAATGTTTTTCCGCTGTTGACATTTATTTACTTTCGGTAATGTTATTAATTAAAGCATTCCTCATACACAGAAAAATAGAGACTTAACAATTTATGAGAATTTTTATGGTTTCTTTTACGATGTTTATTTTAAGTATTAATTCTTCGAGTAAGTATTCACAATACATAAAGTGTAAAGAATTTACAGCGTGCATTTCACCAGACGATATCTAAACGCTTAATCAGTTTTTATGATTATTTATTAATGAACGCAATCTACCTGTGAAACAGTAATTTATTCATTTAATATGTTGAAACATAAACACTTTTAACAGTTAGTCTATTTTTACCAGTGTTTCCTAAACTATGATGATGACATTCCTGAGCAGAAACACTGCAAGAAACTTAGTATCTTATACATTGTCATCTTTGCAAATTTTATATACAAATCATAGGGTTAGGTTTAGTATTATATACTAGTTATAACCTAACGTGGATTAAACTATAGGATACTTTTTAACCTTATAAAATGTTAGGTTAGGTCGTCTAAAAATATTTTTTTCATTTTTCAACGCGGACGAAGTCACGAGCACCAGCTAGTTTATTCTAAAATCGTTTTAAGAATCGGTCCTTATGCGAATAACCCGTCGGATGTACCTTGATCTATGAAAGAATTACTTATCTTATTAAGACTCGTTTTATGTACAAAAATATTATATTTAAATCTAGTATTGAGATTGTGAATATTACATTTTTTAATAAATTGACTAAAATTTTCATGTGTGGCATCATTACACATGATGCCACTAACTTCTTAAATTATTGTAACCACGCCCTGAAAATGTACTCCGTAGTGAGTGAGCATCGAGATATAGACATAACATTCCAAAAGATATCTATATTAGCCTTGATTAGTTTAATTGGAGCCCATGTACGAGTAGCAATTTGCCTGACAAATTAATTGCCGTCTAGATACGATACGTAATCATTTGTTTAAACTATACCCTAATAAATAACGTATAGTTTAAGCTTTCTTGGAATTGCTATAAAGTTATTTTGTAACTGCGATTTCTGGTTTTATTATTTCATCCAAAATATACTTAAGAGGTCAACCTCCTTACCCCGTGAAACCACACGAATCTTCACTTTATTTTCAATTAGTAGTAAACCTTATATAATTAAAATTATTAATAAGTTATTTGGTATCTACAAATGCGTCCAATGACCCCTATTTAAATTGATAAGGTATTTTTATCCTGTGTGTCTATAAAAACTTTATCAAAATATTGTTCATGAACATAAAAGTTGCAATTCTTTGGTGCAGCTATTTCGAAATGCTATAACATCCGCTGGCTACACCAAACTATTGCAAACTTTTATTATACTTACTACTCAGCTTCTCTCAGGTCACATCATGTTTTACTTTCTAAAATGTTCTTTATACGCATTTGGTGCTATGAAATTTAAACAAAATAGTTTGTTTGGTGCGATAGAAGCCATAAGTATTAATATATACATTGTACAATATTCTTCTAATCAAGATTAAGTTCAAGTAATATGTAACCATTTAGTTAGACTTAGATTAGACTACAAATAGATTTAGCTTTTTAGTGGTTTAGTTTCAATATTTTTAAATCAACATTTAGTTGTACTGTAGTTGTACCATCACTAGTTATAATGTATATAGTTAGTTAATTTACTTACTTTGTGACGGGCACATTGGTGAGACATAGGAAGTTGTTGCGGACACTGCGCAAACTGGCCAGCACCTGAGCGAATGGCGTTACTATCAAATCTTCACCGTGACTGTGAACAAAAATACAAAAATATTATTAATATGTTACTAATAATGTATGCTGTCTGTATGTATGTAATTTAAGACATTTTACTGATCTGTATTTATAAAACATAAAAAAAACAAAAAGCAATATAACTAAGTCTGACTGAACACAAAAGAAATAGGTAAGTTCGAACAAATATGTTTTAAAGAAATAGTAATTTATTAGTAGTATATTATTATTTTAATTAGCTTTTAAATTAATATAATAATAACCAACACAATACCTAATTAACACACAAAATGGGTTTACGTAAACGCAATCGAGAGAGTGTCCCTTGAATATTACATACGGGATACGCCTAGTCCGTGACGGGTTGATTTATTCTCATCGGAGTTGTTCAAAGTTTGATTGGCATTTGAGACCAGATGGTTTCAAAGTTTATTAGAGCCCGTCGAACCCATTTTGTGTTAAGTTGAAACTCTGCTTAAGTAAGCATTCTGTAAACAATTTAAGCCAATAGAAATTAGACCTTTAAAAAAATTGTATTTTTACTACACTTTCGCTTCGCGACGCAAAGGTTGAATAGGTCTAGTTTTTTTGCTTCGCGCTGCACATAGCAAAGCAGCGAGTCATCTCGTGAAGCTATTTATACTCGTAAGTACTATTAGTATTACTTGTGGTACTATTACTTATTCTGTGCTATTAGCTAATGGTAAGCTATTAGCTATTAATTACTGGTGCCCTATACCACAGCTTTTTTAAATCTAAAATTCTACTGTAAAATAAAAAACCCTATTCTTAATAGATTCTCCTTATAAGTATGCTTCAGGGGCTTTCGATGTGATTCTAGAGGGTTTATATGATTTTTCGGTTCATTTTACACTGTCGTAAAAATAGGGTTCAATGTCGCGTAAATTAATGTGACCCTACGTTGTTTACGAGCTTGCTTGCAAATATACATGACATTTACAAGTTAGACCAAAATCTGAAGCTTTCAGACTTAATTGAGGCCAAATCTAATAGTGACGGCTGGTGTTCGTTCGTAATACACAAATAGTCTACATAATTAATTTATCTTTATTAAGTTAAAATTAAGTTACTCATGCCCTAGACTAAAAGGGCTATATCTATATAGTTTAGGAGAAACGTTATCGCTGTTCTCACAAATATAATTTGATGAAATCCATTGTTAAACAATTCTCGAGAAATAAGTCTTTCTTCAGCATTCTTTGTTGTATAAACAACACCTAAGCAATGGTGCCATTGCTAATCTCATTTATCGAACATGTTTTAAAAAACTTAAACTTACTTAAACCTGGTACTTAGCCTTGGTTAGACCATATTTTTTGCTCGTGGTACTGCTATAACCTGTCCCGTACCACGGGAGATTTATTTTTACCTCTGGTCTACTCACATATTTTTATTTAAAATATAATTAATGCATTCGAGGTATTATAATGTAAATAAATTTAAAAGAGTATTGTAGCATTTTCTTAACACGTTCTTATTTACCCAATAGTGGTTAGACCCATATAAGGTATTCTTGTGCAAAAAGAGTTCACTTTAGAAGTTTAAACAATAAAATCCAATTATTTATTAATATTATAAATGCGAAAGTTTGTATGTTTGTTCCTAAATAATGCAAAAACAGCTAAACTGATTTGGGTGAAATTTAGCACACAGATAGCTTATTATCTGGATTAACATATAGAATACATTTTATCTTTAAAAAACGTTAGGTCACTGTGGGATTTTCAAAAACCAACTACAGCGCTTATGTAGTCGCGGGCACATCAGCTAGTAAGTAAATTAATGTCACGCTGTCACGTTACAGTTAAATTTACAAGGAAAATTTACGCATATTATTGTTAATTGTCGATAATTATATTACATAAATATATTGCATCATTGGGCGGGATGAATTAGTAAACGGTTCAAAACAACTAATAAAATTAAATAATATTAACAGCTGCGACTAACTGTTGCACGCAACTTCGTCCGCGTAACTTTATAAAATATATCCTTTTTCTTAAGTTGGATCAAACTGCACACAGTGTGCAAGTTTTATTAAAATCGGTTCAGTATTTTAGGAGTTCATCGGCGACAAACAATGTGACACGAAATTTTTATATATATAAAGACGCGTAAAGTTTGTATCTTTGTTTGTATGTATGTAGGTAATCTTAGAAACTACTCATCAGATTTAGAAAAATCTTTCACCAATCTATCTAAAAATAAAGAACTAACGCTTGGAAAAAGTCAGGCATTGACATTGTCAAGCGTCAACTGCTTTATTTGTCAGGCGTTATAACTTTTATTATTAAACGCTGACGAAGCCTATAAATAATTAATAAACATTTCACTTAAAAAAATAAAAAATAAAAAATTCCCCTCGAGAAGGGAAGGAACTTGATTCAAGGATGTTGACGAATATAAGGATGATTATATTAAAAAAAAAGAAGATTCATCAAATTATTTAGATAAATTAGATATTTCATGAGCAGCCGCTCATGAAATACAAATAAGTACAAATTCACACACACTCACTCTCAAATTTCATTTTTACATATTTAAGAAGCTTACAAATTTTGTTTTTCAAATAATAAAATGTTTCTGTTATTATTTTCTTAGATATTCGTTTTTGTTTTCTGTTTGAACTTAAACAGATTTACTAGTAATAATATATTATTGTGCCTAACCTAACACAGATACAAAAATATGCTTAAATCGTTTACTTCTCCTATAAGACAGACTAAACCTAGTGTGGGCGATAGAAAATTGTAAAAATACAAAAAGGTTTTCCCTTAATAAATTTCTATCCTTCTATCTTTCAATAACCTAAGATTTGTCTTTGGAGAAACACAAAGAGAGAGTTGTTTAGCATTAGTATTACTTTTGTTGAAAAGCAAAACAGAATGGATTAAACCCAAAAATAGATAAAGAATAAATAACAATGCGTGTTTGTCACAAATGTGCTGAAATAATTTGTTACAAACGGCTCTTTTTAATACCATTTCGCGCAACTAACAAAATAGTGCGGCCATTTCCGAAAATTACGAGTGTCCCGTCCGCCCGTGTAGTATTCGCTCGTATAAAATATCTAATATTTATTCATGAGAGTAAAATATGTATGAAGAGATACTTTTCGAAGGACATTATGTAGATACGTTGGACTTAGCTCCGGTTTCATTGTTCAGCGCAGCGCAATCTACTCGTATTCGCACGCGAGCTCAGTTTGCCTGAAAATTCAATGACAATAATTACCATTTTTATTAACTCGTCATAACAACAGAGCGCAGTTGATAAGTTGAATGTTTCAATTCCCATATGATCCTTGTAGAGTGCGTGCTATTCGTGAGCATAGCAATATTTGTCATTGGTTTAAATATGCAAATATTATATTATAAATATTAATATGCCTTTAGCGTTATTAAAAAAAATACAAATAAAATGTACGAGTATATAGATAAAGTGCCAGATCGTACCATAACCACCTTTAACAGAGTATTATAACGACAGTGGTATATGACAAATATCTATACCAATATTATTATAACGAGAAAAGATTTGTATTTTTGCATGTAATAAATAAATTCATAAACTATACAAATTTTTATATAGGTTATATTAACATAGGCAAGGGCAAGGACCAAGATACCAAAAATATTTATAATGTTTTATAATTTATAAATGATCCAATGACAAATTTTTGTGTTTGATATAATTTATTTATTACTTTTCTGTTTTACAGAAAATTTTTATTAGGTAAATATAAAATAATAGAACTAAAACCACGGAATACCATAATAGGTACAAGTACTAAAACTTAAAGGCTTTATAACAAACGCCCTGTTTTGGATTAAACTCGTACTTGAGTTTTCTCGCCGGGATATAATTTCAACAACCTGCTCCTATATTATTGCTATCATGTTCTTAAAGGCGTCTGTCTGGGGTTAAAGTTACTTAAAGAACCGATTTATTATTTGAAATCTGAAGACGTGAATAAATTTAATTAATTTATGTTTCGTATTTCGTTTAATAGAAACTTAATAAAATTAAACAAGAACTTACCCTTGATTAAGAGCTACTTGCAACGAAGCGCAAAACAGCTTTATTTTATATATATTTAAAATAGCTTTTACTTTATTTTTGACGTTTTAACTATTATTTTTCTGTTATTATTTTTCTAATGAAATCATCGATTTATTTATAGTTAATGTAGGTTTGTACAAAATTCAATTTATTTAAACCTAAATGGTACATATTTTTTTACTTCGACATATGTTAGTCAGTTAGAAACTAATATGTTCAAGGTTCGATAAACAATTTTACATTTAAAAACCAATTGCGTTAGTCTCGCAAAAACTCAAGAATGGCTATACCCACTTTAATTCGGTTTTCACTTATGAAAGAGGCAAGATACAAGGAAGGTTTATTTACGCAAAAAAAAAATAAATGTCAAAAAATTATTTTATCGCTATTGACAAACATTTTGGAGTTCTTATATTAAATACAAACCGGACGTAAATAAATCATAAACGATATAAATCCATGTCGCTTCACCCTTAGTAAACTGTTAGGTGAAGAAAAGAGTGCAGATATTTTACTACTATATTTTTACCCTTACTAGTACAAATATTTTGGTAAAGGTATGTGTTTCAGCTATTAAATAACTATAATTGCATACGCGGGAGGAAATAATGTCGTTTGGGTTTTAAACTACTTAAACACATTTACAATAAGAAACTAAAAGGCGCATTGGTTTTGGCGGATGGTGCTGGAGCAATGCCCACTGAATCACGAGGAACACTGACGAATGTTGTGTACTATACTCGTAATATAGAGAAAATGCAATATGAAATCTACTGAGAGAAGCGTTATATGAGAGTGATACGAACTGTCGGCATTTAAACTTTTTATGTAATCCACTTACATGGTCTTGACATAGGTAATCATTAACTTATTGGCTATTGAAATAATGACAATTATGGATTGAAATTAACAGATAAGAGTAGTTATAGTATTTTTGAGTTTAATAGCGGGTTTTTATTGTAGTTTTATATTTAGATACAGCAATTTCCGACTTTACAGCCGATATAAAAAATATTTTACATTGCTCAAATATTTCAAATGTTTCTCATTATAGTTTTCAATTATGTGTAGGTACCAATGAACCAGATGTATGCAATATAGTGGCATTTTAGGCATATTTTGAATGCATACTTTTAATTATTCGTCGACGTTGAAAAATAAAGAATATAACACTTTACAAAATATAAGCCCGATATCTTAATTGCGTTGGATTTTTATTTTTAAGTGATCCCGCGAGATCAGTACTTTTTTTGGACGAAAGGTACCCTATGTCCTTTCCTGTATCCCTAAGTCCCTAACAAAGTGTATGTAAAATTTCATGATGATCGGTTAAGCAGAATAAGGCGTCAAAAGTTAATAAACAGACAAGAGTTACTTTCACATTTATATTAGTCTTATTATTTATATCACTCGCCTATCGAACCGAGTGCATAATTTAATAAAACATAAAATCCGTACTTCCGTACTAATATTATAATGCCTATGGGATGCATACATCCATACAGCCCATAGGCAACCAATTTACTTAATGATGTTTAATTAAATGAAAACACATTTCGCTAAAACGTTTTTTATAGAAAGGTTGGTAGTATTACGAGTTTGGTAGTAATCTTACTAATATTATAAATGCGAAAGTATGTTTGGATGTATGGATGTTTGTAACTCTTTCACGCAATCATAGAATTTCACAGTTCTGTTTGCTGGCAATAAAATAAATTGTACATTAAATGAACATGTCAGAAGACAATATTTATATATCTGTACATAAAACTATTATGCTTGTAGCACGTGTTACATAACTCATACATTCCTCATAGAAGTAAACGAACTGAAAATAGAGTGTTCAAAACTGTGGAAAATTTTTGGTACGTACACGCACAATTTATGGGGTGTAAAAAGATTGTATCACAAAACAAGCATGGAGAACATTGACCTCTATAGTGCGTAAGTAGTTAAATACATTATATCTAGATGCTGAAAGAAGACGTAATATATAAACAAAAAAAAATTACACAATTTATACTCGATTTTTGTAATTATTTGATTTTTACTTACTTGTATTAAAATGTATGGTTTGTAACTTAAGTAAGAACTTTGAAATAAGTAGGTTAACTTATAAGTTTTAAAAAATAATAATATTTAGTATATTATACTAGCTGAACTGCTTCGCTGTGGTTCGAATGAAAAGTGTATGAACAGGAAACACTCTTCTGTTAAAATGCAATGTTATGTAAAAGTTTGAAGTCAATCAATCAGCTAGTTTTCGAGTTATGTAGACACAAACATACGGAAGCTAATTATTTTTTATTTATATAGGTTACATATTCCTAAATGTATAGGGTAGTACGTGCTTATTTTTATTTTTGTAATTGTTTATGATGCCGTAGATGCAATAAGGACCTCAATTACAAATTTGTACTACAGTTTAAATTGCACTTCAACTCCGACGAGCAATGTAGAGGGGATGAGGAGACATTTTCCGTTCAAGACGTACTCAATTAACTCAAACGGACGTACACTCGTGCACTGACCACTTGGATTATTTATTGTCATCCTGTCTTGCTAGGGATTATAAACTAGGTAACTAGATTACAATGATACTGTACAGATGGTACTAATTCACTATTGTTACTAGAATCTGTGTAGTATCGTTCCAATTGGGTATATAATAAGTAATTTTGTATCATTGTTAGATAATATATTAACGTACGATGTAAATAATTAGAATACCTGTGCTAATCCTAATGAATGCTCTAAATGACATGTACACAAGCATTAATAAATAATTAAACGTCACCTACGTATACCGTAACATATATTGTAGGACGGTATATTAATATATATTACAGCTACATTTGTGACGGGTTTTATACCTACTCCCGGAATTGATCTAGAATGCGATTAGCCAGACAAAACTTTTGGTAATAAAACAAATAATAAATTAATCAACAGATTACATAAACAACAACATACCGTGCTAAAGTTGTAAGTATGGCCGCTCAGATCATGCCAGTTACGAACAAGCAACAAATCAAAAAGTTATATTTATGGAACGTTACGTCTAGAAATTTATTGTTACACAAAATAAATGATAATTGACTAAAACTAAGAAGTACTAATGTATCTCATCTTTTATACTAGCAAAAAATTCGGAAGCTCCGAGATTTTTCTTGACCAAAATTCCTCGGTGTCTTAAATCAATGTGTGTTGTCAGAGATGACATATGGCACGCATATGGCGCTGAAACATGCTCTAATTATGAGTCTCGTAAGAAAGCTCAACGTAGCTCAACGAGCTATGGAGAGGGCTCGTCACCTTAAAGTCGAAATTTAATAGACACCTTAAGAAATGGTTTATTATCGGCAAGGCATTTATTAGTCAAGACAAAACTTCATTTAGATTGTCTGTCAATTGTCTGCTTAGTGTTTTAGTTTCAAAAGGTATTGAAAACTGACGAGTTTTCGTACCTTGACTGTACCTAACTTGTTTATATTTAAGTTTTTATATTTTATATGGAATAATTTGAACGCGCATCCTGATGCAGGAAAAGTCTAAAAGTCTTATGACTTCAAGTCCATGCATCTAAAATCGATGGGAAAAGCTGGCAACCTAATAAAACTCTAATAAACAATAAATATACGGATAAACACATCTATGGGAAGAATCGAGTGTATAAACAAGCAAGTTAAAAATTGGGTCAACGGTTCTAATTCCGGGAGTACATAAAACTGTTTGTTATATACACAAACAAGTGGTGAATAGTAAGTAGGCAATAATCCTTAATCCAAATTGATGTGGTAAACAAAAACGAAAGAACTGGGAGATGTGTTCGCATGGAGTGAACCTTACCTACTTTTCTAAGAAATGCGAATATATGAGCTTACGCTGAAGAGGTGTTAAATGATCGCAAATCCGTTTAACATAAACCAGATTGTCGAAAGATCACTCGAAACACTCTTGAAATAATTATTGGTTTGCTAAAAAGGCTTAAAGTCAATCGCTGCTGTGATACAAACATCGCATTTAATTTGTAAATCGTTTGCGCTTACCTTAATGTGATCTCCCAATCTTAATCTATACAATACTAGTATTATATAAAGAGAGAAGATTTGTATGTTTGTAATGAATAAACACAAAAACTACTGGACCGATTTTGAAAATTCTTTCACCTATAGAAAGCTACATTATTAACGAGTAACATAGGCTACATTTTATAAAGTTACGCAGGCGAAGCACGTGCAACAGCTACTAATATTATATAGATCTAAAGTTTGTATCTTTGCTTGTTTGTTTGTATGTAGGAGGTGATCCGATTTAAAAAATCTTTCACCAAATAGTTAGAATAGAATTTCAGGATAGACATAGTCCACGCGGGCGAAGCCGCGGGCACCAGCTATCTAAAAATAAAGATTAAACGTTAGGCAAAAGTATACAGGGCGTCCCAAGACTACATATGCGACATGAAGCGAATTTCAAGAATATTATTTATTGCCGGCGAAGCAAGTAATTTTTAGAAAATCTTTGAATGCAATATTACTTGTACTAACTTTTAAAAATAACAAAGTCTTCTTTCAGCAAAATATCCTATCTACGATATTTAAGGTACTTTCCCTTCATGTCGCATAGTCTTGGAACGCCCTTTATTGTCAGATTTAAATGTTAATGTATGTCATTCATTATATTGCTTTACAAATTTTGTCAGGCGTTATTTTTCGACTTTATTTTTAATGCGGACGAAGTCTCGGGCACCAGCTAGTGATACCTACATAAAATACATTTGTTAATAATTGAAACGATAAAATGTTGGGCATTTAAAAATACGCCAAAATGGGTTTCGTAAATAAAACCGATCCGAGATCTTGGATGTATGATTCATGGCCAACCGCTTATTTAAGTATATTGAATATTTAAAATTAAATAACTAATTACAAAATGAGACATTAAGTAAATTTACATTTTCTTGCACAATGTGATTAAACGAATATGAAATATTTCAAGTTATTTCATCATACCAATATATATAGAATTTTTCTTACGTTATACGATTATGAAACAAGAACGGACTGAAACTGGAACTTAAAGGGTTCAAATTGGAGGAATTTTGACTAAATAGAGACTAATTTTAAATAGAACACTATAAAGTACAAGAAAAAAATATGTATTTCTTAATTTAGATTCATTTAGTGACAATGGTTTGTACTTATTTCAATGTATTGTAATTATCTTACATATTCACAAAATAGTTACAATGCTTAGAGAATAAAATTTACTTTAAAAATATATAATATTTAATTATTTTTCGTGAATAATATATCTAAATTTCTTTTTGATTAATTAGAAATAAAAAAATCTTTTTTTTTTCTATATATTTTCAACTACGATCTCACAATATCTAGATAACTACAGTGAAGGCAACTCCTTATTTAGAATGGCGACAATGGAACGCCAAGAAATATTTTCTCAGAAAACTAAGAACAACGACATCATTTAACTCGAGACTTAAAAGAGAGCAATAAATTTAGGCCGATAACAATCATTAGTCACATCATACTATACCACACCCATTTGTTTCCAAAAATAGATCAATTAAACTCTACACTAAGAAATAATTACATCTAACTAATGTTTAAAGTTATTTTCAGAATGTGATCATTCGTCACCGTTTATGTATGAAACTAAAAATATCTATATAATTAATATACGGTTCGTTGTCCAAGTTTTTTTTTTTTTAATTTAATCGACATATTCGTGATATTATATTCATAATAACATATTCTATAGTCTAAATTAAGAATATAACTTGAAGTATGTTCTTTTGAAAATCAGATCTTTTGAAACGCTATTTTTCTTTCATTTAACTTTTTATTATATTATTAAATATTACACACACATGCTATTTGACAATTTTATGTTTTGTCTGACGCTACAACACCGCGTGGAAATTTCACAATAGCGATATCGATACATCAAATCTCCAATATATCGAGTAAACATAAATTGTACTTACCCACAACCCTAGTAGTATTTATAAACATTTAAGAGGGTTGTACACACTTCGAAGAAATTGTTATCGTTGTTATGAATTTCGTACTGTTCTTTAAAATTAAAATAAAATTAACTTGGAAACAAAGTTTTTTCGCCCTTTTGTTTATATTATTAATATTCATATATATTTTTTCTATTTTGTAAAATCTACATATATTTTAATTTTTAATTAATGTAACTATTTTAAAACATTAACAATTGTTCAGAATGATTAAAGATTACCTTTTAATTTGATTGATATCAGTGTTTCCCTTAAACCAGTTTAAATATACAATATAAAAGTCAACTTTAAAAGTGTTGCAAATAACCTCGACTAGTTTGTTTCAGTGGAAGATCATTAGGCCCTATAAAGATAGAAAAGCTTTAATATTTTATATCAATAAAATTATGAAAGTTCCCCGTTGCTAGAAGGTTTTAAGTAATTCATGGAAGTAGAGTGGTCCATTATGTAAGTCGGGACGTTAATCTTAGCTTTAGGGCGTGTGAATATTCGTAGGTAAGTAAGTACAGTTTCTAACACAAACGAACGCGTATTCCCAAGGTTTTCATTATCACAAATTGAATTATATCCAAATGATACTCTATACTGCGGCAAAAAAAGAACAATATGCTCATTCATTCTAATGCATTCGCAGTTCTAATGTTTAATTCAAATGCATTCATTCGCTTGTACGGTACAACTAATAAGATAAAACGTTTTCTCTTTAGATATTCCGAGAAGTTTGTTGTAATTATTGTTATAGTTTGATATTCAGATGGATTTAAATTTTGCGCTGAAATTATACTCCTTTTTCGAAATGTCGAAAGATTCAGTGATTTTAAGAATGAAAGCTCTCTTTAGACTTTTGATACTCTGGAAGTTCTGTTATTACATGTATTTTGTACATCTGCGGTTTTTTTTCTATAAGAAGCTTTTTTAATGTTAAGGTCGTCAAATAGGCTTACGGTCCACTTGAGGTAGATGGGCATTGTCGCCTATAACACAAGCAATGCCACATGGCGTTGCAAGTGCGCTGCCGTTTATAGTAAGGTTAAATTTTAGGACGGGATAGGAAAATAGGCTCTGCCACAACCCAACAGCAAATATACTGTTATTTCACGGTGGTAACTGCCGCCAGACAGGCTTCTCAAATGGCTGAGAAACGCAGTGTGCCCTGGTACTACTTGCCAGGTCGAGATCAGAGCCATTTATGAAAAGTTGAGTAGAGTAGAAGTACAACCAAGCCGTTGGAGAAGAAAGGTTATTTGTTATCTTTTGTTTGAGCTTGCGGTTAAATATTTTAAAAAGCACTAGATTACAAAAAAAATTATTAAAACAAAGTAAATGTTTGTTTTAAATGAAAATTTACAGTAGATGACTGCATGAATAACTTGTCCATGTATTTTTATATGGCAACTGTTTACATATGTATGCCACTCAACAGTCACAATACGGGCATTTTAGATTAAGTCCTAAATTTAATGTGGGTAGTTTCTAATTTTGGGTTTTCGAAGAGAGGTCGCCGCCAAACCACGTACACATTCTAAATCGAATGAATCCGAACGGCGAGACTGCCTTGATTGCCTATTGAATTTTACACGATTCGCTATACGTACCTACGTACAAATAGTATCTTTTTATTATTTCACATTCATTCCGACCGAAGGACATCGAAGGACAAGTCTCCTTTTAAAACTGTATCCGTGTAAACAAAGTGCCATAAATAATGTATCAAAAACATTAACATGTTGTTTATGGGAAGTGTATGCGCACTATATTCAATAATACATTCTATCTATACATATAATGGTATCGTAAACGAGCCATGACTATATTATTAAAAAAAAAAAAACAATTTGTACACGTTGTACTTATGTTACCGAGGAAAAGTTTTTAAAATTGTTGTCTGTTTGTCTGTGCGTTTGTGCACGCTAATCTCAGAAGCGACATATAACCGATTTAAATGCGGTTTTCAGTGATGTATTGATGATTAACTAGATTCAACTACTTATAGATTATAGGATACCAGCGGTGTTCAACCTGTAAGGTTGGTTGGGTATTTGGTTAGGACATTTAGATATCATTGCTTGGGTTCGGGTTCAATTTTTAAATGGAGCACTTAGATTATGATTAAATGACTGTTAGAAATTTATGGTAAGTCATGGTAAGTTGATTGTATAGCGATAATTTATGTTATTACTTTGAAAACAACACATTTTATCACGCAAGAAACCATAATTAATTGCAAAAGAGTTTGCGTGTGAATACTCCTCTTTTGAATTATTTAAAGAATAATTATATATTACTGTGATGACAATGTTAATTGCGTAGTTTCAAGATCACTACGAAAATAAACTTATCGAAATTAGTCTGAAAATATGGTTTCTTATGCAGTCTATTATGTCTAGAACTATCTCGATTACGACAGCTTTCAAACAAAAAAACCGGATCAAAGTCGGTTCATCTGTATGGGAGCTATGATGTCACTGATAGAAAAAAAGAAATTAAAAATAAGTAAGTAAGACATGCATGCACATTTAAAGTCACACAATTATAACAGTATAAGATTCACACATGAATTACAATAAGAAAACTAAATATCTACTTCGTAATTTCAAAAGAGATAGTTAATAGGTACCTTAATTCGCTCATAGTTATGCTTCTCTGCTCTATTTAGGATGAAGATATTATTTTAATGAGATATTTAACACAAAATTAAAATACACTAAGTTTTTTTTGAGGAAATAGATACGTCACATTGTGACAAAATAATTTTGTCAAAGGTATAATATATTTTTAAATCGTTGCGAAAAGTTTAAGTACTTTTTAAATGCCAGTTACTTCACCCATATGAAAATGTCGGACAAACTTTAAATATAAATATAGTTTTTCTTAAATAACCAATGCATAGTGTATAGTTATTAGGGAGAACTTGTTTTCTCATCTTACTATATTGCGAATAACCGAAGACAGAATGCAACGCAAGACATTAAAATTTGCGGCACTTAATGAACTTGCAAAAATAATAAAATGCCAGAAATTCCAAAATTTTTTATAAACCTTTATAAAAATGCTATTGACAACCTAATTTTAAATGTATATCATATAAAATATCTAGAATGTTTTCATGGAAAAACATTATTGGCTTGTAATCAGTAATTACAAAAATTCAACACGCGAATATGTCACAAATTCTGCGCATTTTACAAATTAATTGTACTAGATATGAAATTAAATTCAGTTTTTTGTTTCTATCCACATCTTCATTTTTTATCTCAGAAATGTCATGTATTTTTTTATTTCTACGACCAATAACTAAGAAGTAATCATGGAATAACGTAGTATGGAATAGATACGCATCTTACATTGGAGCTTTGTATATCATAATAGGCGACGGTGAGAATTTACAGTTAAGTGGACCGTCAGCCTTTACATAAGAAAAAACGTGGCTTATTTACATATTATAAAACAAAGCCCCTCGCCGAGACTGTCTAGTCTATTATGTTCACGATAATCTCAAAAACTACTGAACGGATTTTCATGCGGTAATCACTAATGGAAAGAGCGTTAAACGAGGAAGGTTCTTATATATAAGTTGCAGAAAAAATATTTCTCCTTGCGAAGCCGGGTTCGTGTCGCTAGTGTTGGATATGACAAAACCAACGGTGTTAGAGTCTAAAACGATAAAAGTAAAGAAAAATAATATTAATAGTAATTATCGCAAAAGCTAGCGAGTGAAATAAGCGATTTAAACTTTAATTAAACCTGTCAAAGCCATACCTCACTTTCGGTTAACCTTTGAAAACCAATTTTAATTTCCGAATAATATTTGTTTTTAATGGTTCACAAGTACAAGGTTAAAATGATTATTCGAACGATGAAATACAGCGTTCTAATGTATAAGCCGAGCGTTGATCCCTAGCAGGCAAGTCGTTATAAATTACGCAAATAAAATAAAGAAAGTCCGCCCGATAAACAATTCGATTACCTAACTTGTAAATCATAAAAAACTTTATACGAAGCAGATTGTTTTATGATTAAAATTCCACTTAAATCAAACGACTCAGCTGTTCCAAATCCGTTTAAGTAATTAGGAAAGAAATTAATATTAGATCTTCTGCTGTACATAACACAATACAGCCTCTATATAAACCCATACACTATAATATGGCGTTGTTCTAAAACTATGAATACACAAATGTCTATCAATAAACACTTAGATCCTCTTTTTTAACCTCCGACGCCCGACGCAAAAACGGGTTGTTATAAGTTTGACGTGTATGTGTCTGTGTGTCTGTCTGTGTTCCTAAACGGATGGACGAGATGGTTTTTAGATATAGTTTATTAAGATCTGTTTATGCGTTTGAAGATCATCAGCCCATTTCTACTATGTGTGCTGAACCCTTTAACTATGCTGATACAACAAATATAGGAAAAGTAAAAAAAGAAAAGTAAGTCGCGAATACCTTGACTTCAGTGTACTGAAAACCAAAATTTTTCAGATTATCAATGATCAGATATAAACACGAAAAATATAATACAATATAATTTAGTTTAGTTTAGTAAATATAATTTAGTTGAACAAACAAGTTGGAATAACATAACATAAATTGAAATAACATAATGTATTACACTGTATGCAAACATAATATTTGGTTCGCTGATAACGAGTCATGTGAATTCAGTGGGAGTCTGAGCATATGACAGACACATTGACGTCGCGCCACAACTCAAGTATTTATTACTCGTACCTATAATTTGTATATGTATCGCCAACAGTCACATGTGGTGGCGATGGTAATGTGACTTAAAATTTAATTATAACGCTGCTATAACTAGTTTTAATTTAAGATTCACCATTTTCATCAAGAAACCAACTAGAGACCCGGCTTCGTCCAGGAAAAAATCTTAATTAGGTTTTATTATGTATATAAAAATTTAGTAAAAGATTATCTATCTGACGGTGAAAACCGCATCAAACTTCGGAGCGTGGTTAAGGAGGAGTTAGCAGCCATACAGACAGACGCGGAAAACGACTTCAAATTATACTAATATGTGAAGATTAGATATAATGAACTTTTTCTATGGCATATTTTTAGTTATAACAATAAAATTTGTGATAAGAAAGCTACTATCATATTTTACTTAAAAATCAATGCTAATAACATAATTTCGCAACTTTTCTAACAAAATATTAAAGTAACATTTTTTGCGTCACGTCATCTAAATATTTATGAAAAGGAAAATTGTCAATTTAATTCCGTATTTCGTCTAATTAGTGGGGTTTTTAATCTGTGGAAAATATTGCAAGATCGGAAATTGGTCTGAATCGATTCTGGTGAGACATGAATTTCTATTGTTGTAACATTGGCAATAGATCTGACCAACAAAATATTCATGGAATTCATAAATATGGAACATCAAAATTTTTGGCTTGAAATCTTTTGAATAATTTAGGAAACTGTACATAATCTCAGTAGTTACGACTGAGTATTTTGATTTTTAGATTATATTACACATTAAAATGCTAATCCTGTCACGATCTTTATTAGCCCCCATGGGCGCTACTGTCAAAATTTTGAACTCGGTACATGCTTTGAATATTTTATTTACCGTACAAAGTTACAAACATTACTCATTCATTCTTAATATATTAGAGTTTTGCAGCAATTTTTAAAAGTAAATACAATTTCAATAAATAAATCTCTATAATTGATATCAATCCCAGTAGCCCGAAGAAAAAGCGGGGTGTTATTGGTTTGAAATGTGTGTCTGTGTATCTGGGTATCTGTCTGTGGAATCGTAGCTCTCAAATGGATAGACTGATTTGGTCCACTTTTTTTTTGGTTGAAAGCGTGTTCGGAATGGTTCTTAGCTATAATTTTTGAAGATCTGTTCAGACGTTTAAAGACCATCAGCCCATTTTTTAGTTAACGAAGGGATTTCACTATCTTCCACGATTGAGTTCGATTCGATTGATGTGAAATTTGATATACTATTGTTTCGGCGGTATTTCAATGACATCGTAACCTTGACCTGATGCTGCAGCATCTAGTAGTCTGCGGATAACCAACTCCTCAGCAACTTATAGCAGATCTTTATTTTTTTACCTATTCTTTATTGTTATATTATTCTTTATTGAAGTATCTTTCATTTCTTAACCTATAGTACGGTGTATCATTCATGACTCCTATTTTTAATATTATTTTATGTCCAGTCCATAATAATTTATTTAAAGAGAATTTATGCCTGTAAAATCTGTACACTCGGAAACTGGTTGTTATATCAATACCTCTAGCAAGTCATCGATTTCAAATCGCCATATCTCGTTTGTTATTCACTACGAATATCGACGTTGACATCGGATACATAGAACGTGTATCGCCATAAATTGTATGTTCCGATGACGTCTCCATATTATTATAACAAAATACAATGTATAAGGAAACGTGATAGGTCTCGCCTTACGAAAAACGAGATAGACCCCGAAGATATTTTGTTAGTCGTTTTGTTTGGGAAAAAATAACAAGGTGAAGAAGCCTTAGCTTGTTACATAGAACCCCTGCCTAGATAAGGTATCTATCGACTTTGAACACAAAAGAGTACATAAGATTTTAACCTACAATTTTTATAAAATTCTGTACCTGTAAATAGGTACATTGTTTTCAAAGCGTTAATACCAAATGCAAAAAGATAATATTTTGTAGAATCTAGAAGCTATATTGAGTCCGAACGAGTATGACGGCTGAAGTAAAGTAGGTGGAAGTTCAGGACATTTAGGGCCTCTTTCACCAACTACAAGTAAAGTGTTGACTAGTTACGTTTAGAAATAATTTTATGTTTTATTAAATTATGCATTCTTCGATAGGCGAATTTTTTTTATTATTTTCTTTTTAATGTTTGGAACTTTTACCGTACAAATAAAGGTATATCAGCTCCATCATTCCCGGTTACCGGTGACTTTAAATGGCGGTTAGCTTACTTGACACATGGTGAAAGAGGCCCTTAGAGACATATATATAAACCTCGATAATGAAGGGCAATAAAATAAAATTATCAACATTATACGAGCAACTATTATATATAATAAAATATATATTTCTCTATATTAAGAATATAGAGATTTTTTTTGCGATTATGAACATTAGGGAACATTGTGAAAAAATTATTCTTGTATAGGTGTGAATTTGTAAGCATCTTGAAACTATAATATAATGCTTGCTTTGACTTATATGAATTGCTACAATAATTCCTTTTATTGTTTTTATTTGTGTTTTTATATGCGATATTATAAAGAAATCTAAATCCGATTTTTTGTCTAAATCAACTTTAGAGCAATATTACTGTTTCAAATATTTTCTTCCATTAGAATAAAGTAATCATTGAATAATAATTATTTATATTTGATCAATTTGGGATAATTTATGCTTCGCCAAAATAAGTCAGCAATCAATTTACTGGTCTTAGACACGTAGAATGAGTTGAATTGAAAAGGACCACCTCTTATTAAACTTAATAGACAGAGATCATCGTAAAACTGTTTAACATTCAAAGCTAATAAGTAGGTAGTAATTAATTGGTGCAATTATTTTGTTTTGTTCCGTCGCGAATGCCTCATTCGCCAACCATTAATTCGCTATACAATAGCTTCAGATAAGTGTTAATTTTTATAATGCATCTATTGTGACTAGAAGGACCTTGTTTAAGCACCTCAGGGAAATCAGCGTAGTTTGAATCGTGTAATGAAGCGTTACATATTCAAATTAAAAAATAATAATTAATAAAACTAAAATAATAACAATTCTTAAGAACACGCCAGGAGTGCAAAGGGGGGAACTGCACTGGTAATCGGGGGGCGGTACAATGTCAGTCGAAAATAAGCCGAACAATTGAGAAGTCCACGCCACTCTGCGCCCTTTTTTTTGACAATTTAAACTTCAGTTAGTTTGTGGATTAGTAAGTCCACCAAACATTTCTATTTCTAACGCTAAGTAGGTATTTTCATCCTGTTGCCGTAATGGGGTATCCAGATCGGAGGGTAATCCCGTGGTACTGTCGATTCCAGGAGCATCCTTCGAGCAAAATATCCCCCCGTGCCAAGTGTCCCCCGGGCAAAACATCCACCTGAACAACACCACCCATCGGGTCAACTACGGACGGCCAGAGTCGGATTGCGCTAGATCCGATTGCCGGCTGCATTCCAGCTACCGCCTTACCATCACCATCGTCGGTACCTACACGCATCGACAGGACGCACACCACCACTCCCATGTCGCCACATCTAACACCTTCGTCGACTGGATCATACAGGGGAGTGCCTGTACTGCGTTGAGGAGACGGATAGGCCGACCACCCACGACCTACACAAATTCGTGTTGCCTACCACAGAGCGTATTAAATATATTAATTAATTCTGATCACGCTGTTTTATTTTCTTGGTAGACTCACCCAACATTAGTCCATCATCAATGTTTGTGATTTAAAAATCACGATTATCAATGATGGACTTGAAATATTTATTCCCTTGACTTGCTCGACAATTTGCAATTAGTTATCAGTCTCATCTCAAATGACACGTTTTCAAACGTCACCGGCTTTGAATCGAATCGGGAATCGAAAGCGGTAACCTTGGGGCAAGCACTCTAACCACACATCCAACGGGTTCGTTGATGTCGTAAGCATCTGTTGTTGTTGGCATCATTATTGAGTAATTTATTTTTATTGGATCATTCTACATCGTATCATAATTATACGCTTCAATTAGTGTTCTAACACAATCAACAGATCTAACAGATTCGATATAATCTGGCGGCAGTAACAAGTAACAACCAATTTACAGAAGATTACCATGAAATTATTATTTTTTATCCTTGTCCTATCCTTATCGGCAGCGCACTTGCATCTCTCCCTCTTGTGCTGATTGTGTCTGGCGACCTGCCGCCATTACAGAAACATTTTTTATATGTTCGAATATTTCAATGTAACTGAGAGACTTAGAGAGATTTATTGGTTAAGATGATTAAGAAGTTAATTAGATGTCTAAGAAAGCTAAAATGGCAAAGGCAATCAAATAAGGATGTAATAGATACTAATAACTTAGTTTGTCCGTAGACTTTCCATACTACTCTATCATAGTATAGTATATACTTGTATTTGTATACTATAGTATCAGGTATTGTTGTGTGTTATGATATATTTATGCACACATGATATACACAACGCAGTTTGTATTTGTGTACATAGACTAATAAAACCTGGGCAGGGGACTAGGAGATATCTTAATAATTAAATGTAACTTGAGACGTTGGCAACTTTTGAATTATGACAATTTCATTAATGTAGGGTTAGGGCCGGAGATGAGACAACTCACTGCGATAATCAACAGAGGTCGCAATGTATTAATTAAATTCAGGGGCTCAGTTGTTATTTACGATTTTCCTTGTTACGGATAGGTATCGAATTCGCATTTTAAAAGTATGTAGACTTTCACCTAGTTCGTAAAGCGTCACGTCGTCACGTGACTAAGCTTTTTTTTATAAGATCAATTGATAGTTCGCATATACATAAATACAAGACACACCACAGGTAGAAAGAGCAAGGGTTCTGAAAGAAAGTTGTTTCTGCCGCTGCCTAATGCGTGACTGCGAACTAAATCTATACAAAATATCTCGTTTAAGCGTTCATAATATGTTAAGTAACGAGTCAATTGAAGGCATAATGCAATATTTATAAATAATAAAAAAAAAATCCCTTTAAAGGTTTTTATAATTTAAAATAGCTATTTTACATAAACGATTCACATAGTACAAATTAAAGGCCTAATTTAAACACATGCCCAAGACACGGGCGCCATTTTTTTTTGAAAATTATATATAAAATCTTTCTCGTTTAACGCTCTTTCCATTAGTGAAAACCGTATTATAATATCCACCAGACATACAGACAGACGCGACGGAATACTTTGTTTTATGTTATTTGATTATGAGCGGGAATGGTGACATTTTTGCCATGGGTGAATTGGTTACTTGTTTTTCCCGGGTGTCGTTACAATTCTAAACTAAACTACAATCAATGACGTACCTACCCAATTCAATATCGTTGTCCTGTTGAAAATATATTTTCCTGTTTTTGACGAGCAGTATTTTACGATATACTAACCTACTTATGAACAACATTCAACTAAAGCAAAATAATCAATCAATAAGTTTATAACGTTCATACAATTTTAGGTTACAAGCTGATAAAAATTAGGTATAGCCTTCTATTCAAATTAGAAATAAGCACCTTAGGTTATGAATTATGAAGTAATTACATATAATTACGGGTACGAAAAAAATACGACATTTGCAAAATAATTTCGACCTTTCAGAAGTACTTACATAATAATTTTTTACAGCGTAATTATTCCTTTGAGTATTCCGCGCCACATTAAACTGCGAAATTCTTAAGAGTGTAGGATGTTTCTCTGCCTATTTTATAAAACTCAGATAAAATAAGAACTAAAGACAGAGACAGCAGAGTGGAGCCGGTAAAACTACGCCTTCGCCGTGTACCTACATCATACGCACACAAATGCAATGAAACTACTCCTCGCCTTATTAAAATAAACAAAAAAAAAGCAGGATGGAATCACATTTCACACGGAGGTAAACTTGGAAACCAATATTTTCAATTTAAAATAAACAAAAATAGAGGTTATAGTTTGGGACACAAAATCTCAATATAGTAAACGGCTCACGCACACGTGTTTATAAAATCGGCTTCACAAAATCTGCAAAATTCTGTCTATAGTTAGTTCATATTTCATCTGAGATCGACAATAATATGGAAATACACAATAGAGACATAGCGATAATTTGACCTTGACGTCATAATTAATTGTTACTTGGGAGAGATTGTCACAACAAATTAATGTAATTCTTTTAATATATATAATGATGATTAGTTAAATAATGCAATTATTATGCAGTACTCAAGGCTTTTCTTATGATGTAACTCGTTTTTACAAGTGAAGGAAGAAGCCGTATGTAGGTATGTATTCATGTACTGTTTATTTTGCTTTATTATTCTCATGTCCTTGCTAGATCTATATACTTAGTTTACTTTAGGCACAATATATTGAGTACATCTGTCTGCGTCTATTTGGAATTAAGGCAAACAGTAGTGAAATAAAATCTTTATAAGTATTACAAGCAAAAAAGGGCAACGTATTGTCTCGAAGACGTCCTTTGATTTCTTTTCTTTTTCTTTTCAATTGTTGACATGTATACATGGAAAAAATTCTATATAAATTAAAAGATCTAAAATCCACAACATGTGTGCTCAAGTAAATTAAGAACTTATCTATGTCTATCTATCCATATCTATAAGTATTATAAAATATTCAGAAACTCTTCGCTTCTGTTTGTTTCTACATTAACCCCTTCTAAACCATCTAACTGATTTTGAGCAATGAACTAGGAAGGTTTATATACTTGGCAGAAAAAAAACGCTCCGTAGCAAAATGTACAAGAAGCAAAATGTGCACCACACTCAAAATCTACAAAACGCAAAATGTGCAATAGCAGAATGAACAAATAGCAAAATGTACAAAACGCGGAACGTGCAAAACGCAAAATGTGCACCATACTCAAAATGTGCAAAATGCAAAATGAATTACATTGATTTTGTCCGGGTTATTATCTATCTTAAATACCAATCTATACATAGCCTTTTAAGTGTATATAAAAAGTTTGTAGTAATTTATTTATTAGTTATGTAGTACATACAATAATAAAGTTTTTAATTATAATAAAATAAAGTTAAATTCTAGGTACATAATTATAAATTTATAAAAAAAATAGTACACTATAACGCAAGTCTTGCATAAATCATAGAAAAGTGTTTATTTGCAGTTTACTATAAGGTGGACACGTCTTTAGAATAATTATGTTCATTTTGCATTTAGCACATTTTGAGTGTGGTGCACATTTTGCGTTTTGTACATTTTGAGTGTGGTGCACATTTTGTTTGGCTTCTTGTACATTTTGCTACAGAGGTAAAAAAAATAGGTATCCGTGCGTAGCCGGGGGTGAGTCGTTAGTAGATTAAATGTTAACTACGCACGAAGAAAATGCAATAATATTTTTGCCGGTCACGGCCACCTTGATTTTCAAGTTGTTATTTCGAAAATTTTTTTATATACTTTCTAAAAAATTAATAGAATGGTCGTCTGACAGGATGACGGTCCACTTGGTAATAGGTGGCTACCGTCACCTATTAACACAAGGAACGCCACAGTGTGTGGAAGGCAGGAATAGAGAAAACGGGCTCTGGCATCCCTTACTCACTCACCGAACCACAACACACATGTTTCCGGTATTTCACGGTAGTCTTCCGCAAGTGGGTGGTTACTGCCGCCAGACGGGCTGCTCAATATATAGCGACTTCAATTTATACTATGCAACATAATATATAAGGAACTAAGTATTGATGTTTACGCTCGCAATAACCAACTTGAGTTTAAAACATTTGTCATATGTTCATGGAAAATCCATTCAACCCACACATAGACTCTTTATTCTGTTTTATTATCGAATATAACGTTCCGAGGGTGAAATGTTTCCTATGTAGGTAGGTAAATAGGAGTATGAAGCGTGGTTCTACCTGGTCACAATGGGAAGGGGTATTTATAGAAGCGAGGGCTTGCTCGATGCAGCGGGCACGTGTTTTCAATTAACCGCCTACGCGCTTATCTAGCACCCGCCAGCTTTATTTCAATATTTATGAAAGTCCCTTTCACACTTAACCAAAGGGTTAAGCGTGTCCTTGTTTAATATGTCCCGTGAGCTTCTTTCTTACTTCTTCTTTATGATTACTGAGTATTATTACTGAACATGGATACCAGATATGGAATTCTTCTATACTAATATTATAGAAAGCTACATTATCAGCGAGTAACATAAGCTATATTTTATAAAATAGGCTATATTTGCAACAGTAAGTATTTTATGAAAAAGCATTGGTCTGCTACAAATACAAGACCAAACAAATATAAATTTTCATTTTTTTTAAAAGGATTACAAAAACTAGTTACTAAGTTACCTGGAGAACTATAAGCGAGGCTAAAATGCTATAACAATTTAAGAGAGACGGGCAAGCAGTGATCTAATTGAAACATTAAAAATCCTAAAAAGTTAATCTGTTGGAGCTGGACTCTTATATCTACACGAAAAATATGAACCACAGCATGCAGGCAAAACTTAGGAATAAATTCATACACTTGCAAATGAATCTACTCGTCACAAAGTCACATCGCGATTGCGTAGTATTGTTTCAAAGTTACGCCGTTCAAATTACAGCTTCTAAAGGAAACAACTAAATTCTACACGTGCAAGTTTACAAAATATAATTTCGCGAGTGAGAGATACCAGAGCCTATTGGTCTAACCTTATCATAAATCCTCTATCCTATAATATTAAGTTCGGAAGCGCATTTATTTTGTATCCTCTTTGTTGTAGGTATGTTTACGACTGACGGTAACCAGTAGGTACACCGTCAAACTGACTACGTGTTTGGTCTTTTGAATTTAAAATAATTTATTTTTAACAAATAATATAAAAATGTTTCCAAAACTATTGTAAATATGAATGCAAAAGGATAAAAAAAAAACAGTCCAAGCCAGGACTCATATACATATAGTTAGTACGGTGGGAATTTTTGACATCTTTTGTAGGCAAATCTAATTTAATAAAAACCCCCCCTTTCATAACACATAAATTTATTTATTCATAAATGGACATGTTGAAAACGCTTCGCTGATATAACAATATAACTTAGACAAGTGGCCTTTGTCTGTTAGAACATGGAACATTGTCACTCACATTCAACTTGAAAAGGTTCAAATTTGAATAAGTCTTAATTTTGTAGATTTCTAAATGTGTCTGTATTAAATTACGGCTCAAGGAAACCATGATGCGACCTTTGAATTCTGTGACAGAGGCTGAAGCGCAAAGGGCAGCCTTCGGGCTTTGAGAGTTCGGCGCTAATCAAATAAATTTACGATATTGTAGTCGTCTAAATTAATTCTAGAATTTGCCTCTTTGTAAAATTGGATTTTTAGAATTGCTACGAGCGTAGACGCGAACGCAATTCGGTTGTCGTTGCTTTTTATATTACGTTGAAGTTTCTATTGAGTGTGGGTGTATTGAATGTACTCCTGGGTAGATAGAATGCGGGCGGTAGTCTATTCACAGTAGAAGTACATTACATTAGTGGGGAGAGAGTGGAACTATTACAATTAAATTGTTCACTGCATTCGAATGTAGTTCTCTTTGTGAAAATTAAATGGAAGGTGAAAGGTAATGTGGACAGTTTTACGCCAACGTAAATTGTGCACAGATTATACAGATATATTATATATCTAATCAATCGCCGAGCGTGAGTCTCGCAAAAACTCAAGAATGGCTAGACCGATTTTAATTCGGTTTTCAATTATGGAAAGAGAGAAAAACAGGGAAGGTATGTATACAAATTGCACCCCGGGCAAAGCCGGTAGCGGGTCACTAGTAATATTATAAACACGAGTTTCTTTGTTTGGATATTTGTTACTCAGTCATGCAAAAACGGCCGATTTGGATGACATTTTTGGCATAAAAAATGCCAAAAATAAAAAAATTTAATAATTTTAATAATTAATAATTTAATAATTAATAATTTTTATAATTGGCATAAAAAATAATTTTTTATAATTTTTTTAATTGCGTGAGTGGGAGGTAAGTTTACAGGAAATAGTAACCTAATATGTGGTTCTAGTTTTATTATCTAAATAAAACAAATCTAAGTTATGTTTGACTGCTAGATTGAATCCATAACGTAAACGAAATTGGTTAAAAAGCCAACACATTGCACAACATACACCGATTGATTATAAGATATATTAAGTTATTTCATTTTTGATTGGCAATATATGATAATATTTAAACACATTCTTACGTTAATAGATTGTCACTGTTATACGATTTAGTGCGACAGGATTTCGTCAGTGATCCAGTGTAGCGTTTTTCTATTTAGATTTTATTGCAAAACTTATATTTTGCAAGATATGTTTAATTAAAACTTAACATACTAGAGTATTATTGTAACGCTAGCTACATTTTCGTTTCCTTTGACTTCAGAATAAATTATTCATAATTATTTGTTCCTTCGGGATACATTTTTTTTATTTATTAAAACGAAATGTTTAACTTATACTTAAAAACGAAGCGTACATATAAAGGACCAACGACTTTGTTATTATGTAAAGATAAGAATATGTAAAATACGTGATTTATAAGGTAACCTACAAAATACAATGTCAAAGCTGGCTAATAATTTTTTCAAATGGTAATAATGTAAGTATGCTAAAACTCGTAAAGAAAATACTAATTTATAAAATATTGTATTTCCTTCGACGTGAATTGTGTAATGTGGCGAAAATATATCACCATTTTTCAAATGAGATGACAGTTTTCAATAACAAAAGGGAGATTGGTGAATATATATTCAAAAATTTCTCCAGAGAATACAATCATATGCATAAACTTAATAACTAAACAAAAAATTATCTTCGTTTATAACGAACGAAATTAAAGCTAACAAGCCCAGACAAGTGACGCGTCCGCGTCAGCGATTACCATATGACTTGTTATTAGTGACTATTAAACCCACTGTCCATTGATTAACTTTATTGTCTAAAATCATTAAGAGCTAAATGAAATGCCCAGTCGAGCCAAGACCGACTTGTGAGCTGGGAGCTATTTATTTATAACCTAGTTCGATAATTTGTTCGTTAGCAGTTTATTGTTTATTAGTTGACTTCTCTCTGTTGCGCACGGGTGGCTGTCATAAGTAAATTTTCATTTTCATTAAATCTATATGTACTAATATTAAAAAGAGGTAACGTTTGTATGTTTATTTGTTTGTATGTGGGAGGTAATTTTCGAAAAACTACTCATTCGATTCAAAAATTTATTTCACCAATATTTAGAATGGAATTTCAGGATGGACATCGTATATACTTATATAGTCTTTGATTCCCCTTATGTTAGGTAATTTGGGAGTGGGAATGGGAATTTATTTTTGTGAATTATTTGCTTTAGTTGTTATTAGTCTTCTCGGTAATGAAACCGGGGGCGGCCCACTTAGTAAGTTATAAAAAATAGATTATAAATTTAACAAATTTCATAAATAAATTTAAAAATGGTGACGCATTTAGGAAAGGCACAGTATTTTTATACTCTAAAACTTAAATATCTATGAAACCCGATTACCAATTGACACGATATTTTCCCAGTATAATCTATCAATACAAGTTTCAAGCACCAAAGCAACACCAAAACGAAAAAAACTGATGGCCCGGATCTCCACACAAAACTGACTGATATCCAAGTAAAAAATATTTAGATACTACATTTATATTGAAAAATGTGTATTACTTTATTAAATCGAGCATGTCAACATACTTGAAAATTTTCCTCAGATTTTGTTTATAAAACTTGTTATTTTTCCACTAATTTGATATAAAATTATTTACAAGTGGAAGCAACTCATGAAAAGGCATTTAACAACCGTAAATCACTTGGAACGAGAATAATATCAAAATACGAAATTATGATAATGTATTGTTTCTAACTTGAATAAATTTAACATTTAAGACATTTATTTGCCCACATTTATTGATATTCATTTTACTGTTTTGTAATTTGTTTTACAACTAAATTGTCCATTTTAAACATAATTTTTTTCATTATTTAAAATCAATTGTGGACGGATAAAAGTCCTTTTAAGCTTCGCAATAGATGGCATTATTTTCAAAAAAAGTAATATATTTTCAAAGAGAGCCCAAACGGGTTAAAATTAAAGAGTAACAACAAAAAATATTGTTATTAAAACAAAAGATGAATAATATCCAAGTTAAAAGTTTGTTGGGATTCACCAGTCATCATCCTCGTTAAAGGTAGATTACGAGTAAATTTTGCTTTTGCTTTCAATTTAATTGATAATACCCTAAACTCCAGTGGATAGAGTCGTGAAACTCTAAAAATTTTAGAAAAAAAAAAAAATATTTGTAATGAAAAACATGCAACTTAAGCACGAATTACCTTATTACTTTTAGAAGGATATTTTAAAGGATTATTTTCCTAGAAGTAGCGAAATCTTTGACAATGAAGAGGCTTACAAAGTTGCAGGAATCGTTAAGAAGATATTTTGAAAACTTTGCTACTTACAACTCCTTGACTTTGCGAATTATTTCAATGGTGTACTTATTTATAAATATTTTATAATTCAACTGTAGCTGTTGTTATATAGTACAACATATCGTTCGTTGTATTAGATATTAGATATTCTTACAAAGTATCAATTAAAGTCGCTTTATATCCGCTAACTCCTCTGTATATGATATAATAATTATGTCCCATGAAATGAGTGTATTGCGTCAGTGAATGGCCGAAAATAAGCACGTGGTTCTGTCCAGCGATAAGGCATTTACAAGCTGTTACATCATGTACCTATATATATACAACTACTACTAGGGAACTCTTTTTAACTACCATAAATAATATTTATTATAAGGTGTTTCAGTTGACTTAATAATCGGTTCAAAAATAAACACGTCTCCAATATCACGTCTCGACACTTGAGGCCTTCTTTAAGTGTTTACTTTCTTTCCGTTTACAGAACCGATATATGTATCTAATTCGAAATCATAAATGCCGCTATTAAACAGTTTTTATTTGGTTACTTAGTATAATTAGTTTTGTGGTGAAATAAGTTAATTAATGTAGTAGAAATTCCTTATATGCTAATAACACTATAAAATAATATGCGAACCAATTATGAGCCTATCTATACTTTACTTTACTAATATTATAAAGCTGAAGAGTTTGTTTGGTTGAACCTGTTAATCTCAGGAACTACTAGTTCGAATTGAAAAATTCTTTTTGTGTTGAATGTTCCATTTATCGAGAAAGGCTATATAACATTTTGAACGCGGACCACCAGCTAGTTATGAATATAACGCAACGATCAACAGGTGAAATTGTAGACCAATTTAATTGAAATCAATAGTGACGAACACGTACAGAATGGTATAAAGAGAACGTCATGTAAGTATACAAACAAGTCAGGATGATCAAATATTTAGAAACAAAAAATGATCAGAAATATTCATTCAATAACAGCTATATAGTCTAATTTATTCATACCACCCACCTTGCACAAATATGTAGATCTATATCAGATATGCAAATTCAGTAATATAATTTCTATGTATAAAATAGTTGATGTTATTATATGAATGAAATAAATGTCATGACTATGTTTCTAATGTATGATGGCTTAAAAAATTTAATTGAATGATCACTTTGAAATTTCTGGACACCTTGACTCTTTTATGACCT
Source organism: Synanthedon myopaeformis (assembly GCA_944738685.1). Taxonomy (NCBI): domain Eukaryota; kingdom Metazoa; phylum Arthropoda; class Insecta; order Lepidoptera; family Sesiidae; genus Synanthedon; species Synanthedon myopaeformis. Next base: position 6,334,260 of record OX122919.1, read on the forward strand.
TATTGACCAGTATTACTTGTTTTCATAAGTATAAAACAAAGTCGTTGCCCGCCTCTCTTATGTTTTTCCACTTGATTCTTCTAAAGAAAACACCGCGATGGAATATCTCTATCTGTTACGGTTGACTCACAGTAACGATTGCAACTTGAATCCCTATACTCGTATATTATAAATCCGTCACGTCTGTTTCTCCGCTAACTACTTTTAAACCACCCAATGGATTTTGATATGGTTTTGACAAATGAAAAGAGCGATAAACGGGAATGGTTTGTGTACATAGAAGCCGGGGCTTGTTGTTACATAACTAACACATATGTTACTTACGCATCGCGTCTAGCACGTTCATCCCAAAACTTCTCCCAGAATGTTGATCTGTTTTTAATGCGGAGCACGCTTGTGCTAAGAGTGCGAGGCAACGTTCCTCCACTGCTACTCCCGGAGACACCGGTAGCCATGCTGTGTTCCGAAGCGGAACTTTTGGCTATAAAGTTCACGCCTCCGCAACCAGCACTAAGTTTCTCAGATTGAGACTCTGAACGTTGCATGTTTCTAGAGATACGAGTACAGCCAAAGTTATTTCGACAATCTACATTACAGACTTTTAACTTTCTGTTCCTCCTCGCTGTGATTTTTTTAGAATGTGTTGAGACTTCACCACGACTTGTAAGGTTGCGTGCTTTACTTCGAGTTGATATTGGTATGCTACTTCCTTTGTTCTCAATTACGTAATCATTGTCGTACAAAGCATCTTGTTAAACCTTTAATACTGTATACGAGTACGAGTCCTTATGATATTTTAATTTAAAATTTTTATCACTTTGACATACATTTTACGCGCTGATATCACTATCTCGTTCAGTCATCCTTATCAATAATGCACTGAACCAGTGTTTAATACCTCTCTAACAATATTCAACATCACTAAAAACGTAATCAATAATGTAAACATTCATAAAATAAATCTATAGATACTGTGTAAATATTAGGCCTTATCCTTGGCACGAAATTAGCTGTTAGCTGTTGTGTTGACTAGGGCCAACCTGTTAGACCAGTGAGCGACCTCGACACTGAACTAAAACGCAACTGCTTTTGCACTCAGTGTATGTGTATGCACTGGTATGCACTATATTTTTATTTAAATAATTTCCAAGCACTATGTCGCCGTACAAATCACCTTGGTTGGGAGCCGAGTACGGTTGGCTTTTGAGACGTAAAATCAATGCAATAGGGTTCACATTTTAATCGGGGTTTGCTTCACGCCGGTTCAGCCGGTGCAAACAGTTTGTTTGATCGCGTGTATTGACTGAGGGCATGGAAGCTGTCGTGCCTCCTGCAGCCCGCGCGGACTATCAATGGGAGGTGGGCGACTCGACCGACTCGGAGAGTTGACAGGGCGCCTGTAGTATAGCGCAGGCCGCGGGTAGCGGGCGGTGCGGGGCGGCTCGTCCCACTCGCTGGCCCGGCTGCCACCGAGCGCTCGCGACTTTGCCCGAGGTTAAATTTGGCGCGGATAGAAACTGGCGGTAGCGATGGGCGGTAATCAATGTTCAACGTGGAAATGAAGGGCCAGTAAAAGCATTTAATTTATTGCTAAATAGATTTCTGGTGCTTCCTACGGAACAGGTGTGGTTTAATTGTTTTCTTTCACTCGTCTCGGATGTTTCCATGGATCGATAGTAGCCGCTTTTGTAAAATATTGCATAAAGGGTAGGCATTGTGTTCTCTCAATCCCTGGATGGATCTCAACTCAATCTAACGTTTTCCAGGGAAACGCCTTAACACTTAAAAAAAAATAGAACTTTCTTATATATATAGTACCATCATATATAAATAAAAATTACTTTTATAAACTAAATATTGCGAAGCAATTTTTAGTGAAAACTTATAGTAGGTAATATATATACTCGTACTTATCAGCTTGAATAAATAATTTAATAACATACACATATAATATTATAATTGAATTTGTCTATTCATATGCACAAAATTGTTAAATGAAATAATTGATTTAAAAAGCTTCGTTTCATATTATCTTCGTATCGTTTTTATAGAATCGTTTATTCAGATAGATTGTAATGATTTTGTTTAGTCTGAACCTACATAAATTGATTGATGTTTCCGCTCATTCCTCTTCTATATACAATTTCAATATTCTGCTGCTATATGAAAATATTTTGTACAATTTATTAAAATTTGCACGAGTTCGTATAGCTAAAACGACTAATTATTTTTTTAACAACAGATCTGATTTGCATGTGGCAATAAAATATGTGCTTATGTTACAAAGACGTGAAGTAAATACTTTTTTGGCTTATATTTAAAAACATTATAAAATACTAAAAGAATAAGCAAAATATTGTTTTCAAATAAATAATGGTTCATAAAAGAAATATAAGGGATCTTTATATTTATAAAATTCTTCCTCGTCAAACAACTAGGCGCTTACTAGCGAAACGAATGTTCCCGGGGGAAATATTGCGGATATTGCCTGGTAATGTTACCTTCCTCTAACTCGGCTGAACATATTTATTTACTGGCCGCAAAAGTTTTGTTAAAATTTAAAAAAATGAAACTATTCTAAATACAATGTTCAATGTAGGCGTTATTTAGTTGTTTTTACAACTATAAAACAAAAGACTTATATTTGCAGCAACATAAATTGTCGTTTGTTGGTGAGTGTTTTGTGCGAACATTCGACAAAGTCACGTACGTACTACGTACGTGTATATTGTAGGTAAACATTAGATGGACAATAAAAAAAGGAATATAGAATTATGGATCTATAAAATCTTTTGGCCTCTTTTTTTTTGACTAACTACGCTACACCTAGCTAGCTAAGAACTAGCTAAGGCTCTATGAAGCTTAGGAACAATATTTTGCACCAAACAGAAATGTGACCGCTTTTATAATAACAAGGCATCCCAGAATAGTTGCCTACTATTCCTTTAAATAAATAGTATTATCATAACACCTTAGTCTCTTTTCATTTGTTACTTCTTATTCTCTTTATTTATTACTTTATTGTAACCACACTCTTATGGAAAAAACACCGTGAAATAACAGTATATGTGCTGTTGTTTTTCGGTGAGTGATGCCACAGCCCATTACTCCATCCCTTCCTTATCCCTTGTCCATAATCATTCTATGGTCGGCAGCACACTTACAGCACCTATGGCGTTGCTTGTGTTATAAGCGACGGTAGCCACCTACTATCAAGTGGGCCGTCAGCCTGTCTTTTATACAATAATCTTGTTGGGTTTAAAACACCTACCTAGTGTGCAAAACTATTTTATACGGCTAAAGCAGCTTCATAGGTACTTCGCTACAACAAATACCTTATACAAAAGTATGACAATATTCAAATAATTGAAAATGAATATTTCTAAGTGAACATACGCACCTTCCGTCTTTTCGCCGACACATTTAAATGTTAAAAATGTAACATTACAAAGTGGAAAGCACAAAACTCGCTACACATCTAAGGAATTTTTGGAAGATATATTTATAAAAATAAAGAAACAGACAGTGAAAGCGATAAAAAAAGAGCAAGCCAAGAAAACCGAGACAGTATTTTTAACCGAAGCAACATGCTATTGAAATGTGCGTAGGTAAATACGTACGCTCTGTCCAGCTGTGCCGCCTCGGCCTCCTTGAATCTGCAAGCAATTAAATAATAAGGAAAAGAAAGAAACATTAAAGTCTCATGAGGATACGTAACTATGCCACCTAAGCGGGGTAGTTCGAGCTTAACACCGAAAGAATATTGTGCTGGAGTTTTGTGACAGGCTCTGTAGAGGCTATGGCAATAGTATGGGCTCATTTGCAGTAGTCTTCTTTACTCAAATACTAGTTAGACTGACGCTAGTCCCGACTTCGTTCTTTTTGGGGGGTTAGTATACATAATATATACCCTATGTCCATTTGGGATTATGTACTTTTAGAGTAGTTACCTATATAATTTTTCAAATAGGTGTAGTGGTTTCGTAGATATCGTCAATATCAAACAAATATACAAAATCCGCTAGCTATTTCTCCTCATGAAGGTATGCTTAAATAGCAATATAAATTAAAGTCGCTTTCCGTGTATGTCTGTCCGTATATCCGCTAACTCTTCTTAAAACACGCAACGGATTTTGATGCAGTTTTAGCATCAGTTAAATAATTTTCCATGGCGGGTTTATATATGTATATGACAAAAACAAATTAAGTTTATATGCAAGTTAAAAAAAAAATCCAACCAAGTTTCCGAAACTGTCCGCGTCTGTCTGTTTCTCTTTTTTTAAACCAACCAACAGATTTTGATACGGTTTTCACTAATGGAAAGAGAGATAAACGAGAAAGGTTGTAAGAGGGATTAACGAGGATGTGTATATATTTTTTTTTATTCCGGGCCAACCCGGGAGCGAACGCTCGTATATGACGTTGTTGGCGTTCGTTCTAAGTATATTCAAATAGATGTAACACAGTCAAGTTTCGATTTTAAATTCATCAAATAGGAATCTGTTTTTCATTGCTGGGCAAACTATCTAGTTAGCAGATGGACTACATTATGTAGATTGATAAGTACTTCAAGTTAGTAAGTACATTTTATTTTGGTTGTCATGTCATATCGAAAAGAAGAATTAATTTATAATCGAAATTTGTTCTTTGACAGAGAATGTCAGCGATTCAAATGTTAAACATCAAACGTTACTTAAGTTAAACGAGATTATATCGAAACAAGAAACGCTTCAAAACGTTTACCCGCTTTAATACGCTGTCAAACTACAAGCCTACTCTTTAAAAGAGTCATTACTTTTACTTGAATTTGGGATTTATTTAGAAAGATGGACATTAGGTGAAACAAAAATTATATATAATGGTAGCGAACCGCTAGCGGCTTCTCACGGGTGCCTTTTTATTTCTGCAAATTATATACGGAAAAAAAATTCGGATGCGCGAGATTATTATTTTTTCTTTCATTCTAATCGGTTTACAAACAAAAAAGTTACACTAGCGAAAGTTACACTTTCGATATAATTAGAATCGGTCGATTAGAATCGTGGACTAATGCAAATGAGCCTTTAAATAGTTCGTACCACATGGCACTTATCGTCTCCACTGTGAAACAAAAAGTTAAATTTCAAGCAACAGACGACACAACGGGTACGAATTTTATATAGGAGTGCATGCTATCGCCAGTCTGCAGTTTGTTCGTAGGCGTTTGTGAGTAAGCTCTACTCCAAAGTTAGTTTTATACACAACATATAAAGTAGGTGATAAAAATCAAATATTATCTTACTTTGTTTATGCGTCCTTGACACTGAATCGTGAACACGTGTAATATGTGTAATGTATGTCTTCAAAAACCGTTTACAACTTTAATAATAGCGTTTTTTATTCGCATTCAACAATACTGTCTGTTTTTTATAATATATGTATGTATTTTGTAGGATAGTACTACTTAAATATGTACATTTAGTTACAGCTGAAATTTGTTTAGCCAATAGAAATTCAGTGTATTTTCATATTCATTGAATCCCGTTCGAGTGATGTGGTTGAGTGGTAAAAGTGTTAGTCCGCAAACATTTTTAATAAATAAAAAATGTAACACTTTTCATATAGAAAACCGTAAACCGTTTACGGCATTCGTAAACCGCAGTTCATTAAATTGTTGAATGAATAATATTAGCAAGTAATTTTGTGTTTACTGATATTATTTAATCATAAACTAATTATGCGTGTTAATTTTTCCTTTTCCGCAATTTTTTTATATTATGCATTTATGCACGACCGTTGTATGATCAATGACCATGTCATATAATGTTTGCCCTTAATGAAGTGGACATAAAAAAACTTTTTTTCAACTGTACAGTCAATCTGAGAAATTGATGTTTATTTCAAGAAAACTATCAATAAGATATTTGGGAACTATCAATAAGAATAAATGGGCTTTTTATTTTTATTATTCTCCTGTTTAAATTAAATGTAATTCTGAAAATAAATCTTTTGAAGAGACTTACTAACTAAGTGCATACATCAGTATAGGTACAGGACAGTCTTTAATATATCGATATATGACCAAAATATGATCGTAGGTAGTCTGTTCATAAGCATGTTCGCAGTAAATTCAGCGCAGTAGCTTTATAGTTAGGGGTAACAAATTACTATTCCCACACAATTTTCCTTGGCTATTCTCAACAAAGATGTGTTGATTTACATTTTTATGGTAACTCATCGAACATATAATATGTAAATTTTCATAATTAAGGTATCCATTTGAAACGTTAAAGCCATAAACGACATCTATCGACGGTTACCATTAAAGTGATTTAAAATTTAAAAAGCGTTCAGTTGAAAGAGCCGATGGCTGGATTTTAACGCCCGACGCAAAAGAGGGGTGTTATAAGTTTGACCTTTGTGTCTGTGTATCTGTGTGTCTGGCGTATCTGTCTAATCGAGACGGTACTTAGCTATAATTTAATGAAGATCTGTTCAGGCGTTTGTAGATCATCAACTCGTTTCTTAGTTGACGAAGGGATCTCACTACGGTGGCATTTAAGTGACATGGTAACCTTGAACTGTTGCTACAGTATCGAGTAGTCTGCGGGATACCCAACTCATTAGTAACTTACAGCAGATATAGCGTGTTTAGGTTCAATAAAATGTCGGGAGTTATTCTATAATTTTTAATTATACCTTATTATATTAGACGACAGACGTTAACTAACATGTGAGCGAACAAGACGCGAATGCGACGCGTAATTTATCACTCACGTATCACAGCCGTGACAAGGTCGGTGTCATCGTTGCCCAGGCATAGGGCGCAGACCCTACAGGGGCGCAGAAATGACAAGGAAAGGAATACAAGTAATTAGTAAATATAATACATTTTATTGTCAGAACCGGGTAAGATTAGCAAAATTTTCAAGAGCGCAGTTATGGAAGCTAGCACTAGTTACGTACAGCACTGATCACAGCGTAGTCGCTTTGTGTTGGATCGCAACTATTTCGCGTCGAGTTCGCTCACAACATGTAACATTTGTAGGAGATTTGTGTGACAGTAGGTACGAGTAGGTACCTCTTAATTAAAGACATTTTTAAATTGCCAAACATGAAACGTACCTTTCGCTGGCGATCGAGCTGTTTCTCGACATTGACTTTGGTGACATTTCGAAATCGGAGTCTGAGCGGTACAGGAAGGACTCGCGGCGTTGCGGCATCGCTTGGAGAACCAGAGCGGTGGAGGGTGAGCCCCCTTCGAGGGGGGACCGGGCGCCCCCCGGCCCCCCCGCACCTCCGCCGTTCTCCACATCGAAGCTGAAACAACATGACGTCACACATTAAAACTCATACTATACAATTCAACATCTTATTAATTAATTAATCTCCAGGTGCGCCAATCATCAAACACAATGTAGTATCTTAATTAATTAAAAAATTATCTAAGTTTGTTGAGTGGCAAACTTTACAATGAAACTTTATTAAAATTGTAACTAGCCTGTACCTTATAGGTATATGCATTCAAAAATGTTTGATATAATTAAATCGCACAAGCGCACAGGCAATCGTTCGTGTGTAGTAATAGTAACTTAATGAGCAATAATTATAGATTATTGCGAATTTATCGTCAGTGAATCGTATTCGTTGCCGAAGATAGCAACAAAGAATTATATTATCGCGCCGTTTAATGAGATTTTATTCCCAACGATGTATTGACGTATATTGATTCATTAATTATTTATAATCAAATTGATACAATACGCTGGAAGAGACAAATATGGTTATGTTAATTTCATAGAGGCACATGATGGTTAAGACCTTTGATTGGTAACAATATAAATTTCAAATTACACATTATATATAGCAGACAGTAGGCAGTTAGTTTTCTATCTATGCTAGATAGAAGACAGAGATTAATTCCTGAAGGCAATTGAGAATTTCTTCGCAGCGTCCTCTACCTCAAAACTGTGGAACTTCTCATACCTGGCGCCCTTGTTCAACCAACGGAGTTCGATCTGTGTAGTACGGGACATTTCCGCGAGAGGTCTCTATTAAATTAAACTTTACTTAACAGAAAAATTAAATGTTCAAGTTTTTTTGACAGATCACGCATGATTTGTGCCATGTGTTAAAATTAAAGTTATGTAGTTTTCTTTGCCATTTCATTATGGAAAGACTTACAAACGAACAACGCTTACAAATTATTGAATTTTACTATAAAAATCAGTGCTCTGTTAAAAATGTATTTCGCGCACACCGTTACTGTCAATGGTCATCGCTACCATAAAATGATTTTCAACTGTTTATTGCCCAAAATACGCGAGCTAAATCCTGGTTGACATGTGGTTTCAACAAGACGGTGCCACCTGCCATACGGCACTTGAAACGATGGACTTTAACAACGAATTTAATGAGCAATTCATCTCTCGTTTTGGACCAGTTAGTTGGCCGCCTAGATCGTGCGATTTAACGCCTTTGGACTATTTTTTGTGGGGGTACGTAAAATCTCTTGTTTATGTATATAAACCAGCATCGATTCAAGCACTAGAAAACAACATCACACGTGTTATAAGTGATATACCAGCCGATATGCTTGAAAAAGTAACTCAAAATTGGACTTCACGTATGGATCACCTAAGCCAACATTTACATGAAATAATCTTTAAAAAATCAATGGAAAGTAATGATTATTAACTTGCCAATGTAAATTGTATATTTTTTTACAATTTTCTAGTGTTTGTTTTTCATATTAAAAACCTAACGCTTAAAAAATCACCTTTATAATCAACGCGAACAAAAATATTCAGTACTAGCTGTTGCAAGCGACTTCGTCCGCGTAACTTTGTAGTAGTAAGTACTGGAGCATGAATGCTGTAACGTGCTTCTCAAAATACAAATGATTTGAGGACAAAAACGATTGGTTTGAATTTGTAATATTCTTTAAAATAAAAATACCGGTTAATTTAAATTTTATATGTATAAATTAAGCAGGCAATGTTTGTTAAAAACAAATTTCGCATTTTTATGAATAGATACGAGTAAAAGTTTATGCGAAAATGATAAATAGTATACACCTCAAGTGAACACAGTGATAATACTGAATGAATAATGTTCTCAATTTACATGTTGAATCGCCTGTACATATCCTATTAATACCTATTATAAATGCGAAAATTTGTATGATTGTTTGGATGTTTGTTAAACGATCACGCAAAAACGACCGAATGTATTTGCATGAAATTTGGCATACAGATAGTTTATTACCTGGATTAACATATAGGATACTTTTATCCAGGAAAAATGTTAAGTTCCCGAAGGATCGTTTATAAATATAAAAAAATCGGTGAAACTGTCGTCACAGCGAAGATGTCAGTCGTTATAACGGGTTTTAAGTATATATCTTATTTTTCACAGTCCCGGCACAGTTGGATGTAAATTATTATCGTCTAAATATTATTACTACATGTTCGTAATATTTAAAAGAAAGATATTGATAAATTGAGGCAATAAAAGAGAATTTCGTAGTCAGTATCGGCGTCACATTTCGAATGGCGGGCTCCCATCAAGCTCGCTCGAGCGGAAAATGTGATTTTCAAAGTTGTGGAATGTACCCGCGGTCGGGCCACTCGCGTGACGCTTCCGACCCTTTGACATGTCTGACATCGGTCCTGCTAGCCACTGAACCTGCCTTTTGACAAAACCTTTTCAACTATGTCTCTTACCCTTCACAAAGTATGTTCGCAATATGACTCTTTTAACATTTAATGTACCCCGACTCTTAACTTTCAAGAACTCAAACTATTTATTGTTAACTATTCGAAATTTAGGAATTTTGTACGAAAATCAATATTTATTAGAAAATAAATGTTGTGTTTTGTATTAAAAATTTTACTTAGATAACCTTTCGAAAAAAAAATATCGAACGTAAAAATAGACTGATTGTATTTGAAGTAACTTGAGAGTTTTACAAAACAACCCATTAAATGATTTTATAAACATTTTCAATAAAATCTTAGAGAGAAAGAAAGATATTTAAGAGGAAATTTAAAAATACTACTTATTATACACTAATATATTATTACATGTATAATACCATAATCAATACTAATATTATAAACAGGAAAGATTTTATTGTTTGTTTGTTTGCATTGAATAGGCTCCGAAACTACTGGACCGATTTGAAAAATTCTTTCACTTTTGGGAAGCTAATATTATCAACGAGTAACATAAGCTATATTTTATAAAGTTACGCGGACGAAGTCGCGTGCAACAGCTAGTATTACTTTAAAATGATTTAAGGTAAGTAGTTAGCAAAATGTAATTTTGCCCAAATGTAGCATCTTTTCAATGATTATTAAAATAGCCCACAGTTTCCTAGCAGACCTATTATCGGATACGGTGCCAGTAGAGTTTGCGAAAAATTGACAGTGCGAAAAATTATATTTAAGACAAGTTTTGGTGTACTCGCTGAAATAACCTCAAGAGAGCATCTGGCAGTGGATTGATGCAAAGTAAAAATTGCTTATGGTGGTGCTCCATTAAAAAGGCCGACGCTTATACGATAATAATGATGATGATGATAATCATCATTATTTATATAATTTTTATAATTGAGAAATTAGTATGAAAGGAGCTTTGTACGAGTATATTGGCACCGATAAGCCTCCTCCTGACCGTTTATACTCGTACACATTAGTGTACATTTCGTACTATTTCGAGTTGTTATTGAGGTCCATATATTATGCAAATTTGTGATTCACATGTTCTCAACTCTCAATTTTCATACCAGAAAATGATCATCCCGTGGTTCAGTATACGGTCTCTTGATAGAGCTGCCAGGTCTTTTGACTCACATTTAAACTCTGAGCCACGAAACATTGGCTGTAACCCTCCTCAAGCATAGCAATAATGTTGCTAGCTTTTATCACTTTATCTCACATTTCGAGACCGTTAAATACCAGTTATTTGTAGTAGACAACGATTAGTTATACCGTTAGTAGTGGATATTGAGTTTCGATTATTAGTGCCAAAAAAATATAAAAAAAGTTGTTTTCTTTAAAAAAATTCAGTAAAAAATTTGAATTTGAAACGTACTTTTTTATGCACAACGGCACTTTTATATTAAACCCTTTTAAAACCGTCCGCAATGAATGTAAATTAAATTAAATTTATTGCAAATGAGTGTATGATACACAGATCTTCGGAAATGCGCGCGGCCGAAGATCTATGGAATGATATTTTAAATATCTGCCAGTTTAATTAAATAAATATTAATACAACCAAGACTAAATTGGTTTACGAAATATAATCCTGTAATTGTGGAACGGACTTGATTGAAACATAATGAAAAGACCGTTGGTGAGAAATCATAGGTGATAATAATCATAGGTGGTTAATATTTATAAATAAACTCATTAATTTACAACCAATCACAAGTAGGGACTAGTTGAGAAAATAAGCTTAAAGACGGCGAATGACGATAGCTACCTGCCGGTAGTCCGCCGTCTTGCAGAAACAGGTGGTCTTCGCAGAGGTCTACGCGAGGCTCCGCGGGCGCTCCAACGTCTAGGCGCTTCGCTCCACCTAAATATATCATTATCAAAACTACCACCAATCCAGACCAGACCTCTTGAATCACATACAACATACTCTCTTACAGAAGCGACGTATGAAAAACAGTGGGAATTGTATCCGCCCACAGACCAAATAAGAACTTATAGATATAATTTAACATAGTGTAGCCGGTTTTATAATCAATTTTGTGTGCGTAGGCTGTTTACTGTATTGAGATTTTATGTTCCAAGCTATAGCATCAATTTATTGACATATTGGTTTTCAAGTTTACTTATGTGTGAAATGTGATTAAATCCCACTTTTTATTTTTTGAAATATTTTAATAAGGCGACGCGTAGTTTGATTGCATTTGTGCGCGTGTAGACGTGTATATGTACACTGCAAAGGCGTAGTTTTATATGCTTCACTCTGCCGTTCACAGGGCTCTATCTTTAGTTCTTATTTTATCTGAATACCCGCCATAGATTTTATATGAAAATTTGAGTTTATAATAATTTTAACTTTTTTAAAAGTCCCTTGTAATGAAATTCCTCAAACAAAACTGTGTAATTATATTGTCCTAGTGTGCAGTTACACAAGTTGAATTAATAATATTTATAATTATCAGGGCCTTCATCAAACTCGATTCAAACAAATTGATGTTTGTACTGGAGAATGAAATATTGATTTTATATCGTCCCACGATTAACCAGAATACAAAATGCTACAACAAATTTATGAATATCAAATTGTGCGAATTAATGGAATATTCGTATTGGAAATTATGGATTTTAAAGATTTTAAAACTATTAGGTTGGCAATGTGTCTTTATTTATAGCAAAACACATGTTAAGTGTTGGAATAAAATATTCTCCCGCGTTATGACAAATTATTATTTGATATGAATTTTTTAAAGAAAATCATTAAAAACTTTAAAAACCGCTTTCAAATCACTGACTACTTAACATTTCGTATTTGAATATTCGTCTATAAAAAGCGAGATTTCCGTATCAATAGCTGTACAAAACTACCATAAAAACCTGCAGTACTTATTTTGAAGCGGTACGAAATACATATATTAAGAGTACATAAACTGAAACTGTCATTAAATTTGCTTTTAAATGAACTGTTAATTGAAATACGAGTTTTTAATTCACACTAGACACACACACATACGACCTCAATAACGAAATTTTAATGAATAATATAACCCCACGATCAAATGAAATCTACATACGCCTTTGCGTAAATAATTATCTTTTTTTGGAGTTTACTCTAGGTTTACTCCTAAGCCCTAGGTTTCCTTATAAGCCCGGTGGTATGAAAATTAATGGGAGTTAAATTAAAATTGTCACACGGTATGCGTTACGTTCTATTTTTGAATATTTTAGAACATCTCTGAAGTTTTGCGTGTCAGTTCCTTGTTAGCGTGAAACTAATAATATTATTATTATTAGCGCCATCTACACAATATCTCATAAATGTTACGTAAATACATCCTTGCGAAAACTAGATGGCACGTGAGTACCAGAGATGGCGCTGATATTAATTCGTTAAAATGTTTTTATAATTTTTATTTTGTATTTTATAATCGTTCGTAAAGAGTTGTGCGTCGGAGCTGACACACACATTTTTTTATGACAGACAGGCTGACGGTCCATTTGATGGTAGGTGGCTACTGCCGCCTACAACACAAGCAACGCCACCGGTGTTGATGCGCTCTGCCGATCATACTAGGATTAAGGATAAGGTATTAGGAAGGGATAGGGAATTAATGGGCTCCATACTACCATAAATTGCTCGTATATCGTATACTATAATGGGTTCGTATATTACTGTGAATTTTAAAAGTTTGAAAAAATGTGACGGTTTGTGTAAGTAAGTATATAAAAAAATTGCATACAGGTGAAGCCGGGAGCGGGACACTAGCTATATTTTCGAAATTAAATAATTCGGGTAGAATTAAAATATGTCATATTTTTACTCACGAAAAAAAGTCAAAAAATAAGTAGTGATGTTTAGAAGAATATTATATGGCTACTTTTTCTTAAAACAGTTTTTTTTTTAATGTCTATTACTTGCTGCGTTCGAATATCCTGGCCCTAAAGATTCGAGGCAAGGCGCTTTGAATCACATCCACTTGTAAAGAGGATCTACAGCACAAGGGTTTCAAAACGAGGGCCCAACCAAAGTTATTTAAAGGATCCACTGCAAGAGCGGTATAGCCCATTAAAACGTGCCAGCGACACTTAACCCAAATATGTACCCATCCAAATATATCGAAATAAAAAAATAATGTTGTTAAAGGACAACTTTACCAGTCTTCCCACAAATTTAATTAAACCAATACTTCTCAAAAGTTTTTTTGAATTAAACTTATCCATTGAAAAATGCGTAAATACTTAATTCTTAATATTTGGAACACTCGGTAAGAGACCCATAATGCCCTGCTTGTGACTGCAAAACTCAGTACATTTTATTGTAGCAAATTAATCAAATATATAATTCACTATATTTCATTATTTAAAAAAAAAAACTTATTCAAATATTTTCGACAAATGCCAATTGGTGATGGTTCGATTTTATTCAATAAAATATTAAGGGTTTCTTTCACCATCTTTTAAATAGGCTAACCGTCATTTAAAGTCACTGGTCACCGGGGATGATGGACTCAAATATTAAAAAGAAAATAATAATACAAATTCGCCTATCGAAGGTTGCACTAAACCGAGTGCATAATTTAATAAAACATAAAATTATTACTAAAAGTAACTAATCAATACTTTACTTGTAGTTGGTGAAAGAGGCCCTAAGCATAATAGCGTGAACTACTTGAAACTTTACTCAATAGAGTTGTTATGTTATGTTATCAAAATATATACTAGCATCGTATATAAGTAGGCCAATAGTTATCAGCATTTCTCCTTACATATACATAGAGTTATTGAATTTAAAGACAACGCGATTGGAATCTCTGAAACAATACTCAAACGAAAAATCTATCTCGAGTCGTTTCGATAGAGTGGCTCTTTTCAAGATTCACATTTATCCGAGAACAATCTGAAGCTTCTTTATCAAGATTCAAGCTCTTTTGCACTTTTTTGCGGTGAAAGAATGTAATATTCACTCCATTGTAAATATAATATAATTAAGTATGATAATTATCTATACTATATATCGTAACATTATAAAAAGAGATTTGTATTTTTGTATGCTTGTAATGAATAAACTCAAAAACTACTGGGCCTATTTTAAAAATTCTTTCACCTATAGAAAGCTATATTGTCAGCGAGTAACATAGGCTATATTTTATAAAAAGTTACGCAAACGAAATCGCGTGCAACAGCTAGTAAGATATATATAATAATGTTTCTAATAGGAGTGTTTATAAAAAAAAATATCATGGAAATTACTCCACCCCATTTTTGTTTCCACGCCTCAAGAATATATTTTCAGCTAATTGCTACTTGTAGAAGAAATTTTATAAATTTTCTAAATAAAGCATAAATTTTCTTTATAAACTCGTTTATAGCGTCAAATTGATGGAAATATCTTCCTTGTTGATTGGCGACGTTTGGTATATAAGACTATATAAGTGTATTTGTGCGTTTGGTTGGTTGAATCAAATCAAATAAAAATTACTTCATACTGTATCTATGAGTTTATAATAATTGAATTATACTCGTATATAAGTATATATTATTATAATAATTGTTTCATGATACGCTGGATCCAGGCTGCTTCTGACCGGTCTTATTGAATAATTATCTGAAACGCCTATGTCCAGCAGTGGACGTCCTACCTATGTCTGAGATTATGATGATTATAATTCGAAATTGTACCTGTAGGTCATTTCAGTGACCTACAGGTCATTGTATAAAGGTAGAGATTATATTTTGGTTTATTCTCTTACCTTGGTCAAAAATAATCTAATTATAAAATTATGTAATTTTGTTATAATTAATCAAATCAATTATTACAAAGTACTTATTACATAAAGTATTTAAATACGCTTAAAATTGACTTAAGACGGTACTGTTGTTGATATAAAAATATCTTAAATATCAATACATTGAATATATTTTTTCCTGTAGCATTCCTCTTCTCATATTCCTGTCGCTCTGAGTTCAATTTGCGATTCAGGAATGTCAAATGGCATTTTCGATGTGTGGAAATTAGATATTGGATCGAAAATGTATTTCGTTATTCATTCCGTCTGATTCTTCTAAACGCTTCTAAATTTTAATATTTATTAAAAAAAAAAAACAGTGATTGAAATAAATTAAAATGTCGTATTTTTATTTATTTCAATATTCAGAAACTTGGGTAATTTTTATATATGTAAAAACACGAGCTTCATCCTGCGACTTTATCGCGTATCTATAAAATATAGCTTATGTATTATCCTGAACACATAGGAGTAGTAAACATAAGACTATATAGCCTTAGATGTTTTCAGGAGAACACATAGGATACTCTAAAATTTACAATTGCAAATTATTTACCTATTGGCTCTAAAGTTTTATCAAATAAAGTAGTTTTTTATTTGGAAAAGTCAATCCTCGCAAACATATTCATTTATAATACATACCTCCATTAGTATGTTTCCAATTTAAAAAAAATCCTCTACACACAGCAGTACTCGTAGGCACCTAATGGTGTGTGTTATCATTGATTTGTCTTTCCATTTTAGATTATATTTAAAAAAGTGATTTCCTCATGTCACATTTCCTTATTCACCACAAAATTTGACATTTGGATTTGGAACTCAATTATTTTTTCATAAAGCATTAAGAAATTATATAAAATTGAATTGTCATGTCGTCAAAAGATAATGTCGTATCATTTATTGATAAATATTTGACGATATTAATTTCTGTGACGCATTCAACTTTATACGGAAATCGAACCATAAATCTATTGTTGGGGCTTCATCTTGATGTTCGCTTCAACAACAATTAGAATTAGCTCCTCAAATAAACAGGGTCGCAATTTCTATTGCGATCATCATTCTTCATTACTATCATTCTTGATTAGCAGTTATTTCATACTTTTTTATACATTAACATTAAAGAAGAATAGTAATTTTCATTTATTTTTCTTTAAGCCGGTATTATAATTCTTGAAAAAGATAGGCTATTTATCATCACGCTATGATCATTAGAATACGAGGTTGATGAAATCACAGAACACAGCGAGTGTATAATATTTGCTAAATTAACTTTTCTGTAAGTCGTATAGTTTTACAATAAAAGACGTTGTGAGTGCATGGAAAAAAATGTATGAGATTTTTAAAAGTCTTAAAATGTGTAGCCGATAAGTTTTTGGAGCCCGTGGGAACGATAGGTTTTTGGAGCCGTATTATTCAATATTACTCTTGGATATTGAATAATACTGGGAACGAAATCGTGGAACAGGTGGGACAAGCCGTACCAAATTGTAAAACACAAATAAATGGCTTTTATGTCTATTGTTATTGGTTTACAGTACTTACATTAAAGTTTTCTTTAAATCAAATGATTAATACGATTAATACGGTACGATTGATGATTTAATACGGGACCCATACAAAACTGGTACAAGTCGCTAGATTACGTTAGAATTTCGTAAGGTATTAAAAAAAATCAATAATGTGCGTCGCCTGATAAACGTTCAATACATTGTACGTAACAGAATCTTCCCCTTCATTGCCGCTAAATTAATATCGGTGTCATACGCTCTAATAACTCTCTACGGCCGTTATGTGTCTCCGAGGGTATAATCAAAGTTTACTCATTCAAGGACCTTTGGGTAGCGGTGGTAGACTCGGTCTGGTGGTGGCTAGAGTCCCGGTCTGCCCTACATCTCTGAGTCTCGTATAGACTCAGAGATTGTAGGGCAGGATTAAATATAATGATAAAAATATTGGAGGATTAAAAATAATTGGATGTCAGGATTACAAATAATGAGTATTTGCTTAACTATCAAGAAAAACATCGTTAGAGAATCTAAACCTACTAATCTGTAGTGTTAATTTGTTTACATAGAAAAGAGAAATGTGGTTTGCAGTGAGAGTATTTAGGCCCGCCCCCGGCTTCGTATGTTTTTTGTAAATTATATACACAAAACTTCCACTTTGATCGCTTTTTCCATTAGCGAAAATGGTAACAAAATCCATTTTTAGGACCATGCCATATCAAAATCAAAAACCTGGGTTGTGGTTTAAGAAAAGTTAACGGAGAAACAGTCAGACACGGACAGCGATTTCAATTTATGTATATTATGTGGAGATATGAAGGCGGATATAGATTCAAGGACCTCTTAGGGTCTGAGCTACTGGTCTGGCTGGAGCTGGTGGTAGTTGTACTGAGTGTTGAAAGGTCACTGGAGGCACGTGCGGACCGCAAACGTGGTAACACAGGTGGCTCATCAGCTTCAGGTGACGACACAACTAAGTCGCACGTCCAGCCTAGCGCGCGCGCCGCTGACCACACCGCGAATACAAATGTCAACATATCACGGCTATCGCGGCACCCTTCGCCGGCTGCGTCTCCTGACCACTCCCCGTACGCACTGTCTTCGCGTATGCATTTGTTTTCTCTCGTACTATCACAACACACCGGCACAAAATAGTCAACTAAAAGACACCGTCTCTAAGAATGGCGGTAAATTTTATAGCGCTTGACGTATACACGTGCGCTGTCTGCTTCTCACGCGACAGCTCGATCGCTACTGGACTGGTTATGTAGTGACACGCTTTCTGCATTGTGTATCTACTCGTGTTATCGTCATAATAATGTCTCATTGATTGAACGAATATACTTGAGTCCAATTTTATTTACACTTAAGATACCCTACTAACACTCGAGGTAAAACTCTGTCTGTATTGCATGCAATTGTCACTGGTCTGGATGAATTTGACTTGTGTTTATATAATTTGTGTGTGAGTGACGGAGCACTGTTGACGTTCTGCGGCGCGGGGAACGTGTACAGGCTCGACGTCACCCGCCGGTTGGCTCACCCGCGCCGCCAGCCACGAAAAGGGCACGTTCTATATTTAAAAACGACCCACAATCACATCACTGGCTGAAAACGATGCGAGTGTTTATGCGTTTCAATTTTTCAGTGATATCACTTGTTGCACGCATTTGTACGAGGCGGGCTTAGTGCGTAAGCCGTGAACTGTGAATCGATCACACGGTTGATTTCCGTATGCGTGTCAAGGTGTAGAGCGCGTCGGGAATTCGTGTCAGCGTGCTGTGTCACGGGAAGAGAGGTGTACATCACCCTGCGGCTGCCCGGCGGCCATGTTGACTCCGCCATTTTGCCGGGGGTCGAACGGGGCGAGCCGCATGCGTACGCCGGCACGCAACCCTCGAATAGGAAACGACGCAAGTTACCGTACCGTTCGATCATAAGAGGAGTTTATTCACTACACTCAAGGACCATTTTTAAGTGACATTTGAAGTGCGTTCGATTGTAGGTCAGACAAAAACTTCAAATGTATCTAGTGAAGCTTGCCGCGGACCATGCGGGCTGATTTCAGTTAAGCAGATTTAGGTTAGGTGAGCAAAGTTAGCAGGCAAAACTATGCTATCATTTAATAATTTATTTAAATCTAGCGGCCCGCCCGCCCCCAGCTTGACCCGGATGCAATTTTTTTTTGCAAATTATATACACAAACTTTCCTTGTAGATCGCTCTATCCATTAGTGAAAACGGTATCAAAATCCGTTGGATGGTTTAGTAGAAGAAGTTATGGAGAAACAAACGCGGACAGCGACCTCAATTAAATAATACATATTTATTATATTTACGAGTAATATTTGCTTTTGCTATGAAAAATATAATAATATAATAAGTCAATACGGATGTCACAAACTCGTGATGCCTAATCTCAATAATTTATCCAGATTTTATATAGGTACAAATTATTATTAATGAAAATTAATGAGGGAATTAATTATTAATTAATTTGTTGTATATACCTATTTAGTTAATTATTATAATTATATATTTTATATAAGTAAATAATACAAAAAAAAAAAAACAGGAATAAATAAAAATGATAACGGCTTTTAAGCAAGACCTTATACAATTAACAAGAAAATGTACAAATAAGTCGATAACATTTTGCGGTGCTATTGAAAATAAATGATAAAGTGCTGATTGGAAAGTAAGCGACTGATAAATTGCTTCTGAACGTATGTTAGACTTTGTTTGGCAGCACATAGGGGCGCGTGAACTTGACCGGCGAAGTCACCGCTTATCCATTTTTTGCATTTTAACAATATAAATTAGCTTTTTGTAAGTCAAAATTTCAAATATTAAACATAATTAAATTTCTTGTAATATTACTTTCTATGAAATAAAAGCTCTAATAAGTAATATAGTCAAACCCGGTAAACAGTCATAAGTATTTACCACTTGTTTATTTAGTTTCAAACTTATTAAGGAAAAATTTTAGTATTATCATTATATGGCATTTTAGCAATATTATGTTTATTTACACTAAATGTCGGCCAGTTCAACGCCGCCATAATCAATATATTAGCTTTGTCGAAAGTGTAACAAAATTCACACACCTCCGTCCGCGCGATAAGATTTTGTTTTACTTTAACAATTCTGTCTTTGTATTGATATTAACCTCATACCTGACAATGTGTTACCAACGTATGTTTCACGAACCTAGCTGTATGTATAATACTCGTTACCTTGGAATCTAATAGCACTGTCTCGGTCCACCATATTATTACGCTTGTGGCTAAAGATAATTACTGCGGGATTGCACGTAGATGCAATTACTGTTCGCATCTACGGCAGAATTAGACTGTGTATTATAAATGCTCCTTTATATTCCAATGAGGTATTACGCTTGTTTGCACAGCATAGTTAGCGCATTGTATCCAAGGAGATAGATACACACTGCGTTATTTGCGGATTAAAAATTACATAATTTTATTTAATAAAATTAATTTAGCGTCTTTAAATGAAAATTACCCTATTTAATTAAGCATCCGTTTTTCAAGCATTGCAATGAAAAAAAAAATATAACAGATAAGGCAAGGTTTTTGAATGATTGGGTTTTAAAGTTATCAGGATATTAATTATCGGTAATAGGTACTATCTTTTAAGTAAGTTTTTAGCTGGCTTTGTATATAACTTATATGTATTTGTATCTACAAATAGACATTAATTTTAAATATGATTGATTTCCTTTATACTAATTTCAACGAATGAGTGTTTGTACGAAACACTTTCATCTTATTTCCTTACATTACAAAGAGTATTTCTACCGTGTACGTAAGCAAATTGCTTCTATACGGTAAAAGAAATTGATGTACAAAATCAACATGGGCGAGGGGAAGTAAAATAAATAACCCTGTTCACTAAAAAATAGAAATCTATAAATAGAAATATAGAGGATAGAAATAAAGAATAAGAAATAAATATTATCAATAGAAATAAACAAGTAAAATTAACTATTGCCCACTAGCTGTGACCGCGACTTCGTACGCGCTGTAGTTCAAAGACCTAACATTTTTCCAGGATAAAGTCCGTTTCTGAGATTAGCGTGCTCAAACGCACAGATAAACAGACAAAAAATTTAAAAACTATATTTTTAACTCGGTTTCATAAGTAAAACGTGTACAAATGGTGTGTTTTTTTTTTGAAAATACATGGCTCGTTTACGATTTTATTATTATGTTATAGATTACGCTGAGATTGCGTGTAAGTATAGCGTCTGTTAACAGAATATAAGTATGTCATTATTAATACCGTTATTTATATATGGCCTTTGTGTTTCAAGATGATTACATAAATTACTGTTACAAGGATACACTTGAATATACTCGTATATAGATATATTAACGACATAATACGATAGGAAATATTAAATAAAATATGAACAAACTTCATAAGATTTGTTTTGTTTCAATCAAATCAAATCAAATCAAAATATTTATTTATCAATTAGGTTTCTACAAGGAACTCTTATGATCGTCATTACAAATTTAAATTTACTAGGGTTTCGAAAAAAAAAAAAGCCAAGATGCCGATCCTGAGAAGAAACCCCGAAAGAAACTCAGGATACTATTCTTTTTGTACAATTACACTTAATTAAAAAAAAACATATCAAAGTAGATATACAATACTAAACATAGTATGAGCTCCGAATCGTTTAAATCCAGGCTTCATTGCCGCTTAAATAAACAGTGATTTTATAATAACTTTTCGAGAGGAGTTTGGTTTTAATGACACTTTTAAATTTATTTATAGATAGGCTCAGGTAGTTTATTATAAAACAGTATACATTGACCCATAAAAGAATTACTTATTTTGTGGAGTCGCGTTTTATGTAAATCTAGATCATTTTTAAACCTAGTGTTAATATTGTGCACATCACATTTTTTTATTAAATTAACAAATATTTTTATGCGCATAAATTAAACTTTCGAAATATATTGACATGTAACAGTTAAAATCTTTATTTTTTTGAACTTCTTCTAACGGAAGACTGCGGATCTGGTTGATAGATGGCTCTAATGGCTCCTTTTTGCAAAATGAAAATAGTATTTATGTCCGCAGCGCTACCTCAAAGAAGAATCCCATAACACATTATACTGTGGAAGTAACTAAAATAGACAATCATAGCTGTATCGACATCTGTTAGGCGTATAATCTGCTGAACTGCATAAGCCGCAGAGCTAAGCCTTTTACTTAGTTTCTCAATATGTGGGCTCCATTGTAATTTAGAATCTACGGTAATACGTAAAAATACTGTCGATTCCACGGGCTCCAATATTTCACTACCCAAAATCACATTCGTTCCAATATTTTTAACATTCGGGGTACTGAATTTAACAGGTTTAGTTTTCGTGGCATTTAAAAGGAGATTATTAACACAAAACCAATGCACTACGTAAAAAAGTGCATAATTTATCTCATTATAGCACCTAAGTTGTCTTTTAAGTTTTAAGTTGTTATTTAAATTATATTAAATATTAATTATGTGTCATCAGCAAACAATACAATATCGTGTTTACTCACGAATGAGGTAAATCATTAATATAAACTAGGAACAAAAACGGACCAAAAATCGAGCCTTGAGGGACGCCCATTTTAACTATAGTTAAAATGGGATTTTAACCAATATAATTAAACTAGTATAGTAAAAGAGAACCTAGAGATTTCTTACCATTAATATCGACCTTCTGAATTCTATTCAGATAAGAATTCAGAAGATCAAGAGCCTTATTCCTAATTCCAAGTTATATAACAGCTAATAAAATTAGTAAGAAGTGAGATAAATAGAAGGATATCTCAGGAAAATAAGACATATGAAGTATGTAAATACAAGAATTTTGTACAAATATTGCCAATGGTTCGTAAGATTGAAGAAAAACTATCATGGTGATTCATAACTATAAAAAATGTTTAGTTGGTAGACTGATTTAAATTCGGTTTTCACATATGGAAAGAGGGATAAACAGGAATTTATGTCTGAATCACTAACAGTAACACTAATCACTAAACTTTTGTCCGTATGTTCAAGGCCATAGTCCCTTGAGACTATAAATAAGACCATTACTTATAGCGAAGATCGCAATGAAGGTGTAAATCTATCCGAGAGACTTTTTTTTTTGTTAAAGCTCGTTAATAGTGTTTATATTAACGAAGTTACAATTCGCAAAGACAAATGAAATGTAGCAGTCACCTTTACAGACTTCATTTCTATGAGTGTATAATTCAGTAGTAAATTTATTAGATAAGATTATCTATTTATATAGAAGTTAATTGTAATATTAATTACGATGTGCTGTTGAAAATAATAAGTGGTATATGGTAGGCTGTTGTTGTATAAAGTGGTCTCGGGTGTCGAGCAGCTATGTTGACAGCATGAGGGTAATTGCATCGTAACGACCGCAGTCGGCCTTCATGTCGCACAATGCGATTAGCTCCTAACCCCTCATATCTATTACACAATAATTTAGTTAACCTTTCACGGCTAACGGCATGTGTGTATACGCTTTAAGGTCGTAGTGTCATACACTGACACGATATTAAGTAAACAGATACACAACTATGTAATAATACTTATTAAGATTTAAGAGTAGGTATTTCGAGAACTGTATTTATCGAACGCTGCTACAACAAGAAAATTATAGATTTCACTAAAAGAATTATAGAAATTGGTCCGGTAAAGTCCTGCCAAGTTTGAAAATTTGGATTACTTTGTCGTGTATGACAGGAGTCGTAACCGAGTGCCAGCTATTGACAATCTTGTAAAATTCCGCTACTTGAGGTTCTTACTGAAATACGTGCTATGGGTAGGTTGTTGGTATGGTAGTATACTTATACTAATAAAAAATTGTACCTAATAGCACTAATAGTACAATACGTTTCCACATAAGTATTCCTTTTCACGGAATTGTATATTAATAATTCTGATTGGGCTTAAGTAAGTAAGGCCTAAATCATTATACTTAGATTTTTTTGTTTCTTACTTCTTCAATTTATTTTATACTCATCATACTCATCCTTACTCAAGGACTACGAGCTTGCGGCGCTCGCAATGGAGACACTGGGCCCCTGGTCAGCTGACATGAAAAAATTTGTAAGGGCACTGTCGGCACGGCTGGTCGACTCCACAGGGGACCCCAGGGCTGGCACATACTTCTGTCAACGTATCGCTCTGGCAGTACAGAGGGGTAACGTTGCCAGTATAATAGGGTCCATGCCGCAGGCGGACCTGTTAGACGAGGTATTCTTTTTATAATTGTTTTGGTATTTTAGGTTTAATGTTAAATTTGTTTATTAATGTTTTATTTGTATATATAATGTTTTAAACTAGTGTAGATACTTCATGTGTAAAATAAATATATAAATCCCAAAAAAAAAAAAAAAAAAAATTTATTTTATTCAACATTTAATAATTTATTTCATAATATTTAGTTTATTTTATAAAAGGAAACGTCATTGATGTCACGTATGTTAGTAAATAAAACATCTCGTATATGTACCTATGTGACTTAGGTACCTTTTAAATAAAATACTATATAATGAAAAGTTAAAGATAAAATAACACATTTATATAATTTGAATATAACAAAAGGAACAAACTAACATTATATCTAAGTATGTAAACAGAACAGTTTATATTCACCTAACCGAGTTGTCACCTTGTACCTACATACATTGTTTATGGAGACAAAAGCGGTTGAAATGGCCGTTTACGTGGGCTCCGTATCTTGATCTACTTCACTTGTGCACGGCTCATTTAAGCGTTCAAATTAGGCTCGGCCACAAGGACCGTGTTGAAAATATGAGCAGCATCTAAAAGCGCCCTTACACCGTGCCATACTAATACAAGGCAGTAGTAAATCTCGAAATACCTATACTTACCAATATTATGGAGGTACAATTCGTTAGATATATTAGTTTTATTCGTTGGATAGTTTATTGGGACAGTGCATCATAGCAAAAGTTTTAATTTCTTTGGGTACGTTAGTACAATATACCTCAATGCGTATTTATCAGCTTTTGTTGGGTGAATTATTGTTAAGCTTTGGATTCATCTGCTATGAATTATGATAAGAATATTTTGGGCATATCATGCGTGGTGAGAAGCATGATAAGCTGCAGCTCAGCTGCAGAATTGACAGTCAAGGTACTTCCTGGCTGGAAAACATCCGTGAATAGTATGGCCGAAGTACCGCTATATTTAGCAGCCCCGCCTCGGTTAATAAGATAGTAATAATGATATCCGGTATGAGATGGCACCAAGAGAAGAAAAGATGAATTATGAAGTACCGTGGCTTATATGAGTGTGACAATTTTTTCACTCTCAAAATTAAGATATTTTTTTCAAATATCTTGTTTACATCCTTCATTTATTTATATTAAAACTAGTGACCTGCTCCCGACTTCGCCCCGGGTGCTATTTTTATACATATAAAAATATTCCCCGTTCAAACGGGAAAACCGAATTAAAATCGGTCTACCCATTCTAGAGTTTTTGAAGCGTACACAAACCAACTTAACATGTATGTATATAAAAAAGAAAGAGAACGATTTTTAAAATTGCAATTAGCTCAATAATACCAATTAGATAAGATTAATGTTGAAATAATTTATTAAATTTCTTACTGATTATAATTATAGACTGTTCTCTGTTTTGCGACTTTGTAACCAAACCGCTGTCAATGTGGTGATGTAATATTACACTGTGGTTGTGTGTAACCTTGGAACCCGACTGTCCTAAAGGACCTTGTGATTAAGAACGAGTATGTACGTATTAACAAGCCCTAAAGAGATCCTACGTTAACACAACGCTACATGAAGTTTTAACTAAGTACAACGTAGGTATATATGTATATATTATTATTATTATTTAATTAAAATCTAATTTAAATCTTAACTAAGCTATTAGTATTGAACTAAACTATTGATTCCTTCAAAAAGATAAAATTTAAAAATTTCCAAGTCTCGCAATGCAGTTCTTCCATTACAAAAAGTTGTTGTAAATTGTTATCTTATCAATTACCTATTATTGACCGTCTGCACTCAGACGGGCTGCGTAAATTTTTTATTGAAAAAAAGTTTGTGTACTAGCTTTCGCTCACGACATCATTCGCGTATCATGATAATTTAAAGCTATTCTACTTATATTATAAATACGAAAGTTTGTGAGGATGGATGTATGGATGTTTGTTGTTCTTTCAAGCAAAAACGGCTTATTATCTGGATTAACATACAGGATACTTTTTATCCTGTAAAAATGGGTGGTAACTGCCGCCGCCAGAGGGCTGCCCAAATGACTGCGAAACGCATTCATTACCAGTCATTGCCAGATCAAATAGGAGAATCCTGTACGCTATTTACCGGGTGTGATGCGGGAGAGTGTCTTCCTGGCCGCTGCTACGCTTCCTCTTGCGGCGGAAGCACCAGTCCTGGCCCATCGCATCACAGCCGGCGCGCCGCGAGCCGCCTCCGCCCAGGGCGTATTGTACCCGCTAACACTTCGCACCGCCACTTTTAAACGGCATCACATGCCTTTAATTTCTCACTGTACACACTGCTTCAATGTATTAGTGTGCTTTTGAAAATGTCACAATTTAATGTTCCGTTGTCAGCACGTCTGCAACAGGCGTTGTCATTATCTCATTAAATGTAGGTCCACGTAAGACGCTTTCCGATTTTTATTAACCTTTTTGTTTAACTAACAGTTAATATATACGTGTTAGCACTAATACTTGCTTTTTTTCCGCGTTGGTCTGATTGATCGGACGACGTAGTCCTTGCGGTATTAATTAATTATTTTATTCCTTAAGATTATTGTATCGCACATTTTTACAAAGAAAAGCTGTACGGTTAGTCCCGAAAAGACTGTATATATAGGTAATTATGTATAATAGATAATATATCTTGCTCAAGTTTGCTGATAATATTATATATCTATCTATATATTTCAATATTTAATATTAAGGCCAGAGGTAGCAGCACATGTTATGTAATTTATAAAGTAAATAAAATATGTGCTACTTTACTGTGATGCAGTATAAAAACATCGGAATTCTGCCCCCACTGTGAGAGCACTAAGTGTTACCACAGATTTCCATTAACTTACGAGTATACTGTTACGTATAATATACCCATAGGCAACCAATTTACTTAAATGATGTTTAATTAAATGAAAAACACATTTCGCTAAAACGTTTTTTATAGAAAGGTTGGTAGTATTACGAGTTTGGTTATAAATGGTTATAAATACGAGTTTGGTTATACTTAATCTTACTAATATTATAAATGCGAAAGTATGTTTGGATGTATGGATGTTTGTAACTCTTTCACGCAAAAACTACGGAACCGATCACCATGAAATTTTGCATACACGTTGTCTGGGACACCAGGAAGGTTACATGGTACTTTTCATCCAGAAAAAAAGGACTATTCCCGAGGGATAATAAAAAATAAAAAACTAAGCCTGGCCAAAGTGTTATAGAAATACGAGGTCAAGCGTTATATTGCTTTTTTTTATAATTTTCAACGCGGACGAAGTCGCGAAAACCAGCTAGTAGTATATTTAAGTACATAACGAACTACGAGTACATAAAATGACTAACACTATAGGTAACTTAAATCCTATGTAGTAATGTACTTACATAGTATGTATTTTTTTTGTACAAAAGACCTCATTTTTTTTTTCTATTTAAACTTAAAACTTCTTTAAAACTAATTTGGATAAACTAGCCTTTTATTAATAATGCGAGGCTTCCTTAACCGAAAGCGTGTCGTATGAGAATAGAGGAAGAGAGTGTCAATAAGGCGTAACTATTACGTCGGACACGTGAGAACATAATGCTCTTTGAGTCCGTGGACAGTAAGGCAGATTACCTTACTGACTCTGTGAGATAGGAGAGTCCTAACGCCTTCGTATTTCTAAAGGGAAATCTAGTATATATATATCTATAGGTTCGTATGAAAGCTTCAAGCTATACTTCAAGATGAAATATTGTTAGAAGTCAAAAATTCGGTGAATACTTTATTTATTTAAAAATTCATCGAATATTTTTTAATCTAAAGGTTGTCAGACTGGCTGACAGTTCACTTGATGGTAGGTGGTAACCGTCGCTTATTAACACAAGTAACGCTATACGTGCTGCAAGCGCACTGACGACCTTTAGTACTAGAACTAAAGATATGAGATTAGGAAGGGATAGGGAAATAGGAAAAGATATGGAAATTAAATATGCTGCTATCTCACAGTTGTTCTCTTGTAAGAGATGGTTACTGCCACCAGACGGGATGCCCAATTTATGTCTGCGAAACGCAGTGAACTTACCCTCTGCCACTATAAGAACACTTTTTTATTTTTATGCATATTACACTGTATTAGTATACTCGTATATACAATTTTAATATGCGTTAAACAAAATAACCTGCTCGTTATTTTGTTTTGGTTGCAAATGGATTTTCTGTTTCATACGCCATGGGGTCATACGAATTATGGTATCTGATTCGGTAATACCTTTTTCACGTCAGTTCGATTTCATGTAAGGAATATCTTTTTCTTTTTTAAGTTTTATAGGCATTATTTAATTTGTCTTTTTTTTTGTTAGAAGAGTTTGGTTATTTTATACAGATTTTATTGACTTATGTACTTTTTAATACTCGTTTGAATACCGATTCACAAAAGGTTAATTTCAAATCTGTCGACTTACACCTGAAAGATCGATTACAGGTGTCTCAAAATGTGACAGTCAGATGGAAAAGGGTTCACGTTTAGAATCAAACTGAAAATCATAAGAGCAAACACGGCTATGTACATTCGGCTACATCGCGATAAAACGTGCCTTTCATTTATGAGGGTCGTGAATTGGTGATATAAAGGCCCAAATGTGACGCTCTTGATTACAATATATCCTTATATGTTTCAAAATATTTCGTAACATGAATATTGGATTTTAATGCACAGCCATATGTTCATATACCCGCCATGAGATGATAAATATCAGATAATAATTACAAATACAAATTTTAGGTTAAAAAAACTAATTTTCTAAACAAACTTTTTCTAAATTATCTATTTATGGATTTCAAAAATCTTTACCTACAAATTAACTTTTAAGGATGTCTAGCTAGACTATATTTTACAAGATGTTTCAAATTTTATTACCTAGATTATTCTATTTGATTTAATATTTTTTTTCAGTCTGTTTAAAAATATTCCTTTGCTATTTCATGTAACTAAGCGTAATATAATATCAAACTAGAATACTTTAAAATAACTTAGTTTATTTTTGAACAAATAAATAATACGAACTTTTAATATTTAAGCATGTCGAAATCCAAAGATATTTTGAATACTATTTTTTGCGTAAGTTTTATAAAATATTAATCATTATTAATCTTTTTAAGATAGCTTTGTTGAAGTCGAATTTGAAAGTTATAAGTCGTGGATGGATTTAGACGCTTGTTAGCCGAAGGCAGACGATTCGTTCTGCTTACGCACTCACAAATATAAGTAGGTACACGCTCGATTCGGATAATAAGCCCAAGGGCAATGTGGGAGCAACAAAATTGGATAGAGTGATGAAACGAAATGTATGACATCGCTCTATGTACGAACTAGAAAATATTTATGTTTTATTAGCGTTTTAATGGACGTTCATTTTGCCTACTAATAAAGAGGAAAATTGATTTATTTGAATGGAAAATAAGGTGAAGGTGATGGTGAGTAAATGAAAATCAGCACTCTTTACAATGTTGCAGCCTAAGATGAAATGTGTGCTTTTGGCGTTTATTTATAAAAAATGTTTTATATGTTTTGTGTTCTTATATGTTTTTTTGTTATTATTTTTAAATGTCAAGATTTTTTTTTTCTTTCTTTCAAGTAGCAAAAACGTTTTTAATATGAAGAATGAAAAGGCAACGTAATTAAGAATCAAAATAATTTTAAACTATAAAATATTTGACAGTATGACAGTAAATGCGTCCTACATTTATAAACTTGGACAGCCCCTTGGCGGCCCTTACTAAGGATACCAGAACCCATTCCCATACTAAGTGCTTCTCCTTGTTCGAACTCTCCTTATCCTTTATCTCATAAAGAAGTCGGCAGAGCATTTGTAGGTAACCTTTATGTGTCTACCATCTTCGATTAGGTTATATCTTACAATTATATCTTCGATTAGGTTTAAAACATTTTAAAGGTATACGATATTTAAAGATACAAAAATTAAGTTAGGTATTTTAAAGGTGTAATTTATTTAAGGTATTTAAGACAATAGATGTTCTTATTTACTTAATTTATTGTTTTTATATCAATTTTATGTCAATTTATCGCTGACCTTTACATAATATGGCAACCTTTAATAAAATGTAGATGTTTTAAATACCTTTTTGGATATTTCTTTTATATGACAAAAGATGACATACAGTATTATAGCATAAAGGGATAAGTATAAGCGTCATAGCATAAGTCAGGATAAGCACACGCACACATGCTGTTATCACAATGCTTTTTTTTATAAGTGATGAGGCTAGACTAGCTACCTAATTCATAACTGCTGAATGGATAGTGAATTAAAAAAGAAATAGAAGAATTTTCAAATGAACAACACATTTCATTGGAAAATGAGAAAGGAAAAAGGAAGAAATTTGCTTGTGTTATAGGCGACGGTAGCCACATACCATCAAGTGGACCGTCAGCCTATCTGCCGACTTTAACATAAAAGAAAAAGCTCTTTATTAATTTTAAACATAAGAGGTTCTTCTTAGAGAACCTATTGAAATCCGTTAAATTACTACACGACTTTGTAATTAGAGATTGGGTGAAATAATATGAATATTAAATAAACGCAAAAGCCTTAAGAGCCTAATTTAAATAAGACACTGAATGGAAATGAATAAAACAACAGTTTGAGAATATCCGCGAATATCGATCTCAAGAGTTTGTCTATATTAACTTAGTTTAAGAATCAACTTGGATACGAGGTTACTTATTATGGTATTAAGTGAAATTAAGTGAATACTTTACGGCATGTGGACTCCGATCAGTGACCTTACAGCTGATCAAGCTGCGTACAAAGTTCAAAGACCTGAATAGTGTAATGACCATGGATTTTTTTGTTATTATTATATGTTTGTACACTTTTTTTAAATTCTAAATAGATACCAATTTAATTTATGAATTCACAAAATAAACACTGTAAATAGGACCAAATGTTAAACAATGCTACGGCTTAATTTTGTATAGATTAATTTTAAATTTAATTTTTAATTTTGTTTAGATTTTTTTAAATTTAAAATAAAAAAAAATCTTATAACTAATAAATAAATGAAGTTATGTTCTTGTCAAATACTGCCACGATATCTCAGAAGCAGAGATTAATTTTGTATATGAATAAATTTAAAATGAATAAATTTAATTACTGATTCATAGAGAACTCATTAACAATAACACAACTATTTTTCTATATACACAAAACAATAAAATATAACTAAGATTTAGATGCAGTTATGTTCTTGTTCCAATACTGCCACTATACCTCAGAAGCAGATAGGAGATACAGTTGATAAATATTACACGATAGTACGATTTAGCGCTTGAGAGATGTAAGCATACGAGATGAACGCGAAACTACCGCTTCACGTGAGCTCACGTGGCGTCATAGCAGACGCAGAGTGCGTAGGTTGGTCAGACAAACTTGTCTTTTTTGTCAATTAGTTTGTTTATTATGTTTTATAAAGATCGGAAAGCGGTGATGTGAACGTGTTTTGATATAATTTAGGGCGTAAGTCGCGCGTGAGTGGTCGCGCGGTCGCGGGAGGCACTGGCGCGGTGCCCCGGGCGCGACGTGTGACGTCATCGCGTGCCCCCACCCCGCGCATGCGCCCACCGCACCGACGACCTCCAGCATACTCCAAAACTCCAAGAGAGCCCTCCACCTCGAGACCTCAACTTCGCTTCGGGACTTAATCGATTTTCAACCAGCAAACTGTAGCCGGACCTAGCACTCCAGGTGTAATGTGACGTGAAAATATACCGGAAATATATACTTCATTCGAGATAAAAGTGTCACATTTTAAAATTACTCAAACAACATGAAGCTTAGTAGAGATTTTTTTAATTAAACCCAGGAAATGCAGTTTAATTAGTTTAATTAGAAAGTAGTTTTTTTTTAATTATTGTCAAGCAGTTTAATTATATCACCCAAATTAAATACAAATTTAGAATCAATAAATATAAATTACCCTAAATTAAACAATAGGGAACTATTCAACGGATTTCAGTACAACCTCAGCCTCGCCAGGAAACTAACCGGGACTCAGAGGGCAAACACCTTAACCGCTCGCCCAATAAGGTCACCAAACGATTGTATTGTAAGCATCTAAATATAATAAAAGGTCATATACACCGCACATCCTTCTTTATTATAATTAACACATTCTGATCAAGATTTTGATTCGGCTTTCATACGTTTTAAGGCAATTTGAAAACAAATTAATTTACCTATAATTTATTGACTTAAATTTTAATTAGTATATAGTAATGTCGTCCTACACTATATTCCACCTGTACAAACATTGAAAATGTTAATAATCAAAGTCTAAATATAAGTAAATATGATATGACATTGAATATTACGTGTTGTAGCAAGGCTACGAACGATTTCCACTGCCGGCCGACGTGGATCTACGCACGTAGACACCCTATGATGGGTGGTTGAATTTGCGTAGCGATTGCGTAGCAGAGTACATAGTAAGTTTGAATTTATTTTTTACTGGCTGTGCCCGCGGGTTCGTATGCACTTTTTCCAGGGTAAAAAGTTAGAGACACTGACAATGTATGGCAAATGGATGGAGCCCAATCGAAACACAAGAGCACGTTTGCTGTTACTGTAATTTTTATGGCTTTATTGGAGACGAACATATTGATAAAAATATTGTTATGTCGTATGAACATAAATTACATATTGTTAATTTAAAAGGATATTTGTTAATTTTATGCTGTTGTCCTTACCAAAACATGACATGACATTGCATATCTACGTGTATCTAAGCATAACTACTGATGAAGTTTATCGCGTCCCGACTCGTTTGTCAACGTTCGGAACGAGAGTAGGCGATATGAAGTAATGTTAGGGTTTCCACTAATCCATTTTATCAATTAAACACATTTAAAAAGTTTGCATACACTGAAATGACTACGTTTATTAAGCGACTAAAAAAAGGTGAATGTATAAGCCGATTAAGATCCAGTTTGAATAATCTTAACTTAACTTTTCTTATGTTATCTTAACTTAACTTATAAGTGAATGGATAAATTCTAACATATTTAATCGCCGATTTATTTATGGAATTAGTGTTTCTTTTTTATAATTAGCGGTTGTCTTTAGAGGTAGATAATTTTACATTTTCAATATGATAACAAGGCATTAAAATATATTTAACCATTGACGGCTAACCTAACCTAGTCTTACAGTGCTAGTCCCCTCTACAATGCTTGCGTGCCTACTACTTTGGGAAAGTTCGCAATCGACATCGAGATGCATATTCGATTGTGACTTGCCATGCCAATAGGTATACTTACTGTACATCTTTTGGTATGTCACGGGTTATTCTATTCGTTATAAAATTTTAATCTCCGGCTGTAAAATTTTTAATAATAGTTCTTAACAAACAAAATTATTTTTGTTATTTATTATAAATATTCATTAAGACATTTTATTTTTATATTTTACCTTTATGTGCTTAGTGTCCACGGAAGAGTTTAAAAGTGAGTTTAAATACAAATGGTGGTTCATCGCTGCTTTAAACGTGTGAGAATTGCTCATTACATTCTCGGTTCCATTACATTACCAATCTTACCTCAACTTGTTATATAATAATATGTAATTTCACAAATATTTCCTTAAAAATGAATGTACAATTTTGTGACAACCCTATTTTAGACAATTCAGCGCAAAGGTTATCTGTCAGAAACACACATCATTACCGCTTACAATAGTTACTATAGCGAAGGGATAAACAGGTGATTTGGAGTTTACATCGTTATCAGTTTAGTTGGGTGGGTCCGGCCGACAAATATTAAATTATATTTTTTTCTTATGTATTTTCCAATTTTTGTTTCACAATTGTTATGTAATTCTCATTGTTATTATTGATTTTCTTATATTAGGTTAAAAAGTTGTTTTTTGTGAAAATTATATCTTCCATTTAAATTTTCGCTTGATTATAAAATTTAAATAATATATATCTTAAATAATTTTATACCTAACTAAACGCAATGGTGAGTTTGTACGTTTGATTGTTTGTTACACTTCTATCCTACAATATCTACAATCCCCGAAGTGGTTACTTTTAAACCACCCAACGTATTTTAATTCGGATTTCACTTATGGAAAACGAGGAAGGTTGGTCCTTAATAAAAACAGAACAGTGGCACTCCGGGAGTGCTGACAGAAGTGAAAACTTGAACAATTACGTGTTTATTTTTTGAATCGTCAGGAAATATTTTATTGTGCAGGAAATACTTTTAAATGAAGTGTTTTTTTATTCATTACTAGCTGGTGCCCGCGACTTCGTCCACATTTACCGATGAAAGGTACCCTATGTCCTATCTGGTGTCCCAGACAACGTGTATGCAAAATTTCATGGTGATCGGTTCAGTAGTTTTTGCGTGAAAGAGTTACAAACATCCATACATCCAAACATACTTTCGCATTTATAATATTAGTACGGATTATAAACTACTACTACAAATATTATACTCCCCACTACTAGTAAAAAGAGTAAACTCTCAGTAGCTCCTGTATACTGAAAATGTTGACGACCTTTTTGGAATATCACTGGCCATTTTCTATTTTTATTTGAAATTACTGTGTTCTTTTATAATTGTCAACAGAGGTGTCGGTTACGGTTATGAGTTTAATGGTTTCTTCCCATCTCAAAAATGCCCAACGCGCCTAAAGAAGTTTTCACTTCAAAAATTGCATGCCGGGCAGAGCATAGAGCGGGTCGCTAGTTGAATGTAATTCGTGGTTCTACGTATTTATTTGAGAAGATACAATTAATTACTTATATTAATGAATATCATAGCTTAGATATTTAATTTAATTTGCGTTATCAAATTGGCTTGATTCTGACGAAGTAAATTTAGTAGCAGCCCCCGGATAAAGGGGCTGAGATGGAGGGAGGCAGGTGAGCTCTGACGTCACTCAGGTGACGTCAGCAATGGGGGCGGGGCGCTGCGGCCGACGACCGCGTACCTCCACCACAAAAGCCCGCCAAAGCACCAACAGACGAAAAAGTACCGTAACACTTACACACAAGGATAATTTTCAGTAAACCCTTCCTGGACTCATGGAACAATAGTGAGCAAAAAATCTAGAACGTGGGACTATCTCTCGTGACGAAAACAGTCTCAAGTTGCGCATTAAGAGAAAGAGTGTTTCACTTAGCCTGTATTTGAAAAGCGCAGTAGTTAAGTTATATTTTGTTTCGGTATGTATAAGCAGCATATAAGCACATGCTAATCCTAATAATATTATAAATGCAAAAGTTTGTATGTTTGTTACTCAAATACGCAAATACGGCCGAATGGATTTAGATGTTTTGCAGATAAATAATTTATTACCTGGATTGACATATTATAATATACTTTACTCGTATGTCGTAAAAAATGGGGATTTTTAAAAATAAACTACAGCTTGTACGAAGTCCCGAGCACACAACTGAGTAATTCATAAAAATCCAGCAGACGTGGTAAATAGCTAATTGGTATTAAAGGCCGAAGAACGGAGCAAGGCACAACACTTAACTTGTTCAAAAACTAAAACTAATAATCAAAAATTTAAAATGATAATAAATTACTGCCCAAAAAAAGCTTTCTCGTCACAGTAATAAAAAAAAAATTCAGCTACAAGCTACAACTATTGTTTTTCAGCATAATTAACTTCAGTTCTGTAATAAATTTCTAATCGGAATACTTATATTTATTTTTATAATTTTTAATACTTTTATTTATTTTTTCATATTTTACACAATATTTAAGAAAAACCTTCCAATTTTAAAATCTGTTCGGTTATCTCCGATAAGCTATAAAAATTTGTACGATCGGTTTATTGATTATTTGTGCTTTTAAATTTCTTAATTGTCTTTTTGTATTATTTATATTTAAATACTCATAAATTAAAATAAAACAATAAAGTTAATATATCTCAGAAAATATTACAGCACTGCGCCATCTTTTGTTGAGGCATGTAACTTGAACGCTTGCCAGTTGCGCCTCTGTAGACGCGACGTAGCGCTGTACTGAAGAGTTCAGTTAGTTCGTTGGTTGAAATCTCTTCATACAGATGGCTCTGTACTGTCTGAAGTTTGAACTAACTCGAAGTGTTCTAGACAAAATTTTGAATGAAGTTTAATGAAATGAGAAAACAACTGTAAAATATAATATTATAAATAAAACATTTAAAATTGTCTTTATTTTGTGTATTTATTTTAATCTACTAATAAGAGAACACAGAACTGATTATGTTGTATATACTATATTTTGTAAGGAATAATTAGTTATAATTTATAACTATTATGTGAAATCAAAACCTTGGATTATAACGATTAGAGCAAAATAGGCGGCGTTAAATTATGTGCCAATTCCGTTGGAAGGGTCAACGATAAATCAGCTTAACCGTAGCTTACCGCCATCAAAGTCTGCCATTTATTACAATAAACTCATTATGATTGTACATTAGTCGTTTGTTTCCAGACAGGAACATACTCGTATTTGTTTTTTTGTGGGTGCCAAAGGTCCTTCGAATAAAAGCTATTGTCTTATATAATTTTCAGAGTAACATTATAAACTTTTTCAATAATATGTAACACTACAAAGCCTTATGTAATATTTAGTAATGAACAATATGTTAATTTCAAAATTTTATTTGGTGTTTTTTTAGGAGAAAGGCTGGCAGACAGGCTAAAGGTTACTGTTAAAAACATCGCTTAATTCATTAGAATTTTCCGTTGATACGCATTGAATAAGTACTCCTACTGTAAGAATTAAAACAATAATTATTGTTGATGTAGTTGCTCTAGTACCATTGGACTGTACCATTAATAGTACTAGTGATACTACTTGGTATCGCCAGTAACATTAAAAAGAAGCTAGTTAAAATATCCATACTTTATTTGCTGAACAACAAATGATAGGCGCGTTACATGTGTAGCCTGTACATACTTAATTGCTAGGTATTTGATCATGAGTTTCAAGCAAAATATAACGAATCATAAGTCTGTCATAAAGCATTACCAACTACAATATAGTTGAGGATTGTAGATGAAGATATACTGAATAGTGCTCACACACAAGGGACAACAAAAAATAACGAATGATGTTTGAATACGAAAAAGTATGTGACATTATACTATTGTAACGTGTTAGTGAGGGCGGGACGATAATGTGGGAAAATTCCCTGTGTAAAATTCATGAATAGGATTACGTCTTTTCTTTTGCCGAAAGGGTAAACATGCAAACATTTCATAGAAGTTTCGGTATCATTCAAGTTTATACGCCTGATTTGAAATGACTACATAGAAAGTAGTAACGACACCCGAGTGAACTTTTAGAAATTGTATTGCTAGTTAGGGATCTGTTACATAGATTTCAAGTTCATTGAAACATTTAATATTCATTACTTGATGTAGGTTGTTTGTTAAGTAACATTTGAAAATGTTAAATTTGATATAAACTATATCAAACTTATATCAAATTTGATATTTCATTCATGACTCGCCAAAAATTCTGGAAGTTTCTGGGCTTTCCAGAACTTTCAATGTATTAGAAAGTAAGAAATTGTCTCGAATTATATATAGTATAATATTAGTATAGATAATAAAAAATAGTTCATTTTATCTACAGTTTTGTCATCTAACTTCTGTCTATACAAGGTCAACAAAATAATTAGAGAGAAAGAAAGTGAGAGTGATGATAGTCCATAGAAAATTTACCGCGACCGTCGACCAAGTTCTGTATCTACAAATCTCAGTTGGACCTGTACCGCTAAATTTTCTTGTTTAGTCTTTGTTACAAATAGTAATAAATATTTTTAAAATTTGAGAATCCGTTATGAAATGTAAAGTTTCGCGGTGGTGGAATGCCCAGACGAGACTCACAAAGGTTGCGACATTAATTGCGAAAACTGCTCTCGGCAAAAGAAACAAAAGAGTTAACTTTAGAAGGAGTTTTGAAAAGTGTCGGTGGATATCAGACACATGTACATTTATGTTCCAGAAGTGGAATAAAGAAATTATTTATTATTTAATTATAAAGAGAGTAAATATTAAACAGATTATACGTATACGTAAGTACTAGTTATTCCAGTAATTTCGCTTTTTAGATGCGCGAATAGAATAGTTTATAAACGCGAATATTACCTAGTTGATGTATTCCTGATTTTATGTAGTTCAAACTCTACATACTTTTACGTCAAAATCGGTTCAATGTGGCTCTGAAAACTTAACAGACATTTATTCAACTTTACGTGCAAAACATTATAAAATTTTATCTTTCATAAAATATCACACGAGAAGCTTTAAAAAACATTTTTACTGTCTAGTTAGAGCTTATTTAAAAGCAAGAGCACGTGCTTTTGTCTTTTGGGAGGTCACGGATTAAAAGGATATAGGCTTTATGTTTTTTATAAGTATAAAAGTGAATTTTCTGTGTAACGTATTAAATATTATGTTCAATATTAAACCTAAGGCGAGTTAATATTTGCCTCAACGTTTGTTGTAAATGTAAAACCTACTTAAATATTCTCACAAAACATACAATTGGATGTTAAAGAAAAATTTATTTTATGCATACATAATTTTTTTTCTCAGGTTATGGTCGACAGACAGGCTGATTTCATTAGGTGGCTACCGTACAGATGACGCACTATAGCTATTGTGACCTATAACACAAGCAACAAATGTGCTGCAAACTGTTATAAGATTTAAGGATAAGGGATATGGAAGAAAATTTATGGATAAGGGATGCCTTAGACGGGGTACCAAAATGACTACAAAACTTAGAGTGCCCTGCCACTATTTTCCAGAAGCAGACCAGAGCTAACTTTGAAAAGTTTATTTTCAAAGTTGATCCTGCCGAAAATCGAACCCGAAACCCCTGACACAGAGCGTTAAGGCAAGCACCTAACCACTCATGCAATGGGCTCGTTTCTCTTTGTTATGCATACACCAATAATAAAATGAGTAGCTGCTTTTCTATAGAGATGGTACATATTTAAACTAAAAAAAAAAAACTGACAGTCGTAGGACTGCACGTCAGAACAACTATTGACGAAGTTAAGCTTATTATGAACCAATAATCAAGTACTAATTCAGGTAGATGGCGCTTATTTTATACAATTAGACGTCACTGAGGGTGTCGCTCACGGAGCGTGACGGCGCGAATTCGCTGTTTTTTTCCCTATATTAAAAGTTCCCAACGTGCCTAAAGTTTTCATTATAAAAAAGTATTTTTAGTTAACGAGAAAAGTTATTTTTATGCATATTGTGTGTCCTTATAGATAACTTAGATATGTTTAAAAAGCCTGTCAATACAAGTCTTTATTAACACGATAAGATAGAGATGACTTTTGGATAGAGTGGAGAATTATCTAGACATGGTACTTAAACAAATTGTACCACTTTAGGCGACAACATAGCGGCACGATAATTTCTCTACTCGACTACGCTGGCTAAAAAAAATTCAAATTATTTCAACAGAGCCTTTTAGCTGAATACGTTGAACTTATCAACGCCAACTTTGTTCTTCTAATGAAATAAGGACTAATATTTTTTCATGCTAAAATTTATCGAGAATCCGAGATCTTCTGCTAATTTGTATAATTTGTATACGGGAAAGCAATTAACCTTATTTTCACCTAATAGTAAGTGAAGTAGATGTCGAAGATACAGTTCGCGTGCCCTTTATTCACTCGGTTCTTAAAGAGTCCCAAGTTGTAAGTTCTTAAGTCAGAAAACACTGAAGAAAGGAGAAAATTTCCATTTTCTTGTTTTAGACTTAACGAACCTACTTTCAATGATACTCGTATATGATTCAGTAGTCGTTGAGCACTTAATATTATTAATGCCTAGGCATTAATAATATTAAGGACCGAGGACGCAAGAACGCAAGAATTTATTAACGCAAGAATTTAGAATTAGAGTAAAACAATATCTGCAAAGCATTTTAGAAACAGTTTTTGCCATCAAAGAATTGGAAACTACAAAGATTTTTATTGATGAGGCACTTGTGATCCGCGTACGTTATCTCAACTATAATAAGACTTTTTGAATCTTCCCTGATTGAATGTTCTGA
Source organism: Synanthedon myopaeformis (assembly GCA_944738685.1). Classification (NCBI taxonomy): domain Eukaryota; kingdom Metazoa; phylum Arthropoda; class Insecta; order Lepidoptera; family Sesiidae; genus Synanthedon; species Synanthedon myopaeformis. The sequence continues at coordinate 6,374,646 of OX122919.1, forward strand.
TAAAAAGAAAATTTAAGTGTGTTAATTTTCTAGAATGATAATTAAATTAGATAATGACATTAAAATGTTAAAAAATGTTCATAATATTTTTTTTTTCAAGTTCTTACTGCCCACTTGGGGATTCCAATTGCAACTAAAGACCCAACTATATTAATACAATCGTCAAGAAGACCATCCCGCTTAATTGGCATGAAAGTCGCCTCTTGACGCCTCCGTGAACATTCTACGTGCATTACATTCCACTGTAATGCATTCCATATGCACTACAGTATAAAAATAGTTGGAATCAGATTGTAACCAATGTTTATCTGTGAAATCTTAATTTTATTATTTTGATAATGTGTCAGTTTGTAAAGAGTCATAAAAAAAAATATTTCTATAGTTTCAAGTATTTTTTTAAGTACAAATTTTTACTAAGGTTTATGTAAAGGGAAATTAAAAAGCATTATTGGTAAAATTTGTATTTTTGAAAACTTAGATGAGATTTGTAAGAGTTATGTCAGTTCAGTGATATGAGCCTCGTCTGAAAATCGCAACTAGATCCGTGTCAGAGGCGGCGTACAATAGCTTTGACAAAGCGGCCAAGATTAATGGCGCTTTGTCTATCACTTCCTTTACAAAGTAAAATTCTTTTACAATTCCCTTTGATAACGTACAAGAGATTTGGTTGAAATTCAGCAAAGGATATTCAAGACGTTTTTATTTATGTACAAATTCATTTTGCCTTGTTAATACATATAATAAAATAAAGTTTCTAATGTACAAAAGAATAAAAGAAGATAGTAAGGACAATAAAGCATTTTTAAGCTATCTATAATATTTGATCAAACAGTATGTAAATACTTCTATCGAACAATTCCACAGTGAGTTTCCAAATAAAAACTTTTAATGGGTCTCTGAAAGAGTTTTGAACTAATATTGAATAAGTACATAACGAAAGAAATGAAAGACCCTTTTAAAGCGGTCTGCTTATATTCACCAAAAGGTTCTTTGTTATGACAATTTCAGAGCGTAATCTATACGCAAATAAATTCAAAAAAGCTCTATTTGTTTGTAATTTGCTGGCTTCACCGTGAACATTAACGTTAATCCTTTGAAATGTTTCCCGAATGAAAAACAAAACATTCTTTTGCTTCGTTGCTTTAATTTTGAGGTTTACGTAAGTATTTGGACAACACAGAGTTTTACTTATAATTTATAACAAAAATTAAAATATTTCTGTCTTATAAACATGTTTGTCAAGAGAATGATAAGGTTAAAATAAATTACGAAAACGGTTTGAATGTTATGAAGAAAATTACAGAAAGAATTTGAGCATTTAATTATCTGTGTCTACTTTGTTCATAAATTCTTTTCTGCGAGTATATGGTGCTAATATTTATGTGTTTATGCTCTAATGTATTTTCATTATTTTGATTATTATGTATCATCGTGTATTCACTGTATTCTTGCAGGACGTCCACTGCTGGACATAGGTCTCCGCCAAAATTTTCCAATAGAACCCTTCAGAAGCAGCCAGCAGCCGTTGATCCGATCCGATCCGCACCGTTGGCCTTTATCATGCATATTACGCATTAAGTTGAAAATGTATTAAATTTAAATAAGTCATTTGTGGAAGATCAGCCTCGTGGCTCACGATACGACAAAATGCTGAGCGGAGATCTTTTTTTGTATTTTCATTGTAGGTTGTGTTTGTAAATTATGTTCCTTTTATTATTATGTAACAGTACCAAATAAACATTTTTATTTCTATTCTAAGTTCGAACTCAAATATAAGACAGTGCTTTTTTTAATAAACCTTATTTTCCTAAAGCAGTTTATAAATATGGCAATTATAAATCTTCATTCTTAAAATTTAGGTTAGGCATTCAGAAATATTTGTATTGATATACAGGACTAAAGATGTCAACCACACTAAAGCACACTTTAACCACAGTTAAACCACAGTTTAACGCCCAGCTCTGAACGAACTTTTCCTTGAAACTATTGGACAATATATTAAAGCTTAGAGCGAGTCTCACTCAAAGATGAAATACATCATTGTATACAACTACGAAACAATCGTCCGTCATTTATGAATTCTGGAATTCATAATATTCAGGACTTAATAATAAAGACTTACTAGCAGGACTTTTTGCGTTTCGCAGTTTTGAAATAAACAAAACAGTGGCGACAGAAAGGCCATACATCTTTTCCTTCAACTCCAATTATCTCATTCTAGTTTTTACTGTGGCTCCCAACGTCCCTGTTTAATTATTGTCAGAAGTAATCCACTTAGCAGGACTGTGCCCGATGTAACTGTGTAAATACAGTAACAATAATATATTTCGTTTAAATTGAATAAACGAAGCCAGAATTTCCTCTGTGGTGCAATTCTATGACGACAAACCACAGTTTAACGCCCAGCTCTGAACGAGCTTTTCCTTGAAACTATTGGACAATAGCTTAAAGCTTAGAGCGAGTGTCACTCAAAGATGAAATACATCTTTGTATACAACTTCGAAGACAATCTTCCGTTACCTAATAGTCAAGAAGAGCTGTTTAACTCCAATTCTCGTTTATGAATTCTGGAATTCATAATATTCAGGATTTAATAATAAAGACTTAATAGCAGGACATTTTGCGTTCCGCAGTCTTGAAATAAACAAAACGGTGGCGACAGAAAACCATTTCCTCACAGAATAACGTAGTTTAATAATAGCACCTAAGCCAATGTGTTTTATATTACTTGTATTTGGGAAATATACGATATTTTAATATCTACTTTCAAGCTTAAATATCTATGAAACCCCATTACGAAATTACACGATATTTTCCCCGTAAAATCTAGAATTTCTTGTCACCTACAAGTTTAACCGTTGAAACGAAATTAAACTGATGGCCTGATTTCCATACAAAACTGATTGTTCTCTTTTATGATATGTAGCCTGCTTTCCGACCTATACTTAAACATACTTAACAGTTTATTTAGTTAACACTCACTTAACATTTTATGTAAGTATTTATATCTATATTAAGTAAGTGTTAAATGTTAGGAATTACTTAATATACCATACTTTTGACATAAAATGCGTTTAGCACACAGAATTGAATGATGTACTAGTAAAAGCATACGTAATACCACATGAAAGGCCATACATCTTTTCCTTCAACTCTGATTATCTCATTCTAGTTTTTACTGTGGCTCCCAACGTCCCTTTTTAATTATCGTCAGAAGTAATCCACTTAGCAGGACTGTGCCCGATGTAACTATGTAAGTACAGTAACAATAATATATTTCGTTTAAAAAGAATAAACGAAGCCAAAATTTCCTCTGTGGTACAATTCTGTGACATAATGCTTTTACACGCCCACAGAGAGGGTGAATTTACAACATAAAATTTATTGCTTGATTCGTTCACAAATCGTCTGGATTTTAGATCGTTGGATTTTTTTCAAACTTCGAAAAATAAAACGTTCTTACAAGTTCTTGGACTTTCTGAATAAAAAAGAAGCTTTTTTTTTATTTAAAATCCACAATAAACAAGGTTGTTCATTAGATTTTGAAACCTGAAATCATTCAATGAGCATGATGATTAGTTTCAATTCTTAAGAAATAATTAAGTGATTTATACAAATATTATTATATAAAGAGTTATAGTGGGTTAGTTTTTATATACTTAGAAGGATATCTTATAAACTACTCGTTCAATTTAAAAAATCTTTTAGCCGCGCGCGGGCACCAGCTATCTCAAATTAAAGATCCATCGCTTAGTAAAAGTATAATGTCAGGCGTTATATTGCTTTACATATTTGGTCAAGCGTTATATCTTTTATTTTTCAACGCGGACAAATTCGCGGGCACCAGCTAATATTAAATAAAAATGCTAAACACGTTTTTTGCAAAAGATGGCGTCCTTTTCAATGGCTCTTTAATAAGTCTGCCTAACTTTATACTATTTGTTCGAGTATTGTATTGTTATGCGCGGGGTAAGTTAAAATGCCGTTTAGGGGTACAAGAACACGGTTTATTTTCGCAGACCAAGATGATTTACCAATACTACAGAGCTTCCCCAATTAAAACATAAGACTTGCCAAAAGTCGTCACTAATTCACTAAACGTGTCGCTAATGCGCTGTCACAGATATCTTCTCAAAAGCTTCCGAGTGTTGTTATCGTATCGCTAGTTGTCGCAGAACTGTCCCTCTCGAGCCATCGCACCCGTATTTATACTCGTGCAGACAGCCTGGATGGTTTTAGAAATTACTAGAAACTTAAAAGATGTAAACATGTTTACGTCAAAGTTCTGGAATGCTATTACTGTTGTTGGTGGAATGTGAACCTTATGGTGTAACCGTAAGAAACAGTTTGCTTTGCCACTTACAAAAAGGGGCGTGGTCACCATCTATCTATCGTGGGGTGTGGGGAACGCATGTGGAACTTTCCATTACGCTCGAGCTTTCGAGAACGTTCCATGTGTAGTCCTAACAGTATCTATGTGCCAAATTTTAAAGCGAATCCATTCAATTGTATAGTAATTGAGTAGGAAAATTTCAAATATAACACGTTGTCTTATAACAATCTGTATGTTTGTGTTAACATACTGACGATATTGTCTTCAGCGCTAAATATAAGAATAAACAAAAGTTTTTTTCAATGTGTACCTAACACTGTATATTATGTACAGTTGAGGTAAGGAAAGGTTCGTCACCTAAAAGTCGACATTTGCTTGAACCAGGGTAATTGTCAGTCATGTCAAAACTTCATTTCAAATGTCGTGTCACTTGTGCTTTAGTTTCAAAAGGTACTAAGAGTCTACGACTTTGCTAAAGGAATGAGTTTGAAAACTGACTAAGGTTTTTGAACTCCGACGTTACAATCAATCTACGGCAAAAGGTAGCGTACTTGAGTTTAATTTGCCATAAACTGTTTATAGTCACGACGGAGGTATTATAGTAACAATATATTTATTAGGTATTAAATACTTAAAACATTTGTATTGAACAATAGGATCTTCTTGTTAATTTTTTTTTTTATATAAAAATGGATGTTTGTATAAGTCGCAGTTATTGTAAGACCTGTGATTTTATAATTTTACTAATGGTAATTACGGACTTTTGTCAATAATCTGCTTTTCATACAATACAATATCACTGGACGATCTTAGTCACATTATGATCTCAATGAGAACAATAAGTGATATTGTAATTACCTTAATTATTGCATATGGTAGAAAGACCGGGAGTTTTGATTGGTCAATTGGCTAAAAGCGATGTCATTCACATTGGCATTGAAAACTGACCAATAACTAATAAGACATTTTCTCAAAATCAGCCTTACACATGTAGTGAAATTGTTCAAATATCACAATATAACAATATATGTACTTTACGGGTTTCTTTTTAGTGTTTAATAACTATTTATTTGTCGCTATTGATCATTTCCAGCAATTATAATTTCAATACTAAGTTTAAAAAATTATTGTATAGCTGTTATGGATTTCACAATAACCCTGCGACATATGGTGTTGGAATTTAGTGATATATGAAATCGCTAAACTCCAACGCCGTCTCATTAATCAAGTTGGTAATTATATGTATTGTTTCATGGATAAGTTTTTATGTTGTCAAATTAACAGACAGATGAAACCATGTGGCATAATTATTAGTTGATTACAAACTTAATTCTGCGTTACTTACGTATTTCAAACACAAGATACTTTGTTCTGTCTGTAGCCTGTTAGTGAAACTCACCTGAAAAGAGAAAACATGGAAGTATTAAAATTTAATATTTACTTATTAAAAACAATCTTATTAACAGTTTTTCTGCTTTTAGTAAGTATTACTTCAGAAACAAATTTACTTTGATAAGCATCCTTTCCTTTGAACATTAAACTGTTTTAAAAACCTTTTAAAAGAGTAATTTTGGTTGATAAATCTTTAAATTTATAATTTTTACGCTACTGAAAAAGCTATCGACTACTCTTGATTAACATAATAGAAAATCATAATCATGATTTTAAAAAAAAGTTTTAATTAAAAAGTAAGTATTTTCTGTGACTTATGTGAAAAGGTAGTTAAAATGTTTAAAATAATTTTTTAATGCATGAAAATAACGATAAAATTTTAAGTTTGAGTAATATGAACGTATTATTTTAATACATAAAACATGTTCATTTATGCTAATCTCCGAAACCGCCAAACCGAATTCAATAAAATTTTCTGAATGCTCAAATTAGTCCCAGCTTATAAGACATGATATAATTTATAAAGAAACGCGGACGAATTTTCGGAAAAAAGCTAGTTATCTTTTAAATATTACGTGTGACCGCACATGATGTTTCGAAATAAATACATTTTCCGAATTGAATCTGGTGAACTAAAGCTCCTTATTTGTTCTTTATCCTGGAGAAAAAAAGATTCTAATACAACGATAAATCGTTCTATTTGTCATCTGTTACAACAGATCAGATTATACTTTACTATTTATCATTTTTTACTATCTTCGAGAAAGAACACAATTCCGCGTAGCGTTAGGGAAATTAAAAAAAAATTTTTCGTCCGACATACCTTCGTCCTTAAATAATCAGGTTAATTACTTAATGGTTCAGTAGAACCATTAAGTAATTAATTCAGAATTCAGAATTCAGAAGCCTAAAAAAGAAAGTTTTCCGAATGGCAGCCATGTATCCTATCCGATGTATGTATGACGCTATGGTGTCCTATCCGCTACTTAGGGTAACGTATAGTCGACTTTTGTCAACGATGAGCTTATATGTCAGCTTTTGTAAATAATGGCTTTTGTTAACGAAAATCAATGATGAGCTTATATTTTTTTTGTGTAAAGTTCGTCAAACAGGCTGACGATTCAGTTGATGGTAGGTGACTACCTGACAACACCACAGGTACAACAAATGAGATGCCGCCCTTAGTAGGATTAAGGAATAAGGGTTTAGAAATGGGAGTGGGCTCTGTAATCCCTCATATACTCCGAAATACAACAGGACAAGTGCTGTTACTCCAAGGTGCTCTGTATGGGGGTTGCTTCTGGCTACTCAATCTGTGACTGCGAATCTACTAAGCATCCAGACCAAAGCCAATTTTCCAAAGTTGGGAACCCTTGAGTCGGAGCGTTAAGTTACATTTACCATTACCATTTACCATTCGACTTATAAGCTTGTCAAATTGTCGTGGGATAATATTGTATGAGTGTTTATTACTAAATTATTAATTACTAAAAATAATACAAAAATAATAAATAGTTACACACATATAAAGAAGGTTTACTACTTGTATAAAATATGATATCTCAATAAATATAGCACGGCTAATTTAGTTTGATTTATTCTTTTTAAAGACACGCTACGACCTCATGTGTTCCGTTCTCTGGGGGATAAATGAGGTGTGTCACAATATATTTTTCATACAGTTATCTTCGCCCGCAGTGCCGTAAAGGATCTTCTCACTAACCAGATTAATGATCGTATATGTTGCAACTTAATAGTTCTTCACTTCGCCGTGCTCCCGCTGCCTTCGCAATTCCGTTCAACATTCGTACAATGTCGCTCTGACTTCAACTAGCTCTTTTAATAAAATATGCAAGTAACTGAAGGTACTCTGCACAAATAAGATGCCAGTATAATAATGTATTACAGGAATAGAAGGGGATTTTTTAAACCTTTCTATTGAAATGAGGAAAAATATATCTTACTATTTTATTATAGATGGTAGGTGAATTTTTGTTATAGGTACTCTTTGAGTAGGTACTTAACATTTTAACAAAAATATACAGTCATATAGAGCTGGTGCTTGCGACTTCGTCCGCGTTAAAAATGAAAAAGATAACACCTGAAAAAATATCTCTATGACGGGATAATAATGTTTTACCCTAGATTATAAATTTATCAGGATATCGTGTTCCAGTTATATTAGGCACTAAAATTATTCAATATATGGCGCAAACTAACTCAGCTGTCGAAGCTTGGGTGAGGCATTGAAACAAAATTAATTTTGAAAAAATGTAGCCGGCATTGAGTAACTCAATAAAGACTGAAGCAGTTGACATAGCCCAAAGGCACAAAGAACTAATAAAGTGATCGTGTTTGACGTCGCAACGACGAACTAAAAACAAGAAGTTACAAGAATGTCTCTGACATTTTGAGGATGTACTTATTGTTCCAGTTCCTGTTTAAAGTCCTGTTCAGTTTAAATAAGATGAATATAACTTCTTCAAGTTCTACAAGTTATATATAAAACCTTCCTCGTTTAACGCTCTTTCCATTAGGGAAAACCGAATTAAAATCTGTTGAGAAGTTTAAAAGATCTAAGCGGACAGACGGCGGGAAGCGACTTTATTTTATATATGTGAAGTTAAAGATGTAAAGAAGATTTGATGGAGTAGTTAGTACAATAAAACCACCATTTGTTTATATATCTAGTTCGGTCTATTATGTGTTAGAATTTCAAATTTGTAATAGTTTTATTCTGATTATCCAATCCTCTGAAAGTTTCACAGTTATATCAGTAAAATTAGAGATAACTGCAAAGTAAACCGTATGAAGAGACTTATCATACAACAAATGTAAAGGTTAATGTAGAATGTAACATAATGCAGACCTATCACAGATTCATTTACAGATCAGTGACTTTGTAAGCGATGATTGGACAGAATCGGTTCACTGAGGCTATTGTTTTCAGCAAATTGATCATGTTCGTCAACTTAAACAACAGTAACATAAGATTATTTAGTTATAGTTACTTAGTATGTTTATATTGTTATTTATTTAATTAATTAATATACAAACTGAACGAGAAACTGAATTATCTGTTGCCCCACAAAACCATTGTCACGGTTTGTCTGTGGGAACATGAGTCTTTCAATATTATTATATTGAATTAAAAAACAATTTGTGTTTAATAAGTATGAGAGATATATTAGTGTATACACTAATATACACTGTTTACAGACTATTAAACATTACATGTTTTTATAGATTATTACAGAATTTCTTTTTACAACAGGCTTTTTTTAGATTTTTTTTTTTAACTATACACTAATATACATTGTTTACAGACTATTAAACATTACGTTTTTCCATATATTATTACAGAATTTCTTTTTACAATAGGCTTTTTTTTAGATTTTTTTTAACATACGCAATACTATGCGTGTTCTCTAAAAAGGTCTTCAGGTAGGTTGTTAAAAAAGTGTGCCCTGCCACTACTAATTCTTAGATAGAGTCATAGATAGTGAACATTTACAATGTCTTAATTTATATTTGCAGATAAAATAGGCCTTGATACCTACATAGACGTATGAGTCTATGTATTCAGTAAATTAAATTTTCAACAAAAGTGATGCAGTGAAATGAAGCATTTTATAATATAGGAAAAAGTCTTGTAGACGAAGCAACGTATAAATACGTTTATGTCAAAAACAACCTTTACGCTCGGGGCTCGCGTCATTTTAACTTTTAAGAGGAAAATTGAAACAGTCTTAAAATATAAAACAATTGTGTTGTTAGCCAATGGGAGACGTCGCTATGAGTTATAGTTGTGTAGTAAAATAATTGAACGGTATAAGATAAATAACATTTATAGTAGAAAAAGACAATATTTATATCTTGTATGACAATACTTTACTTAGGATCCTTTTGGCTCCTTTACCCATTAGGAGTTTTATTGACATTTATGATTCATTATCTTGTTATTGTCAATTCAATTGTCATTTAACAGGATTTGAAAGTATTTCATATGTAATTCACAGCCGCTGCCCCGGGAGAAAATTAGGTGCAAAATACATGCTCTAAAGATCACGAATTTTCAAGTATATGATGTTCCTGTTAATATTAACAAGTTAGTATGGGTGAAATGAGTGTTTCTAATTACAAGTTCAAAAATCAGCCGAAACTTGTGTTGTGCTGATAAATCTTACGAAGATAATATAATTTTGTGTAAGAAAGGTGGTGGGAATATAAAACGTATTATAAACATATATCTACGTTTAAAGCAACATTTATGTTATAAATAACATTTAAAGTCAACGTTACACTTGAAGAGAAATGCCATTTTTTGAGCACTTGAACTTGAAACAATTTTTTAATATAATCCACATCATCTAGATAAATGAAATTTTCGGGATTTATTAAGAAAGAACCTGAATATTTTTACATTGAGATTTAAAAAAAAAAAAAAAAAACTGGCACTTCGGGAGTGTCGACAGAAGTGAAAACTTGAACAATTACGTGTGTATTTTTTACATACTTATATACAGAGGTGTCGGTTACGTTAACTGTGTCGCGAGTTCAATGGTTTTTTCCCATCTCAAAAATGCCCAACGCGTCTAAAGAAGTTTTCACTTCAAAAAAACATGTTATTTTTTCAATCTAGAACCTTTGAAATGTTTTTAATAATAATTTGTATAATAAAATATACGGCGTATTGGTACGGAAGGCAAAAACGAAAAAGTGTAGAAGCAGATGAATCATAAGAGCATAAGAATATACGTTCTTTTCAAATAAATTTCAACTGACTTTTTAAAGGATTACTGCCGCCAGACGAGCCGCCCAAATTCATGACTGTGAAACGCAGTGTCACCTGCCACTACTTAATTACTGACGTCAAAACGATGAATGCAATTTATTTTAAGACGATGGAATTTTCTTTGTGGAAAACGAAATCTTTTTGGTAAAGTCGGAAATTTGGATGGCATTTTATATTTATATTTTATATTTTCAGGGTAACAACAGTCGGGTCATATAGTCAATACATACCTATAATAAAATCGTAAACAAGCCCTTCTGTACATTGAAATTAAAAAAAAAAAACATTTATCTTAATATACTATAAAAATTACGTGTCACATGTTCCTCCGCGATGAACTCCTAAACTACTGAACCGATTTTGATCAAACTTTGTAACTATATGTAATTTGGTCCAACTTAAAAAATAGGATAGTTTTCATTTTGAACCCGTGAAAAGCCGGGAGCGGGCCACTAGTAATATATAAAAAAATATCTTTTAGATATTTAGTAGTTAAATATGGTTACGAGTGTTTAACTCGTAACATTGTCTTTTTGACAAACAAAAAGAAATAGTCTTTCATCTCATATTTTATTTTAAATTCATTTGCAATGACAATGAACTTAAAATTGTGTAGAAGTGACTATTTGCATATGTATATGAATGCTAAAATTAATACAAAAGTATTTCCTATTTATTGGTATTCGCATCAACAAATCTTTGTACGTTGAGATAGAAAGCGCCCTTAGCGAGTTATCATAATAATTTTCTGCTCAGCTAAACGTAAAAGGAAACTTGAGTTACTTACTGATTAAATCGAGTATACAAAAGGCGATTCATTAACAACTCGAAGGGATTAATTAGGTACCTACACAAAAGATTTTCTTATTTAATACAAATTATCAAAACCCGCTCGGTGACCTCGACATGACAATGCAAAATTAATTTATCGACCTTCATGTCGTTGTATCGGTACTTAATACTATTTGTAAAAGATCAGAGCCCATATTACTTAAATGCCAAATCCTTTAAGTAGTGGCAGTGCACACTAGGTTTCGCAGTTACTTCGGCAGCCCATTTTCGAGAAGACCACCGTGAAACAACAGCATGTGTGCTGTTGTGTTTCGATGAGTGTGTAAGGGATGTCAAAGCCCTTACTAACCTTACCTTACCTTTAATCCAGAAAAAAAGGATTATTCCCAAGGGATCAATCAAAAATAAAAAACTAACGCCTGGCCAAAGTGTTATAGCAACACGAGGTCAAGCGTTATATTGCTTTTTTTTTAATCTTCAACGCCGAAGTTGCGAACACCAGCTAGAATAATATAATATATAGTTAGCAGTTTTTCATTCCTTATAATATTGCTGTAAAAATATGAAAATATTTCTCATATGTTAATTACAAGGGTACAATAGCGACCCTTGAATTTACAATAGTTGTAAATATGCCTGTTTTCCACAAAGTTTCTGAGAAACAATCAAGTTATTTTATAACATTAATAAGCATAAAGGCTAGGCGGCGCTGCTGGTGCTATGGGGTGAAACGTTCTATTTATAAACTCGCTATGAGCATATTCAAGGAAAAGTCTTATAGCAGAATATAAAGTGAATTTCAAAACATGAAAGACGCAACGCTTTTAAAATCAATAGAATCGAACTACCAAATGATTTTTTTTATTTTAATAGAGCTCTAATGCATTACTTAATATGATTATTGATGTATTTCTTTTCTTAATATGATTGAGAGTGACTTAATATCTACTGTTAAGTTGTTCAGTCGCTAGAACAAAGAGCTTGAAAAATATAAATAACTATATATAATTTAACTAATATTATAAATTTGAAAGTATATTTGGATGTATGGATGTATGGATGTTTGTAACTTTTTCACGTAAAAACTACTGAACCGATCACCATGAAACTTTGCATACACGTTATCTGGGACACCAGAAAGGACATAGGGTACCTTTCATCTTTCAACGCGGACGAAGTCGAGGGCACCAGCTAGTATAATTACTAGCTGGTGCCCGCGACTTCGTCGCATCCAAACATACTTTCGCATTTATAATATTAGGACGGATTAAAGTTCAGACAACATTAGGTATTTTTTTTAGAAGACCAAAATAAAAAAATAAAAAAATAATTAAAATGTTAACCAAACAGTGATTTTTTGGCTTGAATTTCCTACTGCTCTTAAGCGGGTATAACGATTGGTAATATTTACGAGCTAAAAAAAATTAAGAAATTTTTCAGCATATGTAAATCAATCAACATTTCCAATCCAAATCCTGCCCAGACGGCCAACACCATTGATGTGACTTTTATTGAAAAATATATCATAGTCGTTATTACATGACATTAAGAGGTCAAAAATGTTAAAATGTAGTCCGTCTGGTAGAAATTATTACCCCCTTATAAAAGACCACCTTTAAATCACTGGTAGGTACTGTCGTCATTCGACGTGTAAAGACCTTCCTTCTTCATATCAAGGTCACGTCGTTCGGATGCTACGAGTAGGCAACAGTATAGCCGCACTTACCATCAAGCGGACCGTCACGCGTCAGCTTGTCTGACAATTTCTTAAAAAAGAATGTACTGTAAAGGTCGTTTACGTCTATTCAAATTAAAATATATTATCAGTATTTGCATATTTGACCAAAACGTTATATGCCGCGACTTCGTTGTCCCATCGCTACCAAACTTCACAGGAACACCCGCTGGATTGTTTGAAAGATTCATCAAAATCGATTCAGCGGTTTTGGAGTTTATAAGAGACTTACATACACACATCGCCTTTTATATATATAGATTATAATTCTAAAAAAATACATATAATATTTTCTTTGTATATTAATAAATAAATTAATAACATTTCTTTCTATTGCGATTTTAAATGTTGTCCTTCCAATTAAGTCTGTAACATTGATTTAGTTATTTATAGATTTTCTACCTTTCATTATCATATTATGTACACAATCACTGTTCCTGAGCAGTATCCTGTTTCTTTGTTAATTTATTTATAGGTTCTTGAAAAGACTTCTTAACTTAATAATTGCGTGACCGGAATCCGAAATTATTTTTGCTAAAGGTTTCTCTAACGTATTTATCTAAATAATAAAATATGAACTGAAAAACAAATATCTGCATGGTTTTCCGCGTATGTTTCGCAGTAAAGCTTAATTTATGGATCATAAAATTGTATCTACATATAAACCTCTCACATATAGATTATTAAATTCAAATGAGGTATATTATAATCAGGTATATTAGGTGTAAAGCAGCAATATTTTGCATGAAATTTTTAGATAGATTTAAGAATACATAGTTAATATTCATTGTTAAATTTACAAAATATTTAATGTCAAAATTATTCTTCAATTAAAAATAATTGAAATTATTTCCTTGCGTGGTCTTTCATATGCGAAACGTTTGCTCGCTTTTCTTCTAATCGTTAATGGATCTATTCCATGTAGTTCCGTTGTTACATCCCTACCATTCCACTAACTAAACGAATAAAAATGGAATGAGTCCATTCCATGTTAGTTCTATTAGTTTTGTTCTACCGTAGAACCAAACGAAAAAAAAGTGCCATATACTTTGTTTTAATAAGACCGCTTTGGTTACATGAAAATTAGCCTGTTTTTAATATTAATATTAAAAAAAATATATACAATTCCTAATTATAAAAATATTTAAAAAAAAATATATTCCTTAATTGTGAAATTATTACATCCTATTAATTGGAAATTTATTTACTGACTTAAATTTAAAAATTTAATAAAATACAATTATTTTAATATGGTAGAGATCTGTCTTATGGATGTCTTATGGCTGAGCAGTGGATGTCTTATTGATGATTCAAATTTGTAAATTATAATAACTTTCATTAAGTAATATTTGTGATCATATAAAATTTGTTGCATTAAAATACATAAAGTCATAACATTTTTATATTATTGAAGATCCATAGGTGTGTATATTAAAAGCAAATAAGATGTTGTTTTATATAACACTTTTACATAATTCTAACATCGAACAACGAAAAATCTATAAAGACACCGGCACACATTACATTACAACATGAGACAATGTGTTTTGATGTTAAATTTCAAGCCGTTTCTACGGTTTACACCTAGAATACACACCACCTGTGCACACAGAGTGCTATCATACTCAATATACAAAGTAGAAATTATATATAGTTATGAATGAAATAAGTTCTGAAATACACTTCTTCTTCTATAGAGCAATGATGAAGTTGAGATACAAATGGAATCTAGAATCAAACGCAATATGATTGCTATTCCTATCACGACTTTCACGTACCCATGCATAATTATATAAGTTCAGAAGAACTTTATTTCTTATAACGTTTGCACTTCTCAGTGAAAATTTTGCAAATAATAGTATAGTTTATCTCTTGCCAAAATTTGGAATTACTATTTAAGTTAGAAATATGAAAATATTTCCCATAATTAAAAAAAATCAAACTGGCAAACGTAAGTATGTTTGTTTGTCTTTGTTTTTTGTAGGAAAATTATAAAATATTTCATAGCAAGAGTTACATTAAAATGTAAGTAAAGAAACCTAAAACAAGTCTAATACTAGTCATAGTTAAAAATTACAGGATATTTTCGAATTTTTAGAAATGGTTATGGGATCATTTGACGATTTTCACGATTTGCGTCAAAATAGGCAAATGTCTCATTCTGATATGCTTTATAATTTTTTTATTTTTATGAATATAAGCTAAAACTGGTCGATCAGTTAATCTTTCCCTTGTGAGGATTCTGTAAAATATTTGGAAATGAAACTTGAACTCAAGTTGAATCACATCAGAAGCTAAAAGTTCGTCTCCTAATATTAGATTACGAGATCAGAGACAATCTTCTTGCGGTAACAGTAAATTGTAACAAAACAATAAAAATTTTATATGTGGGATTCTAAGCATTTTTCATAGATCTGATCTCTACTCATTCTCTTGTTTCTGAAGCGTACACTAACCAACAACATTTTTTTATGTATTATAATAAAATATTGATTGTAACAATACATTTATAATTCAGGTACTAAAATGAAGCGTTTGTTCGCATTAAAGAGTATTGACCTAACTCTAAATGTAAATGTATTTTACAATTCCAAGAAACCACTTCGTATAATTTTCTTATAACATTTATTACATTCACAGCTTTCAGTAGTAGAGGATAATATCTTCATGTGACAGAGATAAAACATTTACTTTTTCTTTAACGCGGTAATAACATTTGAAGTGTCTAAACTACATACACTGTATATATTATACACTGTATTCTTTAGGAAATGTGTTTACACGTCTACCGATATAATTTCGTTAATAGATCAATATTTTAAGATTTTCCATTTATGAGTCATATTACTTCATTGCTTCCGAAATGAATCCGAAAATTAACGGTATATAGAATGGTTATTTTTAATAAAATTCTTCTGAGTATTACACCATCAAGTTCCAAAATTAATCCAGATCGATAAAATTATTGAATCCGTGGATATTCTTGAATTGAAAAAAGCTCTTTTCACGTGTATTAGTTTTTAAAATGGACAATTACGCTCTTCACTGTAGACTTCTTCACTGCAGACTTAAATGAATAAATAGTGTGATACAATACAAAAATACATAAAGAAAATTTATGGTATGTAGTAATTATTAATTTGTTTAACTAACATTATTTTACTATTTTTACCTATAAAAAGTGTTGATCCAATAAGAATTTCTTCATCCAGCCTGTTTCTTAATTTAGACAGAAAAATAGATATTTATTCGGTTATGCAAATTTACTGAACAAAATAAAATAAGGAATTTTGTTGTAAAATATTTTGAAGTGCATCAGACACTACTTGTAGGTATTATCAACAAAATTGATGATTTGCCTGCGTAATAACGATAACGTAATCGTGTATCGTCCCTGATAAAGTATGCTCTTTATCACTGTAATAGATTCAACGACAGCTTACTAAGTTGTGATAAAAATTAAAATTGCTGTTCCAACATTTTCGGAAGCATTCTTAACTCTATTTTAGGTATAATACAAAATGCTGTCCTCGAAGTAACTGTTCGTGTACAAACACAGTGGGAGCGGCGCGGGCGGCGGAATCCGCAAGCGGGTGTCGTTAACACACAGGTTCTTCTGCGTGTGAACATAGTAATAGCGGCAGCGGGACGGGCGGCGGCGTTTTCCGCTCGTGGCATTGAAATTATAGTTGAAGTTGTCAAAAATTCTCCTCGTATATTTTCCAATACGTATTCGAAAGTATTTTTTGACATTCGCGTGTACTTAAAAAATTTATCTTCATAATTTCTTAATCTTGCATATAACGTATAAAATTCGCCTTATTGTAATCTAAGTATATTTATTTAAGTCATGACGACTGCTTTTGGAAAAAAAAAATAAAGCCACTTAAAGAAAGAATTTGTTTCTAAAAATTCAGACATGATAATACTACGCGCGAGTAGGAATATGCGTTTTCCGCCCTTCCCGTATCATATCTTTCTTCAGAAGTTTTTTTTATAGAGAGGCATTTTTAATAATAGGTAACGACTGTGTTGTATGGAAGTTAATTAACATGAAAATGTGTGAGCTTTGTAAATATTAAAATTAGTAACAAGTGAAACACTGAGGATAGGTATTAAATTAAATTTATTTCTGTCTAGGAAATCTTCTTTGTGGAATCTTAATTACATCTTGAACAAGTTAATTAGTTAAAACGGAAACATGATTCAACCGCAAAAACGGCTTCACAAAGTTCTAGCTGGCTAATATTACATTCTTTTGTCGTTATAAATAAAAGCAGTGAAAAAGCCGCTCCCGCGAGGATCACAATTTCTGTTGTTCTTAAATCTTTTCTAATAAACGACTAGAACGATTGATTGTTTTGGATCATTTCCAATGGCTTTGCATGTGATTTAGCTAACCTACTTATATATATCTGTTTCTATGGACAATAATTCTTCTTTTATATACACGTGTAGTGTTACTATACTCAATATTCAGACAATGTGTGATCCTCACCATATTACAGAAATTACCTTCTGTATATTTCATTTGTAATAATCAAATCTAAGAGATACGACAAGTCAAAAGATACATACGTATTACCTATGTTAAATTTCAAGCGTGTAGGCTTAAGCTCTGATGATTTCGTTGTGAATAAGTGGTATTACATTTTTATCAGATAATAAAAAATGAGTCACACTGTAGATCAAAGTAAAGTAAGATACACGATGTTGAAGGTACAGTTCTTGTGAATGCTTATAAAATTTTCTAAGGTGCAATTAAATTACGTATAAACTACCGAAGCAAATTGTTTTAACGAATTTTATTCTTGACTCATGCTTCTGGGTACATGATGTTTCTTTTGGCAAACCTTCATGTTGTATAGATTTTAAAGCCCCGTTGTTTCTAGAATGTATAAACATTATATGCAGTTGACTTGTAGCTAGCTAATTTTAAACTTGTAATAATATTTGTGCAATAGATTTTCAACATCCTGAAATTTGTATTTTAGTAAGAATATTATTCTAGGAATATACCTTTCAAAAAATACATCCGAACCATCAGAGTCGCTGCGAGGCAATATTAGTTTGGGTAGCACCATGCCTTTCTTTCTTCTGCCTCTGATGCCGCTCGGAGAAGGCCATTGCAACTCCATTGTACTTGCTAATGGACTATGTGGACTGAGAATGGTAAGGCGGCGTTCTGGAGGCGGTAAACTTAGCTGCTGCAATGCCCGCCTCTCCGTACTAGCAAATAATCCTCGTCTTTTTTCTGCAGAGGCGCCCATATCTTCCCCTGATAACGCTCTTCTAGCGGGTGCTCCTCTGGCTTCGCGAATGTCCCTCTCGCTTGCTGTCAGAAAAGAGCTACGATGTGCCCTCACTGTAGTGCAGGAACTCGATGGACGTGCTGGTGATGATGCATCTTTGCAAGGACGGAGGCTTTCCATCGAGCGTGCTGTCTCCACTCGAGTCGCTGCCAAATACTGCCCACTCGAGACCACCTTTTGCGCCACTTCGCATTCCTCTTGACTCGAGCTTGAAGTGCCACTACGAGAAAATGTACTCGCCTTCGATACGAAACTCCTATCGCTATATTGGGCCGTAGATATACTCGAAGTGTTTGCATCGTTAGATTCAGATGATATCTGTTGTCTAACAAATCCCTCCTCTAATGAGGAATGAGCAACGCGGGCATTCAGCGAACTGAAGGCCGCGAGGTTTTTTCGTCGAATTTTCCTTTCATCGTCTTCCTCCTCCATCGTGTAATTTAATTATACCGACACATTTTTACGCTCACAAAACAATTCATACACCATTTTTTTGTATTGAAATATTATATTTCCAATTAAAATATTATGTGAATTATATATTATTTTACTTATTAAGGAACATTTAAACACAGTCTTTATCACTCTCCGAGAGCACCACAGTCGCACCCACACACACGACAAATAGGGAGACACCTGTAACAAGTAAAGTGTTTTAATATATTGTATTAAAGGCGAGGTTTGATTTATTATGTGAGTGAACTTTGAGGTTAGGATTGTAAGGAGTTTTTAAAAAGGATGCATTAAATTTATGAGCAACTAACAATTCTAAAAAGAAAATGGTTATTTCGACAAAAATATGACTTTAAGTATTAGTCGGTAATAGTAATTTATTAATTTGTTACATGTTTAACTTTTAAATTAATCAAAGTGTGTTACATAATTCAGTTGGCAGGTTTAGAATCGAGGGCCAGTTGGCCAGCTTGATTGGCGCAGTCGGTGAGAGCCTTGACTTGTTCTGCATTTAGTCCTGATGCTTTTACTTTAACGTCTGCGTGTTTGCTGTGTTCTTTGCTTTCGCTGCTGGATTCAACCCGCTTTGTAGTTTCATTTCCAAATTGATCGGTAAAAGTTTCTTCTTCGAATTCTTCCTCGTAACTTTCCTGGTAATGTTCGCGAAATTCTTGTCTCGCCTGAATAGAGACTTTTTCAGTAGTCTGTCTTTGCTGTACCAATTCGTCCATGGTTTTCTTTACAAGTTGCTGTCCAGCTTCAAGATTCTTTGACTCAGACATGGTATGTTCGGTTATGATTCTAAAAAAATATATATAAAATATCTGTGAAATCTGTTTTTGTACAATCGTCTGAGATCGTCTGAGAAATCGTTTGAGAAGATTTCTTATAAAATAAAGAAAGCTACTTAATTATTGAATAAAAAATCTTTACGTCATATATTCAACATGGTGCATTAGAAAAATACAGAAATCCCGGTTTGATAGAAATTGATAGCTGCTATTGGAGTTATGCCAACCATGAAATGTTTAGTTTGAGCGCATTTAAATTTACGTTACTGAATTTTGGGACAGGTTCGAGCGTCGCCGGCGGTCGTACCACCGTTCCCCTACTACATTATTCAAAGATTTGGCAAATTCCTCACTTCAACCTAAATTGACAGATGCTATAACGACAGAATCCACCACGCAGTGGAATATTGTGGTACAGGGTCGCGGTGAACGTTCTAGAGGAATGCGTTAACAATGCCATCTCCGCAACAACGGAGGAATTTGTGTCTATTAAAAACATACGAATACCTGACCTAATTCTTCGATCATCACGATGGTATCCATTTATTAATATAGGTATATATTATATATTATATGTGAAGTGAAAACTTTGGATACCTTTTTAAGAAAATTGCGCGGACAGAGGAATGTGAAATTTGGTAAACTTAAACTTTATATGGAGAAGGACTGAAGAAAGATAATATTTTAATAAAATATTTTTTGGAGCACTAGTATAATAATTATTTTTTGAATCTAGTTGAATTTACAACGCTTAAATTTTGCGAAACTATTATTTCGAGCTAAGCAACTTGTTTTATTTTAAAAATAAATAAAAGAAAAAAAAAAATACCTTGGAAACAGTAACAACCGAATAGGAATTCTTTAGTTCAACTGAATTTGCACTTTATATAATTATTACAGGTTAGATTGCAATTGCGAATATTTGTTGCGGACTTGTTTCCGTTTGGAAGCTCGCGCGTAAACTGACTCTGAAAGACGCCGCGTCTCTCTTTGTTTCGTCGCGAACGGAGCTTTGCGTGGGCGGGCGGCAACGCCGCTACGTCATGGTGCGTCTGCGCATTACACATTTTGCTCTCCATATAACACATATACTATGCCACATCTGTCTTGGCAACTTAACCGACTCTTTTAATTAATTTCGACATTAGAAACTAATAATTCAAATGTATATGATATTTAAAACGCACGTATGACCAAAAGGGAAATATTCGATCATCGCGACCTATTTTATATGGAATGCAAGCAGCTGTCGCCGTCATTTATAATTTTAACTGCATATTGCATATGTCAACGAACGACTAATGCCATTATCTGTCAGTAAGAGACAGTTTTAGGATGAATTGCGCCAATCCGGGACAGACATACTGTATCCAAAAATATCCCGTATGCGTCAGGAGACGGAATCATGAAATGATGAATTCTCGTGCGATGGAGGGGGCGATAAATGCTAAGATATGAATAATAGATTGGCAAAACTTTTTGTGACTCACTCGATCAGAGTGCCACGTATCAGACGCCCACTTGGTTTCTGGAAAATGTGTTAAAACAAAGAAATTTAGTTATGATACATACATGTATTGATATTTTATTGTTTACAATTTTTGATTGTTTTGTTAAAATACAAATACATTTGTTTAAATACAACTTAATGAAAAACTTTAAACCATTCAATAGGATTCAATTGTTTTTTGAATAAACTAAAGTCCCGCCCGTCCCCGTCTGTTTCTCCGCTCACTTCTTCAATATTTTCGCAATGGATTTAAATACGGTTTTTACTAGTGTAAACAAAAGCGCTAAACAAGAAAGGTTTAAATCTATATTAAATCACATGCGAACCCGGGCAGGAATCGAAGTTCGTAATAACGTCTAGAAACACATATAAAGAATTAAAGAGCACGCCTTTAGAATTTCGAAGCACCAAATTTCTATAAAAGTACTTTTTATGTTAAAAATCATAGTTTGTAATAATTGAAGTGGGTTAATATCTTTCACATTATCTAACCATAATACCTTAATTATATTCAAAGTGAGGCTTCGTTTGCGGATGAAGTTGAAAATAAACAATGCCTTGTTCGAAAGTTAAGCTTGATAACGATAACGAACCAGGAACTAAGTTAATCAACAATATATCATGCACAAAATTCACAATGGCTTTACGAAACTTATAACAAGCACAGTTCTCGTATATTCTGGCCGCAGTCCATGAAGCCACTTTGCCTCTCACGTGTAGGAAACGCATGAAATTAAATATCGTATTTCAAAGGAATGTTACCGTTTTTAATAACACAGGTGGTCAGGTAAACTATATTGTAACTTTTTGTAACATAACTAAATTTAACTATAAATATAAGAGACCGCAACTTCGTGCGTGTCCCGCGACAGTACCTACTTTTTTCTGCATGAAAAGTAACCTATGACCCTTATCGGTCAAAACACTGACAACCCTTACAACGTCTATGCAAAATTTCATCAATGATCTGTTGAGTAACAATGTTTGTAACAAACATACAAACTCAATTTCTCAATAATAATATTAGTTAGGATATTTTGTATCTTCTAAAAAAGATACTTTCTGATAGTAGATGGCTATAGATAGAGTATACTATAGATATATATTATAATTGAATACTACAGATATGCACATTATTTTGTTTGAACACAAATCGACTGCACTAATTGTTCTAATAAGTACAATATTCTATAATATGTTCAAATAGTATAATATTGTTCTTATAATATGCTATGAAAACAATATTTAATGTAGTCCTTTTTAGTTAGTTAGGTTTAGAAAATAAAAATGTGTAAATATTTATTAGTGTTTAGAATATTGCACTGGGCTAAGACTTGAAAAAGTTTTGTTTTCCCTAAAAAACTGCTAAACACCAAGAAAAATTTTACTTTCAAATCTGTACTTCGAAATTTAATAACATTGAATTATTATTATTGTTGAGGTTGACCAATAAACTGATGAGGTGTTTTCACTTATTAATAAAACGGCGCTTATCATACAAACAGTTACAGATAACATAAATAATAAATGAATGTATTACATAAATCCCTGTTTGCTTTGTCATCGTCACGACATGCGTTTTATTAATTTCTAGAACTTACTGTACGAGTATATATTTATGAATTCATGTAGTATGTACATTAAAAAAAATTAATGTAACCTGAAAACCTTGAAGTTAAGTATCTTAATTTTCATTTTTGTTTTGTATTTGTTTAATATTAAGAAGTAGTAGTATCGGTCGGAGATGATATAATATAATTTTTGTCTCAATAAAATTTAAAGCTTAGATAATTGGGTATGTTATTTTTAAACTTAAAAATTTAACTCAGTGCTGTATCTTATACGTATTGTATATTCTCCTAGATACATAAATATAGATTTATGTATCAACGCGTCTGGTTTGATTTAGCCCTTCCGTTATACGCTGTAAATGTTTTTATTTATTTATATTAAGATCGACAGACAGTCTGACTGTCTGACGGTCCACTTGATGGAAGGTGACTCCCGTCGCCTATAACAAAAGCAACAATGCTAGGTGAAAGCCCGATTGTGTTGATGTTGTAATACAGAAAATGAGTGGAATCCGGTATCAAGATAAGAAACCATTCAAGACTTTAGTTACAAGGCAATCAAAGATTAATAAAAACTTTTAGGAACAAAAAATAAGATTATCTATTACTAATATTATAAAGAGAGAAGTTTGTATGTTTGTAATGAATAAACTCAAAAACTACTGGACCGATTTTGAAAATTCTTTCACCTATAGAAAGCTAGTAACATAGGTTATATTTTATAAAGTTACACGGGCGAAGTTGCGTGCAACAGCCAGTAATGAATATAATTAAAGAGCATAAAATCAAATGATTTGAAAAATAAGTTAGACGAACGAATAAGTTACTTGAATACCAAAACAAGGTTACATACCTAGAGACAATAAAATTATCAAGTGTAATATGTCTGGCAAGAGAAAGAATTGTATAGACACATTTGAATAGGTGACTTCAACTCTATTGATATTCTAATTTGCTGTTTTCGTTTCTGTATTTTGAAATCTTGTTATCCGTTGTCCTGTTAAATATAACTAGGAATTGCTTTGATTCTATGCAAATTAGATATTTTTAGATTTATATAATTTAATATGGTAAAATAAAAAGTTAATTTACATATATGGTTTTAAAAGTTCGTGCAGAGTTGCTGTAACAAAGTTTATTCACGCAAGTTTTAGACTGAAAAGTAAAAAAAAATATGATTTAAAGCATAGAGCATAGATAAGAAATAAAAATAGAAAGGTATTTATGATTTAAAGTTACTTTTTGATTAGTTTCACTAGATACTGGTTTGTCTTGACGAAGAGAAGCTTCCTACTAATATATGAAAGCGAAAGTTTGTGAGGATGGATGTTTGTTACTCTTTCACGCAAAAACGGCTCAACGGATTTGGATAAAATTTGGTACACAGATAGTGTATAACCTATAAAATTATTAACATATAAAATACTTTTTATCCTGGAAAAATGTTAAGAATGTTAAGTTCCCGAGGGATCGCCTAAATATATATATAAAAAATAGGCGCAACCGTCGTCACAGCGATAAAGATGTAGGGCGTTATAATACACTAATATATTTTATCAGGTTTTATGTTTTTCATCTTCCAACGCGGACGAAGTCGCGGGCACCAGCTAGTTATATATCTTAATATATCTTAATATATCTTCAATAATATGTGATTTTTGCTTCTGGGTTGTGTAGGTTTAGATGTTCAAAAAAAAAATAACGTTAAAAAATCAAAGCATAATTCTTCACACTTATTCCAACGAATGTGTTACCTACTTTTTATTGTTATGCTCAAATAGCAGTTCATAAATAACAATTACATACAAGAAATTTAACAATGAAGAATTTTTGAAACGTTATGTTTTAATTAAAATTTAAAGAGAAATTAGAAGATGAACAGACATATGCATGGCTTAAGCGAAATTATACGAAATCCCTAGTCACTATTATGGAGCGGAATGTTAAATGATGAAACGTACATATATTACAGATTACACAATGTAGCCAAGCTAAAATAAACCTTAGTACCTTTTAATTTAATAATAAAATAGAAATTTTTTATATCATTAACTCTTGCAACTTTATTAGACTCAGAACCTATCCAACACTGCTTGACTTGATACTTTTGCCAAGCTTCGCCTGTATGGAATATTTAGACTATGTCCATCTTGACATTCTATTCTAATAATTTTTTTTTTTTTAATTTGATCAGTCGTTTCGAAGATTACCTCCTACATACAAAATAACATAGAAATTTAACATCATGATAATATGTATTAGTATTGATTAATACATAATATATCTTTTTTGTAAATGTCTATAGTCAAGTGTATCAATCGGATTGATAGTAATGCCTGCTGTAGTCCTTGCATTTCATGAATGCTTTGTTTTGTGAAGTTAGGTACCTATGTGTGCACGGGACGCCAGTGTGCGCGTTTACCGAAACGATCAATAGTGACGTCAAACTTCTGGACTAGAGTATAGCAAAGCCAACAAAGAATTGCTTTTGATAAAAACTTACGAACTCTTTAAGAAAATAAATTAATACTAGAATACTACGTCATGTTCGATAATTATTTTGTCTAATGATATTTCCCCTTCATAGAAAATTATTTATTATTCCCAATGTTGTGAGACAAGCGTCCTTCGATATCGACATGCTATCATAATAATCAGTCAATAATAATAAAGATTAGAGTGACTGTAATAAGAATATTGAAGATAGCAATTTTAACCAAGAATAAGTATGAGGCAAAAAGCCTTTTAAACTTCTACAACATTTTTTATTAATTAATTATTTAATTTGCAGGAAAAAATTGCACCCGTGCGAACCGCTAGTAAGTATATAATAAAACCTATTTAAGTTTTTATTTAAATAGAAAACCATATTTTGCATCCAAGTCGCCGAAACTGTTCACGTCTGTCTGTTTCTTCGCTATCTAGGTACTTCTAAACCAACCAACTTATTTTGATAGGGTTTTCACTAATGGAAAGAGGAAGGTTGTGTGTATAAAAAAATTGCATCCAGGGCGAAACCGGGAGCGAGTTGCTAGTAAATAAGTAAAAATGAATTGCTTAATGTGTTGCTAAAACTTTTTACTTGAGTGCCTATTACTTCATGAATTAGAGTATTATTATTATTTTATGTATTATAATTGGTTTTATATCATGTCAAAATATGCTAAATAAATGGACCGTTGCACTATTCAAGAAGACAGAGCCACAATAGCCTAGTTGAATTAGATTAAACACGAAAAAAATCCAAGTAGCAATTTTTCTTCGGAATTCGTTAGGGGGATCTCTGGCAGTCTACGTTTCGGTTTTCGGGATCCGCACCCTATTGCGTCATCAGCCACCTTGAATTTGAGGGTGAATTTTTGTTTATTGAATAACTAGTTTATTTTCAATTTTACACGAAAAATGGTTATGACTGAAGATGCTTTGAATTAAATTTTCTAAAATTTTGGTCCGAATCAATTTTTCCCTAGGATCAGTATTTTTTGATTTATAAAAGAAGTGGGGGGTGAACCTAAATATTCTATTATCTCGTTTATTGTTAATTATTTATTTATTATTAATCAATTATTATTATTATTATTTCCAAACAATAACCATTTTTCGTGTAAAATTGAAAATAAACAAGTTATTCAGTAAACAAAAATTCATCCTCTGACCCCCCCAACGAATTCCGAAGGAAAATTGCTACTTGGAATTTTTCCCGTGTCAAATCCTAATTCGACTGGACTACAAGTAAAATGTACATTTGAATAACTCCCAAGCCGATGCATTTAACCGTAAGGCTGAGAGCAACTCGATGTTAGCTGTAATGTAATGTAAAGATAGGTACAACATAACGTACGGTACGTCCCGGGACGCCCGGGCTGCGTCATTTCATTGATTACATAGGGTTCGTGTATCAATACGAAAACCATGAATGTTGAATCAGTAGCTTATCCTAAGTAAACTAAAAGAAAATATACATACATAATTTTATTTAGGGCTAAAATACTGAAATTTATATTTTTTTGGCTAAGTTTTTATTAAGTTACAATAAGCACAATTTTTTTCTGTCTTTTTTGTTATTCATGAACAGACAGGCAATCAATCGTATTGTGGAAAATAATAATTATTTAGTTAGTTTTTTTAAATATTTTTTAATAATGGGTTGGCTAGCATCTAGCCGTGCAGGAAAGACGAGGCCGACATGGAGCGAGCTAACCCAGAAAATGACTATTATCATGAAAATGCCCCAGACTAAGGGCTAGAAGGCCAATTTTTAAACGAAATTTCGTTTCATACTCGTATCATAATCGATTGACTGCTAGGCACTCCTCCATATGTTATTGACGACTACAGTTATATTGCTCAGCTACTTAGTTCAGCTGTACTCGTATTTCGGTTCCGTGTCTTATTATTATTATAATAATAATAATTCCGTGTCTTGCTTGAAGTTTATTCTGGGCTGCCAGTAAGTATATCCAGTTGGGACAACACTTCTTCAACATACTCACTTCTATATGATTACCAACATCCGAAAGCATTTTTAATAAGGTAAACACGGTGTCGGTATCTAAATAAGAAACATTTATGTTTAAAGAAGATTACTTTCATCCGGTTTGATTACGAATCTTTGAAACAAATCCACAAATATATACTTATCTGCAAAAAATGTCCCCAAAAAGTAATTTTTACATTTACAAATGTACAACATAATAACATAACTTTTAATGTTACAACATTAAAAGGAATCATATTTAATGTTGCAAAAAAAGCAAAACATTTTTGTGTCCAGTATCTATACTATACGTACAAATAAAATAAAGAGAGAGGTCGAATTATGTTTGTTTATATGTGGAGATTAATCTCTGGAGAAAAGTGGAAAAAATTGCCGGGAAAACGTAGAAATTCCCTTTTTCTTTCTCCCATTCAAAGTTCCTTGCTGTCTAAACCACCCAATAATTTTCACTAATGCAAAAAGCGATAAATGGGGAAGGGTTATGTGTATAATTTGCAAAAAAAAATAACGCATCCATGCGAAGCCGAGGGTGTGTCGCTAGTGTACAATAAATATCAACGATTACAGATAAATAGTCTCCGCTAAATATTTTTCTTGGAAAATTGTCACTACTAGGAGGTATAAGGTATTACACAAGTAGAGATTTAAGTAAATAAATAAACAAAGAAGCTTTTAATCTAAATACAAGAATAATTGATGCTCCGCTCCGCTTTTCTTTGAATTATTTAATTTGTTTCTCAGATGCCCCTAAATAATCACCAAAGAGGTTGTATAAAATATATTTTTAAAAAAAGGTTGCCAGATCTCTTCCCTTGATATCTTGATCCTTAATCCTATTGTACTTAATCGGCAGCGCACTTGCAGCACCTGTTTGTTGTGTTATATGCGTTATAGGCGACGGTAGCCACCTATCATCAAGTAGACCATCAGTCTGTCTGCCGACCTTAACATAAAAAAAGTCCTACTAATATTAGAAATGCGAAAGTTTGTGAGGGTGGATAGATGTATGTAAAAACTACTGAACGGATTTGGATAAAATTTGGTACACAGTTAGCTTACTACCTGGATTAATATATTAGGATACTTTTTATTCTGGAAAAATGCTAGGTCAACGAGGTATCGTCTAAAAACATAAAGAATTGGAGGCGAATGTGTTAGCGCCACCGTCGTCACAGTGATATAGATATCAGGCGTTATTTAGGTAATGTATTTTACACTTTTCAACGCAGACCAAGTCGAGCTAGTATCATATACATATAGTGCAAATACTTTATTTTATTTTTAAAGTATGAAGAAAATGTATCTGAATCTGAAATTGATTGACAGGAATTTTATCTTTTACATCATATTAGTAAATGACAGTGTTAACTTACTTCGACGTGATCTCTTCAAAGATTTTCACGCGCTGACGAGAAAATCACAAATAAGCTTCTATTTTTGGACACAAAATACTAACATGGTTTAGCAAATTGTCCTCTAACGGGATGATTGAATGAACAAATGAAAAACAATTTCGAATCCCAAAAGTTTCTAAACCCGAGCAATCAAATAACAGAACTTTGAAAATTTTATACCTCACATTTTAACCATGAATTTATTTACATATCGTGACCTTTTCTTATAAAGGCCTTCACAATGCTATGGTATTGGGGCGGGTATTGCAACTAGAGGTTGGTACAATGCAGGCACGCGAAGGTAACGGCTTCCGTCTCACTGATGTCTATCTTTTAGCTCCCTAAGTTCTTCCGGAGCGAGCTTATCCAATGTGCGTGTCTATTTATCTATGACATGCTAGATAAAGCTTTAAATTTCAGGGTTGCTTCTTTCGATAGACATATTCACAACAAGCTGGTGACCGCAACTATGAACGCGCTGTGGTTCGTTTTTTGAAAACCAATAGGAACGTTACTTTACTTTTACTCATACTTTTATTAACCAGGTAATCATCAATACATTAATGAAAATCATATTCAAATCGATTAACTCGTTTCTGAGATTAGCGTGCACAGACAAACAGACAAAAATTGTAAAAAATATTTTTAGACTTCGGTAGAATAAGTACGAGTACAACGTGTACAAATAGTTTTTGAAAAAAAAAAAAATTTATGTACTGATACAATTTTATTATAATATGTATAGATGTCGCTTTTCTTGGCGCTTGCTCGAATATAAATAAGTCCAAGATTTATTAAAGATAGCCAGTCTCGAAAGCCTACTTGAGAACGCAGAGCCCCTGCTACGAGCCGCTTTCAAACTGCATGGTTAAATTGGATTTTTCCTTGAATGATTTCCACCAAAGTTAATTTAAAATGTTCTCTTCCTAAATATATATAGGTTACGAGTATCGGACGGAAATTTGCTGTTCCAACGATAAAATCAAGTTACAAGGCGAACCATAACATGCCAAATATAATTTCAAGTCTAAATATTTTGAAGAAATTTTCGTCATGGAACCGTAAATAACTTATTTCGTCTATAATGTTAGGAAATACCGTACCCGTAAGGTCGACCTTATAACACGCACAATAGTGATTTTGTTGAAACGTTGGCCCGTGAACTTTATTACTTTTATCGGATTTGACCTTCGTCAATAACAAATGTTAGGAGCATGAACGTAAGCAATTAATTTTTACCAGCTGAATCCAAAGCGATTTAATTAAGGATATCTAAGTATTATGTTGCTAAGGAGTAATTAACTAATGTAAATATACGATGTTCTCTTGAAATCTCGAAAATTTAAATTCAACAATATTTTAAATTGTCTGTGTTTTATTCCGAAATTATTAAAGTAAACGAAGGAAACAAATGAAAAAAATGTTTCCTAGAATAAAAAAAATTCAATAGTATAGTTCATTTTCATAGAACTACTCTGAGCTCTTAATATTTTGGACATTATTATGACAGACGTTTTTAAAGCGAAATAAATTCTAACTCAAACTTGTTTGCTGGATGGTTCTTTTACAACCGGTTGTTTGCTGAAACGTATATTTGAATGCTTCGGGTTATGTCGGTGAAAAAAATTCAACACAGTGCCACTTTTTCACATCATAAAAGGCCTTTTATAACGACGTAAAATATTTAATAGTTTGCACAATTTTGTGTTCAAGTTCAAGTAAACCTTGAAATCATAAGGAAATCAGACAAAGTCTTTCTGAATAAATAAACTAAAAGCCGATAACTAAACCTTCAAAGATACATTTTCATAAACAAACCACACTAAAGCCTGTCAATTTGTCGAGGTGTCAATTTCACGATGTTATTTTAGGCCAGCGGTCTGCTCAGTGTTATCGTAAGTACGACTATATGAAAAGGATTTAACTTTATCCGTTTACAAATGATCGAAATTGAGCTTTACGTGAAAAGAAATATAACTAAATGTGAAACAAGTATCGTTTTGTTAGCTATAAGACGTTTGTTAAGATTTGAATATCATACATTTAAGATGAATTAATTCAATAACATATAATATAGTGTTGTGATGAATTGAAACAAAAGTTGTGAATAAGTCTTCCTGTTAATTTCAAGAGGACGATATTGATACCGTCAAACGACGTTATACGAATAAGAATAAAAATAAACTTTATTTGCGACAAAAGACAATTGTTATAGAATACTATACATTTGTAACACAAACACAAACGTATTTATTCCCTTGCCACACACCGGCCCCAACTCAGCATAATGCAGGTTATAAAAACCTGCGCCCGTCTTCCGTTAGAGCCGATAGTGAGGTCACACACTAATGTTAAAAATAATAACACAGTAAAATAAAAATAAACAAAAAAGAAAACATTAAAAAACCAAATTAAATACAGAACGAATACTGAACAATTATACAAAATTATAAGTATGGAATCCAACAAAATTAATAAATTTATAAATTAATATATTCAGAAGGTAGTTGTGTTTACATAAAGTGAATGGAGATAAATGACAATTAATACTTAACATAGAAAATGACATAATTATTTATTTACTTCACTCAATCACTACATTGAAAACACTTACGAATAATTAATCACACATGACATTACACTTCAGTAAGTACACAAACTCATTACCGACAACGCGTATATTTTTATTCAATTTGACGTGCAAATACGTTAAATTTCATTTTGATAATATCAATTTCATGAAATAGTGAAACCGCTTAATTGTATAACATAATAATTTGGTTTGATAATTTAATAGTATATTGATTTACAGTCAACATGTGTTAATTAAACTTCAAATACTATTACGAGCGGCAAATTTTGCAGGCTATGTTCATAAGACATAAATTCAGCATCAGCATGTGAGATAGCATTTGTATGACCGTTCTTTAAAAGTGTATCTAAAAGTTTACCTAGAAAAAAGAAAGGAAAAATCATTAGTGAGTTGTTGAAATCAATAAACGAGCGCATTGTGCCTTAGTACCGAGGCCTTCCTCGAAAGAAACATTATACGATGCTACAGGCATGTAACTATGAACTAAGGCTTTTGTGTTTATTAAAAAAACACTGTTTGACTAATAATATAAATACAAAGAGAATTGTCTCTGTCTGTCTGTACATCTAAACCGCTAAATTGATTTGATGTTAGATTACGTTGGAAGAGACAATTAATTTTTCTGGAGATCAAAGCGATGAGCTCAGGCAAATACCTAATAAAATTTGAAATTAGTGCATAATTTAATTAACTGTTGACATATAGACCATGAAGTAAGTGTATGGCATCTTACCTCGACCTTACTTTTAGGGCCTCTTTCACCATGTGTCAAGTAGGCTAACCGCCATTTAAAGTCACCGGTAACCGGGAATGATGGAGATGATGCACCTTTGTTGGTACGGTAAAAATCCCAAACATTAAAAAGAAAATAATAAAAAAAATTCGCCTATAGAAGGATGCAGTAAACCGAGTGCATTACTTAATAAAACATAAAATTATTTCTAAAAGTAACTAATCAACACTTTACTTGTAGGTGGTGAAAGAGGCCCAAGTTACAAAACTTGCAAATGAGGCTCTTAAATAGTTCTTAAAAATATGCAACGCAAGGTGAATTTAAATAGACAGGAAGAAAAGAAGAAATTAAGAAAAGCCTTGTAATAAAGAAAAGCCTTATAATAAGAAAGAAATAAAATATTTAATTAAGAATACCATAAACAGAACTAAGTACGACTAGGAATAACCTACATCCTTTTATTTTTACCTTTATGGACAAACTTTATGGTAGTACTATGAAGATGGTTAATAGATAATAATCTTGATAAGGTTCGTCAATCGACAAGTGCCCATATTTTGTCTGTGATGTGATAGGTAGAACCTTGACCTATATGGAGTTATCGTACATAGAAATTTATATTCGAACACCAAAAAAGCGAGGAGCAACTGCGGAACGACAACAATATATTTTTTATTTTTATTTTTTTCTAGTAGATGATATTTTCTTTTTTCTTTTTTGTATAAATACCTATAGATGTTTTTTTTATTATATATTTATAGGTTATATTTTAATTTTAATTATTTTATTTTTGACAACTTTCTTTGTTTTTGGAGCAGTTATGTATTATGAGCATTTCGTTTTGTAAGTGCGTAACCTCACCACCGGCTCTAACGGAAGACCAGCGCAGGTTTTTACAACCTTAATTATGCTGAGTTGGAGCCAGTTTGTGGCGGGGGATGTTTGTGTTTGACTTTATATATGTTACTTATGTATGCTCTTAAATGTCCTTTACCACAAATAAAATATTATTCAATTCTATTCTATTCTATAAATGGGACTCCTAATATACAGGAGAAAAAGATGTTGAATGGAAAGGCAGGTTTCATTATACATTTCAAAGTTTATACAAGTGAATGAAAGACCAGTATAAGTAGAGCTCTACAGTTGCATAAGAGAGTTTCTATTCAATACTTGTACTCCTTTTATTGTTCTTATCCGATCCATACGTAAACATATTCAGTACGTATACCTACACTTCTAAAAATACACATGTTATAATATGACTAAGATACAATAAGAAATACCTAAATTAAATCCATAATAATATTTCAAATGCTAAATTAATTTTGTCTGTCTGTTTATTACGTTTTGGTAAAAAAAAATTACAGAGAAATCTTGAAAATCGGAGAATTTTAGAAATTTTCAGTTTTGAAAATATGTTTTATTTTGTTTAATTTTATCCCTGGAAGAGGATATTAAGTTTTTACGATAATGAGCAAAAGCTGGTTAATTATTTATGTGTCTGCTAATAATTTAATACAGAGTAATTAATGCAAGTCGCCACAAATATCAGCAATTTCTGTACTCAGTTAACACATTTATTATTTGTTTAATGATTGTGATGTATGAGTATGTACAGTATAGAAGGTCGAGAGTTCACCACTGATTACACCGTTCGCGATGTTTTGATTGATGCGTTACTCAAAGAGCCAAAGAAATGACAATGTCATGACATATTGTTACCCCAAACGACCTTGTCTTCGTTATGATTTTCTATAAACCCTTACCTAGGCATTGAATACAATTGAAATCAATTTATTTCAACTTCAGTGCATTATTACTTTTTATTTTTAGTGTTATCATAATGAAATGAAAAATCGCCACCGTTACTTTTATTTAAACCAACGGCAATTTGTTCCTCACACTTTTTCACTCACAGAAAACTGTTTCCTCACACTTAGAAAGTATTCTTATTACAGTTTTATTATTAGACTTAGTAGCAGTAGTCGCAGTACTGCTACTAGTCTAATAATAAGTAATAAGTCAATAAACAATAGCATCAGGTCGTTATTCGGGAATATTTCTTCCAAATCGATTTATCAGTGCTTCTAGACAAAATAACTTTTGAGAGCAGAATATACTTATCGTTAAACTAAAATTTATAATTTAGCCTAGTATTTAAAAATGCCTCTTCTTCAAATATTGTAATAATAGATTAATTTGTTGCATTTTAGACTAAAATTTGGTCCGAAGCTTGAAGTGTTTTTGAGATCTGATGATTATGATCTTATGATGATTATTTATTTCTTTTGAATCTTATGACTCTACAAATGTGCATATATTTAACGTTAATCTAGAAAGGGAGAAGTTCAACACTTATGCGGGCACAGACTTTGTTCTTGGTTATGCCAAAACTATTTAATTTTATTGTGGTTTAAGTTGAGCGGGTGTAACACGAATTACTGGACTACTCACTATTTCATACCCCTTTTCCTTTCTATCTCCTTTTTTTTCCATACATGCATACTTTAAAGACGGCTTTCTTGTTTCTTCCCCGCGTTTTATGACTGTTTCTTTTTTACAACTATATACACATCGCAATGAAGACTTCACCTTGGCGGGCTTTGTAGCTTGGAAGCTCAAAAAGAACTACTAAGAAAGTGTACATAGTTAAATTATTTGCATTTTTGGATATCCTTATAAAAATAAAGTAATAGTTAATTAATCAATTATTATTGACAAAATGTTACTACAATATAAATGATTACATGTCTGTTAGTATAGTTGATATACCTAGTAGTATTTTTATGAAATTTTCTTAAAATATTTGGACAACCCTCAGGGGCAGAAAGTAGCGAGTTTTAACTAATGTAAAACCATTGTAACTTCGTTTCATTGAAACTTCGTTAAACGTGAATTCATTGAAAACTAAGAAAGAAAATACACTTTTATATTTTAGCATTTTTTTCTTTTAATACCTATCACGGGTCGGGAACGAATTTCATTTTGCAATTAGCCAATAACTCGGCAATTAAACATTTGATTAAATCGGCGTTTTTAAAATTGACGACCCACTAACCGATAGAGATGCCCTAAATCTGAATCACTTCCTGCATCGGCGAGTGATGGGCTTAATGTATTTATTATCGATTTATCGACACCGAGAGCCGGTCGCCCACTCAGCTCAGACTAATTAATATAGTATTACGAACTATTTATGAACACATGAATATTTATATCACTGGTTGTAACGGAGTACGAAGATTAAAAAATTTATAAACAATTTTGTCATGAAATTACTCATAAACTAAATTACAACATAATTATCGTCATTAGATGCGTTGAACTATCAAAGAATTCATTAGGGTTGCCCGCTGCCATAGAACAAATTAATACGAGTCATGATTGGTAGAAATTAGGAGTACGTTCGGGCCATTCATTACGGTTACGGTTGACTAATCTCATTTGTTACAGAGTGAACCAATTGTGATCGTCAGTACAAATTCGATTTGTCTCTAAATGGTATCTCTATAATTTATGTACAAATATATTATTAAAAGCGCCTACACACGGGACTAAAATCGGTGACAATAACGGGGCAGTGGTGGGGAGCCCCCTAGATCGCTCCCTTAATCGCCTCATGTCTAGGCAAATCGTAAAAATAATTAGAAAATAATCCATACATCCATACATCCAAACATACTTTCGCATTTATAATATTAGTACGGATTTATTATTCTAAGAAGATTTTTTTTAAATAAATTGTGGGCTTAAGTTGGTTAATGAGGTAATGTTGGTAGTTGACTTGGTCGCCTATAAATACAACTAACACTGAGAGGATAGGCGTTTATCCTGCCCACATTCCCAAAGGATGAAGGGTAAGAAACAAGATTTGGAGGAGGTTCCTGACATTCCTCTGCTCAATCTGAGACCACACTGATTTCAATTATTTTTGATTTATGTAAATTATTAACTTTTTAATTTCACCTACAAAATATGTAGTTCACCTAATATATTTGAGTTTTATATGTATGTATTTAAAGATATATATGTATATAATATGTGAAACAATTGATCGTAACTGGCGAAACCTTGTCATGCTATTGTAATACTTTCACACCTGCAAACACCGCGGTCACGAATACCAACTCAGTTTTGCTTGCAGCGCAAACAGCGTGTAAACACAGGCTTAGCAAACAATACCGTAATGTTTTCTAAAGGATTGTACAATATAGAAACGATATATAAATATTGTTTATTTTTACTTATTTTAAGAACTAATATAGAATCTCTTATATTCCTTTGAATAATCGCATAGTCCCTGCATTTCGTAGTCATCAATTGGGCAACCCGTCTGGCGGTTGTAATCAAGGTGAGAGTGAAGGATAAGGGATTACCCTCTCCTAATCGCATATCATTTAAAGTCGCCAACGTACCACACACTTACCATCAAGTGGTCCGTCAGCCAGACCGGTGACCTTTACATAAAAAATATGGTTGCCACAATGCATGAAGCAAATAGTAAAATTTCTATTTGACATCGAAGATATCAATATTCTGTAAATTTACATATATAGGTAAATTAAGTACGTAAATTATTTATGAGCTCTTATTAGGTCCAATTAGGTGGAACCAACTACGAGAAGGAGTTCAATCATCGAATCCAGCTCGGATGGGCAGCGTTTGGGAAACTCAGAGATATATATTCCCTTCCCAAATTCCTCAGTGCCTGCGAAACAAATGATTTTTGACCAATGTGTTATAGAGAGGGCTATGCACTATATTTGGTACGGTTTTAACTAATGCAAAAAGCGATCAACGAGGAAGGTTTGTGTATATAATTTGCAGAAAAAATTGCATCCGTGCGAAGCCGGGGGTGGGAAGCTTGTAAAAAATAATTAAGAATTAGAATAAAAAAATACCAAAAAAACACAGAGTACTTATTAAATTTCAGTTAAATGTAATATGGGACAAAACAAAAAGGAAAACTCTCAAATGACAAGACGAGAGAACAAAGAGGTTTTAAAATATAAAATGTTGCAGGATCGCGGATCCGTAATCTCTTACAACGTTTACGTAATCTCAAACTTATTTCTCCAAAATACTACTGTGGGTCTCTTAAGGCCTAAATGAAGATTATCTTCCTGTTTTTGTGGATTCGATTAAGTACTTTGTGGATGTAATCGTAATGAAAATCTACTTGAAGAACTATACAGAACAGATATTAGAAGCGTGGCACGAATTTCACAAGACTGTTATCACACTTATTAATAGGTATCTACAACAGGTGTTCTCGTTCACTGAAAATATTATTCCTCGATAAACATAAACACTGAATCAACCAATGAATATGGATGAGAATAAATTTATTGTGATTATTACGAACTCAAAATTTTTATTGGATATAATATTTATATTTATGTGGTTTTGTTTTTGACACTTGATGGTATGTAGCTACCGTCGCGACAGGTGCTGAAAGTGCGCTGCCGACCATAGTTGGATTGAGTATAAGAAATTGGGATAGGGCAATGGGCTCTGACATCCCTTACTCACTCACCAAAACACAACAAAACACATTCTGTTATTTCACGGTGGTCTTCGGTAAAGGGGTGGTTACTGCCGCCAGACGGGCTGCTTAAATGGCTGCGAAATAACGTGTGCCCTGCCACTACTAACTTTTGTTTAGGTTATATTATTAATTCATAATTATAGTTATCTGGTTTTCATTTGGTGTTGTATGTTGAAACAAGAATTTCAAATTGTAACGTTTATATTTGTACCATTGAGACGAGATGACAGTTCGTTGTCAGTTCGTTACTGAGAAACAGATGTTTACAATAATAGTTTATTAGACACGTCAAATACTAGATATTTTAAAAAGATCATTTTCAAATATAAATATTAGCACATTTTGTAATGTAGTAATTATATATATAACTACCTAATCAGCTTTAAAATACATGAGTGTCTGCTGTAAAGAATTCATTTATAAACTTATTATATACTTACATATGTATTAATCTATACTTTCATTTGTCCACACAAATCAGGGAGCAGAAAAGGTCCTTTTCTGGATGAATCCAGAAATTGGTACTGTTCCCGAGGTTTCATCAAAAAATAAAAAAAAATCAACGCCTGACAGAAATATATGAGCATTAAAGATTGAATAAATTATTACTTAATTATATATTTTTGTCAGGGTTATTATTTATTTGTTTAAGAAAAACAGCCGTTTCGGAGATCAGTCGGGACAGAGACAGGCAGACAATTCTTTCAAAAACTCTTTTTTTAAGTATCTAGATATACGTTTAGTTAAAAAGCACTTACTTTGACAACATAAACAGACACTTCAATTTTATTTATTTGTAAAGATAGATTTATTGATCTTTGTTACTAATCACGTAGAGCTCTTAAGATCATGCCATATCAATACAAACTAAATGTTTTTAAAATTAGTACCTATTATCTTGTCTGTATCAATTTCAACATTTTAAAGTTCGGCACGGCAGACTTGCGAAAAGATGTAAGTGCGCTGCCCACCTTCATAGAATAAAATATATAAGGCATTCTTCATTCAATCATAGGAACACAACAACTCACCACCTTCACAGTGGTCTTCTGCAGACGTTAGACCTACTGACCAGATAATGACTGCGAAATACAAAATGTCGTGCTACTATTAATTTCAAATGAGTATACAAAGTAGGTAGGTAGGTATATTCTGAATTGCCTGAATTATCAATGTTAGTGTATATTTTGTATATACAATTTGCTACAACAAATTGTTTTAACGATAGTGCAACACTTGTCTATACATTATTATATTATAAAATAAAGACGCTGTATACCTATGTTTGTTTCCCCTCTAACTTCTTCTAAACCATCTAACATATTTTTACACGGTTTTCACTAGGAGCGATACACGAGGAGGGTTTGTGTGATTATATATTTGAAGTTTATACATATAATTTTCAGAAAAATATTGTATCATTGCGAATCCGGGGGCAGGTCGCTAGTTGATAACAAAGTAAGTAATGTGTTGCCAATCTCACAGTACCTACCTATTATCATATAAACAAGTGTTCGTATTAAACACTGAGAACACATGTTTGACATGTACTATAAACACTCGTTTCGTATACTAAGTATGTCGGTTGCATATAGCTAAAATACTACGCCATTTTCTCTCTTTTTCGTATTACAATGCATGCATGTTGACTTAGTTATGTAAATAGAACGTACGGTGTGAATTTAAAAATATTCAGGTACAGTTGATTAAATAAAAGCTGACTAATGTAGTATAGTTATACTGATTTAACAGTTGTACAATTAAACTACATAATAATTATATTAGTATGAAAATATATGATTTTTTAAAGAGTTCCCTGCTTCGTTCATATCTTAACGTTTTTGCCGACTTTCTGTTAAATACTTTAAGTAATTATTGCAAATATCTTTAATTAACATACCTATTATATATTACAATGATATTCTGAAATTACACTGGACCGCAAAGAAAAAGGTTCGGTTAGAAAATCTTCAATATCTTCAAAAGTACCTGACCTTTTTTTTAGCTTTATGAAATAATTTGTACGCAAAGTTAAGAGAGTTCAAGTTCATGCTAAACGTTTTTATATCGTGATATTCGTGACTTTCTACTTGATAATATCAGTGTTTTTTAATTACAATATAACAAACAATGATTCATAAAACTGGTTAACCTTGTAAGCCATTAAATTTCTTCACTAAGAAGTTAAGCAATCCTTATAACTCTTGATTGAGTGTACGAGTATATTCACAAATACATTCTAAATTGAATTTCAAGTGTTTATGGTATTTTATACTTATTATTATAATAACTTCTTTAATGATGAAATAATATTATAAGTTTTTAAAAAGTTTATTAAAAGGTTATCGTTAATATTTATAAATCTGTTTTAAAAAAAAAAAACTGTTTTAATAAACTACAGCTAATAGGTAATATAATTATAGGTAATAGGTAACCAAAATTGTGTTTAATAATTTTATTATTTAGCGATTTAATGTCTCAATAAATAATATTTATGTAATATACCTATACAATGTCCACGAGGAGATTATAAGTGACTTACATAAAGTTAATTGAAACTCGAATTTATTTCAGTTTAAATTATTTTATTTTTCAGAGATTAAAAAAAAAAAATGACAACAAAAATTTTGTTTGTAGTTTCTGTGTAGAGAGAAATCAAAGGAGTCGGTAAGCAGCGGTGCATACCTACAATATTGTTTTATTTATTATATTTTATTAATTAATATGCACAAATATACCTAATGCTTTTAATAATATTTTAAAAGAGTTTTTAATTAACAAAGTTCATTGTTTTTAATGAAATTAATACATAATTTATTTTCTTTAAAAAAAAATGTAGAAAGTCGTTTTAATGTAAGTTGTTTTTTGTGTCGTTAATCTTTTCATTAGTCTTCCCTAGTTCTTCCATAATCTATTAAGAAAAAGAACTTTGCCTCCCATAATCCAATTAAGTGTATCGTAATATAAATTTATCGCACGGCTAATGCTTTATTAATTACAAACAACGAAGTGTTACTACGAGAAACAAAGTTTGTGCTATGTACTCGTATAACTTAATAACTAAGCACCGAAATATTCACAGTTAACTTACAAGTTACTCGTACAAGTACGACACGACAATCCATGCGTACATTAAATATTCAAATTACTCTAACCGCTTGACTCTTGGCTTTAAAACAAAAAAGGTCAAGTAATTTATGAACAGAGGCGAATGAAAATACAACGAAGAA
The DNA here is from genome assembly GCA_944738685.1 of Synanthedon myopaeformis. Classification (NCBI taxonomy): domain Eukaryota; kingdom Metazoa; phylum Arthropoda; class Insecta; order Lepidoptera; family Sesiidae; genus Synanthedon; species Synanthedon myopaeformis. Next base: position 6,415,329 of record OX122919.1, read on the forward strand.
TGACAATGAAAAAAAAAAAAATGGTTGCTGCAAAGCTCTTTGATGGTAAGTCTGATATTTTGTATTATTAGTTGTAGATTTTTTCACTTCTTTTTCAAACATTGCAAACAGGCGCATACTCGTTTGTTTAGTTTGTATAATTACTATTTTCTTATAGTCTTCTGAAATTACCATCTGTAGTCTGTGCCGAAATTTAAAAAAGAGGTCAAAAAATAGTTTTTAATTTTTTTGTCTGTCTGTGCACACTAATTTCAGAAATAGCTTAACTGATTTCAATGCGGTTTTCACTGATGTATTGTAGCAAGCTTCCCGTGACATTTAGTGTTTCTTTCATTCCAATCGGTTAACAAACAAAAAAACAACCGAACACCAAAAATCACGTGTACGAATGAAGCTGCGAAGCGCCCAACCGCTGAATGCAACTGAGCTGCAAACTATGTAATTGTGTTACAATAAAGCAGTTATAAATGCGTCCTAATAGTAACTTCATTCTTGTAAACTCGTACAGAAAAGGTCCATACCTATACTATGTTCTCATATCGGCGTAAACTTACTTAGACCGTGTTAAAATACAGTTTTATTGATCTATAAAACTTAACGACACGACGCGGTGTCAATTGGTTCTAATAAAACCTAAGTAAAACCAACAATAATAAATTACTGATCAATTAAATGTCAAATCAACCGTGAAATTATGGTACCTATATAGTTCAGTCACAAGGGCACAAATACACCATTAGAAAGTTCTTCGAATTACTATTACACACAAAACAATCGCAAATTCATTGAATTGGTTTTTTTGTTTTGTTTGCTGTACCGGTAACGATCGCACAAATAAGGTTTAATTTTTTAAGGAAAACAACGCTCTAATAGTAGATTCCAAATATCACAACACACATGATAATAAACAAATAAAAATATACAACAAATAATAAACAAAGTTTAAGTACACACCTAAAGCAATGTTCAGATAAACAAATAATATTCAAAGATTACATATTAAGTATTTATTACACTCAATGCCTCTTTCACCATCTCCGAGTAAAGTGTAAAGTAGGCTAACCGCCATTTAAAGTCACCGGTCACCGGGAATGATGAAACTGATATACCTTTGTTTGTACGGTAAAAATCCCAAACAGTAAAGAGAAATAATAAAAAAATTCGCCTATCGAAGGATGCAGTAAACCGAGTGCATAATTTAATAAAACATAAGATTATTTCTAAAAGTAACTAATCAACACTTTATTTGTAGGTGGTGAAAGAGGCCCTCAAACTTAGAAATTTCTAATTATATGGATTCTTAATTTAATTTATCCTGAAAAAATATGAATATATCACATCACATATCACATAAAGCAAAACAAAACCAAAAATATCGAATGCGTTTTCCTTACATTTTCCTAAATATGAAAAAAATGTAAATTATACAAGAATATTATTCCTATTTGATTTTTTAGTTACGAAAATGGAATTCCATTTTAGTATCGTGTACCGATAAAATTACAAAAAATGTGTTTTTTGTATTCTTAAAAACAGTCCCATTTTTTACACTTCAGTGGCAATAAATATCACACTATAATAGACTTTATTTATAAACAAATAGGGTTTTAATTGTAAAAGATTTGCCTTTTTTTAACTTTTATCGTCATTAATTAATCTTGATGGTTATCAAGATGGATTTAGGCTCATCTCAAGGTCTATTTGCGATAAACCGAGTTAATAGCGTTACGGAATGATGCTACCTAATCTAGAAAGGAAATGTTAAGTGGAAAGTTTACCTTTTATGTATAAGTAGGCAACACTTTTTAATATGTTGAAACGTATTTTTATAAAGATGTACATAACACTGTAATACAATAATTATTTTTTATACAAATATTAAGTATCCTTTGTATAATAAAAATTAATTTCTTGCGCTTCATATTCAAGAAGAAATATGAAATTTCATCACATAAAAATTTTATAAAAGAATCAAAAGAAAAATTAATATTTATAAGAAAAAAGTCCATTCGATCCATTTGCGAGTCATATCAGCTAATTGAAATGTTTAAAAATGTATGAAGTCCATCATAGGCCGGAGGATCGTAGTAGGTATAACTATTTTAATTCTAATAAAGTAGATTGACTTATGAATCTCGTGATTCTACTGCTTCAATAAATTTCATTAATGATTGTACGGATAGCCTAGTAAAGATATAGCGCTTTCGCATCACAGCAATTGTTAAGTATGTGAAAAAATGTTTGCAGGGAAACAACTAATTTGTATATTGCCACTTTGTGACACAATCATGTCAACTGAAGCAGCTGTCTTCACTAAAAATACACTAAAGGTGACAATACCAATTAGACAAACAAAACACTTGAAATTTTTGTCTCTCGAAGTAACCATTTAATTTTAGAACGATTTGATATTATTTTTATTCTAGTTACGAGGCTTGGGCGTTGTCGGGTGATGGGTATGGATGGAATTGGGATTTAGAGATGTGTTCACAGTTGATTTATGCAATGTTTACCTGGTAAGACGCGAGGCGCGGGGCGGTAAGCGGGCCGCGATAGGCGCGTGTGGCCACGCGTGCCAGCCAGCGTTGACTGCCGCAGCCAGTAGCGCCTGTGCCCGGCCAGCCGCGATTATCGGTCGTGATAGCACTATGCACTTTATAGCGGTAACACCTCTCTTCAATTTACCTTCACTTACACAAAATCTGTACAAATCTGTCAATTGTGTTTCATAGTGAAACAACTGAACCAGAGTTTTATAGAATTTTGTTGCGGAAATGGCTTGAAGTATGTATATGAAAATCATAGGATTACATTTTCATTTTAAGGATTGAAAATTTTATCTTTAATCTTTAATAAGGAACTTTATAGTTTTTTGGTAGTATTATTTGATATTGTTTTAAATTAAAAAAATAAGGGTATTAGATTCATTTATTGTGATTAAAATATGTGAAAAAATTAAGATTTTGGAAAGTAGTGGCCGGTGTGCCCCGGCGCGGCGTTTTGCTGTCATTTGGGTCGCATCTGGATGCAGTAACCATGCCCTTACAAGAGACCACCATGAAATAACAGCACGTGTGTAAACTGTGTGTGTGTAACCTCATTCTGCGAGTAAACACGATATTGTATTGTTTGCTGATGACACATCATTAATATTTAAGATTAAAAAACAACTTAAGTGCTATAATGAGATAAATTATGCACTTTTTAACGTACGCCTTACTCATAAGAATTTATACGTAATCTAAAAGCAATTCTCCATGTATGAAATATGAGAGTGATACATATGTACGTATCTATTTCCGCATGCCAAAACGCTTCTGTTGGGCAACAGTTCAAATGAAGCACGAACTATTCGAAAAGATGATAGTGGGTGATTGAAAAAGAAGGATTAGTATGAGGTCTATAAAAATTATCGTATGGAACCCGTAGACTTTTACCGTATAAACAAAGGTATATCAGCTCCATCATTCCCGGTGACCATTGACTTTAAATGGCGGTTAGTCTAATTGACACTTTACTCAGAGATGGTGAAAGAGGCCCTAAGACTGATTATTTAAAAGGTAGCATGTTAATATTATACTACCATACGAAATGTTATTGTGTATATTGTCGGATTTGAATGTTTCTGTGGATATTTCCGTTGCAATGGTTTTCTGGTTCCACAATGAAATTAAAAAATAATTATTTTGTGAATATAACACTCAATCGAACATAAACAATTATATTGAATCGACAGAAGTAGACCTTTTCAACCTAAAGACATAAAATTACGTATTAAAAATCAGTACTTAGCTAATACGAGTATAAATAAAATAAAATTATTAAGAGTTTTTTTTTATTTATAAAAGCAGTTTTCTTTTATAAATAGTATCTAACTTAAAATCGATGCCGTAGTTTCTTATAGTCAGATATGTCTCTTAGTGAAACTCCATCTCCAAATCAGGCTTCCCCGTTCCAATAATTATCCGGTATAGATGATTAGAAATTTAAAACGTTTTAAAAATTGCGAATAAAACAAAAACAGAGGGTCACAAATGGATCCGAAAACCTTTCAGGAAGAGGTCCAGAACACATTAACTTAAAAATAACAATACCTTACTTTTGGATAATTATACGTGTATGTAAAAAGGGTTTAGTCACTCAGACGTAACCTTAAAAACCTTGCTTTATAAAGAGCGAATTAACATATTCAATTTCATTATTAGTTTTATATACTTATTTATTTTTAATTATAATATTAAAATAACCGATGTACCGCTGGCACTATCTACAAAATATAGTTCTATTGTTAGACACACTACTTTCATACAAAAAATTAAGTTGATATTTAAACAAACCATTTTTATAAATTGAAATAAATTAGTGATTTTTCTTTGTATAATACAATTCATTGTATAAGTTTTATAGTTCGTACTATAAGTTTTATCCAAACGCTCAACTAGAGTATGTATGTATAACCGTGAAACAAATATGTAGATTGTAGGTATATAAATAAGATTATAAATTTTTAAATCCTTAATCAGAGATTTGTCGGTAGAGTCAGCGTGTAAAGGGGCAATATACAAGCTGCACTCCTAGTAGAATCACAATGAGCAAGCTGCCATCCTAGAAAAGCTTTCAGGAAGAAACTTTTTTTTGTGGCTATTTCATTTCTGTCTAAGAATTGTCGTGGTTAATGTTTTCTGCAATAACCGTTCATTAGGTCACAAGGAACGCATCAAATAACTTTCAACTTTAAATATACACTGAACCGCAAAAAGGGTCGGTTAGAAAATCTTCAATATCTTCAAAAGTACCTGACCTAGGTTTATGATATAAAGACTTAATTAAAGAATATTTTAATGTGCTTAAATAAAAATAAAAATAAAAGAATTCAAGCTTTTTATTTTTAATGTAAAATAAATAAAAATGCATAGTTTTTGATCTTGAAAATAGGCAAACGCTATCTGAGCTGTATGCGAGCGGGCATTGTCTTGCATAAAAACGGCATTCTCGCCCATGTCCACTAAAAATGGACAAACGTAGTCATTCAGAATTTCAGTGACATATCCTTCTGGAGTTAAAGTTCCATTTTCTATCACCACTAGCTCAGTGCGGCTTTCGGAAGAAATCCCAGCCCACAATGAACAGGTAATTTTTCTTCTATTCAGGCTTGGTTATAGCGCTCTCCCGGTCTTCTGTACACTCTTTTCCTCCCGTCGTGCTTGTATAAACAGAATCTAGACTCGTCTGAAAACATAACTCTTGACCTGTCATTCAGAGTCCAATTCTCGTGTTCTCTTCCATAACTCAACCTTGAGTTTCTGTGGGCAAGACAAAGGTACAACACGTCACTAGGTGACAGTAGGTACACTATCCCAAGCTTATGTTACTTGTGTTCCTAGACGAAGGTAGTTTATAAGTTATGTTACCTTTCTACTGTCCCAAAATTATAATTCAGGACTTATTTTACTATTAGGTATTTGATGCAAAATGCATCATAATGAAGATTTACTGTAAGTTATGTAACATATACAATTTTATTTTTTCCAAAACCACTAAATATTTTACTTACTCTATCAGTATAAAATTATACAGCGAAACTGTGTATTTGCTTCAGCAAAGTAAAAAAAAAATGTGCCTCCCAGCCTTATGGGTCGGTTATTTTTCATAATCTTAGAACAATTTTACGAGTAATTAGGACAAGCGAAGTACGAATATGTAAAGTCAAGCCATGCTAATTTGCGAACTATGGTACAAATTTCCGTCCGAGAGTTCCTATCTCGTAACAGCTTGATACCCGGCATCAAGGGTTGTAAATCGATTTTATCAAGGCCTGTAGCCAAATATACAGCACTGATGTTTCAAATGTCCTTGGGATTAGGAAGCCACAAACTACTAAGTGACCCTGTTCGTCTGCTGATTTATTTTGTACCAAAAACAAAATAGGGCCATTCTCGGTTTACGATTCTGTCTCAAATTCTTCTATTCTCGTCTTTTAGGTATGTTCTCAATGTACAATAGGTGACAATAGTTGGACAGTCAACCTGCCTGTCGCTTTTTATCGTAAAAATAAAAGATATAAAAAGATCGTAAAAATACCACGTACAAGCTTATTGAGAGGAATGTAATAAATGATGTCAATTGTACACGGCCGCATGTCGGATGCGATCCACTATGCTAATTGTCAGCAATTCGAGCTGAATTTAAATCGACGTAATTAATAAAAGCAATAATTAAGTAATCGTGTATGTAGAGACCGCATCGTAATGAAACCAATAAACAAATAGAACTCAAAGACTGAAACCTGTGTCAGAAATAAAAACAATATGTAATTCTGTCAACTCGTATGACATTATCTTTAAGCCTAGGTGAAGAAGAAGCTTCATTTAAGAAAAGAAAAGAAACAAGAACCAGCTGAATTTATCTGTTATGCATTGCTAAGCTACTAAATTTAATTTGAAGAAATTTGATCTGGCTACTTTTGACAATCCTATACAATCAACAGATTGGGGTATAGAAATACTCCGAGCGCGTTATCAACATTTGGGAGTATTTCTCCAGATGTTGATACAATCTGGACTTCATACCTAAGGACTTTCTTGAGTTAATTCCGAAGACCGAAATTTAATATTTAGGTTTTTGTAATTTTTAAATATCAGTTTTCTTAATTTCTTATAAATAAAAGAGATAAAAGGTTTCCTAAAAATATTTCCGAAAAAACTCATTATGAAAAAATTACCACATAGTCTGACTAATTTTGATTCTAATTAATTGTTAAGAAAATCTAAGTTAAATTAAAAAAAAAATTACCATACAGTTAACATTAAGATTGTACATTGACCTATGTACCCCTATAAATAACCCTTTCGGTGGAAGTGTTTGCGATCATCTTGAGGAAATGAATATGGGATGTCGCAGTACTCAGTGAACCGAATGGTTACGTGAAATGAACACGCATCCAATATATTGAAACATGGCAAACATATAAGTGAAACTTCTTAAAGCGGAAAACGATAGAGTGTCTTTTATTTTAGGAATTTGTCAAACTTACTAACTATTGGACTCAAAGAGGATTTCCTTTTCTATGCGACTGAACATGAAGGTATGATTACTATCTATTTTTATGTCCTGACGTATTTTCCAATTTAAATTATTTACCTATCTCTTGTAGAAGTTATAAATATACAGGATTTTTTTTTATAATTATGACATTTTTTATATTAACAAAACCAAATATCTTTAATTAATTACAGGTAGTCCTCTAATAGTAATTAATTATAGGTACTGGTGTCATATACGTGTTTTTACGTTGGGCCAAAAATGTTTTATTTTACAATTCTTAAAAGGTTGATAAATTGGTGAAAAAATCTAGGTAAGTAATGCTGAAAAAATCCACAAAGGCAAAAAAGTAGTTGTGATATTTTTTTATATCTTGTCACACATTTTCTAGGCGCACATACTAAATACGTCTGCTGCTATGAAAGTAATTAAATTATACAATAAAATCTATTTTTTTCAAATATAATCTGAATCACCTTAAGCGCTACTTAGTCGCAGCTGTTTAAAGTATTACTAAGTTCTTAAGAGCCTTGATTTCCACAGTGTATTTGTGTGATGGTTATCGTAACCGGAGTATAAGCCACTTTGAAAATGAGCCACACTTCGGCGGTCAAGCCTACGATGCTACGGTTACATTATGCGCGTAGGCGTCGAAGGTTCCCTAATTTATTCTTATTATATTCACTCACTTTTACACGTGGATTATTCTTAAAATAGGTAAAGAGTTAATCGGGAATAAGATTGACTGTAAAGTTACTAAAAAAATATGCATGGTATACATAAATGGACAAGTTGATCTAATGACACATTTATAGGTGGACCGATCAACTATAATTAATGATTTATAGTGAATAAATAATGGTATCTGAAATACCTGATAAGTGTTTAATAAGTTGGCTACTAATTTTTTTATGTAAATCTTTCATTTTATTTTATCCATACTCCATACTAAACTAATATTATAAAGGTGAATGTAACTCTGTCTGTCTGTCTGTTTGTTACCTTTTCACGCCTTAACTACTCAACCAATCATCATGAAATTTTACAGGAAAGGGGAAAGGAAAGGGATAAGGATCATCTAAAATAAAACTACTCTAATATAAAATAAAAAACCTTTGATATATTTATATTTTTTCAATAAAAACGTCCACAGAACAATTAATAGGATCACTTTCTACTTAAAGATTTCGTAAGGGGCTGTTTGGTAAAAGGCGAACAAATGAAATTAAACAAGAAACAGAGTTTTGCATCATCATCGGCCATTATTGGATCGATGCCTTCTCGGTAATTACCAAATTGAAAGGGTAGGGGCATACCGTGAACGCCTCATTGCGAACATTTCTCATCAATATATTTATAATACTAAAGATTAAAAATAATGTTTTCATTTTTATTTAATGTATTGTTACCTCCCGGATACTCCTAGAAAGGACGTTGCGTGATAGGTTTTGCAAATACGCAATATATCTTAAACGGATAAAGTATAAGAAATTATGAGGGGCTAAGAAAATAGGTTCTAGCATCTCTTTCTCAATCACTCAACACTTGCTATTATTTCTCGATAACCTTTTGTAAAGGGCTGGTTACTGCCGTCAAACGAACTACCCATTTTATGACCACAAGATGTACTCGTAGTGTGCCTTGCTACTACAAAAACTCATGACTATTACAGAACTACCTGTAATTAATTATAAATCATTGGTTCTGTTGCTTAAAAAAACGTTATTACTTACTTTATTTAAAACACTAACACGAGAAATTAAATAAAAAAAATAAATAAAAAAAAATCTAAAAACTAACTATGAAAAACTTTTCTTAGTTCATCGCTGTTTAAAAAAATACAATGCTTACACTTTACAAAGAATAAGTTATTATAAACAGAACAGAATAAAAATGGAAGTTGAAATTCACTAGCTAAAGGTAACCTCGACGAGCTCATTATCATACCGACCACAAGAACAGTTCATAAAACCAAACGAGAAATTTTCCCTCATTCCGCACTACACACCATGACGACTGTAGATACTTACCAAAGAGTTATGCAAATTAGCGCAACTATTTATAGCACCGTTATTATGTTATGTTAGCGTGACATCTGTCTAAACGGTTCTGTATCTTATATCAATAAACTATTTAACAAATTTAATATGAATTATCGTGAAATTTACTTCAAAAATCCTTAACAGTGCACTAGAATACTTAAACATACAGTGTAAGTGTTTTCTGAAACTGAAATCATCAAAAAATTATATAAAAACCAACAACATAGAATTCTGACGTTACCATATTGACAACATTAAAGAAAATTGTGTTTTGAAGAACATTAAAAAGCTTTTATTATTTCAAATCAACAATAAAATAGAAATACCTAAATGAATACGACCGCCACAAATGCAAACAAACAAGAAATATGCCCGACTTGTTCTAAAACCTTTAAAAGAAATGGGCTGCAACGCCACATACGTGCAGCCCATAGTGAGCATTTTTCCTCGCAAACACAACCTTCCATTCAACAACCGGCATCAGCACTAGAAGAAGCATATGGATCACCCTATCTTAATACCACAGGATCAAAGACAGGCATTTGGCAAAACAGATGGAACAAAATATGCTCACTTCACGGAAAATTATATGATCTCCCATTTGGAACAACTAGTAGGAAATTTATTCACACACTTGCTGATGAAATAGAACACCTAACCAAGCTGGACTATCCTTCAGAAAGGTTACTAATCTTCACTGCGGTAATGTTACAAAGAGACAAAAATATCAAACAAACAAAAGACATTATCAGGTTACTTGACCGCCGCCTTAATCTGTGGACCAATGAGCAGTTTGATATTTTAATCACAGAATCGATAAAATCCGACAAGACTCTTCAAAATATATATAATCGAAAACATGACAATAATGACCAAAGAACACAAATATTTACTAGGCTAATTCAACGAGGCAAAGTACGGGAGGCTCTAAACTGGCTGTTGACAAAAGACACAACCAAAATACTTAATAGTGACGACGAAATCGATGACACCGGAAAAACCGTTGCAGACGTATTGAGAGAAAAACATCCACCTCCAATAAACGCAAACCCCGATTTATTCACTTTGCCCGAGGATTTTTTGGAAATGCCACCGTTACTAGACGTCGACATAACAAGCAACCATGTTGAACAAATCGCAAGAAAATTACATGGTGGAGGGGGTCCTACAGGCACTACTTCAGAAAACTGGAAGGACTACCTCTTACGTTTCGGCGATGCGAGCTTACACCTAAGAAATGCCATAGCCCAGCTTACCATGAAGCTAAATAATGAATACGTACCATGGCATCAAATACAAGCACTTATGTCAAGTCGATTAGTAGCTATAGACAAATGCCCAGGAGTGAGACCCATCGGTATTGGGGAATGCTTGCGAAGAATCCTCTCAAAATGCATGATCCTAGCCACCGGATCCGATATTACTGAAGCATGTGGACAATCACAACTCTGCAGTGGCATAAACAATGGTATCGAAGGTGCTATACACGCAATGAATGACATCTTTAAAAATCAATGTCACCCAAGCTCGGATTGGGGAATGCTCCTTGTTGATGCAAATAACGCATTCAATGCTGTAAATAGACAACTCGCCCTCTGGCAAGCGAGAATATATTGGCCACACTGCGCTCGCTTCCTGTACAACACATACAATGGTCATCCAGAGCTTGTCATTAGAGATTCAGACATAAGAATATATAGTAAAGAAGGTGTAACCCAAGGAGATCCTCTGGCCATGCCATTATATGCTCTTGCAACACTACCCATAATAAACAAACTAAAAAAAGAACAGAATACAACCCAGATATGGTATGCAGATGACTCGTCAGCCCAAGGTAACCTTAATAGCCTTCGTAAATGGTGGGATCAGATCAACAAAATAGGACCTACATACGGATACTATCCTCAACCAAAAAAAACAACCCTTATCGTATCCGACATGGACAAAAATAGAGCGCAGCAGATTTTTAAAGGAACTAACCTATTTGTCACTACAGGCTCTCCTTTCCTAGGTAGCTATATAGGCAAAGGAATAGAGGAATTCACTAGAAATAAAGTAAACCAATTTATATCCGTAATAGAGAAATTAACAAATGTCTGTAAAGACTCCCCCCAAGCCGCCTATACTGCCCTCACCAAAGCAGCTCAATTCAAATGGTCATTCCTATTACGTGTAATCAAAAATTCCAATGAATTCTTTGAACCACTGACACAAGCTTTACGCACATACTTCATGCCAACTCTGATGGGAGGTGACATCTCATCTGATGAAGCTGACCTGCTTTCTCTACCTGTGCATAAAGGTGGCTTAGCTATATCTAACCCATTCACTGTCACCAACTTAAGCTACGAAACCTCTAAAAAAGGATGTTCATTCCTTTCAATAGCTATAACGGAGAGAAGACAATTAGACTTAGCTCAGCATAATAAATCCATAAGCGATGCACGTAAAGAAAGCCGCAAAGAAAAAGAAGCTCTTGATGACAAATTGTTAGACTCCATTTTGACAAAATTTACACTAAACAAGAGAAGAGCAATAGAAAGATCGATCGCATCAAAAATGAAAACAAAGTCTTCCACCTGGCTTTCCTCTATACCAACAAAGAAAGATAATTTTGACCTATCCCCCCTCGAATTCAGAGATGCCTTAGCGATTCGATATCATAGAACTCCAAATTCAATGCCACCCTCATGCGACGGATGCGGTAACCATCAGTTCGATATTGACCATGCCCTGTGTTGCAAGACCGGCGGTCTAATCTCGAGACGACACAACGAAATAAGAGACCTTTTTTGCGAGCTATGCCATCAAGCATGGGGAAACGTAACAAAAGAACCAATAATTATTGAAGGCGATCTTGGACTTCGTGCAGACCTCTCTTGCCGAGGTGTATGGAATGCTCAGAGGGAGGCGTTATTTGATATCCGTGTCGTAGACACTGACGCTCCCTCTTACATTGCACGCCCTGTCATGTCTGTGTTAAAATCAGCCGAAGACGAGAAACAAAGAAAATACTCAGCCGCCTGTGAAATAAAACATGCAACTTTCACCCCTCTCGTGACATCCGTAGATGGCGTATTCTCGCAACAAATGGTTTACTTCGTTAAACATATTGGAGAAGCCCTCGCAGACCGCTGGAATAAATCCTTAAGTACCGTACTAGGTTGGCTTAGAACTAAAATAAGTACTGCAATAATTCGAGCCACTAGTATGTGTATTCGAGGAACACGACACCGATTTAAGACTGCAGCCAAACTGCTTGGGTTTGACAATGGAGCCTCCATATCAAACAACTACTAATATATTTATTTTTTACCCAATTTATACTGTACATAGATAAACTTTACACCTTCTTCTTTATACACTAGATATTAGTTTGTAAATACTGTAAAATTATTTTTGTTAATATTGCTGTAACTTTATATTAATTAAATGTTTTACATCTTAACCTTTATTTATAGCACCGCTAAGTAGATATGCAAATTAGGATTGTCGCGAAACTGTTTTCATGGGCTATTATATCTTTCAATGTGCATGTAAATTGTAAAAGTGAAACAAAAAAAAAACAATTACTTTGATCCTTTTATTTTGTGAGTTTGTCAAGGTTCCCATTTCCAGCAGGTATAAACTTCGGAAACTAAGTCTGATAATTAGTGGTAGTGCACACTGCCATTGGTCATTTGGGCAGACCGTCACTCCCCTTTAGAGAAGACAACCGTGAAATAATAACATGTATGCTGTTGTATTTCACAGGTGACGATAACTTAGAATCAAGTGGACCGTTAACCTGTTTGACAATCTTTATATTAAAAATGGAATTGTAATTAATTAAATTGAAATCTGAAATTTGCTTTCTTCCATTTTCAAGTATTTTCAAGAGCAATTTAAGACAAGCAATTGAAGATAGTCAATTTATATACTTACACTATATTTCATTCATATCTCCTTTGTGAGAACCAGTAGGTAGTAAAATTATAATAGACGTAGTTAGCGAAATTTCGCTGAAGGCTTTAACCGAACAAAACACAATTTAGAACAATAGTAGGTACTTTACTCCTGCTGCCTGAAAATCTTGAGGGCAGTATTACTGAAGAGATTTATTGTTTAAACCGGGCCTTACCTGAAACAAAAAATATGGAGATTAATTACGTGAAAATTGTAATTTCTTATTTAACTTAGACCGTGAGTGTACATTTTTACATTTAGACTGAAAGATGAAAATGTGGATACGAAATAAAAAAAGAATTCAAATAATAAAATGTGGAATGGAATTACCTTTGAATTTTACGGAAACAGGTAAAATTTTCGTATGAAAAATATTTCGACAATAATTAATGACTGTCAATTCGTTTTATAAACCAAACCTGCGATAAAAATAGACTGCGAAAATATGCCATAAAATTATTTATTTGCAAGTATTCCCTGCGCAATAATATAGCTGTAAATATGTACGCAATAATCATAAACATTGTGGAGGTTCACGGTACGAAGCGCTATACATCGCTATGCATTATTACCGCTTGTAAATTTCGATTGCTGAATACAATTTGTTTTAAGAGGATTCAAAATTTCATATACATAATAACCACGAATATATTTTAGTTAACCTGTATAATGTAATATCAAATTAATGACTTTGTTTGAATGAAAAAAAAAAAAAAAACATGAAAAACTATGAATAGGATTCATGGGCGGAAATGGGCGGAATTTTTTCTGCATCCCTACTCAACCACTAAAATACAACAATACACATGTTTTTTTATGGTGGTTTTGGAAAATGTCAAATTCATTGCTGCCAGACGAGCTTCTCAATTTTTGATTGTGAAACATAATGTCCTTGCCCTTACCATGCTGTCTATACTTTTTACTCTGTATAACAATTCAGGTAAGAAAACTCAGTGTTTCAATAAATACAGACGAAATTACCGAGGTTATATTTTATTTACCCAATTTTGCGTTTACACTCAGTCCTTGTTTTACATATTGGTAAATTGAAAAGAGAATTTATGAGGTTTCTTGATAGAATCAATGTTCCGGACTATTGGTATTGTAAATACATACATATGTATATAAGATGATTGTAACCGAAATTTTGTCCAATCATATTATATAAAGAATATTTTATTATACTTCTTTCCACTTATAAAAGTATTTAAATAACGTGAATTATACTTGCCTTTTATTAAGTTACACAAAATGTAGATGTTTCAGAACATTTCTAATTGTTCGCATTTTCTTATTCATATTGAACAATAATTTGTTTATAGATCTTAATATATAAAAGGCAATGTGTGTATGTATGTTCCAGTATGTTCCCTATGGACTCCAAAACCGCTGAACCGATTTTGATGAAATTTTCAGACAATCTTCAGATTAGTCCAGCGGGTGATCCTGTGAAGTTTGGTAGCGATCGGATAAGAAAAATGGACGCAGACGAAGTCGCGGACAAAACCTAGTCCCTTATAATTTACCAAGGAACAAGTATTTTTTTACTACAGACGTCTACTCCCAACTCTACAAGAGTTTCCTTTTTATAAATTTATAATATTAAGCTGACACATAACGAATGGATAACCTGTAATGTTTTGTTCTCCCTAGTGAGCGTCTCGTTTTGAGTAAATATATAACAAACAAATGTTTATTTAAATACATTTATATACCTATTTAAAAAGTACCTACACTTAAATACGTTCCGAGGAAATCTATCTCGAATTAATATTAAATCACAATCGGTTCAGAAATTTAACTGTGTAATTTAAAAACAAAAATACAAAACTTTTCATAAATTTTGACGGGATTGCTAAATAAACGAACATTGATAAACACATGAATATTCTGCGTTGTTCAAGTTTTGTGCTCCAATGACGTTTTCGTTGGCTTGCCAATTTGATTCCTTTTTAAAAAAAAGTAAAAACAGTCAATTTTTCAAACAATATTTCAATGTTCGATGTAAAGATGTTTAAAATTAATTCATTCGAATTATAGGTATATTATACCAGAATGATGCATCAGATGGCATTAAAAAAAATAATTATATATGCGTCAGCTCCAACACACGACTGGAGTTTACTCCTTACGAACGATTATAAAATTTACATTTTCACAATTCTAACACGCCAGAACCACATTTTTCTTTTTTTAATAATATTTTGTTTCTGGCGCAATATCTCTGAAACTTCAGTTATTCTAAAATATTAAAAAAACAGAACGTAACTATAACGCATAACATAGCGCATTCGTGTAACAATTTTGATTTTATTCGCATATATATGCAAATCGATTCTTAAAGAGTAAACTCCAATAAATGTTTAAAATCTAGTTTATTCAGTCTAAACCTCTTATAAATACTTAACTAGCCGACTCCTATTGAAGACAAGTAAAAATAAAACAGTGACAAGATAGTTTAGTCTAATTACCGTATTGCACTCTACAAATTTTTATTTTCCCATTTGCCATTTGATTCTGGTAGACCTCTACCATCGTACGTGGATTCTCCATTAGCTTACACTTCTTTTTTAACTTTATAGCGGTCGATTTTGTGAGAGGTCACTTTACATAAAGTTAAGTATACGTTACATAAGTTTATATAAAAATATAAATTTATTTCTGAATGACTCATATGAAAATATTTAAATAGAAATTTCCAATTAATCAAATCTTGACACGATGCGATTATAGTGGAGTAAGTCAATTAAGAGAACAGAAATTGATTAATTCAGAATTGTAAAAAGTGAAAGATCTGTTATTACCCTTCGGAACCTAAGTGGTATTGAAAATATTTTATAAATAAACTAGCGACCCGCTCAGGCTTCACACAGGTGCTTTTTTTTTTTCTGGAAATTATGTATAAAAAAAAACTCGATTCATGCTTTTTCCGTTAGTTTTTCCATTACTGAACGGATTTTTCCGTTCAGTAGTTTTTGAGATCATCGCGAACAGAAAGACAGACACCGCGGGTGACTTTGTTTTATAATATGTAAGGATATCCTCTTTTACTCATATCTGATGTCTTGATATTAAAGTGTCTGTAATTTTTCACACAAGGGCAATCGGGTTACGCCACCTTTAGCTAACAATGGTACCCTAAAACTAGCAACCCGACGACGCTGAAATTCAATAGACGTTTCAATATATCAATATCAATGAATAAGTATTATGATATTATATACATCACTTGTAAATTACATTCTACAAACTCGGCTCGAAATGGCTCGAGTGCAATATCTGCGCCCCGGTCTGTGACCTATTTTAGTACCGTATTTGCACAAATCTGTGTAAGTACATAATTTATTCCAACTAGGAGCAGAGTTTGCAAAATGGTACCTTTCACATTTACTTAGCATCAATTATTTATTTAATATCCTTTTATTTTATTTAGTTAATTTGTAACCGGTGTTATACTGTTATAGGGTTTATATATTTAGTATTCTGAGAATACTAATAATTATATTAAGTATTCTGTGTCAAACTACGCCACTTGTCAAACGATATCAATTGTTCTATTGTCAGTTGTCAAATACATTTCGATGTTCTGTAAACTTTGAAAAAGGACTGCGTAATTTTTGTTCATTTAAATCTTAGAAATAGAACCACAGTTTCGATATCAGATTGTTTGAATCACAGAGAAAGTGTTAATTTATTCTTTTAATTGGTCTACAATTCAATTCTAGTAGTAGATACTTTCTCCCTTTTCCTGTAATTATTACTAGCTATTCACCTTAGTTTAGCTGTTTGTTTAATTTGTATTCCCATCATGCGATTGATCCGCCCACTTAGAGGAATAGGACTAAATGGCATAGATACTCGTAAAGCAGTTCACTATTCACTAAGGACAATCTCAAAAAAGTGCACAAAAAGCAGATTTTGATTTGAAAACGACGATATATACTTTCAGAACCGTTCCGGCAGCTTCAAAGATTACCTAGCACACATAAACAAACAAGTCCATTTTACATATTTACTAAAGTATATATAGAACATTAAGATTGTAACGAGGTTGTAGGTAATGAAAATAATTCTGTGCTTGCCCACTCTATGAAATTTTGATCTTTTGGGGTCGCCGCCTTTAATGTAAAATTCATAGAGCGGCATGTTTTCGTTACAACATTATATCTAGTACGTTTTGTTACAATGCCATGTTTAGTATAGTAGTATATGTGGATTGTATAAAGTCCACGAGCGTTATTCAACGGTGTAAAGGTCGAGCGATAGCATTTATCGACCTTTATACGCTTCGTAAATGGTGAAATTAATGAAGTACTTGCTCGTGGCACATCCGCTTAATGAGTAACAATATAATTATAACCTTTGAACACAAATCCGGTTTCTATGTAAGTTACATCATATTAACCAAAAGCTACAAGATCACTTACTAATTAGAAGATAAGCAATTTATCATTTACTATATATTATATTTATTATTATGTATTTTTCATATACCTACATAATAATAAATTCGTTAACGATCCGTGTTACAGACATTAAATATTTTTTTAAAAAACAAATTGTGCACATTGTACCGAGATTTAAAAAATAGTTTTTAGACTTTGTTAAGTGCCAAATGAAACCATACACCGTCAAGCCATATCATCGAGCTTGTATCACGCCGATTGGATATCTACGTGTATGGCGTGTATGTGTGTGTATGGCGTGTATGTGTGTGTATGGCGTGTATGTGTGTGTGTATGGCGTGTATGTGTGTGTGTATGGCGTGTCTGTGTGTGTATGGTGTGTATGGTGTGTAAGTGTGTGTATGTAATATGTACCAAGAGAGCATGCCTTGTATAAAACTGTACTGTAACTGTAACTGTAGTAGTAACTGTACTGTGACTGTATAAACTGTAAGCATGCCTTGTATTTATATTGAATATAAATAAAGACAAATAGACTAACACAAAGTTAGACAAAACAAATGCAAGCTTTCAGTATTAAGTTAATAATAGATAACTATCAGTTGGAGCCAACAAGAGTTAATTTTAATCTTTGCATTTCTAAACGGTCATTGCTCTTTTATCTGTTAACAACAAGTATTATTTGTTTTAATGCACATCTTAACAACAATTCCTTAAGTACACTACTGATGTATTAACAGATTTAATAATTTTCTCTCTACAATAAAATAAAGTCAGTTATGTTACGAACGATACCATATACTATATACAAGGCAACCGTGGTTAGTTGGGAAGTCTCTCTAATTTCATAAAAGCCGCGCTAGTTGCAAAGTTGCAATACAATGAAGTTTTCAATTTACTCTAAGTATAATATGGCAGGGACTAGAGACCGTATGAAATCCACAAAATGTTGGAAGCATTTTGTACATTTATTTGAGTAACTTATTAACAATATCATCAACCGGTATTATTAGGGTAAACGTCGACAACTTGACGTTGACTCCTCCCATTGGTCCCAATTACTGAGTAATTTAAGTTTGGACATCCAAAACCTTCCCCAAAAATTCGAGTTAGTACTCGTTAGTGACTATACCTTTTTTACCCTTACTGTTATCGGTTACTATCAGTTAGTTATCAGTTTTGCCCGGTTTTTTAGGTGTTAAAACATTTGTTCACTCTTTATTACTCAAATTAAAAAAATCTTAAACAACGTTCTTCAAGGAGATAGAATAGACCTTCTTCAAATGTAGTACAGCGATAAACTTTGTCCTGTCTGTGGAATGATTTTTTTATGTTATAAATTTATAAAAAAAGTCTAAATTAAATTCTACGCACGTAGTGACATAATGTGTATACATACGTATATGAAACTATATTAAACAATTCTACAAATCTCTCTCATCTATGAATCCATGTCCAAAATAATATACAATATGAAATAAAACAAAAGAGTTCTGCAAAATAACCACGTATGTAACGAACGTTGGGATATATGCCGAAAAATCCGTGAAAATCGATGTACGGATTTAACTGACGTGTGAATAATCGGTGACGATATTTCCGTGGCAAGTTCGTGAATAGATTTATTGGCTCTTCGAGAAAAGTAGGTGCATATAGATTTTTTTATTAGTAAACTATCCTTTTTTTTATTACCAAAAGTAAATCGGTGACAGCGTATTTTTTTGATAGCTCGTGTACAATTTTTGTAATTATAATGCTTTGTTGAATGTTAATTCTCTTCTGTTTCAGGATTTCATAATTTGTTGTGTATCTGAGAAGAAGCTAGGATATTCGTTAAAAATATACAATAAAGTTTCTATAAGCCAAATTCTTGTTACTTAAATGCTTATCGAATCTATGTTGGGCCTGCACCTAAAAGTGTTTTTCGACTTTATTTACGGATTGCGTGTCAAGAAGACTAGCCAATCTTTGATAAAATTGAAACCAGATTGAAACGATTTATTGAACAAGTATGGGCGGTAATGGGTAATTTTCCCATGGCGGAAGTGCGTGATTCAATCGACAACTGGCTAAAAACAATTTGTACATGTTGTTATATTACCGAGGTAAAAAATAGTTTTTAGAATTTTTGTCTGTCTGTGCACATCTCAGAAATGACTTAACCGATTTAAATACGATTTTCACTTATGTATTGTAGAAAGCTCCTCATATTATTTAATATTTGTTTCATTCCAATGGGCTTAGAAACACAAAATAATACCGAAATACCAAGTTCCCTCAACTTCGTACGCGCGGTGCGTACCAAGTTAGGGCACAGCTAGATTCAAATCAAATTAACATAAAAAAATAAAATATCCAAAATTATTTGTACTTATTGTAAATTACTACAATAAATGTTTCATTTCATACAATAAGAAAATGAGTAAAAAAATTTAATCACAAATAATACACCCAAAATAATTTATTCCGGGTAAGAATATAACTAAAGTTCGTTATTTTATTCCGAGATTCAACCCGGGAACCCTTTTGTAATTAGGTTATCGAGGCACACCAAGCTAATGGATCTTCTATGGGTAAATAGTCTTCATTAATATTTCAACTGAATCTCTCAATGTTCGCAGCCAAATTATGATTCATAAACTATGGAGTAGTAAAACAAAACATACCCGAATCAATTGTTATTTGTATACTAACTAAAATAGTTTTGTGACTCAATTTCAATATTTGAAATGAATTTAGGCTCACATTTTGTTTACGAAGTGTTCATTAGTGCCAATTTTATATGTATGGAATAAGTTCATGTGAGTTGGTGTATGAGAAATTAATTTAATCAAATGGAATCAATTTGTGAACACATCTTGGCGAAATAAAAAAGAATACGAAACAGTACGGCACTCAGAGTTATGGCCTTATTTGAAAATGTAACGCCGCAAATAATAAGCTAAGAGCGAATTTTTTTCCATTAAAAAGTCGTAAATCCCGCATTTGACAAATGCGTTCTCGAATTAATGTTTCCGCCCTGCACAAGGAAACGAATTATATAAACATTAAGCCTCCGTATGTTTGTGTTCACAAAACTCGAAAAATTGTCAATGGATTGACTTGAAATTTCTTATAACTATATATTATACTTTTTATTCCGTGTTAGCCACAGACACGGCGAAAACAACGAGCCACAGCGAAACGAGGTCGGGTTCAGCAAGTATTTCATTAAAAAAATCATAAATAATTTCTTATTTTATCATTAACGATAAACTAACGAACACATTTTCTTCGTTAAGGAACTCGTTTTAAATATGAATAATTAAATATGAAGAATTATAATTCTTAATACTAAACCTTAATTTTAAAATGAAGGTTTATTATTCCGTATGGCTGACATATCAAACATATAACTTGAGGCTTTTGGAGGGTTTTAAAGGAATTTCTTTGACTTTTAAAGTATAAATTTTATTAAATACAAAATATATAACTTCATTTTCTTTAATTCTCCTAAATACTATCAGTTGTTGTTTGCTACTTTTTTACCAAAACAATATTTAATTATTGGTTTTAGTTGCAAATGTTGCTCTTTGTTTCATTTACCCATTAGTAGTTAGTAGTTAGTATGAAATCATTAAGAGGCAATTTCTTCTTTAAGTATAAGTAAAATTTTAATACAATACGTAGTTTGAAAAAAAAAAAATTGTTTCTTTTTTTACGTGTTTCATCTCGTCTTAAAACTAAATAGAGATATGTAGTTGTCTCTCGTCACTTGCGCCTGATTCACGAATAAGTATGTGATACGTAGCGCAGTGTCCGCGTCTATATCTGTAAGGGCATGCTGCCAACAGCCCCGGGCGACACGGCACCTGAAAAACTACGTCGACGCACCAGGAATTCGCATCAAATGTGTGACTACATGTCGCTGCAAATATCCGCTCGTTTCACGTATACACCTTTAACTAATAGACATTCAAATAACACTAATTATACATCACCTAATTATACACTCGAAAGTGGGACATTGTAAATATTTTTTAGACAAAGGGTATAGTTATTAATTTCGGAATTTTGCTTGCTTACTCTTTTTTATTTTAAAAAAGAATACGACAAGAGCCAATAATAGAAATTTCTCAACAGTTTTAAAACGTGACCAATTGAATTACCAATGTGCGACTAACTATACCAGAAGAAGACGGCCGCCATTTTATTTTATTCCGGATTAAAAAATATTATCAAAATTATTAAATTTAAAATTTAGAAATTTTATAGAACAAAATGGAGTACTTCATTTAGCATAATTGAAAAGGCTAAGATACTATCTGAAAATTTTTTATCACAAAAATCTGAAGAGAAATGTAAATAAGCGTAAGATGATTTCACAAAATTATTTTGATTTCAGAAATTCAATGGGCAAATTCTTTTTCAGAAAATGTTCTTTTCATATATATTTTTGCCTATTATTTTCTCACATGTTAGAAAAGTACTATACAAGTCTGCACCGAAATAGCAATTGATGGCTATCTTTGCTTTAAAAGGGCTTCGGCTAATTCGGCCTGTTTAATTTCACTTGGAAATACTACTCGACCGAATACTTATTTTTAAATAATAACAATCGCAATAATATAACATAATTTGGTCATTTATAACCTGCTAATTTTACGATTTCAGTATTTTTGGGCTGTTTTCAGAAGCGCGTAGTTTACCTATAAGGTTTGTATTTCTAGCAAAACTTTAACTCCCTTTTCGTTCTCTTGCAAGTTGAATTCAAATACTTTCGAGTCTTAAGTAAGCAAGTTCAAGTAAATTTGACGACAAAAATATACCCGTTAAAAATATACAAATTCTTATGTACACCCTACTTCAGCTTAGAGGTTTAATTTCGAGAAATCGCTTAAAAGAGGTCTCCAATACAAAATCAACATCCCTTTGAATTTAAATTTTCTAATTTCAGCTGTTTGAGATGAGCGATGATAGTTAACAACTAATTTAATTTCTTTAATTTACCTTTTTAATTTATATCCGCTATCCGCTAACTCCTCATAAAGAAAGGAAACGGATTTTGATACGGTTTTCACCACATATAAAAAAATTACAACTAGGTCGCCGAAACTGTCCGCGTCTGACTGTTTCTCCGCTAACTTTTGATACGGTTTGCTTGTAAAAAAAATTGCATCTCGAGCGAAGCCAGGAGAGAGTCGCTATTTACTTATAAGAAACTGTAAATTTATAATTTAACTTTACATGTTAATTTCTAAAGTAATAAATGTACTTGATAAAATCTAATGTTAATAATATTTAGAAAGGCGATACTTCCCGTCACTTCACAAGATGTCAGACAAGTGAGAGATAGCCATCAAAGGCTGAAAACGAGCCATCATAACGTTTCATAGCATTATGTTGAAAGAGCTTTCATGGACTGTGAAAGGCTTTTGCAGGAAATTCAATACAAAGCGATGTTGCTAATATTTGGACACATTGAAGGGAATTTCATAGCTTTCTAACAAAGTGGAACTTTTCCACAGGACATTGAAAGAATTTAATTAATTTTAATTATGTTATCCATTATTAATTTACACTACAGATTCTCAGTTCTATAATAATTATGTCCACAGAGTAAATAAGTAAGTAGGTAACTTCCTTGTTTTATGTAATTTCAACTTTATATAATTTACTTGCGCTGATTTGTTTTAATAAATAAATAAATATATTAATGTTTACATTTAGTAGTTGCAGGCCCCACTGAATGCGTTTCGCAGTCATTTGAGAAACCTGTTTGGCGCCAGTAACCAACCCCTTATAAAAGACTTGATTAAATTATTTTCATAAAACAAGCTATAATTAAAAATTATAAACTCAACCCCAAAATTCTATCTAGATCATTATAATGAGCCCAAATACGCTATATCTCTTTCAAATTGCTGAGAAGTTGGGTATCATCACCAACTTAAAGCAATGTTAAGTTGTACAGTAAATTGTAAAATATTCTACGTAACCTTTTACAAGATAGCACGAATCGGATTTCAATTATTCTATTCGTTTCTGTAGCCCAGTTTAAGTTTAGTTAAACTGAAACTCTATTACGGTTTCCTAAAGCAATTTAACTGTACTCTTTTAAACCGATAGTTTGCAATTGCATAAAAGTAGCTACCAAGTGCATACAACTTTTCAATCGTGATTGAAACTACTTGCATAACTGGCGAGTAATAAAATATTTAAAAAATCACTTTAAACTTGATTCAATTACTAATGTTTATTAACTATTAAATGTTTTAATTTCAATGTTCATTAAACATTTTATTTTCAGTCAATAGCTAAAAAATATGTACTGGTTAAATCAAAACACAAAATGATTCAAGACCTTTAAGTAAATAAATAATAAAACAAAAGAAGTTTTAGTAGAGACCAGGGCACACAGCGTTTCGGTGAGTGAATAAAGGATGCCAGAGCCCATTTTTCTATACCATCCTTGTTTTTTACTATGGTTGCCAATACCATCATTTAACTAGACTATTCTAGACCGTCAGCCTGCTGGCAACCTATACATAAAAAAGTAACTCTGATATAGCCAAACTTAAGAATCCATTTTTTACTCGTAGAATTAGACTTTTAAATAAGTAATTGAAATACGCAGTATTTATACGTACAATTATAAAATCTATTTTGTATAATGTTGCGTGTAATGCTTAATTTTATTTGTAGAAAAACGCCAAATTTCTTTCTTGATTACTTTTTAATACTAGTATTATTTTATTGCAAACTTGGAAAATAACGAAAGGCCAAGATGAGCGATTGCGTAGGTCACGTCTTTTGATATCTGCGGGATAATCCCGGAGATAAGCCGCGGCTCAAACTTCAATTTGGGCTGAGAAAAATATTAACTAAACACCCGAATACCCCTTGACATTCGAGAGAAGAATCAAATTTGGCACGGGAAGGGCGCTGTAATGAATATTTGCTAGAAATTTCAACTGAATTTTCTCTTTCAGCTTACAAAGGTACCAATGTAATACGGAGAACCGTATTCGCAGCACACGGGGGAAATTAACGGAGAGTTTAACCGTATGAATGCAACGACGACGTACTGATACAGGCTTGACATTCAATTTCATTATGTTACAGTGGACAAGCATTTTGATTGCCCGATTGTATACTAAAATAGGATGACTCCTGACCTATAAATGTAAAGGTTGACATACACAGGTTTCTCTTAATATTATTTATCTATGTATCAATTGTTTAATTTGTTTATTTCCGTATATAATGCATATCTAAATAATTTATTAAATATGTTTGTATTTTGTATAATATATGTCTGTATAGTGTGTAGAATAATTATGTTTGTGTAGTGTTGATGTTGTGTAGTGAGTCCCAAATGTCCCAAATGGTGCTGGCTGAAAATTAGCGCTGCAGGTGCTTGTCTAGCACCTCAGCACAATGCTGAGCCAGTGTCCGAATCACTGCCGCGGGACACACACATCTTTTACCTGTATATTAATTTCTGTTTAGTGGTTTTTGTATTATGTTTGTGTCTTTGTGTTGCGTGAATAAAAATCTTTTTTTTCTTTCTTTCTTTCTAGTTGCAACAGTTACATTACAACTATAATCAGAGATTTTTAATTTATTCGAGTGCTCTATACGCGGATGAAAACGGGTAGGAAATTTAATGAAACAGTATAATAACATTCAATATTGTTATGGTTGCTATATTAATTGCTAAATTGTTATAGTAATTTATTGAGTTTTTTCTCAATTTCGCGAATATTTTACTAATCATTTAGTAAAATATCGGTGGGTGAGTAAGGGATTCCAGAGCCCATTTCCCTTTCTTCTCCCAATCCTTAATCACTTGCAGCACCTATGGCGTTGCTTGTGTTAAAGGCGACGGTAGCCACCTACTATCAAATGGATCGTCAGCCTGTCTGCCGACCTTAACATAAAAAAAAATTCCTGTCGGACTGACTTGATGGTAGATTGCTGTAACACGCCACACGTAATGTGAGTGCGCTGCCAACTCTAGTAGTCTCATCAGTCCGATCATTGGACTAAGTAATCGGACTACTGATAATCGGACTAGGCCAAGGAAGGATTAAGGGTAATAGATAGTGGATTAGGGAAATAGGCTCTGGCATCCCTTACGCACACTCCTAAACAAAATAGACATAAATTGTTATAATAATTGTTTCATAAATGCCATATTATAATTTTTCGCGCACCACTCTTTTCCCCCCATAATTACTTTTTCCTTATAAGTATAACTCATAACACTTTACTTCCACTTCTACCTATACCAAGTTATATGGTAATATTACAAGTAACTGGTGTGTTAAAGGAAATGTTAAAGGAATGGAACAATGTGTGTGGATAATCAACATAAAAGAGAAATACCTCGAGCTTTTACAAAAGTTAAATGGTGGGTAACTTTGTTGATACACAACAATGTATTTATCTATGTGTAAAACATTCAACACGTAGAAAACGTTTTGCGTTTACTCGCGCTACAGACTTCAAAGAAATCTGTTACCGCAGTGTACTAAAGGCATAGGCTAAATTACCAAATTAGAATTCTCATACGCACATACTACAATCGATGTGTAATCATCACTTTTCTGAATTGCATCCTACTGTGGAAGCAAATTATAAGTCGTATTGACGTCAAAACAAATAGTACTTATAGACTAGTGAAGTCGCATTGAAAATATCAAGAAAATAAACTAAATAACCTTACAAGGCATTAATTTTGAAACAAGAACACTCAAAAGAAATTCATTTCGGGCCAAATTAAATAACGTAATTTATAGAAAGACTGCTCCTTTGAGAGGCCGCTATACGCCTTCCGAGGGCACGACCGACTTATTGAATTATATTTTAGAAAGCTAAACCTTTACTTTGTGTAATCCCCTACGGCGTCTAAAAGTTTACACACCACGACTTTTTAAATTTTCGCATATTTAATTAATTTTCAGGTGAATACAGTCTCTATGTAAAGGGGTGATGGTTATTGCCGCCAGATGGTCTGCCCAATTTAAGTACGTACATCAGTTACCTAATTTTTTGGTACTGTACATTGTACATAAGCCTAAACTCATAATTATATATAGCAGTGAAGGGCAATTGCATTAATCGAACAGAAACATTAATCGAAGTAAAGAAATTATCAACATAATAATTATATTGAGTCAAATAAATAAAGAAACCAAATCCATATCCATTTTATAGTCGAGTTTTTTAAATATGTTAATAAAACAAAAAGTTAATAAATATACTAACAATCAAATATAGAAGCTATAATCCACAAATATTTAAATAGATTACAGTGAAAACAATCGGATTGAATTGAAAGGTTAACTCTATAACGGAAATTCATCTCTCGACAAGTAATTCACATTTGTGTTGAAGTCACATCCCAACTGCGCTACTAATTGGCAATTTACTCAAAAAAGCGTATCTCTAGGAGATAAGATACCGGTAACTCTGAATAGGTGCATCCATTCAATCAACTCTGTAAAGTGAAAAACGAATGTAAAAATATTTTTCTCTTAAGGGCAGGTAGCTCTTTACTTATCTTTAGATAAAGGTCGAGTCAAGGAAACATGGTGCGTGTTTCTTATATCTTTAAATTAAGTAAAAATCGATTTGTCGTACGTATTTATTTACTCCAAAACCACTCAACCGATTTTGTTGAAATTTTTAGGAAATCTTTAGATTAGACCAGTGGGTGATCATGTAAAGTTTAGTAGCGATCCGATAAATAGGATACTTTTGATGTAGATACATGTCCTAACAGACGTTATACTGAAAATATTTTGAATAGAATGTAGATAAATCTGCAAAAGAATATGTTTATAGTACAATATTTAAAGTAATGGTATGTATAACCTTTCAGTTAAATATATGTATAGTTAATAATTTTGTATGCTACAATAATAGCTAACTTTGTAGCTACCTATTTAACATTCTGAAATTCTGAGATTTTAACCAATTTCGTCGTACATACACATATTTTATTTATAATTTTTAATAATTATTGTGACAATTGTTTCACTGCGCTAAATATAGATACCTGAATTTGATTGTGATGAAAAATTATATCTTTATACTCATAATTATATAAAAATTTATTTTAAAAAATATAAAAAATTGTGTCCAGGAAACTCGATAACTAGCTAATGGATTTACGTGAAATTTTATACACAACATTGCATTTTAATAGAAGAGTGTTTCTATATACTTTTTATTACGAAGAAATAACTAGCTAACGAAACAAAAAAACTAGCAAAGCTAAACCGGGTTCAGCTAATAATATAGTACTAATAATAATATATATTTTAAAATCTGAATCTCGCTATTACTGCCATCTAGCGAGTACAGGCGGACTTACCTTGTTTCAGAGCCGACTACAGTCCAACCTCGACGGCGGCGCACCGCACGCGTTTCAGCTGAAATAACTCGATCGCGAGTTCGTCTGTAGCGACTTGCTGAACCAGCCGAGGCCGCGCTAGTGGCGCCCTCATCAGATTCGGCAATCGGTAACATTCTCGGGCTTATTTGTGAACGTTTATTGTCACTGTTTTACAGCAGATGTCACTTTGTTTAGTAAAGTCGGCATGCTGTTTTCAGCACATTTAATTAAAAAACAATTTGAATTTTTCTGCTTTTTAAGTAGCACAATAAAACTATTCAAACATGAAATTTAATATTATAAAGTATTTAAGTGTTAAAAACATAGTACACGTGGAAATTAAAAATAATGAAACACTCGATAGACAAATGAATATTTTTTTTAAGACTGTAACTTTTGAAGCTGCAAAAATGCACCAACAATTCCAATATTTATGAAAAACTTTTATAGATTGTAGCCATTGACAATCCAATTTTAAATGTATAGGATATAATATTAGGATGTTTTAATAGATAAACTTTATAGACTTTTAGTCATTAGGTTCAGTTCATCAACAGCTCAAACTAGGGCAAATGAAGATTAAGCGCATTAGCAAATATTAAAACTTTAATTTTAGTTATGTACATATTGTGCCAAAATGATTATTTTAATTATAATAGAGGCACTATTTTCAATATTTTATTACATTTAGGAGAAGTTGTTTTCGATAATTAAATAGTATTATTATCTCGAAACAAAATATAATTTAAAGGCACATTATAATGTGAGTACAAAAATTTTGAAATTTTGAAAGGATTTCAAATCATGCTTTCGTGTACTTTCATGTATAATGCAAAGTAACGATAATTTTTATTTACATCGAAACGTATGTCATGTAATTATATATTTTAGAACATTGGAATACATTTAAGTTATATCAAAGATGAATCCCGAAAAGGTCTCACAGTGAAGTTCCTTACTCACTTACCGGAAGGCAAGCTGTAACGGACAAATGGCAGACGCCATCCGTTTCCGCTTGTCACAACATGTATTATATTATAATAACTAGCGACTAGCACCTACTTTGCTCGGATGCAAGTGCCTAATCTACTTTAACTGCTGCTGCTAGTACATATAACCCTTCGTCTGCGGTGTCATGTATAAATGATGTATGTATGATATGATAGCTATGAGTAGTTACGGTATTACTCGTATGTACAAAATTAAACAATTTACTGAATATTTAAATAGTTTACTGAAAACTTTAATGAGCATTTATTTTTTAAGATAAGTACGTAATTATATTTTGTGAATATAATTGTCTCAATTGGGCTCCAATTATGTTAAATTTATTTATTAGGAAATGTTAAGCAGAAATAAACTTTTTAATGGAATCGTACTTGTAACGAAGGTATATCGCCCACGGTAACATGTAACGTAACCGTGGGCGAAATACATTTTCTCAAAGAAAATGTGTTTCAGAAAAAAAATGCCCTAGTTTCGCCCTTAGGGTCGTAGAACTAACAGTAGAACTGTTTGGAAAATGTCTTGGATTAGATATTAAGTATTAAGTACTCCTTTAGAGAAAACCACCGTGAAATAACAGCACTCGTATACTCGTATGCTTTATTCTATCATGTTCTTATTTCTTGCCCTTTCCTATCAATCCTCTCCGTGGCGTTGCGTGTCTTACTTAATGGGCGAGAAAAGATACCTACCATAAAGTGGAACATAGCATTTGTTAAGGTATATAACTAAGGTTACGGAATAGCATACTAGTACAACTTAAGGTACAGCTTACAGCATACAGCTGATCCGTCATACTTATACAGATGAACATTAGAATACATTTGCAAGAATGCATTTGGTTAGAATCTGGCTGGAAATAATTGAATGTGATGCTTCTATAAAATATAACTATGTGGAACTCCGTGCATATGTTTTATTCAAAAAGTGTTCTAGACAAACAAGTGACCTATTCCCAAACTGCATTACAGTGTAGACTTTTAGAGAAAATATTTTCATCTTACATCATACGAGGATATAACATATATCTATATATTATAAAGAGAGAAGATTTGTATTTTTGTATGTTTGTAATGATTAAAATCAAAAACTACTGGGCCGATTTTAAAAACTCTTTTACATGTAAAAAGCTATACTATAGGTTATATTTTATAAAGTTATGCGGACGAAGTCGCGTCCAACAGCTACTTTTATAAATATCGACAAATCTATAAAAAACACATCTATACATACAACATACTTTTGTTATCTTTTTATTGTTAAAGTCAACAAGAATAAATAAATTAGTCAGATGCATTATCCTAACTAGTTTATTGCAAAATGTTTGTTTGTTACGTTTTCACGCCTTAACTACTTAACCGATCACCATGAAATTTTGTATACACGTTGTCTACCTTTCATCAGAAAAAAGTACTGTTTGTGAGAGATAATCTAAAAAAAAATAACGCATAAGAAAAATAAATGATCAATAAACGTTGAGTGCAATGTTTCAATGCGTTAAAAAAAAATACGCAGACGATGTCGCGTGCAAAAAGTAGTTTAAAACAAATCTTTTGTAAATGAACACTTTATTATTATTTTTTATTTTATTGATTAGTGACCCGCTCCCGGCTTCGCCCGGGGTGCAATTTTTATATATACACACATTCCCCGTTTATCCCTCTTTCGATTTTATATAAAAAAATAGATTTGGTTCATTTTGTTAGTGTTGTTTTGTTCACATTGCCTATGAAATAATAATAAAATAAAATTATTCGGTAGAATATCTCTTCGGGACGGATCTATGCGAAATATGTCTAAATTTGTATGACATGGTTCACGTGTTAGTATTCTGTAACTCATAGTGATTCAGAGAAATATTTGTGCGTTTTAAAAGAGATATTCTTTTCCAAAGATACGATGACTTACAGCTTCCGACAACAAGATGAAAACTAAAAACATTTTTGAAATAGCCACTGCCACTTAGAAAGAAAATAATATTTTCAACAATGTAACAAATTTTCGATGTTAAATACAAATATTCTACTGCTTTTTCAAGCTTGCTTTTTCAAAATAAGGTATATTTGTTTAGAATTTTGCATTAGTGCACAAATTAAGTGCTTTTGTACACGATTAATATATAACAAAGGTAGCAAGAATTGGTCTCATAAATAATACTATGTTACTATTTTATGATCTGTTTACTACGAGTATTTCAAACACGTGAAAAAAAACTATATTTACGATTTTAAAAGATTGATCTGAAATTTTTGTAACAAAATCAAATATTATTCACAACCATATGTTAGCATCAATAACCGAAACGGTTTACCGATTAATTTGGATTAGTAGTTGGATAAGTAGGTAGTGATTGGCGGAGTCTAAATAGTCTGGTAGTAGTATTACATTAGAGACATCGTAAATAAGCTCCATCAAAGTGACCTTAGCTTGTAATGCGAATTTGGTGAGAGAATGATGCTGAAATAGCCCTTGAAAATAAATGATATATTTCTTTCAAAAGAGATCTAATTAATATATGATGGTAAAGAAACAGTAGGAATGTTTTCCTTACAATCCACCTGAAATAATAAATACTGTGTGGATAATATTCTATTTCAAGATTTGAATCGCTTAAAATTATAACTGGGATATTTTAGGAAACTGCTGGATACGATGACAGTAGGTAACCACAACCGCTTGACGAATATAAATAGATGTTAAAAGATTGATTACGTGTCCAATGTAAACGATCTATGGAGAATTGATGGATCACAATGAAAACATGGCTCTACATGAAATATATATAAAAGCTTCCTTTTCGAATGTCCTTAATAATCGTACCTATATGCATAATACACGGATTCAAAAATAAATACATAAGACTCTACCTTTATGTCTTAAATAACTCATTTGCTAATATTTATAGGAAAAAGATGGGTATGGCAGAAATTAATTCCAAAAATCATTTTATGCGTTTATGAATTACATAAAAACTAATAAAATATAAAAATAATCGTGTTTTTTTTAAATAAAGACAAATTTACATAGAGCCAGGTAAAAAAAATAGTATTTATATACCTAATTCAATTCCCGTTAACTTCTTCTTATAAAACCCAATAATTCAAAAACCTGGCTTCATCTGTTAATATTTTTTAGTGAAAAGCTCGGGAACAGATGCTTAATTAAATAGGGTATTTTTATGTAAAGACACTAAAGATTTTTATTAATTAAAATGATGTATGAAGAGCTGCCAAGGACTCAACAATGTCTAAAATACCTAGATTAATAAATTTAGTTAATAAATTTAGACAGTATATGGCATGTTGATCTCCGTAACTTAAATATATTTTTCAAAGAAATATTCAACGCAAAACGCGTACGAAACATTTTATCAAAATAACTTTTCTAATCCGTGACGTTAAGACTTACTAAACTGAAAATGTAAGAAGGTTTTAATTCCGGAGGGATTGGATGAAATATTTTTATTCATTTTAGCGATTATGATTTCTGCTAACTTTTAAACTTAATATACCAAGTTAAGAGAGTTTAGCACATAAATTTTAGGAGCAATTTAGTAAAAAAATTCTAAGGTCGAAAGCTACAAGCGAATAAAACTTGTAATGTAATTGTGATAATTCACAAGTTTTATCATAAGTCTACAACATTTGGTTACGCTTTCTATGGAGTGAATTCTAGTGGATTTACTCACTAATTTACATATTGATATAATGTACAATATGATTGAGTGTTGTGGAAGATATGTTCAAGCCACCTAGGGATATGAAACTCAAACACTTAGGTGATTGATTAATGTTATACATTATGTTACATGTAATAATTTTATTGTGCTACTTAGAAGTCGTAAATTTTTTACCTCGTTCATTTGTTTACTCTCCTAAAGCTTTACTATCTATTATACTTGATTTTACTTTTATTTTGAACCCCCATTTTTACGTTTTTTCGATTTAAGCTTATTATGCTATAATTTATAGAATAATCAATAAACAATATCTTGTAAACTATATTTATAAATTACAAAAATCTTTATATGAATTTTAAAAGACAGTTACGACAAATTAATAAATTTTATAAATAAAACCTCTAAAACTTTAGCACTTTAGATCTTTCACTGAATCATCACATACAACAGGAAGTCTTTCGTTAACACTTTGCGATAATTAACAATCACATAATAGCTACTGCGGACACTTTGCTTGCAACATATATATTGCAATCTCGTATAGAGCAAACTTTCACAGAATATTTTAATTTAGATCGACGCTTATATCGGTCGACGCGTGATGAGAACTGCGCGTACGTTTTGGCGCGTAAACCATCTCGAATGCCGGGGCTTCTCTCATACTCTCAGACGAATCCGATGACAGTGACACGCTCTCAGTCAATATGTTAAAAAAAATGACAACTGTCGTTAACCTATTGTCCGTACGCTTTGTTCTTCAAACCGAGTACAGAGCACAATATTTCACACATTTTCATATTCAAATAGCTAATGGAAAATAGGCAAGTAATTTATTCTTTGTTTTACGAAATGTAGCTTACAAATTGTTTTTTTTTTTTTTTAAGTTAATGTGTTACAGACAGGCAAACGGCCTATTGAATAGGATGTCGCTTCAGGCCAATGCAACTAATTAATTATTTATACAAGGCCCCCAACGAGGCAGGCCAATCCAATATCGCAAAGTCTAAATTAATCAGCACTTGGCGGATGCCGCCGCAATTACAGGAAGCAAAACCTGCACCAGTAAAAGCTCCAAGCAATATCCAATGTATGTTTTTAATTTTCCTTTGTCCATAGGGCTGATTAACACTCAAACCAAGGTTTTCATATCTTGATATTTTAATCACTATAACTTACTCTAAATACAATAAAAACTTATTATTTATGTGGGACGTGTATGCGCCGTGTTAAATGTGTTAGGAGAGAGAGACAGAGATAGCTTGCGAGCTTGCGAGCGAGATAGCATATTTTGTCATAGAATAGAATTTAGTTGAACACTAAACAGTATGTACTTAACCTAAATCTAATTTAATCTAATCTAAGCTAATAAATGAGAATAAAAAAATTGAAAACTATAGAGAAGTTACAGTGGTACGTATACTATATATACAAAACTATACACAAAAAGGCGTGCCAAATCTGATGAGTTAAAGTGTACCTACTTACCATCCCTTACAAAAGCAAGCAAGGTTCTTGCAGCACCTTGAGTCAAGGCGACTTTTGCTACTTATCGTCTAATGGACCGGCGACCTGTCTGACGACCTGTACATAGATATATAAAAAAGTGCTATTACTCAGATTAGGCCTTCACAAAGTAATGTGCCCTGCCTCTTCTATTATTTCGTCATGTTTAGACTGCCATTAAAAATTCAGAGTAAAAGAAAATGTTACAAATAACACCATTATTGTTCCCTAATAGATATGAATCAGTGCGCTCTGTTTCCTTCGAGGTTGGCGGACTCGTAATTGAAAGTAAATTGAAGTTGGTGTATACAGCGGGTTTGGTCTAGTACGAATCTTTAGGAAGGAACTAAAATGTTTAGAGTAAACAACACGGCGACGTCCGGAGTGCTGTCCCGACAGCGTAACGCCATGCAACAATTCCCCTTTCACGTCGCTTATTCTGCTCAACTGTGCTTCTATAACAAACTAGCTTTTGCCCACGAATTAGTCCGCGCCCCTTTTTGTATTCAATCTTTATTGCTCATATATTTTTGTAAGGCGTTAAATTTTTATTTTTATTTTTTAGATGATCCCTCGGGAACACAACTAATGTTTTTCCAGATGAAATGTACCCTATGTCCTTTTCGGTATTCCTGAAAACCTGTATGCAAAAATTCGTGATGGTCAATTGAGTAGTTAAGGCGTGAAAGGATTAAACTACATGAATAAACAAACGAGCTGACTTTCGCATTTATAATATTAATTACACTACATTGAAGTGCGCGAATGTACTGTTTTCAAACAGAAATTGTAGGCTCATTCTCATGAAATAACTGATTAGAATCAACTAATTAAATTAAACCATAGTTAGTTACAGCTGATGAGATTTGTTTTTGCTCAAATTTCGAGGAAATCAAACCGCGGATGAAACTGCGGGACACATACACTAAATAAATAATATAAAATAGTAAAATAATTATAAAATACGATAATCACAAACGATTCCATTAACAAATATAGTTAATATACATTTTCGTTTTCAAAAGTGTTGGTGCCCATGTTGAATGAGCCATTGACGTTTTGTCTTAAAATATTTTGTAGCTACAGAGGGAAGATTAATATAATGCACGAAAACTCTACTCATATTTTGGCAAAAACTACAAAAACATAATTAGTTAAAAACATTATTTGCGGGCATCTAACCAATTGCCCAATACATTCTTTTTTAATTTCAGAACGAGTAGGAGATCCTATTCAAATATTTGTCCTACAATCTAATACATCTATAGATTAATTTTGTCACTTATAATAATATTCTAATAACGTCTGTGCGGCGTGTTTACGTGTCCCGAGCACCAGAATAACTCGTGGCAGAGTTTCAAATATGTCGCGGTGTCCTAAACTTCAACTCATCGGTTCCACGTTGATACAATTCTGTAGCGCACCTGTTAAATTTTAATTTATATAAACGATGAATATACATTACAGTATTATGAACTTCTACGACTCATATACACTTGTTATTAAACATATATTACGACATTACAGGTGAAAGATTAGATTGATGAGCTCCATTGAAGACAGCGCGCTTCTTTGAGAAATATAATTTGACTACTCAAAGATTCGGCTCATTTGCCAAGAATTCACAATTTCTTCGAGCATATTTTAATGAGAAATCAACGGCTCTAACAAGTGACGAAAAGAATTCGCACTTTGACAAATGAGCAATGCTTAAAATAATATTAAAAAGAAATACGCACACGTTCACTCACACACAGTCCTTAAGTAAATCGTTCAAAAGAGATATTTATGGATATAACAAAAAGCAAGTAAAGACAAGCAACGTTTACACCAATAGTGACTCGCTTATGAAAAAACCAAATAAAACATTATTCCGATTAAAATAATTATAAGACTAGCTGTTGCACGCGACTTAGCCCGCGTAACTTTATAAAATATTAGCCTATGTTACTCGCTGTTAATGTACCTTTCTATAGGTGAACATTTTTTTGAAATCGTTTCAGTATATAGTTTTTGAATTTATTCATTACAAACAAAATTAAATATACAAATCTATCATTTCTCTTTATAATATTATTATATAAAATAGGTTTAGCAGTAGATTTAGATGAAAATTGAAAAGAGAAAGGAGATAAGTAATCACGTTGAAATGTAATCATACACCTGATCGTAAATCAGGTGTAATGATTACATTTTGTTTTTATTTTAAGGTCGTCAGTTGGGCCGATCCGACTTACCCGATGGCATGTGGCCACCGGCACTCACAACACATGCAACGCCACAGATGCTGCAAGTGGGCTGCCAGCCATGGTAGGATTAGGGATAACCTGCGTGGGCCGAATACGGCCTGTCGCCGCCTCTATGCTGGCGCGGTACGGTCCATGGCGTTGTATGGGGCCCCTATCTGGGCGGACCGCCTGACCGCCCGTAATAGGCCACTTTTGCGCCGCGCGCAAAGAGCCATGGCGGTCAGGATTGTGAGGGGGTACCGCACCATCTCTTTTGAGGCGGCGTGTGTACTGGCTGGCACCCCTCCGTGGGAGTTGGATGCCGAAGTGTTGGCGGCGGTGTACCGTGAAGTCTCGGACGCGCGATCAAGCGGCTCGGTACTGTCATCGGAGGAGGTCGTCAGGTTGAGGAGACACTCCCAGACGATCCTCTTCCAAAAGTGGAAGGAAAGGCTGGCGGAGCCCAGTGCGGGCCGCCCGACGATTGAGGCCATTCGTCTCTCCCTAGAGGGATGGCTGGCGAAGCGGCGCGGTGCCCTCACGTTCCGCCTGGTGCAGGTGCTCTCGGGGCATGGTTGCTTCGGGCGTTACCTTCACCGGGTGGCCGTGAGAGAGCCCACGGAGGAATGCCACCATTGTAGCTGCGCAGTTGACACTGCGCAGCATACTTTGGCTGAATGCCCCGAATGGGCAGAGCAGCGCGTCGCTCTGTCTCTCGTCGTGGGCGCCGATCTCTCGCTGCCGGCCGTCGTGAAATCGATGGTTGGCAGTGACCTTGCGTGGCAGGCGATGCTCACGTTCTGTGAGCACGTTATGTCGCGCAAGGAAGCGGCGGAAAGGCAGCGGGAAGAGGATCCCCTCTCCCAGCCAATCCGCCGGAGAAGGCTTGGGCGCAGGCGGATGGCCTATATCCGCCGCCTTCCACCCTGACCGGGACCGGAGCGGTGGTCTTGGGGGAGACTGCCGCCCGTCGTATGGTCCCCCGAGATGGCCGGCGTACCTTCACTTTCGGGTACGCCGAGGTTCTGACAGGGAGCAAGGCCTCCCCGCGTTGAATAGCCGTGGCGGGGCACCGAAGTCGTGTCACAACGTCCCCGCGACCCCGCCAATGAACGGCCGCGCTGATAGAAAGTCGTTGGGTTTTAGCCGGTAGGAATCCGGCATAACCCGGCAGTGTCCCCTACACTGCCGGGTATCCAAGAGGATTTCCCAACGTTAAAAAAAAAAAAAAAAAATGGTAGGATTAGGGATAGAGAAATGAGCTATGGCAAACCTTATTCACTCATCGAAACATAAATGTTGTTACAGTGTGCACACTGCCGCCACCAGTCGGGCTGCTCAAATCACTGCAAAATGCAGTGAAAATTTACGATACAAAGTCACAAAACAATATTTAGTTCATATATTTAAATTCAAAATCAAATATCAAATACAAATTCATAAAATGGCTTTTAAAAGCCCAAGATTCCCCACACAGAACATAAATTATGAACAAAATTTAACACTATTATAAAATATATACAAATTTTGATGAGTTTTTATGTCAGAATTAGGTAAGATAACCAGGTGGTACTAATTATTAGAAGCAGGCTCAGGTTCAGCGTTACTCAAAATAAAAACTAATATATCTTTTCAACTTTAGTTCTTGGACTTTGTAAGAAATTTGCTCAAAGAAAAAATAACTCGTGATACTCTTATTTTGTGCTCATACTCGGCAAAATGTTGAACAAGAAACATTTTTCAAGATTTTATAACTTTGCTGGCGATCAACGAGGCGGAATTTCAAAGGGTCTAAAGCTTTGCTATTTTGGATAACCACCGTAACATAATCCATATAGTCATTTTACATGTATGTATCCTTACTCGTCCAACATAAATTGACGAGTCATGCATACTTCAATGTTAGACTGAAAATGTTTAGGATGAGAGTAAGCCTCATTAGTCATTAAACAACGCTTTCTGCTCCTTGATTGATGAGTACATCGACGAAATATATATGTACATTAACATAAAGACAGAAATATGAAAATATGTGTTGATATAGATAAAAATATATAAATTTGATGAGCCCGTTAACACTGCTGCCTTAACGCTTAACGCTCTGTTCCAGGTTCCCTGGTTCGATCCCCGACGGGGTCAACTTTGAATATAAACTTTTCAAAGTTTTAATGTCTACAAAACACTAAAAAAAACAAAAATTAACATATATTGATTATAAATATTTCCCTCGCATTCATTAATTTAAATGATATATTGTGTACCCATTTTCAAATTAAATTAATTTTTCATCTATATATACACGTAAATGGAAGCAAAGGTTGACCCGGCCTTAAGCCGACTTTGATCATTTAGTTGGTGACAAGTTGACAACTGAAGAGTTACACCTACTCGCTTAAAATGTCACCTTTAATTGCGATAATATAAATTATAACTTAGGTATATTTTTCGTTTTGCTATTAACGAGAATATTTTAATGTTCTAGTTGTTGTGTCTGCGGCATTGTTTAACTTGAATTTCATTTAAAAAGAACGAAATTCGCTAGTGAACCAAAAGTCACAAAAAAATATGTCTTCATTTACAATTAAATATGATAATTTTTTTTAATGAACCTCTTTATCCTTTCTCCGGAATCGAGTTATCTTAACCACTGTCAGCCAGTCAGATTCTCTACACCTAATAAATTTCATCAAATTTTTGATAGCTGTTAGCTTTGAAAACATAATATAGAGTTCATTTCGCAAATTTGGGTCAATTTATTTTATTTGAAAAGAATAATTTTATCATCATCATTATTAAACTACACATAAACTCAAAGATTTCTAGTCATGTCGTAATGTCCCCCTTAGCTTAGATGTAACATATGAATATATGAAAAAACAATAACTAGGAATGGAAAAAATATGAAATAAAAATTAAAAATATTTAGCTATGGAATATCGTTGCCTATTACAGAAACCTCAGTGAAGGAACAGATTCTTTTTCCCAATCCTCATCTACTCCTTACAATAATTTATCGTATTTTACCGCACAGTTCCGTTTTTTATTGACCGATTGCGCTTCTGCGATCCTCCTAATATTATATAATATAGCTAATCGGCGACATCCTTTAAGATAGTTCTATTAAAAAAGGGCAATATTGGTATCTCAAAGTAAATGTTATATTTTGCAGAAAAGCTCCAAACTAAAGTTATCCATTAAAAATGTATTGACATCACTAATTTATTTAATTTATTTAACTCATATTTGTGTACAATAGAAATAGCTAAAGAAATCTCTCGTCTGTTATCTGTGTATGTTTTCACAACAGAGAAAAATCACAGACGTCTTTGATAGCTAACGTTTTGTTATTTGATATAATAAATCAAATTTCCTCAGCCCTCGAATACACAGTCCTCAAGAAAAAGTGTATTATGTATACACTTTTTCTTGAGTTATCACTTCGAGAAAATGTCTTGTATTTATAAGATGGTTTAACATTGTCGTTTCTGAATAATAACTTATTTTATTCAATATTCACATTAAAGTTTTTTTTCTCGGTACCATATTACTCGTATATAACTATACTATTCTGTACGTGTATATTTCTCAACTCCTCTTAAACTGTTGGACCGATTTTGATGAAATATTTGTATGTTTAGTGGGTCCCTGGATGGCCCGGATAGGTGGTGCTGCAATCGGGCTACAGATTTTTATTCAGGTTCGGGGTGGAGAACATTTTCTGAACTAAGTTTGAAAAATTGGTTTATTTAAGGAAAACAAACATAACTGCAACTATGTAATAATTCTTTAATTTATAGGTATTTATATTATACACCCATTTGATGGACCTTGGCAGCTCTTCTCATATTATAAAGAAAGACTTTGGCGAAACCGTCTTCACCGTAATATTTTATGCTTTTACTGCTTGAAAAGAATCGGGTTGAATACGAGTATGGCTGAAAGTTAATACTGGCACCCTTTTTAATACAAAAAAAGTGAATAGAGGAAACTACCTATCTTTTGAACTGATTTTGCAAAAAGTACGAGTACCACCTAAAAAAATATTATAGATTCTGATGATTTGGATTTGTGTCATTTGTGTTCATCGGTGGACTTCTCGAAGAGGTGGTTACTGCCGCCTGACAAAAAGTTCAAATCCTCAATTTGTTTTGGAATTATACACAGCTTACACTGACTTAAGTTTGAGCATTTAATAAAGACCAAAGTTGCACCCATACAAAGCAGGAGGTTGAGAAAGGTCATACGAATCCTGAATAAGATTAAGTCGATTTATATCAGTATAAATAAATGTAAAACGAATTGCATTCATAAATAAAGTCTGAAACGTTTTGATGAAAAGACTAATGGACTAAATGGCGATTTCCCATACCTCAGATTGATCGATTTCCTGCAGATCGCGTTGAATCAGATTGTTTTCCTGTCTCCTTGACTCTCGACTGAAAGTTACTTTAACAAAATCAAAACTCAACATTTCTATTTATCCATAACAACGTCAGATGAAAACATAAATCAATCCAATTTAAAGACCGTTTAATTCAATCTAAAGAGATGATGATAAATTGACTCCTCTCTAAATTTATTCGTAATCCTATTTTAATTAAATTTTTGAAAGATTTGAAATCCTTGATATTTGTTAATGTAAATTACAGTTCAAAACGTGAATATATCTTAATAATATCATTAGTGCCAACTGGAATCTTTGTAATTAGGTAGGTATTATTGTAATTAAGCGAGTGTTAATTCTTTACATTATTACTTGTATGATTTCAACTTTTCATAATCTTTGTAAGCAATACAATATAAGAATTTAGCTTTCATTGTTCACGGTTTACCTACAATTTTTTTGCAAATACAGTTCTACTTCGATTTAAACCTAAAATCGAACTAACACACGAAACGTAACTAACTTGCGTTGATGTAGACAAGTTGATAGCGTCACGTGCACAGAAAGACACCGACAAACGGCGTGGATACCTGATTAATGGCTTCCCATCAAACGTAGCGGCTAATGTTACAGGGAAAAACATTATCTACTTTATGACCGCAAAAAAATATACTCACCGCAATAAGGATCTTTTTTACAAAACATGGAAGTCGTAGCGAAGATTCTCGCCTAAATTTGAATAATAAATACATTATTCATACGTTTAGAATTTTCATACAATATATGACTTGTAGGCGATTTAAATATATTATTCTTAATAGTTCTCTTCTTAATATTCCTAACGAGTTCTCGAATGGAGGCCACGAAATGAAAAGCGCAGTATGGGACGCCCTTTTTTTCTTGGAAACCCAAAATATATCCAAAATAAATCTTTGATACCCGGCAGTGTACTCGTAGGAATCTAATAACTTGTGCAATTTGTAATATTGCCAAGCAAATTTTTACGGCTTCTCGGTGATAGCCGAACAAATTTAAAATTCGAAGCTTTAAAATTGGAAGTTAAAATGTTGTTTAAAATATGGAAAGTGAAATAAAATTAGTTGATTAAAACTTTAGTACAGAACCTAATTAATAAGCTTAAAAATAAATGTAGCTGATATTTTTTTTACAGAGATGAAAAATTTTTTTTGACAGTCATTTATTCCTTCCTTCTATTCCTTCTATTAAGGAAAGATAATAAATATTGTTTATCAATTACGCCACAACGATAACACAATAGACGTCGAAAACAGTTGAAAGCAGTTTTCAATATAAAGTGAGGCCAGCCGGAATGAGCGTTCGCACAGCACTAAAAGCCATTGTTGTGCTAATATTAAAGATCACTTCCATATTAAAGTAAATAAGAATTATGAAGTTGTTTTTTCAAGTGTTAATTTAAGAAATTAATACATAAAATAAGTAATTTTCTATGTAAAAGTCATTAGACAGACTGATGACCCGATAGATGAACACAAGCAACGCCACAGGTGCTGCAAGTTTAGACAGGCTGTCCAATTTATTATATTTAAAATTCACATTAAAATATTCACATCAGTGAGCAATATGTTCTACTCAATCAATATGGCAAGATACAAATGTTTTGTGTAGGTACAGGAGACCATCAAGAAATAACAGCATATATACTGTATTAAATTGTACTGTGTTATAGTTTTGTGTGCCTAAAAAAATAAACTAGAGCTCATTTTCTTATTCCCAGTTTCGGATATATAAGCTTTATCTTCGAGACTTCTTATTACCTTTTCAGCGTAATCAGCGTTGCAGCGTCAGCCTCTTTATGCGATAAAGGGCTTATTCCATCTACACATAGGTATAAATCCTATATATATTATATTGTCCCATCTATAGTTATGCATAGATCCCATCTATATTATATTGTTAACATCCCATTTAAAGGACTGTCAGTCTGTCACATAAAAAATAGACTGTAATACCGAAACACGACAAAGGCAGAGACAACTCTGCTAACGACTCTCAACATACACGAAACAAAAGTATTTTTGCTTTGTAAAAAGCATAATTGTGTGGGAGTACATTATTTGAGCAAACTTCATATATATGTACTATAAATGTGTTGAATTACCACTGCTTAAGTAATGAGAGTAAGTCTCATGAATATTAAATGGCATCTGTCTTGCTGATGGTCAGTCGTGGCTGAAGATATCCGTATAATCAAATCCACGAGCATTTGACTTAGGTATAGTATTG
Organism: Synanthedon myopaeformis; assembly: GCA_944738685.1. Taxonomy (NCBI): domain Eukaryota; kingdom Metazoa; phylum Arthropoda; class Insecta; order Lepidoptera; family Sesiidae; genus Synanthedon; species Synanthedon myopaeformis. Next base: position 6,458,211 of record OX122919.1, read on the forward strand.
TTATTCAGCGCGACTTGTCCGTCACGCTTCTTCGTTCCGCTCTTTTTGTCAAAGGAAACGTGTACGTCATAATTCTTTGCTGATAATACACAAATATATATAAACGTTTCACACACATACAAAGTGATCTTATGTATTTTTAAATTCGTGATAAACCTCCTTCGCTAGTTACTTAAATAGCTCATGGAATTGGTACATTTCACCTTACATCAAACGAGGTAGGTAGTCCTGATTTTGTATTTATTGGTACTGACGAAATCAAAATGACTAATCTAATTTTTCCACCTCGAAAGCCTTTAGGATCATTGTTAAATTTATTAATTAGTCTTTGTAGGCCAAATAGTTTTAAATATACGGTTATTGGATTTATGGCAAAAGTTGCCCCCCCTACAACCCTGCAAGACCTTCAGGATGCAGTCATTGAGGAATGGGGCAACATTCCACAAGAAAGAGTTGTTAAGTTAGTGCGATCGATGAAGCAACGTTTGGAGGCAGTGATAAGGACTAGGGGAGGGGGACACTAGATTTTAAGTTAATTTTAAGCATTTTTTATAAATTTTTGTTATGCATTTATTGTAGTTAAGTTTGAATAAACATTATTCAACTGACCGTCATGTTTTTTCTTTAATTTTTGGACCCAATGAAAGGGTCTTATTTTGTAAATTTTCCTAAAAAATAGATTTTATTACCTTTCAATTGATACCTTACAATCATACCCTTACCCTTGATAGAATAAGGTTTAAAGTCGGTTAAAACTATTTTTCGCGGAGGGGCGATATTTTTGACGCCGAGAATATTTAAGTATGACTTACTGACTTACCTACAGATCCAAGAATGACGTCGCCTTGGTATACTGGCGAGCGTGAGCGCAAAAGGCGGTAACGCGGCCGGTGGATTATCTTGTTCATCCTGAGCGCCACTCACGCGCACCTCAGGGACACGCAACTGATGCCTTCCACTCATCACAACACTTGTTTACACTTATTTATGACAATCACTGATACATAATAACACTATTATTTATACTTGTAGATTTTCAAAATTGAATTTCTCACAAACACAACAAGAACTCGTGTATATCAACAATGTTAAAAAATATTTAAAGCTCCCACCAGTACAACTTAACAAAAAGATCACATATAACTTTTGGAAAAATTGGATTGTGTTGTTAAAATCAAACATTTAGCAATTAGATAAATCAATTATTGTTGACTATTTAAAAAAAACTGTCAGTCGTAGAACTGCACATCACAAGTAAAAACTACGCCATCTTAACACTTTAATAAGCGATTGACAAAATAAAGCTTTTATGAACCAAGAAGCAAATACTAATCGGGTAGATGGCGCTTATTTCATACAATGAAATGTCCCTGAGGGTGTCGCTCACAGAGCGCGATGGCGATACAGTTTTTTTTTTTTCATATTAAAAGTGCGCAAAACGCACCTGAAGAAGTTTTCACTTTAAAAACTTGAAAAAATGAAATTAGGAAATAAATTATTGATTAATTACTTTTTGTTTCGTTCATATTTTTTTTGAATTTTATACTTCATTCTAATCGATAAAAGCATTTTATACTTAATCTATTTATTTTATTGATAACAAAAGAAAATTATACATATAATAAAATCGTTGTTTACGCGTTGTGCGTTTGTGTACGCTAATCCAGAAAAGATTTAACTGATTTGTATGCGGTTTTCAGTTATGTATTGTAGCAGGCTTCCCTCAACATTTAATGTTTGTTTTATCCCAACCGGTTAAAAAAACAGAAAAGTTATACGCTATTATACAGCCAGTCAGTTATGGTCATGAGACAAAGAACACCATAAAATATCAAAATAATCATAATAGTTTTTTGAATCCTTATTTACTGTTGATTCAGTTGATATAACTAAAATATATGAAATAACAGTTATCATTTATGTTGAAAGGTTATACGTGAAGCTATATATCCGGAACACAAGTTTTATTGTCCCATCTGTTGGCCGGGTGCCTAATACGATTGCCAGGCCGCGCCTTTGAAGCACTCAAGGTAAAACATTTCCATAAACGAAGCAGTAAAGCAAATTACCTTATTAATTAAGAGAACAGTTCCGGAACAATAAACATTAAACATTAAGAAGACAAATCATTCGAAAAGTAACCAGCGCAACGTATATTGTAAAGAAATACACTGATAAATACTTATCTGTACTTAATATTATTATAAGTATAAAGAAGTAAAGTTTGTATGTGGAAGGTAATCTAGTATGAGTAAACTAAAGTAAAACCACGGCGATAACGCAAATAAATACGTTTTTCATATTCGACTGATTATATATATCTTTCCTTTTTCCTCGCACATAAAATATCAGAAGTGGCCGATGTTATCTCTTTCATGGTACAGGAAAGCGATCTTGACAACACTTGGTCAACTTTTTATGAATTTGTATGATCCTTTTTTATGAATGGTTGCGTTACTAGATAAAATCCGTACTACTAGTAAAATACATTTTAACTATTGGTTTAATTAAAAAAAATGTTATGAACCCCTAAAAATTTACTTACATTCTTTGCGTTGTCTCCATTGCCTTTTTTTACTCATACAAAATGAAAAATTATATCAAGTATAGTTAGAATAGAATTTCAGCATGGACATAGGCTAAATATTCAACGCGGGTGAAGCCGCGCGCACCTGCTATCTAAAAGTAAAGATCCTATTCTTGGCAAAAGTATAATATCACCCATCAATGTATCTGAAGCGTTATATTGTTTTACTTTGTCAGGCGTTATATAGTCATCGCAGAAGAAGTCGCGGCCACCAGCTAGTAAATTGTAACATGATTTCTGAAGATTATCATCCCAATTTACTTTTTGTAATCATTACCGGCTTAAACAGCTTCAACTTTCCAGAAAAAAGTTAAGAGGTCAATTTAGTATTTAAAATCTTGTCACATTATACTTAATTACTAGCTTAAAAGGCAATTATATCTAAAGAAAATTATTCGCTTTGTACAACTACTTTGACACTGGGGAAATGTTGGAAATGTTTTAGGGTTTATATAGTTGATTAACTGATTAACAGTTGAGATTAATTTTGATTTATTAACAGTTTTATTTATTTAAAGAGTGACATTACTATTTATGTCATACGAAAACTTCATTGGACTAAATTACAATAAACTTGTATTGCTACTCACCGTTGAAACTATCGTTAATCATTACTTATAGAAAGTATAATTTATCAAAATGGATTCTATAGCTAAATAGATGCCGGTGTTGAAATTGTAGCTTTTTGTGAATGTTGACGATGAACTGTTTTTATTTTCGATATTTTAAAACAATAAACAAATTTAAAAAATCGTACTTAGTTAATTTGAATTTAAATAAAAACACAGCTAATAAAGTAGACACTAAACGCATACCTACTCAAAAAACAGCACACGTGCTGTTATTTTAAGGTGGTATTCTGTAAGGGGGTGGTAACTGCCGACAGACAGGGTACCCAAATGAAACGAAGTGTGTCCTGCCACCTACTTTCCAGATCCAGACCAGAGCCAACTTTGAAAAGTTCATTTCCAAAGTTGGCACTGCAGGGAATAGAACCCGGGAACCTTTGAACAGAACGTTAAGGTAAACACCCTATTAACCACTCATCCAACGGACTCGTCTTACTTCGCTATAATTAGAGTATCTAATGGAATTAACTCTCAATCCATAGCTCCAATAGTTGACCTTAACATCCGATTTGTGATTTACAGTTCACTAGGAGTAGAGAGGCAATAAACTTCGTAGCCATTAATCGGTTGGGACGCGACCTTTGCGTGCACAAAGCGCCTGACGGACTTCTAACACGCATACCTGTACGATCGCTTGCAGTTCTAGGTCGGCAGGAGTTTGACAAATTACGACATCGTGTCCGCCATTCTCTTATTTCCATATTGCCTAGAGATTTTAACTTTATTAACATGCGAATTAGATCTTTTATTTATCATCAAAACAATAATTATTAACTCATTAATCATGAATTCTTTAAAAAAACAAGAACAAACTGGTTTGTTCTAAAGAAGTTACCAATGGTATAATAAGTATTCGTGTGATAAATAAAATATAATATATGTATATCTATCTCGTTACGTAATACAAAAAGTTCGGTACATTAATTTTGAAATTATTACTATCAGCACTATCAAGAGAAAAAAAAATAGATTCAACAGTTTAATACCCAACAAAAAATATTATTACCTTATAATTTGTTTATGCAATAAAATAATATGAGACTAAAAGCGCCCAATCTATTTTTATACTTATGTGTAGTAGTTTTTTTTCTGGTACACACAAAAAAGGTAAATAATGTTAAAATTGTACTAAAAATATTTTAACATCAAACTTCAAGAGTTGTTACTTGTTTATATACATAGACAACACTTTGTAAATGGTTTAATTAGACTGACGTTTTATTGACTTTAGAATTAAATAACAATAACTTTAGGACACAAATAAATTAATTATGCATGATGGAATGTAAAACAAGGTGTGTTTACATTACGAGTATTACATCCTATGTAATATGTATTGGATTTATAATTATTATAATATTATACCTCACGTATAAACAATTTGCAAGTGAGGAAGTAGTTTAATGTTTAATCTTAAATTAGGCGGCGCTCACGTAAGCACACGTAATTAGGTTTCAGCTTGCAATAACAATAAACAATAACACGGTTAGCTAATTTAATTGGTTAAACGAACAAGGCTTCTTAATACAGTTTTGTACAACAAGTAGGCATTGCCATTAGCTCTATTATGGTTTTAATTTTTCTAGACTAGTGAATTAGCAAGTTACAGTGGCAGTGTGCCGGTCATATCTGTCGCAGAGCGGTTTTGACGTAATAAGTCCTGTCAGTGATGACGTATGGTGCCGAAACATGGCCTCTCACGGCTGGACTACAAGTTTAGGGTCGCTCGCTTCTAGCCCGCTGCTATGGAGCGAGCTATGCTCGGAGATACTTTGGGGGATAGGAGTTTCTAGAAGGGATAAGTTCGCCTAAGAACCAAGGTTGTCGACATAGCCAAGAGAATTAGCAAGTTAAAGTGGCAATGGGCCGGTCACATTTGTGACAGAGCGGATAATCGATGGAGTAGAAAAGTACTCGAATGGAGGCCACGAATTTGAAACCGCAGCGTGGGACGCCCTGCAGCCTGAAAGATGACCTGAAAGACTACTCGGGGAGCGGCTGGATGACAATGGACAGAAGAACGTAGGATGGTGGCAAGCCTTGGGAGCGGCCTACATCCAGCAGTGGAAAGACAATGATGATGATGGCAAGTTTGTTAGCAATAATCTTTGCAGGTTCTATAATCATATAATGATTGAAATTTGTATATAAAATAAACAGCAGTGGAATAGAATTTCTAAGAACTAACAATATATTGTTAGTTCTTAGAAACACTAATGATATTATTCTGTTCTAAATTCGAAGTTTCTCTTGAATTCATGTTAAAATTAGAATCTAACTTGATTATTACTCTCTGTTAAAAATAATATTTTATAATTTTTGATATTTCTCTTATGGATTTTGTATTTCTAGTATGGAATATCACGATAATTTTGGTACTTGTATATGTATACCACCGTGTTACATAATATATATAATACAAAGATATAATTATGGTATACCGAGGTAACCGAGGGAAGAGATTACTTTCTATAGACGAGTTCAGAAAGTAAAAAAAAAAAATGTGCAGCAGAATCTATGTTACTAAAAACTTCTAAACAATGCAAAAGTAGACAATTCAAAAGGGCATTCTTAATCTTCCTTAATTGCCCTAAGCAATTAGATTCTTTAAGAATTTTAGAAGAACTACAAATCTCTAGTAAATAATTTTATCTCTTAAAGTTTATAGCCTACTAGGTTTTGCCCGCGACTTTGTCCGCGTCCATTTTTCTTATCCGATCGCTACCAAACTTCACAGGATTACCCGCTGGACTAATCTGAAGTGTCTGAAAATTTCATCAAAATCGTTTCAGCGGTTTCGGAGTCCATTGGGAACATACATACACACATCGCCTTATAGTCGCGGGCAAAACCTAGTATATACTATATAAATCTTCCGTGAAATTTCCCCCTAATAATAAATGTCTCTGTGGCGGCGCAACCGTCGTCAAAGTGATAAAGATATCAGATATTTTCTCAGGTGTTATATTTTTCATTTTTCAACATGGATGAAGTCGCGGATACCAGCTAGTGAGCAATAAAGATTGAATAAATTATTAATTATATGTATATTTTTGTTACTTGTTGATTTTTTATTTTTCAACGTAGAAGTCGAGGACAATAATATATACGTAATTGAAAAAAGGATAAGTTATCTATGTTGGCTTTCATTGTAAAATAATAAATAATGAAAGTATCAATTTTTTTTTAGATGTTACGCACGAGCGAACAGCTGCCGGTAAACATATCAAATTCGTGTCATAGTCTAATTGATAAAAGATATGAACGAATTACGATATGCTCATCGATTGATACACATTGATACCTCACAAAAGGTATTTACAAAATATAGATACATATATAGGAATCGAGATGCACATATATAAACTTTCTAATAAGCGAAATACGAAAAGGTGATTCAAATTCAAACAAAAAATAACATTCAAGTCACTTTTCCAGTCTAACTCTCGGCATAATAGTATTTTATTCAGCGAATGATATTTTATCATATATCACTAAAATTTGCGACTTTATTATTTTTTTATGTAAAAGTCTGGGCAAGCTGGCGGTGTTGGGTGGCTACCGTCATCTATTAAAAACGCCATATGTTTGTGAAACGCAACAGCATACGGGTACTCTTATTTCTCTGTGAGGGAATTTTTCCTTAAGGGTATGGTTACTGGTGCCAACTGGGCTACCAAGTTCACGACTGTAATACACAGACCTGCCACAACTGTTGAACGAGGAAAATCCTATAGATTTTTTACAGTTGTAATATAGGCAAAAAATTCATTACGTTAGCAACGATTTATATTCGCAAACTAAAAAAAGGTTTATAAATTTCTAGTTATTTTCAGGACCTTCAACATCCTGTTTTTCAATATAAATATTTCTAAACACTAGAGCAATTAAATTAAACTCGATTTTTACCATTCGTTTATTTATAATTTTTTTGTTTTTATTAAATGAGAATCAGTGGCCTATTAGTACTCACATATTATTGCACAGAAAGTTTTTTTTTTGTCAAAATCTACAGTCCTTGCAGCATTTTAATTTATGAAACATATTTTAATAAAGACAATTCAAAACAAGCGTAGTCTTTACTATACCTATCATTATAACAACTTTACGTTTCAAGCCATATCCTAAATTAGCAAATAAAGTAGTTCAACCATGCCCATTTCCATATTGGCCTCAACACATCTCAGTCTATCTATCTCTCTCTTTCCCTATGTGTGAATGTATGTATTTAATTAAAAGTGATTTATATGAATTAAACGCGTGAACATCGCTTATATAGCGGCCATGAAAGAATTAAAAGCAATAGATGCGACATGTAAACTTAAATTAGATATCCATTTATTCAATGTTTGAGAAAATCATTTAACATTAAAAAAATATTATTTTTTTAAGATAAATAGTGTAACAAAAGTCGCTTCCCACCGTCTATCCCACGGGTCTGTACCTGTGTATTTATCTTTTAAACTAAGCAACGGATTTTAATGCGGTTCAAAGAGCGTTAAAGGAGGAAGGTTTATATAAAAAAATCCGTGCCAAGCTGGGGGCGGCCCGCTAGTTTAAGATAAATAAATGATTGCTACATGTTTCTTGTGATTCGTATTAAATTTTTAAGAGGATTATATGCCTATATTGACAAATGACTACTTGTTACCGAGTGAAACTAAGTACTATAAATATGAGTAGAGCATAAAATTCTCTCAATTCGGAATAATGTATCTCATTTTATGTGTGCATTAATAAAAAAATTAATAAAAAAAAACCATTTGCATTCGATGGCATAAAATCCTGTAGGTAAATCAGATGACTCTGTCATCTGTCATTTGATCCTGTAGGGAATCAGATGACACGAGCGAAGCGTTGTAATATATATGTCGTTGTAAGTACCGTCTAGCTGTAGCGTTTTCATGTACGTGCACTTAACTCGAGAACCTTACTATTATCGGATTAACGAGTTAATATGGCCTAGCCACTGCAGCTTCTAACTCCGGATATCAGATTACAAACCCCGTTAGTAAACTAATATCCTATCGCGCTTAGCAGGCAAACGTCAAGCATATTTCCATAGCACGTCACGCAACATTGTGTCAAATTAGACATTACAACTTTATTAATAGAAAAATAAAGTACCACTTCCACGCAATCACACTTTATATCTGTGATTTACAATAATCCGGACCGGTATAGAAGTGGCGAACCTACAATAGGATGACGTCATAGCTCTCACGCTATGTTGCGCGACGAGTGAAGAACCCTCGTTTTACCTTATTACTAAAGGGGAAAGACCTTAAGGCCAGAAAATTACACGCATGTTATGCACCGTTAGAATGTTAAGGGGAATTTTGTCAGTGTATACAGAAAATATATTGATAAAATGATGTTGATACAATTTAATTAAACTTTAAAACAGGGCTCTAGAAAAAATACATTAATAGTACAGATTATTACATCATAACCAAGTAATTTGAGTTGAACTAATGTGATCGAAACCTTATCTATCAACCGCTAGGTTCTGAGTCGGATAATCCATATTATTTGCTTATCTGTTAGGCGACCGGGATATTAAAATGCTTGCTAATAGCTAATAGAATTTACTGACTCAGAACAAATGTGCCACAATGGTTTATAGCATGCGGTACATGCTATAAACCATTGTGGCACATATTGAAAATTTAAAACAATCTGTATAGGTAAATTAAAAAGCAATAAACAGTGAGAAGAAAATCAGAAAGAAAATCGGAATACCATTCTTAATAGAAATAAATAAACATTCTTAATAAACATAAGATGAATTTATGATTCTTAACATCATTAAGAATCATAAATTTATGGCATAAATTAATGACGTTAACGAAGTGTAATTTGAAAAGTAAAGGTAATTTTAATGGGCGATCGAGTTGACCTAATATAATTCGTCTGTAACAGCTTAAACTTTTCCTGTAAATAATTATTTATTTTGTTACACGTCCAGTTTAACTATATTCATTTGGTAAGTGCTCCTACTAAATATCCTATATCAGTATTAAAAAGTGCCATACATAAGTGTATAACTAAAATATAACCACAGTTTATAGTCACTGAGACAGCATGGTATATATAAAGCTATAAATCATATAAACTAGCCAACAGATATCAGACAATGGACGTTGTGGCTGTGACGTCAATTCATTGCAATTGATTTTAAATCGAGACTAAAGAATAGATTACATAAAAGAGTAGTTTATAAATCAATGCATTGTTCAATAAAATGAAGAATATTTCAAACCGGGGTTGGATTTGCATTGCATTGAAAAACTGTAGTCACATCGGATTGGATACAGTACCCGTTTTCGGTTTTATTTTATAATTGTTTCATTTTATAGTTTCATTTAAATAGAGAAAATGTTTCATTTAAATGGAGCAAATAATATTAACGGAGAAGACACGAACTTTTAATTTTATTCAGACACTGAATCTTAAATAGGAATCAGCATTTTAAGAGAAAATAATAAGGGTCGATAGAAGAATTGCTCATCGTACTAATACTAAGATTAAACCCGTGAGGATGTATTAGGCTAGCTAATTTTCTAGAATCAACAAGGCAATATATTGGTATTTACCAGACAGATTAACTACAAACAAGATACGTCATATCTTGTCACAGTAGTTTTGTGACTCATCTAAATTTTGTGATTCATCTATTCATCTAGTTCAGAAACTCATCAGGGAGAATGCTCTCTTGCCCTTATGGGTGTCTAATGTTGACAGGTAACAAACGCAAACTTATTAAACTTTAAAAAATATATAGGTAGTGTTTAATATATTTCGTACTTCTACATATATGTAGTTGAATATTTATTACACAGTATAAACCAATCGTCGCATCTACAATATGAATACATATCTTATCTATGGCCTTTATTACGCTTAACCATCATTATGCAATTTATAACCGAAGCCTCTTCATAGTCTCTTTTTAACTATTCTCTAACACGCAACATGCATAATTATAAATTTCTTACCAACTCACAGTTACGAGGTAAAACATTGAAAGAAATCAATTCTTTGTCGTACATGACAAATCACATATTATGTGATTAATATACTGAGGTAATCTCTGATTATGGTAACATTGTTACTATAATTTTTTTTATATCTTTAGCCCATTTCGTAATCATCATCTCAGCGGCAGGACAACCACTGCTGGATATAGGCCTCCCCCAAAACTTTCCAATAGGACCGGTCAGAAGCAGCCTGGATCCACCGTTAACCCGCGGCTCTTATTAGGTCGTCTGTCCACCTTGTGGGTGGACGTCCTGCACTGCGCTTGCTGGTCCGTGGCCTCCACTCGAGAACCTTACGGCCCCAGCGGCCATCGTCCTGCCCACTGCCACTTCAACTTACTGATCCACCGGCTTATGTCGGCAACTTTCGTACGTCTACGGATCTCCTCATTTCTGATTCGATCTCGCAGTGTAACCCCGAGCATAGCTCTTTCCATGGCTCCATGAGCTTCCTTACGAGGCCCATAGTTAGAGACCACGTTTTTGCGCCATATGTCATCACTGGCAACACACACTCGGAGCTTCCCGAACGCTGCCTATCCGAGCTGGATTCGACGATTGAACTCCCTCTCGAAGTTGGCTCTACCTAACTGAACTACCTAAATGGATGGCCCATTCAATATGATAAAAGTTATTAAGACTATATCTGCTTAAAGTGTTATAATCTAAATATTTATTAGATTAGATCGTTTTCACCCTAGCCAATATATTAGTTTAAAGTGTTTCAAGACTCCAGACCAAATCATTAACAATTTGAATTCTTATTTTCTTCGACCAAAGAGTAACGAGTAACGAAAAGTAATGTTCTCGTTTTGTGATTGTTTTCTATAGCTGTAAAATCATGCATAAGAACCCAGCACTAAAAAGGTAATATGTTAGTACGTACTCAGTTAGAATAAACTAAATTTATAGAGAATTGTAGAATTGTTAAACCTAAAATCTACGAAGAGTGTAACCTCCCAAAAATAATTAAAGTTTATTATGCTAACTTACATGTATCTGTAAGTAACTTAACTTACTTACACTTACTACTACTTACTTACTACTTACTACTTACTGTAACTTTATTAATTACTTACAGATTAAGATTACTTACAGACTTAAAAACTTAAAATCTTTAACTTAAAAACTGTGTGTATTTTGTGTATTTATTATTTATTTATTATTTATGTATTTATTAAAATGTATTTTTAAAATTTTGCCCAAAAGCCTAAACTCGCAGGCTTCTCAAGTATTTTTATTACTGTTAATATATAAAGGTTTCCAGATGTAATGTGGTTGGTCGGAGGCACTTCATTAAGCCGAATTTACACGAAATGAAAGTCAAATTAAATTTGGGGTATATGGCGGAAAACGTTTCTCTTGCTGGCGAAACAGTACGCATATAAAAATCCGTGAGGAATTTTCCCGTAATACTGAAACTAAATGAGTAACTGTTTGGTGTTTTCTTTACCTTTTTTTCTAAGTAAATTTAAAAAATTGTACATATTTATACCTATACATATGAAAAAAGCAATGGTCACTAAATTATATTTTAATATAAACATTAACATTAACAATTCAGGGAAAACCAATTACTCATTTCGGGGCTGGTTAGCATTGTGAATGCCATTCTAACATGCTAATAGTTTTAGGCACATTAACTACCAGTGTAGCCGAGATAGCGTAAGTTAACGTGAGTATTATTTAAAAAAAATGAAAACTCTTTATTTTCACTAACACATGTTTACAAGATTTTAATTTATATACAGCAGTTACAAAATTGGTTCTACCAGACACGGGCAAAATAATACATCAAATTCATCTTAATAAGTAAGGACAAACAATCCTGCGCGAAACTACTAGCGGGATGCTCAAGCTTAATAGATGCAGGATCTCAGCTCAGGGTATCTATATCCCGGTAAATAGGTTTTGCTTTAAATTTTATATTTTGAAGGTAGAGTGCAGACAATCCAGGAAAATTCCAATTCCAATTGAATATGAATTACAGATTGAAAAACTACTTTTATCGCCATAAGTAGGTACTGCTCCGCATAAAAAGCCCGAGCATTATTATTCACTGAATACATAAATGAACAACGAATCGAGAGAGCAGCGCATATGATGTTTTCAGAAAATATAAGTAAATATTGGCTTAGGCTGGAACCGGTGCTTTGCAAATCAATAACATGATTAAATCAATAACAATGAGCTCCGCGTACACAAAAAAAAAGACAGTACCTAATCTGATATCGTTGACTACGTATCACACAGTTATGTTAATATAAATTGGAATGATATGAAGTCTCTTTTTGAACTTTTTTAAATTATTTCAAAATACCTAATATTGCCGAAATTACAAGCAGTCAAAATATATTATATCATTAATCACTATTTTGGTTTAGCAAAAAGATGTGTTAAACGCAGTTACAACAGAACTAACTCTAAAAAATTGTAAAAGTATGAAACAAATACATATTGTAAAAAAATTAATGGTTATATATGTGTTAAGGAGAAAGACTCTAAATCTGCTTGTTTAAGTGGGACAGATTTATTTTGATATATTCCAAAAGTTTGCTACTCGAAATATATAAAAATCGCACCTCAGACGAAGCCGGCAACGGGTCGCTAGTGTTGATATAAAAAAGTAAATCTCTCATTCGAAATGATTCATATTAGAAATGTTCAAATAAACACTTCACGGAAATTAAAACTTTTGGGATTACTCTTAATTTACTTTCCTTTTCAAATTGAGGTTAATTAAATAACTTAAATGTTAACATGGTATGTTAATGAGTAAATACAGTTAATTGAGTTTTTAGTACCTAGTCAATATAACAATATATTACATTGAAAGGTACCCAATATCTTTTCTTGTATCCCTTACAAGGTGTAATGCAAAATTTCATGATAATAGGTTGAGTAGTTAGGGTGTGAAGAGGTAACAGACCTGTAATAACTGTAATATACCTGACTACCTGACTGTAACAGACCTGACTAACCTGTAATATATACCACTGGACAGGCTGTCCCATACAAATGACAGATAATTTCGTGTACCATTTTGAAACGCCGCCCTTGAAAATCCCGAGAACTAATTTTGACGTTTACGTATTTTTGTTCCATAGTATTTTCCATCCATATGTATAATAGTGTCTGTTTTATTCTATTTGTTGATGTCTTAGGGAATGTTTAAGTTTATTTGTGTCCGCATGAGTTTTGAAACATGAGGAAATGTGTATTCTGTAAATGTTCCATGGACAATTTTAATTATTGCATGACTAATTTTAGTTCCATGGACTATTGCTCCATAGCCTACAGCGCCAAAATGGCGTTTTTCAAATAGACATAAAAATAATTTGACAGCAGCCTATCCAGTGGTATATATTACAGGTCAGTGTAACAGACAGACAGAGTTACTTTCACATTTATAATATTATAAGTATTATGAAAGTATGGATATGGATAGTATTGATACAATTATTGCAATTCAGCTGCTTTGAAAACGAGAATATATAAAATATCAATTGTTTCGCGGCCGCATTTGCACAGTAAATGCTGACTGCGACAATTTGGTCAAACGCTCGACTTGCGTTAGCATGCACATTGCCGATCTGTAATTGACACAGCTCTTTATTGGGGACGAGCTTAGTTGGTTATATTCTAAGAATGTATTAAAACTAGAATAACACTTGTATAAGCGTTTTATTAAAGCATTTGGAGTAAAGAAAGAAATGTATTCGACCCATTTGTGGTCTAAAATATTTTTATAAAAATTTCTATTTGGAATGTATGTATATTTTTATATATAAAAACATGTCTATTTCAATTAAATACTAACTAATTTTAAAAATATTTTAATTAACAATGCAGTGGGTAAACCAAGTTTAAGTTGTACCTCGTTATTTTTCCTCAAAATACCTTCAACCTACGTCATCGGACTCAAGTCTATCTTTTAATGAAATCTATTCTAAGAACGAATGTGAAATAGGGAAGTATAGTCGTCTAGTGGCTGTGAAACAGATTTAAAAGAATTTATTGTATTGGAAAGTTGTTCAAAATGTTACTTCAATTTATTATTATATTTTTTAGTATAAAAAACGTAATTAATTTGCATTTAGGTACTTTGTTAGTATCTTGTTTCAGTAGTTGAATTTATAAGAATTGATTTTAGCTTTGTTATATTTGTAATAAAATGTGGAATATAATAAAAAAATATATAAATAATATGGTATTATTGATATATCATTACCTATAATATAAAAATTTAAAATTCTAGAAAAATTTGGCAAAAAAACGCCTAATATCCTTTTATATACAACTGTACTTCTGTTCCTTGATCAACAGTCTTTTTAGATATTTGGCCATATAGGAATAAATCAAAAAAATAACACCACAGAGAAAAAACTATATGACCTACATATCTTAGCATATTTCTAGTGTGGCATCATTTCAAAAAATCTAAAGTGACTCAATTGACCTTTTTGTCGGATATTTGTCGATTATGTTTTCACCGAAATGTCAAATTTAATATTACTATGTATATTTTATAGTAACATGGTTAAATGTGAGACACAGTATGTATTAAAGCAAATTACGGTATATATGGTAGTAAAATTAATTTTATCCATCCGCCGAACATCCCATGTCTTATAAACAAATATATATTTTTTATGGAAGTTTTATAATCCATCAGTTGTTTATGATAAACACACCGTGCGCCGCAAACGACGCCCATTTTTTATAAACAATAAGAGTAATAAAATAGTAATAAGTTTCTAAATTTTTAATAAAAAATCAATAAGTACGTACTCGTACGATGCGGAATTAATAAGTTCATAACTTTAAATTCGACTTTTCTTACAACAAAACATTCCAATCAATAGTGTTGATTGAATCCGTACTAATATTATAAATGCGAAAGTATGTTTGGATGTATGGATGTTTGTAACTCTTTCACGCAAAAACTGCTGAACCGATCACCATGAAATTTTGCATACATGTTGTCTGGGACACCAGAAAGGACATAGGGTACCTTTCATCATTCAACGCGGATGAAGTCGCGGGCACCAGATGCAATAAATAATTGTTGATTCAAATAACTATGTATATCTACGACATTTGCCCTCTCATGTCTGTCTTCTCTTCAGATTTTATCAAGTAGACTTGAATTTCAAGCAATTCAATATACAAAGCACGTTCAGTAACCTTGTACCAGTTAATGACATAACTTATATTACAATTCAACATAAAACATTTATTCTAATTGTAGTAAAGCAGAAACACTTATCCCATTTTCTAGTAAATCAGGATGGAGTCTGAAATGGCATAAAATATTCAAACGACACGTTTTTCGACTTAATTTATTCGGTGAATTTAAAATAAGGTAGGGTCACTTATAAAATGAAAGAGGCTAACAGAGTTGGATGCTTTTAGTTTATACTGGGATGTATTGAAATATTTTGCAGTAGGAAGCTAATAATGTTTACGCTGCCCTTATTACATTACTTTCAGACTAAATAAGATTACAGTCCAGAAGGAACTCTCACAAAAAAGTTAATTTGGTTTTTTATATTATATTTAAACACAAGCTTTGCAAGCGACTTCGTCCACGTAACTTTATGAATATAGCCTATCTTACTCGCTGATAATATAGCGTTCTAGTGAAAGAAATTTTAAAATCGTTCCAGTAGTTTTTGAGTTTATTCATTACAAACAAAAATACAAAAACACATATATTATCTTTATAATATTAGTATAGATTAACAGAAAAAGTGAATAGACTCTTCCTGGTCGTATAAGATTTATAAAAAATAAATTATTTTTATTAAATACATTGATATAAATTTAAAGCTGTTTTATTAAGTCGAAATTTAAATTATGTGACTAATAAATTTTTATATCAGTAATTTAATAAATCAGCATCAAAAACCCGTACAAATATTTTTTAATCATTTATAATTTATTTTTCTTAACAACTTCACACGGTAACTTTTTCCTATTTCCGTTCTTCGCAGAAAAGAAAATACATTTTTCATCTCTCCAGCACGAAAAGGGTGCTGTTGGTGCCTAAAAACTGGCAAAAAAATCGATTCTTGATGCGAGCGTGATTCGAAATTCTAACACGCGATTTAACTCACAGGGATAAAATTTTGATTTTATTATTGTGTCCAGCCACAACCTACTAGAGTCGGCCGACCATAGCCGACTAGTTGGCCCAGCTGTGAAGATAGTTTCACAGCCATTCAGAAACTGGTTCAGCATTAGGTCTTGGTGTTATTGTACTGTTTTGATAAATATAAAAAAAATGAGTACGTCCAGTGGTGATGGTCTAACTCCAGAAGAATTAAGAGAACAAGTTTCAAATGCCGAACTTAGCTTTCTTCCAGAAAAGTCCCGTGAAATATATATTCATTCGTACGAAGTATTGCATTCGTACATAGAGACTTTGGCTATGTGAATGTTAGCTTCTTAATTGATTTTCTTACCTAAAGATAACGCTTTTCTCGCTGTTGAGGTGAAAAGTTGTATGTTTAACACGAGAGCAATTTTTTTTATGTCTCGTGCCTTTTTGTAAATCACTCACTTCGCTCAGTAGTCTATATTCAATTCTAGACTATTTCGTTAGTTCGTGATTTAAAGTCGGCATTCGCAGCAAAAAACAATGTTGCTCTCTAGTTGAACAAATAACTATTAGACTTCGATGCTTATCATTTTAAAATTTTTGCAAAGTTATAATCTGATTGAGACAGAAGTGTCTAATTTTTTAAGTTAGTCAGTACGTCTGTTAAAGTGCCTTTTAACATTTTAGTTTTGAAAGCAAAAATTACATCTTAATTTTCTACTCTATATACAGGCCAAGAATTAGCTTAGCATATTATATATTATACTAGCTGTTGCATGCGACTTTGTCGGCGTAACTTTATAAAATATAGCCTATGATGTTACTCGCTGATAATGTAGCTTTCTATAGTTGAAAGAATTTTTAAAATCGGTCCAGTGATTTTTGGGTTTATTCATTACATATAAAAATACAAATCTTCTCTGTTTATAATGTTAGTACTTATACATATATGAAAATAAGCTAATAGATTTGTATATTATAGTTATACATAATAAGGCACGAAGAATTTTACTATTTTTGATTTTACCTGCAATCAAATGGACATTGGAATTATTTTCAAAATTACACAAACAAAAATTATCAAAAATCTTAAAACTTGTTCTCTTATCTATCAACTCCCAGTTTCTCACTCGGGGACCAAATTCTGCGAGCGAGGAAGCGGTCACTAGATAAGCGGTCTCTAGTGAGATTTGGCTAGCTAGGCCATGTTAGCTTATAATTATATATTACCAGCTGACCCGCGAACTTCGTACCGCCTCAGGGAGACTAAAAACCCGTTTCATACAAAATGTATGAGAAAATTTTGTGATTATTTTTCCGAAGTTTTAATAGTTATTCTGCTATTCGGGATAGAGACAAATTCAATAAAACAAAGATAATAAAAATCGGTTCAGCCTTTCTCGTGTTATAAATGGTGTAACTAAGACGACATATATAAACATTATGTTAGTTTTTAAGACTTAAGACTTTTTGTTCGTAAGGGATAAGCTATTCACACTGACAATCCGATGACGCTTTCAAGGTCCTCGGAGCAGAATCAATCATGCAAATATCCGATGACATTTATAATTTTAATCTTGGAGTCTTTGGAAAAAAAATCGTGAATCTAAAGTGAATTAAGTATAAACATTGCCAAACGATTGCCAATTTAACATTTTGTTTAAGCTAAAAAATTGTGCGTAAGTATAGTGTAAGCTAAAAAGAGTAAAAAGTTTTATACTTATAGGTTTTATCAAATAGGTTTTTCCAAGAAACTCTGAAAGATACCATTCTTTTTGTCATCTTTACAACGAAGAACCATTCATAGTTCTTATATAGGTATATCATAAATTAAAAGTTATATGCTATTTATTACATATAACGTTTTATTACTTAAGCTCTGTATTTTAATTAATTAACACGGATTGAAATTGGTTCATCCGTTTGGGAGCTACGATTTGGTACACCGGAACACAGACACAGACTTATTTTTGCGTCGGGCATCGGGGGTTAAAATAATAATACCTATTACAGATCGTACCGTTAAAGCGACAGTGACTTACTTAAACAATTTTTTATGTAACAAAGAGTTTAAATAAGATAATATCATACATAGCATCTGCAAGTGTAATTTATGTTATTTTTGCATAAGAAAGGTTGCACTCGTTTTCATACTGATAGTGAGAAAATATACTGATTCTATCTGTGATAACCTACAAGAAAAATAAGAAACTCTATTATTAGAATTTACGTAACTTAGCTCTTTTTTGCCTAATGAATAAGAAATATATATATAAGTTGTTAAGAAAGTCGTCAGTTTAGAATTGACATATTGTGTTTAGGGTTAACTCAATGGGTATTTTTCCTGTAACACACAAAAATCAAAGCAAAACTTATACTTTTCCTTCACTGAAAGTCTACGTTGCAAAATGTCAAATAAGTATATCAAACTTACTCAAAATAGTGATCGGGTTTCAACGTGATTGAGAGCTGTTTACGACGTATCATACTAAAAACGTAACATATCTTTTTATTGGGTAATATTATTAGTATTCAGTAGAAGCTAATGTATTAAGCTATTAGTTTACTTAATGGTACAGTTGCCGTTTTAAAACGCGTCCAATCTTAGTCAGTCTCAGTCTCTTTGGTCTAATAAAGTTGAACTACAAGTAGGTTAAGTTTGACTAAATTTAGTCGAGTTATTAATTTGACTGACGACTGTTTAAAGTGGGTACAGGTGAAAACACAAGACCAATTTGTTTCGACTTATTTGCACACCCTCAAAGGGTAGAATGTAGCGAGATTTATCTATTGTAATCTATATTCAGCAAATAAATTATTATAATTATTATTATTATTACCTAATATTAAAACAAACACTCGTAATTGCTTGAAAATCGCGTATAGGTTTTAAAGACTCTTTGAGTTTGCTTTGTGCCAAGTTTTTGTTGAAGACGAAAGCCATTATGTTCCTAACTTACAAATACAAAGATTTCTAATGTAACAACTCACGTGAATATAATTTCATATCGTTGAGTTAGTACGTGGCAGTTTTTATAGTTCACTAGCTGGGGGCCGCGACATCGTCCGCGTTCAAAATGTTCCCGACATGTATATGTATGAAAATGTATAACACCGACAAAATATCTGAAATCTTGTTTTCTTTTATCTTATAACGATCCCTCAGGAACCTAACATATTTTTTTTTTCAGGATATAAAGTATCCTATATGGTAATCCAGACAATAACCTATCTGTGTGCCAAATCTCATCCAAATCTGTTTAGTAGTTTTTATGTGAAAGAGTAACAAACATACATCCATCCTCACAAACTTTCGAGTTATACTATTATTGGGATTTCAATTATCAACGCATGGAATTTAAATGTGATAGGGACCGCCACAAATACGTTATATTCAGCGCAGAAGAAACACAAATAAGATCGTAAAATAGCTGGCCACTTTGATGTGTCGAATACGACATGCGTACGAGACTTTCAGATTTATCTCCTGTTCCTTCCGAACGTCGGCGTCCATAAAACTCTTTCAGTTGAAATTGTCCGTAGCTCACGTGGCCTCGAAATACTCAAAGTACTCGGACCCTTCATTAAACTCTGGAGAAGGAAAGTAAATTTACATTTTTATACTTCTTTGTGTTATTTTAGTCTTAGCAAGTTATCTGGTGTAAAGGAGGTTAACCCTCATTTAAAACTTTGAAACAAAATTCATTTATATTTCCTCAAATATGTCAAAGAAACAATATTGATATGTTTAATAAAACACTTCAATACATTTCAGGATTACAATAAAGGAAGCGTAGGTACAGATTCTTCTTCTTTTATAATATAAATTTATATTACATTATATCGAGTTAAAATTATTTAATAGAACCATTTAAATGCAGAATATTCACAGTCTTATAATGTTCAATGTACCACAATAAAAATTGCCAAGTGGAACTTAGACAAAAAAATATTAAAATAGCAGACTAAACATCCCTGCTAAATATTTGAAAAACTAATACCGATATCAAACCACAACTATTGAAAAGTAGGTAATAAATATTGCATTATATATACATAAGCCCGTGGTATGAAAATTTATGGAAGTAAAATCAAAATTGTTACACGAATGCGTTATGTTTATGCGTTACGTTATATTTTTGAATATTTTAGAATATCTGATTTTAGAATATATTTTATAATCGTTCGTAAGGAGTATTTATTAATGGTCTGTCAATATGAAGTTCATGTTAAAAAATTTTTCACCTCTCCAGCACGAAAAGGGTGCTGTTGGTGCCTAAAAACTAGCAGAAAAATCGATTCTTGATGCGAGCGTGGTTCGAAATTCGAACACGCGATTTAACTAATAAAATTTTGATTTTATTAGTGTCCAGCCATAGCCGACTAGAGTTGGCCCAGCTGTTAGCCGTTCAGAAACTGGTCTTGGTGTTTTTGTACTGTTTTAGTAAATATAAAAAAAAAATAGTACTTCCAGTGGTGATGGTCTAACTCCAGAACAAGTTTCAAATGCCGAACTTAGCTTTTTTTCAGAAAAGTTCCGTGAAAAATATCTTCATTCGTACGAATTATTTCATTTATACAAACATAAAGACAGAACCGTTCCGAACAAAACTGTTACCTTTAATCTTACAAACTGCAGTAATTTTACTTTCAATTTTTAATATTTTTCTTAATTTAGTTACAATTTATATGACATTTAGTTGTTACAAAGCTTGTTTAAAACCGAAGAAAATACTTGGAAATAGAAAGTCATTAACTTTGTGTACCTAGTACCTACACAGCCAGTTTTGGGATAGTACTGACCGTGTGTATACAAATATTGCGTTGACCAATTGCCAGTGCAATATTAAAAAAAGCATAAAAATGAAAAATAAATTCCTGAAACAATCGAAATATAATCAATTAAGTATTAGTTATATTGTTTTTCCAAAATTTTGATCAAAAGTCTATCAGCGGATATCTTAATATATATATGTATAAAAATTACGTGTCACATGTTCCTCCGCGATAAACTCTTAAACTACTGAACCGATTTTGATCAAACTTTGTAACTATATGTAATTTGGTCCATCTATAAAGATAGTAAACCCGGGCGAAGCGTGGAGCGGGCCATATATAATTCTGAATTTATTTGAAGAATTATTTCCACATAATGTAATCAAATAATTTTTATATTTTATTTCTTATCGTCATGAAATTTTCCCGTAAGTTATCAAACCTCTAAAATAGATATTAGAATCTTTCTTCTAAGATCTATCTTAGAGGGCTTATCAAACCTATAAATTTAACCACCTCTAATTTACACTCCAACCAAATAAATTTTCCTACCTTCTAATATATCAAAGAAATAATAAATCGATGGTTGAAAAACTATTTCAGTTTAGAAAATCTCTACTCACGAGGATTTCGTTCCTCATAAATCTGAATCAAAACATATGTGTTCTCAAAACGATGTTCGAGCTTCGAGACCCTTATCAAAGTCATCCATGTTGGATCCTCACATACATGGGTACATGTAGCTAATTCGTGTTTTTCACAAATGATTCGTCTTACTAAAGGTTTAAATGTTAAGTATTAAAAAGTAAAAAAAAATGTAACAACCTGTATCTCACAAGAGCAGGTTATTTTTTTACAAATTCATAACATAAACAAAAAAAAAACTAATTTTATTATTTATTTAATAAATAAATAATGTCAAGTAAATAATAAATTTATAATAATAATAAAAACATACATGTATCATTGTAAAGAATTGCTTAAGTTTTACAAAAATTCAATGGTTGTAATACGTACGTGACGTATTACAACCATTGAATTTACAAATCGCTTGAATGAACATTTAAAAAATTGAAATTGTGTGGGAAGCGAAACTGGCTTTGCCTGGTTAGGTAATCCCTCGGGAGGATACAGGGTAAGATATACGACAGCGATAATCTCTATTCCACTCTCATGAAACGCGAAATCGCTGAACATCCACGATACTTTCACGATGTGCCAGCAATTTTAATGTTGACCTCAATATTAGCAACGGCCATTAAACTTATAAAGCCTTCATACAGGTTCAATTCACTTTAATGCAAAAAAAGGAACGCTCTAGTGTGATAAAAGTTAAGAGATTCATGCTCATGTTGTATGTACGTGCAACGGCATAATAATAAATTCCTTGTCATTAAAAGACAGATATATGTTTTTTAGTTACACGTTTTAAGATCTTTTCCAGATATAATATCTTACTTTGCTGGATTGACACCTACGAGTAAGAAAATGATTACTGTAAAAATATTATAACATTCTTGTCATATGTACAGATACTTGTAGCTACCAATTTTGATCTGAACTGAATAGCTATGATATACTTATTAAAAGGAATTATCGACTCTTAAATTCATTTTAAAGTGATACAAGCTCAGTAAATTTATTTTTAAAAATTGTAAATATTTTCTGTATTTTAAATTGTTAATAAGTATGTTTACTTGAAAATTTATTATTCTTGAATGATTAGAAATCGTAACAAGTTAATAAGGTAAATTATCAAAGTAAATAAGACTCTTTTATTAAGGCATTTCAAAACTATTTATAATTATTTATTTTCAGTATAAAAGTCCCTAATTTCATAACAAACGCCAGATAATATTCGACCTTAAAATTACTTTAAGTAGTTATTGATGCCATCATATATTTATTAGTAGCGAGTTTATTGGAGTTCTATTATTATAATCAATCCTTAAGTTAAAAAAAGCAGAGTTAAAAACTCCCATTAAAAGTTAGTAGAGTATTCTCCCATAACAGCAATATCAGGTAATACCTAGTCAAGCTGTGACGACCAATTTGACATTTGAATGTTAATAGCGAATGCTAACGATAGAAACGCTGAAGTTATTGTTATTGTCTTTTATTGTATTATTGTACTACCTACTTGTACTTTATGGTTGCAGCTGTTAGCCATAATAGGTATAGGTAATTTGCAATTGTCATTAAAATCAGCATATTATGCGGGTAACATATTATGTAAAAGGCTTCATTTTGGTTGATAGAATTTAGAATTAAGTCATTTGACTGAAAATATTTATTTTTACATTTTTTAAGAATTATTCTTTAAACAAACACGCACAAAACATTTAAACATAGCAAAACGTGAATTTGTTTGTAAAACGATTTAGTGTTAAAAATAAACTAGTTTAGGAAATGCTGATATGCTTAAATATGCCAACGATTCGAGTTTGGATAAGTATTTTATTGAAAATAGTACAGTGCATTTTTAAATAACTTTACAATGTTATTAAAAAATGGCACGTACAATCTCGATTTACATTTAGTTGTTCGTTCGTTATTGTTTCGTTGTGTCATATTGGTTAATTGTATAGGACTGTTTAGACTTCATAATAATTTTATTTTCAAAGTTCAAAAGCGACCTTATGTAGTTAATATTACAGATCAAATTCCAATATTCCCATACACGTGTTATAGACGTATTCGTTAAAAAGAGACGGTCACGTACTCGTGTGTGCCATGTGTCCATAATCCGTAAAGTCCGCCCGCCCGCCGCGCGTTTGCTCGCGATTTTATCTGCACTTACTATGCTCATGAATAAACTCCCAATATGCCTCGTAATATTACAATTTAGATAAAAATTGAACCGATGAAAATTTATCTTAATAGATTATAAAACAAAGTCTTTTCCGCGTTTGTCTGTCTGTCTGTATATCAGCTAATTCCTCCTAGACCATGTAACGGATTTGGATACAGTTTTCACTAATGGAAAGAGTGACAAATGAGAAAAGTTTTTGTATATAATTTGCAGAAAAAAAATACATTCGTGCGAAGCCGGGGGCGGAACGCTAGTATAATATAATAAAACATGAAATTTTGACCCATAAAAGTATGCTAAAAATCAGGTATTTTTATGCTTAAGAATCAATTGCAATTTTGTTACACTTTATGGTTCAGTTCGGCAGTTTGTCAATAGAATTAACTAGTATAACGAATACAAAAATAAAATACCATTATATACGAGATATAGTGGACATAATATCTGTAAAGGCATATAAACTAATAACTATAGCAAGAAAAGCGATAAAATTGCGAGCACCAACTTCGATGCTTTAAGTGCCACACTGTTTTGCGATACAGTCCATTACTTATGTGCTACTGTACAAATAATTAATAAACAAAATAAAGAATTTATTGATAATGTAGGAAATGCCTACTACAATACAAACAGTTTTTGTATTACACCTTGGTTGGAATTATACAGTGGCCTAGCACTGGTATAGGATTACAAAAATACATATACATTACTAGAGTAATGTACTTGTAACAAACGTCATTGTTTATATTATAGATAATATAAACAGTGACGTTTGTTTTCAACGTTTCAGAAGTTCAACTAGTTATAATAACAGTCACATATCCCCACAATTTTTATTCGATTTATCCGAATTTTTTATGTTTTTAATACATTATTTATTAATGGTCCAGTAACTTAACGTCATGAATACGTTATTGATTTCGATGTTAAATTCATAAATCTGTCTCGCTTTTAGAGCCATTTTTATGCTGTTCCTATAACCTTCTTTCGCTTATTATTTGCAGTTTCAAAAATCTGTTTGAGTTGTTTATTTTTAGCATCAGCGTCTTAAATTAGCATTATAATTATATTATAATGTTAGGTAAGATTACAATTACTATACTTACATAAATTCAAAAATTCTAGTCTATCTACTCAATTTTAAGAATCTAGTTATGAAAATTAATTATTTTGCTTTATTCTGTTCGCAATAATTTTTAATAATTGATTTGTAAGAGACTAAACGTTCAAAGCATCTAATTAGTTTAACTTTAGTGCACTAACAAGTTAAAGAGAGTCAATGTTAAATATTATTGAAGGTTTGCAATCATTTCAACTGATGCTTTATCGACGACATACCTAGTGAAAATGCTTCAAAATTTGTGTGTTTGAATTGAGCTAAAAGCTTTAAAATCTCTTTGGCTTTGGGAATTGGGCTATCTAAATAGACCAAAATACCCGAAACAATATCAGATATTTCGAATATATCAATAAGGTTTGCAATTACAAACAGATTTTTTTTTTTTTTTTTTTTTTTTCAATTTGTACAATGTAAGAGTGCTTTTTTGCTGTATATATTCGGTTGAAATGATCCATTGGAGCTGAATCATGGGAGTTGAATAATCACCAACAACCGTATGACACCAATTTACATCTGTTCCTATGAGAACAAATCCTATCCAGACCAAAGTAAGTCTCTTCAGACTTTCAGGCTTACCAAAGTAAAATTATTTCCAGGTATCGAACTTACTATATTCGTAGTTGATTGAAAGAACTCGAATAAGAAGCTCTATGTTAAATTCGATTTTAACAAAATCAACATCACAGTTTAAGTAGATTTTATCTTCAGTTTGTATGATATCGCTAAAACAAAGGTAATGACAAAATGTAACAAAATATAATAAAATCTAAAATATATTTTTTCTCTGTACAAATCTACTCGTGTTTAGATAATGTTTTATAAATAAGGCCTAAGGTCGCGGACGAAGTTAGTTAGGTATAGCTAAAATTTTGTAATTTTGAATTTTGAAATATATTAACCATTATTTTAGTATAAAGCAATATCAAGAAACATTTCGGCTTGGATAGCAGTGAAGCCCCTCTGGTTATGTGAAGATAATCGTTTTAATCCATATAATTAATCCCAAGTGTGCCCATACATATTTTTGTAATCATAATAATTATGTGATATAATAAACGGCAGCGAAAGTAAGTGGGTACCAGGTTTGATATCAAAGAAACTTCGTCTCTATGTAAAATTCACAAACATAAAAGAACTTTCTTCATCAAAGGAAACTCGAAATAAAATAAATTAACGTCCGTGTCAAAGTTCAGACGAACTTAACGTCTTAAAAATTAATTCAATTACTCACTGTCATCGAATTGACGACTAACTTGCTTAAAGTCATATTTATTTCGCGAACTTATAACAGTTTCCATCTGTTAAGTATAGATAAACAATTTTAAAAAATAAACAACGATTGATCTTTATAATATTCACTTAAAATTAATAAAAAATCAAAAATCATCCCGTTATATATGTATAATTTTTTATTGTTATTTTTAAATAGAACTAACTGTTTTTTGCTTATCTATTCTAAAGACAGTGTCATTGTTTTCGCAGAAAACGTTTAAACAATAATATTAAAACTCACATAGACAGAGTGAAGGCGGTAAAACTACGCCTTCGCCGTGTACATACGCGTATGAGTTATACATGCAAATATGCAATAAAACCACGCCTTATTATTATATTATTATATTTATTAGTGAAAAAGCCGAATTTCGTAGTAGCAACCAGTCTGCAAGAAATAAAAGGCAGTGTCTAATGGAATAACATTTCACGCGTAACTAAACTTGGAAACCAATGTTTTCAATAAAAAAAATTATAAACATGTTTATTGATCCGGCTTCACTTGTCCGCTAAATTCTATCTATGCTTACAGTTATTATACCCAAAAATTTATAATATCAAATACAATAAACAATCGATCAAAAATAAAATTAGCAAAGTATATTTCGTTACACTTTACACCGACGAAGAATAATCAAAATGCAACCAGCCAGCAATTGACACAACAGTTGTATTAAACTTCGCGTCGCGTTCGTTCAAATTTATTTCTTAGCGAAAAATCGGATTAACATTAGGCCGAACTTATTGTAACTCGAAAAGGGAGCCGGCTGCCAGATAAATTTCTGTTTGATGTTTTCTGTAAAAACTTAGTCTAACTGTCTTTAAAAGTTATCTTAAGGACTTTCACAAACTGCATTTTCGTCCATCGAGCCCTCAGGTGTTT
This sequence comes from Synanthedon myopaeformis, assembly GCA_944738685.1. Classification (NCBI taxonomy): domain Eukaryota; kingdom Metazoa; phylum Arthropoda; class Insecta; order Lepidoptera; family Sesiidae; genus Synanthedon; species Synanthedon myopaeformis. The sequence goes on from OX122919.1 coordinate 6,485,433, forward strand.
TGCTAACCTATGCCGTAACCACTTCATTATCAACCATTCTTTCTTTCCCTATTATCTGACTTTCTTGAAAATGTTCAAGAAAGTCAGATAATAAATGTATAAAGGTGTTTTTTTGGCTGGATTATTTTCTGATTTACAATGTCTGATAACTCTAACGTCTTTCGTCGTTCGCGGCAATGAAGTAATAAAAAAAATGGCAAACATTCCGTTTTTTAATATAGCTCGTCGTTGTCTACTAAATACCTTTTAGGATTCCGTTCGTCTGAAGTTATAGCCCATAATCTCCTTTACGTGCGTACCTCATTCACTGCATTCTATTCATACTCTTGTACCTATTTATGAGTATGTATATAAGAATGTATACACAAATTGTGTACGAGTGGCCGAGTACTTAAACCCTTCTTAAGAAATCATTAGACCTTCTAACTTTTATTTAGTCTTTTATTGAAATTAAGAAAATACTTTGACATAATTAAAACATAATTTATTATCAATGTAAAAGAAATCAATAAACAACTGAAATCAAGAATGAAACCTTGGTTCCAGTTCCAGTTGGATTTTTGCTTTTACATGGGACTATATTTTTGAAAAGAGTTAATATTTCTTTATCTTTCGGAGGTTTTAAGGTTTTATTAAATTAACACTCAAATTATGTGTATGTACTCGTACTTATATAAAAGTCATAGACTTTCACTGGTAGATAGCTGAATGATGAGAAGTAATTTAGGCTACATTTTTATTTTACAAAAAAATATTGGTAAGTGCAAGTATCCAAGTACCGCGCGCGCCACGCGCACGGCGCAGCCAAGGTGGCCGGGTTCAATGATTAAGCGCTTGTTTACAAGCATTTTACGTTTTTTTAAAAACAATCAGGCAGTAAAAAAAACTATTATTTTCTACAACGTAGTGTTAATTAAATTACTTATATTATTTTGTTAATTATATTATCGATCTTTCTTGTTTTGTTATCTCTAGGAGTAATTTCGAAGAAGTATCTATTAAATTAAGCATTTATATGTATTGTAAGCAAGAAAACGGAAAAAGTGACCTGAAGATCTTTCCTCGGAATTGAACGGTAGTTCTTTTTGTTTTCTTTTTGTTATTCGAATATCAAAATGACAACTTTGTAATCGTATATTTAAAAATACTTAAGAGTGACTCATTTTTCAATTAGTCGATATGAAATGATCAGAAAAAACACTATGTACTATAAAATTTCTAGATAAAACCTTTTCAAAAATTTAATAAGTAAGAAATATTGCCAACGGTTCTCTCATTTTTAATTATAATTGGGATATCCCATCTTTTCTTCAGTGTATTTCTGAGGGCGATATCGACAAAAATAAAATAAAGTGAATTTCTTAATCACACGGTAATATATCACAAATTATATTAGAAATTAAACCCCATATATTGACTTCACGTTTTCACCCATAAAATATATATAATATATTTATTACTAACTTTGGGAGATATCGCCTTAAGAGATTTAACAGAACACAGAAAGTATGTTTACAGAATATTAAAACATTTGCCCACCGCCGCCGGGCGGAATTACTTAAGTGAATCAAACTGAAACAGCCAATCTAAGGGGGCACCATTATATTGTACCTTTACCGATATAGTTTAGACATGGCCGCTACTCGTATCTTAATTACATTGAAGGTTCCTTTCATACATCACACACCAAAGTGAGTTAGTTACCTATTACACGTGCTAACTTTGCTGATTTCCGGCCAATTGAGACTTCAGTAATATCTTCCACAACAAGTTCATTGTAGGAACTAACATTGATAGAATATCGATCGCGCTTATGTATGCATGATACTAAATCGATGCATTTGAAAGACTATAACTTAATGTTATTTAGAAATGATATAATTTACTAGCAAATTAGTTAAATAGTTAAATAATATTTCTTAACAAATTGTTTAAGTTTTCTACCAAATATACTACATACGTTGGTATTTAATGCAACGCGCATTTTACCTTACATACGATATCACTTTGTATTTTTCACATAGCGTAAATACGGTGACATTTGATTTCATCCTTTCACGCATGTTATTTAAAAAAAATACTTACGGCTAAGTAAAAAGTAGTATGTGTTAAAGAAAACTAAACTAAACTTGAACGAATAGACGTGCTTTTAAAATAACGGAAAATATTGTCCTTATTAAAACCTTGTCTTTTTTGAGTAATCGGCTCCACGATTTATAAAAAAAAATTCTTAATGTTGTAAGCAGTATGCAATCAAGGAGAAAACAGAATACAACGTACATACTTATAATATGTAACGAATTGCACAGTCATCGAAATTATAAATCTTTGCACACAAGTTCACTGCACACAGCACTACGCTTGATGACGAATTCGTTAAAAAATTAGTAAAAATTGCGCAATTAGCATGTTTCGATTGAGTTAATAAAAGTTATAAGTGTTTTTAATATGTCTGTTTTATTTTTTTGGAAATGTATTATTTTATTTAGACAAATACGTTTATTACTTATCAAAAAAAAAGAGATAATTACTGATACAAATCACAATTCGATTGTAATTTATGATTATTTATAAAGACTAAAAATTAAGTAGTTATAATTATCAAGATCAAGACGGAAACAAAACAAGATATTACGTATAATATAGTCACGCGATTCTGCATACTCCTACTGAGGGTATTGACCTTAAGTTGATTGGAATTAGATGTTATATGAATTCCTTCGCTAGGCAATCTTAAACTCTGCAATTTCTGGCTTATTTATTTGCAACACAATTAATCGTTAGTGCTGCTTAACTTTCAACTCTATATGTTCACAATTATCTATTATTATGCGTTCAATGTTCATATACCATAACCATACTAGTTACTTGTAATTGAAGACAATAATAACGTCTTATAAAGCCGAGCATCGGATCATAAAACAAACCTGTTTCATACTAATGATGAGCTAATCAAGACATTGTAAATAAGATGAATTTTTATTTTTATTTAATTTTTCGTAAGAATTTACATAGTCAAGTGCATATATATGTATGCAAAGGATCGTTTCATAAATAAGTTTTTAAAAACGTTTATTATAAATGTGCATATATAATGTCATTCATACATATGTCCCTTCCTGACTTTTTTTAATAACATGTATGCTACGTTCTAATATATCTATTATACTATAGGTAATGATATTATTTACACTATGGAAATCAATATTATTAAAGTCTATATTTTATAGTCATTTTATTAAAAGAAAAACTTCCTTTTATTCAAAACCTTGCTATTCAAACTTATTGCATATTGCTCGTGTGGTACCTACCTAATTAATAAAATTTTATAACATTTGCGAAGACATTTTAAACGATGAGAAAAATATTACATATTTAATTATTCTTTTAGTACATATATGTTATTGTAACGGTTTAGTTGATACATATTTTTACACTTGACTGTACATTTTTTTTATTAATTATTTATTTAAAAATATCACTGAGGAATTTATGTAAAAACTTATTTCATATTTATAAATTATGAATGTCAAAATTTTTCTATACAGTGATGATCTTACCGTCAAGGTCAATAACAGCTTGCGTGTGTAAATAAAAACCGGATTAGAAGACTTTTAGATGCGATTTGGTAGCAAATGACGCTATTTACTCGTCATATCAATGCAACCAACACTCGCTTCCTGGTTCACACGTAATACACATCGCAACAAACACAAACACACAACAAAACACTCTTTAATTACCGGTAACTAGGCGGCGTCGAATTATTACATAAAAACGCACGCGAAAAAAAATTAATGAAACACCGTCTGCCAAGGTTACGTTTTAACAACACATTCCATTTATATCAAATATATGTAACAATAACTGTTGTTTAACGATTAAATTCACAACAATTTACTATGTACTTAACAACTGTTGACTGTTATCAAAAAGTTTATTGAACAATGTCGTGGCACTGGGTGTGCTATTTGGTTTTACTAATTGCTAATCGGACGTTATCGGGTAATGTATGGAGGTAGACGACATTTCGTAGGCATATATCTGCTACGGTGTGCGGAGGGCGCGCCGCGGGAGGCAGCGCGCTCAATGGCGGTTAGGAGAGGACTGCGAGTATGCGTGCGAAATGCGAGAACCACTCTCTAGCCGGCAACGGACGAACGGTCGGTCCGCTAAGCGGAAGAGTAGCGGGTAGCGGACAGATGTCTAGTGAAGCGGAGCAGACCGCAGACGTTTGCCGGACGGATGGCAAGAGGGAGCGCACCGACCTGGATCACCCAGCGCACCGTAAACATTCTCCCCTTTGCTTTATCATCGACCTATCACAACGTAACCTTTCGTGCTGTGCCACATTTAAGTTATACGTGAACTTGGCGGAATCGAATAACGGCACATCATGATTCAATAGAAACAAGCATTGTTCTATTGTACACGATGAGAGTATTTTTGTTTGACACTACTTATTACTATTAAAAGATATAATAACGAATTCTTTATAATTTGAGGCTTACTATTATTTCACTTTCAGTTTAGTTTTTTCGCTCCTGAACTTACTTAATATATGTAAGTTGCAGTTATGATTTAGATAACTTATATTTTAAAAGTAGTTTAAATTGGCCGTTTTAAAATCTAAATGTGTTTTTCGTTTATATTACATACATTTTATATTATTTTACATTTTATATTACATACGCTTTACATTTTTCCATTTCAATGATTAATAAAATTAATTAATTTAAAAAAAATGTTATACACAATTTACTAAGTGATAAGGGTTATGTGTATAAATGAAGCATTGTTTACCTGGTAAACAGATATGTCGGGGCAATTAGTTATCACACCTAAAATAACGTTTACCTTAACCCTCCCTTATGACGCCTTCGAGACTTGAAAATTAATGTACTTACTTGACTTGTGATTGGATTCACTTCATTTAGCTGCAAATACCGAAGTTACTAAGATAGGGCCAGCTACATATTAGAAAAATAACTTAGAGATAACCATATAAATGTGACTGTTTAATAATATCTATAACAGTTAAATAAAGTGAAATATATTTTTATTAATAATTATTTTTGTAAAAGTAAAACAAATATCTACTGTATTCTTATTTATTTAAATTGCAAATTTCATATTGCTTATACTCGAACACTAAAATATCTATGGACATTTGAAATCGACTTGTTTAATAAAATGTTATCACTATCAACGAACTTTAAATCAAATTTCATATCACAATTGTTGGTTTAGAGATTTACCGTAATAGTCTCAGTATTATTATAGCTTTATTTATATTTTCCACTTTGGGCGGGTGAAGGGACATGAGTTGTAACCGCGCATAAACATTCATTCCAAACGAAATCGTCACATAAAAGCTGCTCTTATTCCACAATTTGAACACATATGTACGTAACATTCTGATATTATGCATACAATAACAAACAAAAGTGCTATCCCGAATAAGAGTATAAGTGGCTACCGTCACCACAAGACTGCAGACGGCACTGTACTGCAGACTAGGATAAGGTAAGTTAAGGGTGATAGGGTAAGTTAGAAAGGGTGTAAGCTGTGACATTCAAAGCTGTATGTGACCCATTAAAAGTGGTCCTGCAAAGATAAATTTATAACTATGTATTGACTTTATTAATGTAATTAAAACAGTTTGGTGAAATAATAAACATATATAATCACAATATTAAATATTATATTATTTTTCACAAAAATTTGAATTAGGAGCAATTTGTGGTTTTCTTATATTTGCTTTTACTATTTAACTATCTATAGCTATATTTAGAATCCGTGGTACACCTTTTAAAAAATAATAATCTATAGATTTATAAGTTTTATAAGTTCATAAAGCTAGTTTTATACAGATAAAATAATCTATACTAATATTATAAAGAGAGAAGATTTGTATTTTTGTATGTTTGTAATGTATAGATAAACTCAAAAACTACTGGACCGATTTTGAAAATTCTTTCACCTATAGAAAGCTACATTATCAGCAAGTAACATAGGCTTTATTTTATAAAGTTACGCGGGCGAAGTTGCGTGCAACATTTGGCGTTTTATAAAACTTGGAACTATACGAAAATATATACTAAAAACCTAAATAATTATTTTATTGTTTATATTAGTCCCCTCACTTTCACGAGTCATTCTATTTAAGACAACTAAACAGTACAAATGTGCTTCTTTTCTTTATAATCACTGCTCTTTTAACCAAAAAAGATTTATTTAAAAATAATAAGTAATAGAAATACATTAGAAGTTAACACGACTTCATACTGTTTTCTACCTGAGCGTACATAGGCGAACAAACAAATGGTGAACTTTGTTATGTCCCGCAGATATTACCGTACATTTACGAGGCTCGTCTCGGAGCTGCGATACACGCGCCCGCGCCACTGCTGTGTCGATGAACTTACCTGAAACAAGATACATTATAATTAAATTAACGTAAATTCTAGACTGCAATTGGAAAATGATATCAAACTGTTGCTTTAATAAACAACAAACAGTATACGACGGTACACTTGAAGTAAGTAAGTAATTAAGAACAATTTTTTAAATTAAAATTTAAAAAAAACTAAATAAAATATTTTTTTATGATAAGGGATCGCAAATCAGCTGATGTTATTGGCTTCGATCGCATACCCACATTAACAAGCAACTATCCAGGAGATTTTTTTATTCTATGGATTAATATATAGATAGATTTGGATAGACAACTTCAGAAGTGTATCACTAGGCGATTTTTATCACTTAGAGCAATCTTTTTTATTAGTTATTAAAACATCATGTACAATTTAATATTCAAAAAAGATCATATGCAAACACAATCCGTAGGTTGTTTATTAAATTTTAATTGAATACACAAATAATGAACAATTTTTTATTGAAAACTTACGTTCGTACGAATTTCATGGAAATGGAAAAATAATTGAAACATTTTCATAATATGTACAACTTAATTATTCGTTGAATAACAACATTTTATATAAACTGTAAAAAGAAAATCTAAATACCTTATTAAAGTTAACAAGAAACGCAAAATAGCGGTGGTTGAACATTGTTATAAAAATTCAGTAGATATTTATAAGCTCCACCCCGTTGTTGCGGGTTTTATACACCCACAATAAAGCAATAATATGTGGGTGTAAATAACCCCGAAACATCTTAAAACGCCACTAGCTCTGACGATCACGTATCTCATTATTTTAATAGATAAAATCAAGATATGTCTTGTAATCGTTAAGCTACGAGTAATCAAGATTACTCGTAGCTTAACTTAGCTTATGATGAACTTAGTACACTTCAAGAATATTATAATATGTATCTAAATTGTACTGATTAATTAGAACAACACGCTCGTGTGTAGTTGTCTTCTCGAGTCACTTAAACAAAGATTTTTCTATACAATATATTAAAATCTATATAATTAAATAAAAATTAATGACTAAATGTGTTGCTATGTACAAAACTCGAAAACGGCTGTACCATTTCGGCTAATTTTTATATTATTATAATTTTTTCAAATATTCCTTGAATATTTTTGGTTCTTACGAAGAGAAAATTTCGGAAAATTGGATATTCATGATAAACCAGGGACGATTCACTAGTGTTTGGTAAAAAATGTCAAATTATCATACTAAATAAATAGCTATATTTAATATGTATACCTATAAAAATTTAACTTTTAAACATTTTAAAATACCTATAGTTAAATATTTTTACTTACATTGACGCAACATCTCGATGTGTCATCTCATTTAACCAAAGAATAAGATGTTACTGTTTTATAAACTTTACTGGTACAACAATGTTTAAGGAAGAATATTTTAATGGTGACTCCGACTGCTTTAAACATGTGATAAGGTGACGTGGCTTACAGTGCTTTTGACTTGTTGACGTTTGACACGTACGAGTTTTAAGTAGGTAACGAAATTAAGTTGTCAACACATCTCGAGTATAGAGTTATTTTATCAACCGACGAAAAACAAAAACGGAGGTTCTCAAGTCGACGCGAATATTTATTTATTTTTATCTATGACCACGCATAACTTTTTACAGAGTAATCCGATTTTGATAATTCTTTTTTTATTGGAAAAGGTATACTCTTTCCCTTTAAATGGGACCACCCATTTAAATTTGGGAAAAAAAATTCAACCTTAAGGGTAGAAAACCAGGGTATGATTGATTATTCACTCAGATTGTAATGTAACACACCACGCATAATGATAATTCTTTTTTTATTGGATAAGGTAGGTATACCTCGAAGTTGGTCCCATATAAATTTGGAAAAAAAATTCCTAGCCTAAGGATGTGAAAATATGGGTGATTTATTGTTCACTCACAGATTTTAATGCAATTATATTGTAAGAACGCTGCTGAGATATATATGAACTACGCCTTGTTCCCGGTAATATGAAGGTATGAGAACGAGCTCTGGTTACTCTTATTTACACACCAAAAAAGGGTAGCCAGAGACTCAAGAAATTTATGTGTAGGTTGGCTACTGCGGCCAATCAGTCTATCCAAATTATGATTGGAGAACTATAGGTACGAGTATGTAAGTAATTACTAAGAATAAAAATATACCTATAAATTATAGCTTAATAAAAAAATTATATGTAAAATAGTATCAACGTGGACGTGAAGTAAAGTCACTGTATGAATACATTATTTAATTAAGTCAAAATTAGTGTGGCGAAGCAAATGCCCTCAGAGATTTGAAAAGAGAAACCCAAAGATATAAAAGTTGTGTTTAACGATCCGTATTATATACAATACATCTCTGAAATTCCTCCCAAGTCTTGCATGCTAAGTTCCAATAATAACACTGCTTTATGAGGAGCATGTAAAAACAAAATGTTGAAAAGTTGTTGAGTTTAGTCATTGGTGAGCTATACGAAAACGCTGGGAGCGCCGTCTCATATCGACCGGCTGCTATTACGTAATGTTCGGGACCAGAGGAACTAGCTGCTTGCTAACGCCCGACCTAAACTTTACGGACCCTAAATAACTGGGATTAGTTGAAACATTTTGTTTTATAGCAGCAATGACGGGTACCAACAATTTCTTTCTAAAGAGTTTCTGTAACTTTGACCAATTTTTCTTAACGCTAGTCAGTCATGAAGTTGATAGCTTTGTGATAAAATGTTAATGTTCAATAAACGTTTTATTAATATGTTATTTTATGGTAAAAAGATTGTAAGTAGTTTGCTATAAAAGTAATAAATATTTTTGGTTACTATAAATATTAACACTCATTTTCGCATCTACATTTAATATAATGTATATGTGAATGTAATGTATAATATTAAAGATGATAGCTAATTTTACCTTATAATATTTGGATTCTTTAACTAATGTAATTGCAAAGAACCTCAAGACGAAGTTGGTTCAACTCTTGTCTTTTTTTAAAGCTCTTGTTTGGTTTGTTCATTTTCAGAGATTTTTGTTTTTATTCAAATAAGTATCTGAATGAAAAATGAGATGGAAATTATGAAAGAAAACTACTTACTTTGTATGAAGACGAAAAATGAAGACTCTTTGAAAGACAAAACAAATGTAAGCTTCAAGTGAATATTTAATTTGTATTCCATTATTCTTATTAAAACAGATTTTTTTATTTGAATTACTCTATCTAAGTATAATACATTATACTAATTGATACACATTGTGTTATTAATTTAACAATTAATTTAATGGTCTTTAATTTAATGGTTGCTTATAGAATACGTTAAGCTTGGATCTAAGTTACATATTCATATCAATTTACGTACAATTGAGTTTTGTTCAAATTAGCACACAAGTTTGGTATTTATTATATATAAATCAAGTATCAAGTATAAAATTCAGTTCCATGTCACTTAATTGGTAAAGTGTCATGTGATTACTTGTAGTAAAAAAATCAAAGAATAATATTATATTACATAATATATTAATGAACTTGTCCGTACAATCAAAGAGTTCACCAGTTTTAGCTCTCAATGACTTTTAACTCTTTCAACGGCTCAAGAAACACATCCGAGGCAAAAAAAAAATTCTAAAGCAATCCTTTGTTTAGGAAACAGATACACTATAAGTGGATTATAACTTGCGGTTGTGTATAAAAACATATATTTTTTTAACTATAACATTACCGCGTTTTATTTTCAACATTATTTGTGTTTTTGTACAAATCTATTTCTATTTGACTCTCTTTACAATTCACCTGATGATTGAAAGCGTATCAATAATAAGAAATACATACACGCTATATCTTACTCCTTGTCATTTTCATTCTTGCAAAATAAAATAACTAGCTACGGCATTTTCTTATAAATATTTTTTTTTCTATAGGTAAGTAAAGGTCGGCAGGCAGACTGACGCTCAATTTGATACCTATTAACATAATTGCAAGAACGTTGCCGATCTTAGTAAGGGATTTGAAGGTTGTAGGAAATTTGGATCTGTTATTCTCAGCAAAACATTTAAAAGGACGAAGAGATGCGCGTCTTCTCTGATGTGAAGGATTTTCTTCTTAAAACAATTGCGAATTATTAGTAATCCTGTGATGAGTTAAAAGGAGAAAGAGGTCCTCATTAGGACTGAGCATTGAAGCGCATATCTCCGACTTCGTGATGTCCAATTTAACTATCACACATTGATATGTACAACGTTCCCTCGTATTGTTCATGTAACTTATTACCGATTTCAAAGAAATATGTTCGTATATTACTTTTTCAATTTGAAAATAATATTTGATTATAGAAGACATGTAACAAAGATGTTACTTTATCAACATCATCAAGTACTGGCAACCCGCTGCAGGCCGCTCGGATGAATATTTTCTTCTGCAAGTTATATAGTCAAACCTCGTTCCTCGTTTATTTCTCTTAACATTAGTAAAAACCGCTTCAAAATCCGTTGGGTGGTTTAGAGTAAGTTAGCGGAGAAACAGAACAGAACAAAGAATAAAGGCGTACAGTGAATTTTTAACATGTATAGAAGATGATATAGAATATATGATATATATATGAATATATGAATATATATATATATGAATATATGATATATATGTATGTGATATAGAAGATAATGTTGAGTCACATAAATATTATGCTGAAATACAAATCACAAACATAAAAGTATTCTAGTATGATTGGATTAAAGTCAAACATACAACCCAAACGAAATTTCAATGGGTCTTGTTTTGAAACTCGGTGAATAATAATAAAAAAATATTTCCCGACAACCCTAGAGAGCTGATCAAAATTCTAATCGCAACCTTCAGTCGCCCCGATCCCTATTTTATGAATTGATTATAGAGGAATCACATCCATAAATAATATTTCAAGGGATTTTAAATACGAGACAATGAAGTTGTAATTAAAATTGTAATAATTTAGAATGCAGTTAAAAGGGGAATTTATACTAATGTTATAAAAAGAAAAGATTTGTATTGTTGTATTTTTGTTTGTATTGAATTAACTAGAAAACTACTGGACCGATTTCAAAAATGCTTACACCTATGGAGAGCTACATTATCAACGAGTAAGTTATATTTTATAAAGTTATGCAGGCGAAGACGAACATAAATAATTTTATAAAACATGATAATATAGCTTTCTACAGGTGAAAAATTTTTTAAAATCGGCCCAGTAGTTTTTGAGTTTATTCATTACAAACGTACAAATCTTCTCTCTTTATAATATTAGTATAGATAAGTACAGATTTGTTTATCAAATTGAGATAAATTATGTAAATATGTGAGATATATTTAGTTACTGTTGAAAAAAGCTTAGAGGCTTTACGTTTAGACCAAAATGCTCATGGCCTTTGACCTGTATTCTTATAATCCAATTTATTCGTGTCTTATACGGTTATTATTATGTAGAAAACATTTATGTATGTATTCGTGATAAACAAAATGCTCTTTATGCTAAGTTTATGCAAATGCGATCGAAACAAAAACAGCTTTAAAGTGGACATGCGTTTAAATCGGTGAAGCGCGCGCCGACCACTCGCGCCTCTTTTAAATCGCTTGCCATTTCCATTGTAATAAACACTGAATATTTTAAATATTCATATTTGCATATTCATTAAAGACGTCTTTTCTTTTGTAAACTAACATTGGGAAATCCCTCTTTTTGTGACGTGTCGTTTGTATTTTTCACTTAAAAATAATATTAGAATATTTTTCATTTTGTAGCACTTTACAAATGCGTTGTTTTTTTTTTTTGTTATGTTTCTTTATAAAGTTGACAAAAATTGTCGAAAGCGTGTAAAATTTGCAAGGGTTGTGTATGGTAGGTACCTACACAAGTAAAAACAAAGCGCAGTTAATATAGATCCATTTCAAACGCAACAGACGTTCCTTTAGATTTTGGCTCGCTGAAACAACGCAATAAAATAAAAACGCAATAGTTCAACAACAGAATTGAGGAAATGACGTCACCAAACAAAATCATCACATGACTGCTGTACACAAAACTACTAGTATTACTGTACTATTGTATTTATTGACGTAAAATTTTATGTTTAAAGTATTTTAGATGTCACAGCTTTTTATAATATTAATACAAAGATAAATTACAATTTTCATTAAAATTAAAATTATAATTAAAATTATTAATTTTGAAAAATAAATAATATTTGTAAGACACTTCATTTAATTAAAAAAATATTTCGTATTCACATTTTAAGTAAATATAGATTTCTTCATTTCTTTCTTTCTTTGTAGTTTCACTAAGTATTTAGTTACATTAAGTAAAAAGTAATGTTGGAAAAAAAGTAATGTTCTTCATTGTAATTGTAAAATGAGTTACTTAAAGCAAACGGTGAATAAGTTTTCGTTTCAATTTGAAACTAGATCTAGACGACGTGAGTTGCTTCTTTAAAAACAAAAAAGTGCAAGTAACGAGGGTAATTTTGTTGGTTCTTTTGGAGTGAGACACAAGAGTGTCGGGGACACAGTTTTGTGAACCGGTTCACGATTTAATTGCTTGGCGCTCTTCCACACCAAACAATGAAATATAAATGTCAAAACTAGATCGGTCAGCTTCTGTCTCCCATTGTTTTTGTTAGAAATGCTTAGTTTTGTTAATATCAGATTTGCTTCGTAATTATCAGACGTAATTCAATATTTTCAATGCACTGTCTTATGTCCTGTGTAATAAGATGCTGCTGCACCTTACTAATATTATAAATGCGAAAGTTTGTGAGGACGTGTGTATGTTTATAACTCTTTCACGCAAAACGGCTCAACAGTTTTGGATGAAATTTGGCACACAGTTAGTTTATTACCAGGATTAATAAGAACATTTTATCCTATAAAATTTTAGGTTCCTGGTCACCGTGACTGTCAGATATTTTCTCAACATTGAGTTTTTTTATTTGTTTGTTTTTTATTTATTTATTTATTTAGATATTTAGAGAATAAGGGTACTTACCCACTAGCACCTTAGTTAAACTGTTACTGTCAATTTTCTTCACATGTAAAACCGCTCCCACACATAAAATATTGTCTATTTACACCTCTAAAGAAAAAAAATATATTAACTTCTAAGAAAGTGTTTATTGAGTAGTTTTTGAGACTTTTAATATTGAAACAAACAAATTAACTAAGCTTGTTGCAGGAATGTTATAGTGTGACCGTTATAAAACTTCATTTGGGTCTATTAAAGGCAGTTACACTTAATTTACCCCTTGCGTTAAGTAAATAAAAAAAATTCAAAAATAATTGTCCTGTCTTATCGGTATCAATTTGCAAGCATTTATGAGTAATGAATTTTCGGGACGACAAATACACGCCTTTTGAAATATTTTTGTTAACAAAACAAAAATACTAGTATTGTTTACAATATATGGTAAAACTTTAAAAAATCCTATGGAGTATTTTAAAAAAATAAGAAAGCTGATTAACTTGATTAGCTTAGAACTTGATCAAGTTAGTGAATGCTAACATTCCGTTATAATAATATTGCTATTACAATTTCTTAGTGACTAATATACCTAACCTTTTTATTTTATGGTAGGTACCTATAGTTTTGGTGCACAGCGTTCTTTGACATATTGTTTTTAAATTTAAATTGTTGTAATTGCATTCACCTATCATTCGCCTTTTGTTCATTGTAAAAAATATTCATTATAATATTATAAATTTTCCTCTCTTGCCCTATTTTCTTTCTTAACACGATTCATAAGACAATTGCCAGGTTAAAACATAATAATTAAACTCGCTCGCAAAAGATTTAATCTATGTGTTGAAATCCAAAATCAAGACAGAAGAGAACCTGTAGACAGAAAACATAAAACGAATGAAGTATATCATAGAATAGTACCTACCTACTGTCTTTCCTGGTGCAGATCCAAAAGTAAGTAAAGATAGTCACGATAGTCCCAAATCTTGGAGAGTAAAAAAATCTTAAAATAAACAAGTAATTATTTACTTATTAACAAGTAGCAAGTAAATTAATGGAGGTAACTTAAATTTAAAGGACAAGAAAATAATAAAAAAGAGTTGAGGAATTATAACATAAGCATATCAATAAAAAAAACTTGAAAAACGAAATTAAATACTCTGTTTATTGTTTAAAGCCGTTGGGCTCGTTGCCCTCGAAGATTAAATGACAAATTCGCCACTCCCATACCCGAGTCACTTTTTTTTAATTAAAAACGTTCTCTTCTGGTCTGTGAAACGGAATTTCAGAAAATTTCCTTTTGGTATTTCAATTATGTATATGTTTGATGTTTAAAAAAAAGGAACCAAGGATGGAGGTTATTTCCTGTTTTAACTAAACAGTTAAGCCGCAGGCGGTTTCGCCTAATATTTTATTAGGCCCATCATGCGCCATAACCCAAAAACGATTTAGTATTATAATAAAATAATATTATTATTTAGTATTACTAACAGTATAGGTTTATATAGGTTTATATATCTTTATTCTCATTAAAGCTTAAAGCTATTTACATGAGAAAAAATAAGAAAAGACTTAATTAAGAAACGAAACATCAAACAGTATTACTCGTACTACCAACCATAACAAACTCTAACTTAAATGCTACCCTCGATTCCAAACGGCATATCTAGTTTTAACTTTTTAAGTCTACGTAACACTACAACATAAGAATAGGGGTGCATCTTATGTAAGAATTCTCGAACGTTCAGACTAACACCTGTTTTACAACTTTTTCAAGATTTCCCGCAAACTGTGAATCGTATAAACTATGTACCTACAAAGTAAACTGAACGCTGAACGAGATACATTTTTTATTTTTCTTATTTCTTTATTTGTGTATTTATCTGTTCAATCTTATTTTTTTTTTTTTTTTTAATTTATTAAGATACACCAACAGTACACGTGTTAAAATTATTTATGATATAATGATTCACAGAGTATTTCAGCTGACACGAGCACCAATTACAGGCGTTCTTAACCAATCTTAACAAGTTTTAATTAAAAAATATAAACTAACCCCCGACATTCTATTGAGACCATTCTAATGAGCCTAAACACGCTATACCTATCTGCTGTAAGCTGCTAAGGAATTGGGTATCCCGCAGACTACATGATGCAGCATAAGGTCAAGGATGGTAACCTTGACCTTGACCTATAATAATAGAATTTATGATAATTAAAGAATGTTACGTATTCATTATTTCTTATAGAAAAAGTATAGTGAAGTGTTTGTCTTAGAGCCTATTCCGCTATACTCATTTGCCCCTTACCCTTTCTTCTACAAGGGTAACCAGTGTACCTGCATCCATCTGATAAGACTTGCCAGCTTATCTGCCAATTTTTATCATAAAAAATAATATAATTTTAATAAAACATTTTAAATAAAATCTTAAATAATTACACTATTAAAAGGTATTCATGTGACTGTAACATGATTGGCGGATGTTGTTTTCGGTTTACAATACATTCCTTAGAAAAAATGCATTTACTGTTAAATGAAATATGATCTTACGACATTGCGGATGACGCTTATTGTACGTGACATATTGACGAAAGTAAAATGTATGTTTAAATTGAATCTGCATACCAAATGCTAATTTGAAGCTAGTAATATTTATATGATTAAATATTATGATTAAACATAATTTAGGCACGAAAAATTTGCTCAGAGATACTTACCTTGAAGATACTTACTTAGCCATAGTTTATCATAACTTTATGGCTTATTTAGGGAGATACAGCAAAATGTACACAAATATAATTATATTTCCAACTGAAGTTTCTTAGTCTTGGCATAATTAATTTATATCTAGGTACAATAACGTTATCACCATACAGACGACGCGACGTGCGAAGATACGCTGCGTTGAAACCCAGTCTACCGTTTTTTCAGAGCGACGTATGAAAAGATTTTTTTTTTTAAATAAAGTACGAGGCATCCCGTTTAGCGGTTGCTATACGGGAACAGCGCGCTTATCGACCGGCCGCGTTACGTAATCGTTTCACAATCGACGGGCGGTGAGCTTCGCGATTTGCTGGTCCACATTTGCATCGCAATCTACTAAATTCTCCATTTCAGATCCATGAATTTCTAACACTCTATTTACAAGCTAGTGCCACTTAAATTTACCAATTGTGTATTTTTTAAATAAACTGCTTTGCAAAATAAACAAGATATAATTAAAATTATAAACTAACCCCCGACTTTCTATTGAGCCCAAACATCTGCTGTAATTTGCTAAGGAGTTGCGTATTCCCCATACTACGGATGCAGCATCAGATCATGAAAATACCATCGCTGCCGACCATAGAAGGATCAAGGATAAGGGATAAGGAAGGGATGGGGTTATGGGCTCTGGCATCCCTTACTCACACACCGAAACACAACAACACACGTGCTGTTATTTCACGGTGGTCTTCTGTAAGGGGATGGTTACTGCCACCAGATGGCATTTCGCAGCCCAGATGACTGCGAAACGCAGTGTGCCCTTCCACTACTTTCCAGATCCAGACCAGAGCCAACTTTGAAAAGTTTATTTCCAAAGTTGACCCGGGAACCCTGCGCTAAGGCAATCACCCTAACCACTCATCTAACGGAGTGTATCAGAAGAGGTGGCTTTCTTTACTTGGTCAGTCCATCTTGTTGGCGATCAGCCCCATAATATTTTACATTCGATGTTGCACACAAAGACCAGCTTTTTCAGATTATCGCCCTCTCCTCTTATTATGTACACTGTAGATAGGAAAATTAGGACACCGGTAAAATTCGGATGACCGACAAATTCAACTATGCGTGCTAACGACGGACGTCATTTAAGAGTGTGATCGTTACATGTAACAGTTAACATTGAAATATTTAGATATTACCTACATATACAATTTTGATATTCAAATGGATTTCTGTGAAAATCTATACAGGTCGTTGAGGTACCATTTCTGTTTTTATTGAGGTTACGCAACGTGATACGGAAAGGGATATATCAAACCGGATGCACCAGGCTACGATTTGTTTGCCACGCCACGATTTATTTCCTGTCATGTTTACTATTGCATCTGAGAGAGTACAGTATATAGATAGATGTTTATGAATAATGCAGGTAGGCTTTAATTTTGGTACTTAATTTAACAATTAGTAGTTAATTTATTTAGTACATGTCGTGCGCTTTGTGTGGCGTGCGCTTGGGGAGCGCGCGGTGCGGACACTTATTATGTTTTTATTTTTCTAAAATAAAAGAAACGTAATTTATCCCTATAAATCTGCCAGTGAAAGTTCCGTCAAATTCGGTCCAGACGTATCGGAAATTAGCCGGGACAAATGGACATAGAGACAAAAAATTAAAAAAATGGTTTTTTGTTTTACGTACCGTAGTAAAAAGCATTACAAACTTACAATTCAATTTTATTTATTAGTAAGTATAGATTATTTTTTTGCTCTAAGTAATTAAGTGACCGAGCGACTGTACTATCCTTTAACCATGATTCTGTGAACTTTTATCAAACGGATTTGCCATATGCAGTTATCGTAGTATTTCCCCTTTATCCTAATGTCCTTATATACAAAACATTTAACTAAAGTTTACAATAAAATGTCTACACCGAATACAGACACCATTAAGTTCAGCTATACCCTTTCCGTAACATAGTTTTCTTACTTTAACGAGCTCTCTTAACTACTTGGGTACATTTCCAAAATAAGCCCATAAGGAATTTATTTACACGAACGGTGACGACGGTGTGTATGTAATGGCGGCCACAAAAGTGAAACGGGTACATAAACACAAAATCAATGTTCCAGACACGAGCAATAAACATGGTTTATGACGTGAGATGACGGAATTGTTATTTGGTCTGTAGCAACAGGAATATACACGTATTCCTGTTGCTACACACCGCCCTTGCCGAATATTACAGACAAACGTTTTCAACTGCAAAAGCAATTCTAATCATGCTATAAATCAAATCAAATAGTTTATTTATCAAAAATAGGGTAAAAAGATAAGTTTTTTGAAAGTTAAAATTTACATAATTTAACAATGATTTAATCCCATGCATTTTTATTTTATAATTCCATAAGTGAATACCGAATCAAAATCGATCCAGCCATTCTAGAGTTTTTTTGGGAGATTAATGCACGACGATTGATTTTTATATACAAAGAAGATATTTTACCAGGGTTTCGGCAAAAAAATAGCAAATAAGATGATGATGATCCTGAGAAGAAAACCCCGGAAGAAACTCAGAATACCAGTCTTTGTCTCATCTTTAAAATAAGTGCCAGTGAGAGTCTAGACTTGAACTAAGAAACGAAATCCTAGCTTTTTTTTTACCAAAATATGTGAAAAAAAATTTGCTGATAAATTGCTCGGCCTTAACCAGTCGCGATCTAAAATGTATGTGGGTCAAAGGCAAACTTAGCATATAAATCTATCGAGGTTTAATCTATTTATGTTTTTAGTTTATCGAGAATTTAAATTAGGTTTAACAAAAGTGTTATAGAAGAAAATTGTGTCATCGCTTATTAATTTTATTACACTTTAATATGATTCTCATGATTCTTAATGATTAGCACACTTGAGTTATAAACGTTTTAAAACATTATTGATTTTGACTTACACTAAAATATTCATTGTGTTATATTTTGAAATACTATATTTCTTATATTTTAATGTCATTTCGTAATTTATTTTATCTCAAATATGTTACTTTATAAATATATGGTTCATTATAAAATAAAAATAACATTTGACAACCTTTATAACAACCTTATATACTTATATACCTAAATAAAAATGTATTGCTAAATGTATCGCTAAGCGCTAAACTCGGAACGGCTGGACCAATTTGGCTATTATTATTATATTTTTTTTTTTTCAAATATTCCTTGAAGTCGGAGGCTCTTTAGAGAAAAATTGGAAAAAATTCCCAGAAAACGTAACAACACCATTTTTCTTTTTCCCGTGCAAAGTTTCTTGCTGACAATAAAACTCAAACATTTCAAACAAATATTGACGTCATTATTGTTTAAATTACTCATCAGCTGACAGTTCCTCCTCTTCACAGAACGACGCCTGCCGGGTCAGTTAGTTTAAAATAAAAATGTTTATTACATTTCAAAACGTTTAATAAATGCTCTGTAGCAACTCCATAACGATTCTTATTTCAATCATGATATAATTATCATCGTTTAATCAATATTACGTCACCCTTCCAATTTTGAAAAATTTTGCAAATAACGCACAGGAAAGGATAAATTAAATAAAAAATTAAAAACTTTAAAATATTCACAAAGCCATTCTATCTAAATCTACAGTGTGAGTCTAAATCTAAAAAATAGAAGACTGTTGCTATTATGACCTTAAAGTATTTTATAATACAACAAATTAAGTCATTCATTTATTACTATAACACATATTAGTTATTATAAAAATAAGAAAACATAATAAATTAAAACAATTAAATACAAATATTTGCATGCCCTTGTTGGGTACAATTTACTTTGCACTGTAACTGCTGTATAAATGAATTAAGAACCTGTGGACACGCGTTTGAGCAAATAAAGATTTTAAATTTATTTAAAATAAGAAATTTATTTCAGAATAATATTTTTGGTTTTAACATATTTCTATCCCCCACACTAGTCTCTGCCTGTCATATGGGGGAAGTAAACAATTCAAAAATAAATACATTTTAAATACTATGTACATTAATTACAAACAAAAATTACAACAATAATTAATTATATGTAAAAAATAAACAAACAAACAAAAAGGAGCATTATTTGGAAAGAAATAAAATTGATAGAGTAAGTTTGAATTTGTGAGATGTGATTGTATGATTGTATGTAATGTATGTGTGTGAATGAATAAATCTAAAGATTAGAAAATATTGTAAAATCAACCTCATTTAATAATTTTTATAAATTTTTCTACTTCATCCTTATCAATGTCATTGAGACTTTTTCCTTTACTTCTCGAACCGAGCAATTTTTAAAATTACAAACGTTAACTATAGTTTATTATACAGAAAGGGAAGATGTTTATACGGAAATTTCGAACACAGTCGGTTATCATGTCATAACAATAGGTTAGAAATCTTGTCGGAACAGTACCAATATTTATGTTATTTGACGTGCGTATTAGAATATTTATTATAGTGCATAGTGTTACCATTATGCATTAGTTACCTACGCAAAGAATATGCAAACATATCATCAGAGAATAAACAAAATTAAATAGTTTTAATTGGTAGTGGCATGGCACACTGCGTGTCACAGTCACTTGAGCAGCTCTCCTGGCGGCAGTAACCATAACAGCATAATATGTGCTGTTATGTTTCGGTGAGTGAATAAGGGATGCCAAATTCCATTACCCCACCCCTTCCTTATCCCTTATCCCAATCCCGCTGTAGTCGGCAGCGTATTTGCAGCACCTGTGGCGTTTGCTGGTGTAATAGGCGACGGTAGCCAAGTCAAGTGGACCGTCAGCCTGTCTGTCAACCTTAACATAAAAAAACACTACTACCTCATTCATGGTTTTGTGTGTGAAGTTCTTAGTTCTGCTAATCCGCAAAGAACTAATGTGGTAAGTATCCATGAGTCCATCTGTGGATTTAAGAGGAGATAAAGGTATCCGAGGATCCATATGTGGAGCCGAGTAGTGGATATAAGTGGCCGGAAAGGACCTAACATATATGTTAGACTGAAGCCCAACAGTGGGACTTAATATAGCTACTAAAACTAGTTTTTAAAGTAGTACACTGTTTTGCTCGAAATAGCATCGGACTCCGTAAGTACAACGTTATTTGTTTTTAAAAAATACAAACTTACCCCAAAATTGAACAAAAGGCAAAACTATGTCCGTTAATACAATTATATGAAAGTTTACATCAATGTATACTGTTTCCCTTCCTCTTTAGTATTCCTTGTGTCTGTAAATTGCGCCCAAAGCTAGCCGAAACTAAAGAAAAATGTGGATCGTATGTTTTCATTTGTAACACTGACAGGCAGCTAAACTCAATTGACACGTGACATACATTTGTAGGGATGTTTTATTTTGTTTAACTTAAGCTTGTATCGTTCACGAATAATACCATAATATTAAAATAAAGCTGATTTTTAAAACTTTAAATATATTTTTTCTTTTTTTTTTCTAAATGTCTTACAAAAACACTTATGATTTGATTGTTGAGAGTGCGCGTCCTCTATGAAAAACGTGTCCTCTATGTACTTAACAGCGTCCTCTATGAAAAAGTCGAGAAACTAACACGAGTTCGTATTCTATTTTCAGGCTTCGCAACGGGAAAATTGTTTCCATGAAACTGTTCGTTGTAATTTCAGAAAACTTTAACAGATGGCGCACATATGCTATTGGTAATTGGATGTTTCATATTCAATATTACGAAAGATTATTTATTGTGTTCCATAAAACACTAGCGACCGCTCCCCGGCTTTTCACGGACCCCCCCTTCCTTCTAGTTGAAATTTTCAAAAATCCTTTCTTAGCTTACGTTGTAACCTATGTTCCAAATTTCAGCTTCCTAGTCTCAGTAGTTTTGGCTGTACGTTGATAGTCAGCCAGAACAAACTATTTTAACGATTTTATAAGTATATATTTCATCCTATACTCGTATGTGAAAATTATTTTTTTCTAGAATATTTAAGGTTCAATTTGCTTTATGTACAATTAATTAAGTGTATTATTATAAAATTCAATTCAATTAATAGGTTTAAAGAAATTTAAGTTTTAAAAACTGTGTACATATTTTCATTTATAAAAAGAGTTTAAACACAGTGAATCTTGTAATTGCGTCACTTCTCACGGCTCGTTATATAAACGTGTCAACCACACAATACAGCTATCACCGATCACTCGTTATCCAACAAATATTATTAATGTGAAAGGTTATGAGGATGGATGGATGTTTGTACATCTTTCACGCAAAAACTACTAAACGGACTTTGATGAAACTTTACGGTAACATAGTTTATATATTATAATAACCCACAGGCTATAGTTTATACACGAACGAAGTCGCAAGAGAAAGTTAATCAAGTTCCATCAAAAGGCTTCGACCGCAATAGATAATGCCTAAATAAATGAAAATTATTCGAAAATAATAAATTAACATTTAATTAAAAAAAAAAACATAACAAGTAAGTATAACTAGTATAACAAATAATTTTGGAGACATTTGTCATTTTAAGATTAAGAAAGAATTATGAAACTTAAAAAAATTAGCTGCGTTTTTATATCTCACTTACCGATCACATAAAAACATACGTCTATTCCTCTAATATTTTTAAATTTAATCTTTTAACAAAACTTTTCTAGTTAGTCTAGTTAACGTTTAACATGTATTGTTACACATCCAGGTGTTACCTACACATAAAGATTTCTCATGTTAAATCAAAGAAAATCTAAAGTATAGTTAGTTGTTGCGTCGAAATTTAAAATATTTTATGTATTCTCATAAACAAAAGATATTAATTTTGTCTTTGGAGATAAAATAAACAAGATTCATAGAAACGTAACGGTGCCAAATATATTTTTCTTGTGATTCAAACATTTATGACAACCACGTGAAAAAATTTATTTTAGTGGCGCAAGTTTTTCATTTAGTTAAGCATTGGAGACGAAATACTTATATGCATGCGTCAGTCGGGATGATCTACGTAGCCACGAAGACATTTAATCTAAAAATAGTAGGTGGAAGGTGAAAGGGTATTTATAAACATAAGTTTGTGTGAAAACGGAGGAATTAAACATTTATTCATTGAAACATAATCCCTTTGGATAGAATACCAGATAATCCCAGATTTGTCATAACGAGGCCTTCCTTTTCGAGTATGAATTGAAGCTTCTTCTTGGGGACAAACTGTAAATAATAAATAGCCTTTTGGGTTTTTGTAGGGAAATCCGTTGATCAAACAATCCTGATAAATTCGGATAAAAAAATGCAAAAAATTATGATCAAATAGTAATGAGCTGGAATACATTGCAACGCGCATTGAAATAATGTTGACATAATTCGTGCCCCGCTACAATATGGGATTATTTAAGAGAGCTGTGAATAAAAATCTGCTGTCTTTAGTAAAAACATAAAATGTATTGCGTTAATCTTGAAGTCTCCGGTAGTAGTTCATCTCCTTCTGCAATTTATTGCTACAGATCTTAGTGTTATATCTCTTGTATTCTTAGCATACATTTCCTTTCATCTAGTGAACACACACATCTCAAAAATTTAACTTAAAAGTTTCATCTGAGTTAGAGTTATACGATTTTGCATATAGGCAAAATAACAATAAACTTGAACTTGGAAAATGATATGATTTATTTAAAGAAAGGTCCTCCCGTGTTCATTAAATTATACGAGTACAAAGGGCCTTTCAAATGATGTATGAAAGCAGTAAATACTTGGTCATAACTCTTACAGACAGGGATGGCAGTGTAAGAGTAATATATTGGGTCTTAACCGGACTGAACACCGACATTCGTTTTCCATCAAAAGTTTCCACAAGGGAGCCTATTTTGCTTGGGTTCGGAGCAAAAGAGGCCCTTTATATGAAATTTACTTCCCAACTTTATCAACAAGCCCTTATAATTTGATTACAAAGTGAGTACCTAATATCAAGAAAGAAATTCAAAACTAATTCAACTTATCTTGCTTTGGTCCCAATAATTTAACGTCAACCAACTACATTTTCAAGGAGATAGCTTTGATAAAGAAATTTATTTCTTTCTCTTAGTAGAATTACTTATTTATTCCGTTTCGCTTTAGCAGGATATCAAGAGTAATATTTTATTCTTTAGGTGCAAGCCGAGACAAAGAAAATTTCATTGGAACTTCTTAAAATGTAAAGTAGTTTTACATGATTTTGTTTTTTTTATATTACTAGCGACCCACTCTCGGCTTCGCCCGGGATACAATGTTTTTATATAATATATAAAACTTACTAGTTCTGCCCTCTTTTTATAAATGAAAACCGTATCAAAGTCTGGGGTAGTGTAGAAGTCGGAGAAACAGACAGAAGCGGACAGTTTCGGCGACGTGATTGCAAAATATTATTTTTTCTACGCGGTACATAGAAACTTAATTAGGATTATTATATGTGAACCTTCCGTGAAAATTGTTATTTAACTGATGGTGGCAACCGCATCAAAATCCGTTGCGTGGTACCAACAGTACAAGAAACCAAATTTACTAGAATGTCAGCAAAAAATACCAAGCGATGATATCAAGCGATATTAAAGCCTTGAGGAACACATCAGGGGTGATACAAAAATGATGCAGTCATGTAATAATAATATAATAATAAGGGCCTCATTCACCAACTACAAGTAAAGTGTTGATTAGAGAGCCATTTGATGCTACCATGTTACCATTTGATCGGGTGGCAATTAAAGGATTAGGAGGGGATACGAAAATGTGCTCTGGCATGCCTTACTTACTTATCAAAACACAACATCACATATATATAATACAATACAACAGCCCGTCTGGCACACACTACGGCTAAACGGGCTGGCGAATTTATGAGTTCAAAATGCGTTTTGCACTTATAAATTCGCGATTGTTCCACTGCGGTGTGCATAACAAATGAAATTAACTTTGCTGTTGAATCCATAGTTGTAATAGTGACATGAAACCAGGAAAAGCATTTACAAACAATATGAACAAATTGTTATTTGGCCACCGTGTCAACAGAGGAAATTAAGAGCTCTGTGGCTTACCTATGCGCAAATAATAATACTTATATATAATAAACTCTTGTAAGTTACTGGATAAACCCGAAATTTAAATTATTGTAAGGCTCTAGTAGTTCACAAAAGGTCTACCATAAAGATTAGAAAAAGGGTCTACCAGTTGTCAGTAATAATTTATGAAATAAGTCAACATGGCTACTATATACTTAGAATATTTGCGTTTAATCTTTATATATATAAAAAAATCGTGTTAGTTACACCATTTACCGAGAATGGCTGAACCGATTTTTATGATATTTTATCAGGTTGGTCAGGTGACGACACGTTTGGTCTAGTGGTTAGTAACCATAGATGTTAACCAAACAGTCGCGGGTTCGAATCCCGCTAGGGGCAAATGTTTATGAGTTTAACATTTTACCTTTGTACCTGAGTCATGGATGTTTGTATCTATAATATGTATGTATTTACAAAAAAAAAGTAATCTATGTAGTATGTCAACTGTCTGGTGGATACCAGTCCACATTAAGCAACTATAGGCTTGTATTATGGATATAATACAAGCCTATAGTTGCTTAATGTGGAACTAGATGGGCTGTGTGGAATGTGTGAAGATATTTATTTGTTTATTATTTATTTATCAGGTACTTTTGAAGATATTGAAGATTTTCTAATCGACCCATTTTCTTTGCGGTCCAGTGTATTATGAAACCGGTAAGTTATATGCCGTCATCAAGCCTTCTTGCAATCCAAGTATTCTTGGAAATCGATTTAGGAAAAATGCGATTATTCTGTACGTACGTTGTAAAATAGGATGTTAGATCAATAAAGAAAATTCATTTTTTTACTGAAATTGGTAACAACGAACTAAATCAAAATCGAGAGAATATTTACATAAAAATCGGTTAGAGTTCAGTCTTCGATTGATTTCTCATTTGATTTTCTTTCTTTTTTGTTTAGCAGCTTCCAGCTTTTATTTTATTTTCTTTTATTTTAGTATTTTTCCAGCTTTGAAATGATTATAGTCGAATTTCTAACAGTTGATGAAGACTACTATGAATAAATATTAGTTTATTTATTATTAATTTATAACAACCTATTCCTACTCCAAGAGAAAAACTACGAAAAATAATGACGGAAATGTAATTTTGTATTCATATAGGTACTATTTTTAGTGGAATTAAATAACTTTAAAATGGTCTAAGGCGAACGGAGTTGCTAACTCATTTAATTTTATATTATTACTAGGGACGCGCTCCAGGGTTCGTCCAGGGTGCATTTTTATATATAGTTTATTACTATTTCCATTAGTAAAAACCAAATTGATATTGTCTAGCCATTCTTGAGTAAGTAGAAATGGAGTACAATCTTTAAAAATCAATAAGGAGTTATTGACAGTCGTTTTAAATTATTATCAGTCTTTCTATTGGTTAAAAAGGGCAACTTGAGATAACAGGTGTGAATAAGAAGAGATCGATAGATATTATCATATCTATTGACGAAGTATTCCGGAGCTTGAATCTGACTCAAAGGGAAATATTACTGCTGAAATAATAGCCTAATATTAAATTGCAACTTTAAAAAACAACCTTTATTTAAATTTTTATTTTCTCTTTTAAACGAGATCCACCAATATTATTCTCACTCATATAAATTTAACGAACAAACTTATAATAAACATGTATGGCATGTATGATATATTTATTGGGGCTGCAAAAAAATTATATTCTAGCTCTAAATAACTTTAAAAAATGGGATATGGCGTGGCTGTGTCGTGGACACGGCCGTGTGTTTTATATAAATTACGTTAAGTTACGAGTAATATTTTCTTTGAGCGTATTATATGTATAATTCAACGAATTCGAATATATACCATACACACATACTTAAACATTCTTTAATCTTTAGCTATCGAGTTGTGTAATTAAATTTTCGATTTACATGATATATATGGTAGCTATAGCATCAAACTCTATGCCCCTATTTTGTAATCATCAGTTTTCTGGATTGCGTCCCACTATGGAAGCTTTTTTAAAGACGTGTTCACGAATAAAAGTATTCTAACGCAAGGCAAGATAGTAACAACATTGCCGAGCTATTGTTTGTACATTATGTCGCCAAGTTGTCAAGTGAAAACAAAATACTTTCTTGCGTTGCGATCTTGTTGCGATGGACATTCTAACAACAAAAATAAAATATATAATGTCTAAGGAACTTTTCACATGATATTGTTTTTAGAATACTTTAGTCCATTTTTAATTATGAAAAGTAACATACAACGTGTTTAACACAACGATGTAAACTTTTCAGTGAGTAATAGCTGAGATCATTTACAACCATTATGACCAAAATTGTCCAAACAAAAATCTAACGATTTTTGAAATATTTAAATTTTTCTGTATTTTTTATTTCTCCACAAAAAGTGACTATTAAGAATTAATAACTTTTTTGCTAATTAAGATATCAGTTTAAATCATGCTTTATTTCTGACTTAAATGTATGTACTTGAAATAACAAACAATAACTAGGATAAGTATTTGAATAGTAACTTTCGTTTGCATTGTACTAAAAAAAATTTCAAAGTTCAACTTTAAAGTACAGTTTTATAAAAAATATTGATATTTAATTTTTCCAAATTTGTTAAACACTTCCTTATTTCATACTCTTTAATATTACTTATAAAATCTTTACTTATAATACTCATAACATCACGTTTATAAAAGTTTCTTTGATGCTCTGGCACAAACGGTAAATAGATGACTGACAGCAATTGTTTAAGAGTTGTGTATGAGAACAAAATAAAACAAATACAATGAATTCCAAAATTTATTATAAATCTTGTTCAATATGTAAACCCTGATTTCTTATGCAGGTTCTAAATCTTTTTCTTATGTGAACTGTTGTCAATCCAACTTGCATGTCCTTTCTCATTTTGCACAAATGCATTAATAATTTTATTTATTAAATGTTCTTTATTCCTTATTTCCTCGTCGTATACTAAACTTTTAGCACGGCCCCAGCTGGCCACGGGTTGGGTCCTAGCCTCCCAATCCATGCGTTGGGGAATGTGTTATCGAGAAATTCCCTTCCTCATTTACGCTAAATTTTACTTGAAAGGACGTTTGTCTAGTTTTATGAGGAATGAGAATAAAGTAAATATTGATATAACTAAGTACCTATTGAAATATATCAAATCTTATTAATATATAAAAAATACCTGTCACGTGTTCCTCCTTGAACTCCTAAACTACTGAACCGATTTTGATAACAGTCTGATAACAAAATTTTACAATAAAATAAAAATGGAAAAATAAATCCAAGTAAATCTACTAGTCGTTAACAATTCACTCCCCAGGTTGCAAATTATATTAAATTTTACATTTCCATGTAAATTGTAAGTGAGAAACAGTTGAATAAAGGGCATGGCCAGTGACAGGTTGCCATGATAATAATGATTAGGGCAGTGAACTGAGATATGTGTCCCCTGCCTGTCGTAATAAGCGACCTGGGGTCAACGGAAAAGTGCTTAGGGTGCCCAGTATTGCGGTTTTAGGGGCCAAACAACCAACACAACGTTGATATTTTCCTATAGAGAAGAACATTTACTGTATACCCTTAAAACCGTTATGGAAGAAAATAACGATCGGTCATAAGATTTTAAACACAGAAATAAAACGAAACTGTTACTGTTGGTATTATAATATGAATAAGTGTGAGAACTCAGATAAAATAAGAACTAAAGATAGAGCCTTGTGGAGGGCAGAGTGAAGCCGGTAAAACTAAGCCTTCGCTGTGTACTATACGGTTACACGCACCCAAATACAATCAAACTATGCCTAACTAATGCCGAATTGCGTAATGAAATGGTGTAAAAACCAGTCTTCAAAAAATGAATCACATTTCACACGTAAATAAACTTGGAAACCTATATTTTCAATATAAACAAACAAAAATTTATGTTATAGCTTGAGACACAAAATCTCAATAGGTTATTAAACGGCTTACGCACATATTATTATAAAACCGGATCCAATATGTTGTCCGCATAATTCAGTCTATAGTTCTTATTTGGTCTGAGTGTGAGAAGAGAACAATACAAACACGTGCGTCATTAATTTATTTAATTACATACTATGTACAAGACTACTTGGATTATAGGGGTACGCCATCTTGGTTAGACAAAGGATTGCAGACGTGACTCGACTCGGACAATTGTGGAAGGATTGCAAGTAATTGTGTGTACGTGGCGAAATTAAAGGAATGCCACGAATATCACATTCATAGACGCAAACGTCTAACAATATGTTTGGTCCTAAACTGCTATTGTTCTTGTGCCTAATGTGTTTGCTAATTTTAAGATATTCGCTATTGTCATGAAAAATTGAAATGAATAAATTTTTTGTTTGTAATGAATAAACTTAAAAACTACTGGACCGATTTTAAAAATTCTTACACCTATAGAAAGCTACATTATCAGCGAGCAACATCCGTACTAATATTATAAATGCGAAAGTATGTTTGATGTTTGGATATATGGATGTATGGACGTATGGATGTTTGTAACTCTTTCACGCAAAAACTACTGAACCGATCACCTTGAAATTTTGCATACACGTTGTCTGGGACACCAGAAAAACATAGGGTACCTTTCATCGTTCAACGCGGACGAAGTCGCGGGCACTAGCTAGTAGGCTATATTTTATAAAGTTACGTGGACTAAATCGCGTGCAACAGCTAGTTAGTAATAAAATAATTGTTTGTAACCTTTAGAGGTTATAATTTTAAAAAGTTCTCTCCGAGGTGCAAGAATATTTTACATGTACAAAAAATGTAATTCTCTAATTCATTCTGAAAGACAAAATATATCATAATTCTGGCTTCTTTATTTCATAAATTTATATAATATTATTTTGCAAGACAATTATCTACCTATCTTTGTTAATTTTTATTACCCATCACAATACTAATTAGAAAGGTAGTACTACTATTAGTCACAGCAAATTTTGATAGTGACGTCATAATTATATTAATTTGACGTTTAACATTTTCCTAATAAAGTGTCACTTAGACTGCAAAAAGAACAAGGCCCTTCTGGCTTCTTACACCTGCTTGTCCCCTTTGACACCCGCTAGAAGTACCTACCTAATCATTATTGTATCCAAAATGACAACTAATAGATAAATATACGTATCTACTTGTGAAGGAGTTACAATAGGAAAACAGAACAAGCCATGCAAAAAGGTAGATCTTATTTATTTTTGTTTATAATAAATTCTACAGCCATAATAGTTCTTGGTAAACTATGGTGTGAGAAAATAGTCTCTGGAGTGCAAAGTGCGATGTGGAGTTTAATAAACGCGATTAAGTCTCATCTCTGGTGGCTCGTGCAATTATCTGATAGAGTACTTACGTATTAAGTCCACTTAGGACCTACCTAGTTACAGACCTGAAAATAAAAATAACTTTTATAAGACACTGCATTCAATTTTATAATAGTTTATGTCAAATAGGAAAAACAAGTCTATAAAACCTCAAATAATTTCGTCAGATTTAGCTAGTATTAATAAAAAATATACATTAAAGTTCATCCAGGAAAACAATGGTCAGACTTGTAATTACAAAATATAATTATATGACATCGAAAAATATAACACAAAAAATTAACTGAACGCTTTTTAAATTCACTTAAAATTCTGTAGATTGCACTAATTGAACACAATTTATGCTATAATGGAAGCAATAACTATGCCATAATGCTATAATTTATGCTATAATTATAATAAGTATGATCATACTAAATATAATTACAATATTATTTCATTTTTTAAGTCGTTTAGAAGGGAAGGTTGACGGTTCTCTGTTAGGTGGCTATCGTCACCTATTAGCCTAGTTCACAAATTGAAAAACGTGTTAATTCTTGTAACTGCTTAGTAAATAAAATTACGTGCGATAGCTCATTTGATTCGCAATGATTTCTAGAAAAATGTGCATAAGTTTCGTACCAGCAGATAAACAATTGCAAAAGTTATAAACAATTTAAAGATTAAAAAAAAGGGGAAAATATTCTTAGCTGATAAATTTCCTAAAAAAATGCCAACTTACGGAACGAAGAATAGAGATGAAGTTCCGAAAGTTCCGAATTTTACTTATAAGGTTCTAAATGCTTATTACAATCTATCTATAAGATTCTAAATACCGTTCTTGTTCTGATAACAAAGTTATTTGAGCTGAAGTTGTAAAACTAAGATTTACAGTGAAGTGAATTCAATATACTCAACAAATGTAAGCAAATAATAAAATCTCAGACAAATCAATAATAATCAATCAAATACAATATTTTTAAGTGAATTCGCCTTGTGTAAAAGTTACTTCACAAGGTAACCTTCGGTTTTGTTCCACTTCTTTGTTTTGTATATAATACGCTATTGATCAAACAACCGACGCTATTTTCAGTTTTAGGTTGGCTGAACTAAACAAATAAGTTATGTAAATCTACTTATTTTAATACGAGTGTAACTTCAAAATATAATATTTCAATTGTACCATAATTTTCTATCTATAAATATACATATTGTTTTATTAGGGTTGGGAGGTTTTCGAAAGGAAACCACGGACCGGCAAGCGACTAAGAGTCGCGGCACAGAGTCGACGCTGAGTCCAGGCTGCTTTCGACCGGTCCTATTGGAAAGTTATGGAGGAGACCGATGTACAGTAGTGGACTTTCTGCGTCCGATGATGATGATGACGACCCACATTTGTAAAAGTTATTTTATACAAAAATTATTATTATTATTATTTTAATGATCAATATCTGTTATACTAATAATTTAACACAAACAATTTAAAATTCTAACCAATTATATAATTCATTTAAAAAAAGAAAATCATGACCCTGTTTATTAATGAAATACGAGGGCGGCACTGAAAATTTCGGGAATAAAGGAAGTGATACAACATTATTAGTCGAAAATATATTTATTGTTTTTCGAAGTATTCTCCTTGAAACTTGACACATTTTTCCATTCGATGGAACCAATTATTAAAGCATTCATTCCATTCTGAAGTTGGGGTATTCAAAATGGCCGTTTTGTAGGCGTCTACAGCTTCTTCAGGTGACGAAAATCGTTGACCACGCAATTTGTTCTTAGTTTTGGGGAAAGTATAAAAATCATTCGGGCTTAGGTCAGGGCTGTACGGCGGATGGTCTAATAATTCAATGTTTTCTAGCTCCAAAAATTCTTTTATTCTGTGGGCGGTATGAAAGCTCGCATTGTCGTGATGGAGGATGATGCGGCGGTTGCAGTTCTCTTTACGGTGTTCAGAGACGACCTGCAGCAAACAAATGCTAGCATACCATTCTGCATTAACCGTTCTTTGTAACTCAAGAGGAATAGTCGCAACATGGCTGGTTTTAGAGACAAACGTGGCCACCTTTTTTTTTGCAACGATCCGTGAACGGACAACTTCTGTTGGCTTCAACTCATTTTCGAACACCCAAACTCGTGACTGGTTTTGTGTTTCGGGTACAGCATACAGCATTTGAAGATCCTCCGTGGAATCTCTCGAGAGTTCTGACGCACCAAGTAACGCGAGCCGCTTTTTGCTCCTCACAGAGCGAAATCGGGATCCATCGGGAAAACAACTTTTTTACACCTAATTGTTCATCCAAGATTATTTGTATTTGACTCATGCCAATGCCTAAAGTTGCCGGAATTTCGCGATATGTCACATGTCGATCTTCCTCAGACAGCTTACGCACGGCATCAACGTTATCTTGGGTGACTGCAGTTTTTGGGCGACCTTGACGGGGATCGTCAAGGTCGCCAATCCCGATACTTTTAGTGCAGCCCTCGCAGATAACCATTCATAACAAAGTTTTTGAATATCCGTTTCCATAGAGCACTAACTAAAATAATTGAGACTTGGTTTTACATGAAATCTCACGACTTACGACTTTTTGTAGTGGCAGTTCTTCCAGAGACTTGTGAGACTTGGCATTTTTTTACATTTTATGTTGTATTACCTAGTTTATTATTTACCGTCTCGATCATTTATTATATTAAAAAAATCTTTAAAATAAAATGAACTAT
Organism: Synanthedon myopaeformis; assembly: GCA_944738685.1. Classification (NCBI taxonomy): domain Eukaryota; kingdom Metazoa; phylum Arthropoda; class Insecta; order Lepidoptera; family Sesiidae; genus Synanthedon; species Synanthedon myopaeformis. The sequence goes on from OX122919.1 coordinate 6,518,670, forward strand.
GAATTGGTTTATTTAGTTTTCTAATAATGTAAAAGCTACAATAAAGTAATGTAAATACAAGTAAGTAAAGATGAAATTCGTTATAACTAACTGTTAACTGTATAACTGTTTGTATATGTTAACCCTTTCAAGCTTAAACGTACATTGCGGTTTCGATCAAAAACAATATTATTTGAGGTAATTAGTGCAACAGACTATACAAATTGTTTATCGAACGGATTAGGTACTATGCCTAACCAACAAGAAAATGTCTGAGTCTGAGACGTTCGGTGCTAAGTGTGATGCTGTTTGTTATTTTAATCTTCTGTCTTCAAGAATATTTTGCGACTATTATAAACACAATTTGCCGATAAAATGTTAATTACTTAATTTACTTTAAATGATTTTTAGTTACATTGAGGTATGTAAGAAAATGTTCAACGTTTAAAATTTGGGTAGCTACCAGAATTGGAGCACATCTTAAAAGGGTTATTATTATTCTTATTAAAATATACCCATAAACCATAAACCATACCATACCTATAAAAATTATATAAAAAAACTGTATTTTAGAAATTCGTTTGACAGCTTTCAAACGTATACACTCGACAATGTCGCATAACGAATCCATGTCTAGCGAAATACATAAGCCATACAAAGCCCGCGTCTTTCGCTCGGCGCAGTCTTAAACGAGGAAAACATGCTTATATAATTTTCAGAATTATCTGTACCCGTGCAAAACCGGTAGTATAATATAATATAATAACTGGTCGCTAGTATAATATAATAAAGTTGTCGTATGATGGTACATAGTAGAGTAAAAAAAGTGTTGGCGGGGCACTGAAGTCATGTCATAACGTCCCCGCGACCCCGCCCAACAACGGCCGCGGTAGAAAGTCGTTGGGTATTAGCAAATAGGAATCCGGCATAACCCCGCAGTGTCCCCTACACTGCCGGGTATCCAAGAGAGAAAAAAAAGGGTAAAAAAAGTCTAATTACATTTGGTAACTTCGTTTTGTAGTTAAACGGGAACGCCATTATTTCTAGAATGCTAACATTCAATTTCAATCAATACTCATTTACCGACACAGTTTCAAAGCTATAAAGAAAGAAGGAGGAAAAGTGCTTGGACGTTATTTCCTTTGTCTAAATTTACTAACTGTAGTCAGGTTGCTCTCGGAAGATCCTGGTAATGATAGCTACTAACTGTTCTGTCAATTAGTAACTTAATATAATGCGAAAATCTATAATAGTAATACAAATGAATTTATAAAGTGTTTTTATTTAAATAAAAATAAAATAAATAAATAAATGTCGTCAAAAAATTTTCAAGTGATTCATTGAACACGATTAATACATAAACTTTTTCTTATGTAAATTTCGGCAGGTAGGCTGACGGTATATGTGATGGTAAGTGTATCTATTAACACAAACAAGTACTTAGGGAAATGGGCACTGGAATTCCTTACTCACTTAACGAAAAACACCAGTTTACTAACGCCTTGCTTTATTTCACGGTGTTCTTCTATAAGGGGTTGGTTACTGCCGCCCGATGATGCATGCATGATTTATAATTTATACCTATTCTAAGAATTTGGCGCCCATATACCTACAGTTTTACTAACAACTACATGTCGAGCTAAAATAGCGCTGTATTTGTAATAGATGCTCAAAATAACATGAGTCCGTTTCAAAAAGGCACTTTTAAATAGTTCTTCCTCTTTAAATAGGGTAGTATGTCATTAAATAGGCAACATCCAGAACCTTCACTCTTCACTCACGGTATGTGTGACCTCGATTCAATAGACACCTGGCGTTACTCCAGATTTCCCTATTCTCATATGTTGTTCATTTGCTCTACTTTCTTCAGTGGTTGTTCTTAACAGAAGTTAGCCTCAACAAAATTTGTCTCTTCATTAACTTCATAAGATTAGTTAGGCATGATCCATAGAAGTAACGCCTCCCGCGGTCTCTGTTGGGCAGAAACCGGCTTGGGCAGAAATTGGATTAGACGGAATCCTGTTACGGTAGTAGCGGCAGTATGTGGAATTAGTAATTCTATAACCATGAAACCTCCTTACAACATCCTCAATAGTTTGGACATAACAGGCTATTGTACTTGTTGGTTATTGCCGACTTCAGTAGTGCAATCCATTTGCGTCTATCTTTGGGCATTCTGAGACTCAGGTGGCTTCCACTTATAGAGATGATTCTGGAGAAGTACGTAGTTAGATAACTCTGTGCCTCCAAAAACAAATGCCAAGGTGATCAATTTGCAGACTTCTTCAGGACTTTACTGATTTTCAGGATGTCTTCTCGAGCCCGAAGTTTTCCGCAAATTGTTTTTTTCTATGTATGAGCAAGTTTAATGATCGTCAATTCTAATATTGATGAACTTCTAATAATTCTAATATTGACAATATTGATATTGAGCAAAGCAAACAAAAAAAAATTCAGGCAGAACCATATATCATCTTTGAGTCTACTGGCGGCTAACTACTTTACCATTCACTTGGTAATCACTTCATTGTACCAAATTCAATCTGTTGACTACGATGTGTGTCAATAACTTCGATAACATACCTAATCCATTTGTCGTCAATTATTATGTTTGATATTTGTCGAAAATGTATCATTATCAACCATTATTTGTTATTGAAGTGTTTAAGGCTTACTGTATAAGGCATACTAAGGGTTGCATTAATTAACTAAAAGAGTTTGACTATAGTACTAAGTACTCCCTTGGAATCAACTAGAATCGTAAATAGAATATTCGAAAACAAAATTTGGAATTTTTAAAGTAGTAGTAGTTGTACAGCTCAGGGAAACTTTTCGCATGACCTCTGCGTCTTAAAATATTCATGCAAACTCGATAATAATTTGTCCGTGCTAACCTTGAACAAACAAAACTTGGTGTACAATATTTCTGTAAATAAATTATTATGAATTATAAGACATATAGTTTAGTTAAAACAAAACAATTCTCGTTCCTACTTGGCTTGTTCACTATCGCATAGTAGTACACAGAAGTTGTATGTACAATATTTTTGAACATCCAAATTAGAATAATCCCAAAAGAATCATTTAAATAACAATAAGTAAGTAAATAAATCATCTGGTCTGGATAATAGTTAGGCTCTGCTCTGGATCTGGACAGTAGTGACAGGCCACACTGCGTTTCGCAGTCAATGTGCAGATACATGAGCTGCAGTAACCACCTCCTTACAGAAGAACACCGTAAAATAACAGCGAGCGTGTTTCGGTGAGTGGAGACTACTTTCGAAATTCAAACTAGAGCCAACTTTGAAAAGTTTATTTCCAAAGTTGATCCCGGTGGGAATCGAACCCGGGGCCCCTGAGACGTTAGGCAAGCACACGTCCAATGGGCTCTTAAAAACTATAACTGTAAGGGCCTCTTTCACCAGGCTAACCGCCTTTAAATTCACCGGTAACCGGGAATGATGGAGATGATATACCTTTGTTTGTACGATAAAAGTCCCAAACATTAAAAAGAAAATAATAAAAAAAAATCGCGTATCGAAGGATGCAGTAAACCGAGTGCATAATTTAATAAAACATAAAATTATTCCTAAAAGTAACTAATCAACACTTTACTTGTAGTTGGTGAAAGAGACCTGACTGTCAAAACGGGCTGTTTGTATTCTTAACGCTTTCGTTAACTATTAAAACCATAGTTGAGTTGTTTACATTTTAAAACTAAAACACGCGCTCTTGACGAATACGAGCCTAAAAATAATCACTGACAAGGTTAATAATATGCTACAGGGCAATTATTCTACTAAATGTAGCAAATGCGTAAGTGGTTGCCTTGAGTGCTCCACTGATTATCTCTAGTAGGTGCACGTCACTCTTTGTTGCGATGCTATCAACTCCTGCATTAATTCACCTAACCTTTTATTTTACATTTTAAAATAGATGATTCAATTTTTTAGTACATCAACTTCACAAAGAAATCCTTTTATTTAATCCTCCAGACCCATATTATAAAAAATATTAGGCTGAGCTTTAAGACAACGACGGAAATTGAATCTGAGGCTTTTGTGTAACTGCGTTAACAGCCAATGGTTTCATCAAATTTCCCAAATTGTAATTCAAACAAAAAATCTCTGCTAACCCCACGGCAGGTGCAGATTTAAATTTGGACCCACATCTTTGAGTATTTTCGATTTTTTGTATGAATTAGAAATTATCATCACCAGCCCTTTTTAATTGAGTACTACAACATGGCTACAACACTCGATCCTCAGCCCCTTTCATCTATTAATCAAGCCGTTATCGGTTGTGGTGATCGAGACAGCGAGCAGGTAGCTTGTCTACAAGGGGGATTCTATCGTGGTATCCAATGCAAGACTCGTCTACCCTAATGTCCGTCTCCTATGGATGAATTTCTATATCTATCACAAGAGATATGCTCCGCTCATTCAGATATTCTTCAGGTGTTCCGACGGATTCTTCGGTATACAAAAGTTTAGTCGAATTAAAAATTATGAAATTTAAATATTGTGAAGAACCTTGAAGACATATATTATAATCCTGTCAATTCGCATTGGGTGGGCTATAGCCTATACCTATAGCCCGCCTATCATATAAGTGCTGTGAGAGCTGCCTGCACATATTCTACATATGTATCAATCTTGTGAATAATGGGTATAAACAAGAGCGTTGTTCTATTTTTGTATTGTTATTTATTTTATTTTATTTTGTATTGTTACATTATTTTATTTAAAGATGACCAAATCTTTCTTTGGGATTTTCTTCTCAAACGTCATCTTGGCTATTTTTTATTCCGAAACCCTAGTAATAATGGTATAAATTTAATTACCATTAAAAGTGTTTTTTTGAAACTTATTTAATGAATAAATAACTATTTCACTAATTGAAACCAATTACTAGATGTGTTTTAATATTTCGAAATGCATCCAACTCTAATTAAAGTTATTACTTACTCATTAAAAATAACTAAATTATAATGATTGTTTTCAATACTAAAAATAAAGCTAAACCTGTTATGGTAAAATTGTATAATTATACCGACTAATCAGCTCACTTATACAATTTCAAATACTTTCTCATTTTCCTTTTTAGCTCATCTTCTTTACGAACTAATAGGATCTGTTTCGCCATTAGAAGGAAATTTATCTCCTTTAACAAACTTAAGGTGGCATTTTCGTTTTATTAACTATGTTTAAGCGCCGTCGTTTAATAAATTACTCTATCATTTCTGAAGTTAAATTAATTTTTCAACTAATCACCGTTCAATTTTTAATATTTCTATTTAAAAAGAACGTATCAGAGCTTTCATGAATTTAGTCACCAGATAAGATTAATTTCAATTAGTTTATTATTGAGTAGGAAACTAAAATTCTATGTTTTCATATGTATTTTCACCACTAATTCTCTTTTTAGTAGCAAAATTTTCTTTTATTCCCAACTCTAATGTGTTACATTCTTTTATTCCGCTGGTCTGTCTTACGCAGTGCCTTTAATTATAATAAAACTTGATTATATGTTGCTTTAGAACAACTAATTAGCTGTCCATTAATTTATATAAAATTTTAGTTTTTGTCTTTCACGCAAAACTGCTTAACAAATTTGGATGAATTTTGGCACAAAAATAGTTTATTACCTGGATTAACATATTGGATACTTTTTATCCTGCAAAAAGGTTAGGTTCTCGAGGGATCGTCTAAAAATATAAAAAATTTGGCACCACTGTGTGGTAGCCGTGTGGCGCCGCTGTCGTCACAACGTCGTCGTTTTCACCGCGGACGAATTCGCAGACAACAGCTAGTTTTCCATAAATAGAGTCTAATATGATGGTAAACTTGATGTGGCTATTAGTATAATAAATAACTCATTATTTCCCATCGTACACCCATTAAGACACCAAGAGAGAAATCTCTTATATCGTAGATAAGATACTTCTTGTTAATCGAGAATTTCTTGTTAATCGGGCAAAGAGCATTTTGATATCAAGATAGTAGGTTCGAATATGAGAAGAAGAGAGTTTACTTCGGTTTATGGAGAAAATAGGAGTTTCGTGTTCATTATACGAGGCTATTATTACTCCAAAACGTATTCCGAAGCAATGCCATTAAATGACAGAGTAAATTATTAAAGAGCTTAATGTACGTTTTACGAGCAGTCTGGACGGCCGGTGAGGGGAGTGACTTGGAGTCGCACGTACACAAGACTTGTTTGCTACTACGACGAGACAGACATTTCGTACAACAAAGACGCCATGCAGTAGTATACAAACTCGTCGGAAATCTCTTTGAAAGAATGTCGACAATAGAAAGACAGTACAAAAAAGTTTATTTATATTATAATAAAAATACTTAAGGTGTGTGTTTTTTTATGAAATATGTGTCATGTCATTTAATTTCCGACGTTTTATACAAACGTGCTAACTCTAAACACGTAGACTCGTACATATGGCATTTCAAAAACTTTTCCATTAAGATATTGTGGAAAACCTGAAGATTCTATGATTATTTATGATATTAATAAACATAAATAAACTCGTCAAGTGAGCTAAAACTTTTCTCTTCGCTGGTAATAACGGAAAATTCTCAAAAAGATCTATTTAGCCGTGCGATTGAACTTTTCAATTCGATAAATGATATTATAAAAAAGTTGCCAGCAGTAGAAATCTGAAGCATATATTTATAGAAGAGCCTCTCGACTCGTTTCATGGCACTTTGGATGTAGCTCGATCTTAAAGTTAAAACTACTCTTTACTTGACGAGCCCGTTGGAAGAGTGGTTAGGGTGCTTGCCTTAAAGCTCTATTCCAGGGTTCCCGGGTTCGATTACCGACATCTTTGGAAATGAACTTTTCCAAGTTGGCCCGGGTCTGGATCTGGAAAGTAGTGGCAGGGCACACTGCGTGTCGCAGTCATTTGGTCAGCCCATCTGGCTGCAATAACCACCCCCTTACAGAAGACCACAGTGAAATAACAGCATTTGTGCTTTTGTTTTTGTGCTTTTGTGTGAATGAGTATGGGATGCCAGAGCCCATTTCCCTATCCTTTCCCAATTCCTTATCCTTAATTTTAATTAAGTCGGCAGCGTACTTTCAGCAAGCGTGGCGGTGCTTGTGTTATAGGCGACGGTAGCCACCTACCATTAAGTGGACCGTCTGCCTATCTTAACATAAACAAACACAAAACTATCCTTGCAAGTCGGCGAATAAAGTTCGATCAGATATTTTTGTTTAAAATTTTAAATAATTACATTGATTCCTCTCAAATTTTGGAAAAAATAACTTTAAGAGTACCCAGACCTGGCTTCCGTTCACACAAACTTTTCTCTGTTCCCTTATAAGTTTACACCGGGAATAATTTTTTTAGACATAGCGTTGACGCATACAATGGCGAATTTGTGGATGTGGATGTATTCTGTGGCAGTTTGTCTAAAGCTTTTGATGGCACCGTGAATGTGTTTATTATGTGTTTTCTATTTTGTGTATTAAAAATTATGTATAATGACTATTTGTTTCCGGAATAAAGAGAAAAAAAATCCGTTTCAACGTTTATTTCCTACGTTTATTTTAATGCCATAATCCTGTATTAATATTTTTTAAATGTGTACCTACAGTTTATTCTAAAGTCGAAGATGTGAGGTTTCTTAGAACTATTTATAAATGTCTCTTACATTTTCAGACTTTTCCGTTCTGATCAGTTCTGATCAATATTGATTGTAAATCACCCTGTGTTTACTTCGGTTCTTTGTACTCGTTTGTTCTATATCATGTTTAGGGTTGTCGCTTTCTTTACAATTAAATAAATTCATTTATTATCAATTAAATAGTAAATTTCAATTTTCAACAAAAGGCTTCTACGACAGATATCCATATCACACATTCGCTCCAATATTTTAACGAGAATGGTATAGGGCTTTGATATAATTTAAAATTGCGAGATATCATAAAAAAAATTATATACATTCAGATAATTTAATACAATATAGAAATTCGCTGTTCCTATTATAAAAGAAACACGAAAAACCTTTTTGATTCGATGTTTTTAATCGATTAGTTAAACAAAATTGTTTATCCGAGTCAAGGTAGTTTTGTCTTTATGTTTGTTTCCTGACCGTCGACACCAGCTAACTTGGCTATTTTACGTGTGTTTACAATGAGACAAAGTTTTATATTAGATTCCAGATAAAATAAGAACTAAGAATTAAATCTACGCTTCGCCTTATTAAAATGTTTTCTAGCGAATTATAAAAACCGGGTTTTAAAAAATAAAAAACACACGGAATTTTCAATAAAAATAAACAAAATTTGAGGTTATAGCTATCTAAATAAATACAGTAAAAAGCCTATTCGCACAACTTAATAAAACCAGCTTCATTGTGTTGTCCCCGAAGTTCTGTCTATATAGTTTTTATTTGGTCTGAGTATTGGATATACAAAATTATTTGTATCGCTTACTACACTACAAATGTCAACAACCCTACTGAACGTATCTCTAGAGATTGCAATCTGAAAGTTTCACACAACTTCACTTTAAATCACTACCCAGTTCCAATATTCTGTTTCAGTACATCGATATAACCATTCATCAAGTCCGCTAAGACAGATTTACAACACTACGTCCCGCCGCGTCGAGTCGCAACACTCAAAAGTTCCGAACAAAAAGAGAGGCCATCTCAGACAGAAATACTGTAATATAAAAACTGAAAATTAATTCCTCTGTTTCCTCATAAACCTCAGATTCAAAGTCATAGACAATCCGAGGTAAGAAAAGAAGTGACAGGGCAAGTTCGCGGTCATTTGGGCAGCCCGCCGTCTGGCGGCAGTAACCACCTCCTTATAAAAGATCACCGTGGCTTGTGTTCTGTTGTGTTTCGGTGAGTGAGTAAGTGTTGCCATCAGAGCTCACATTTCCCTTCTCAATCCCTATCATTAATCCTACTACGTTCAGCAGTGCACTTGCAGCACCAAAGGCGTTGCTTATGTTATAGGCGACGGTAGCCAACTTTTTTTTTTATTAGAAGGGGAGATGACATTTACGCACTATCCCTTGTCGACAGTCGACAAGGGAGAGTGTGGAACTCGCCCGGTGAAGTTACTTATCATCGGGAATACTCACTAAAACCCCCCGGATTTCACCATCAGCGGTGATGTGTGGGTCCGAGATCACAGCGATGCCTTGTCCTCGAATCCCCACTCACCGCTACGTCCACTTCGGACTCATCTCGTGGCGATTGTTCGCCTCACTCTTTTTATGTGGCGGCTCAGGAATCCCATGAGCCGCCACGCATCACTTTTTAGGTCCCCGTCTGACACCCTGAAATTGTTTACGCAACGTGCGCCGCGGCGTACGCCTGGGCACGTCGGCAGACTCTTCGGCGCCTGAGTGGATCGGCCTGGGGGTCAATTTCACGGGAGCGCTCATTTGCCTCTTTGCTACTCAGGACCGTTTCGCAGAATGTCTTGAAGGTATTCCAGCCGTAATTGCTACTAATCATTACTCTGACTTTATAAATCCATCAAAATGATACCTGAAGAAAAGCTACAACTATAGCATTACTAATAATATTATAAATGTGAAAGTAACTGTCTGTCTGTTACCTTTTCACGCCTTAACTAGTTACTCAACCGATTATAATAAAATTTTACATACATATTGTTAGCGATTTTACATACATACAGAAAAAGACATAGGGTACCTTTTATCCAGAAAAAAAGTACTGTTCCCGATAGCAATAAAGATGTCAGACGTTATATTGCTTATTTATTTTTCTATTTTATACGCGGACGAAGTCGCGGGCACCAGCTAATACTAAATAAACCAGTTAATTAACCTGAATAAGGAAACTATGGTGACGATAAATTCTTTGTTTTAATTGTTTCCAATAAATTCTACGGACAGAAAGGGGCCTGAGTGATGGATGGATAACACATTACTTAAAGATACATGATATCCCTTTAGCTTGACAAGAACTACTCCCTCTTCTGGAGAATAATTAGGTCACAGTAACCGAGTTACGAACAGCAACGCTAAGCGTATTCAACATAAATAGCACAATGTTCTGTGGAACAAGACAGTGCACTCACATAAAACAAGTAGGAAAGACTTACCGCATAGAAATTAGTTGGAACGATAACAAACTTTGAATGGGTCAAATTAGTGATTCAAATAGTGAAGTTAGTTTTCAATGTAAATGGGTAAAAACGATAAAATCACTGGTAATAGTAAAAATGATTTAACTTAAATATATGTAAGTACCTATTGATTTTTTGATAGCTGCAAGTCCTAAACTCTACCTAGTCTCTTTGTTCGCTTTAAAATTCGTCAATACAAAACTCTATCCATAAAAAAAGACAACAATAAAATCTACCAAGTTTTTTATAAAGTTCGGCCGAGATGTATCCAAGGTTACCAGCATCCGAGTTCCAAGGACACAACACCAGTATAATCCCACCAACTCATCTGTAATATAATGTTTTGTTGCGTATTACAGATAAGTTGGTCTATACTTAAAACTATTCAAATAGTAAAAAAATTAAAAACATCCTTCCTGAACAATACCTACGTCCTTCCTGAAGCAAATTATTTTTCTCTTTAACTTACACTATTGCGAAAATGCGTTTGATAAATTTGATAGATGACAATTGGCTAAATCTCTTAATATATAAAAGGCGATGTGTGTATGTATATCTCCTATAGACTCCAAAACCGCTGAATCGATTTTGATTAAACTTTCAGACAATCTTCAGATTAGTCCAGCAGGTGTTCCTGTGAAGTTTGGTAGCGATCGGACGCGGTCGAAGTCGCGGGCATATACTAGTCTTAATATATAAAAGGCGATGTGTTTATGTATGTCCCCTATAGACTCCAAAACCGCTGAACTGATTTTGATGAAAGTTTCAGACAATCTTCAGATTAGTCCAGCGAGTGTTCCTCTGAAGTTTGTTAACGATCGGACGCGGATGAAGTCGCGGGCATATACTTGTAATATTATTAATGTAAAAGTACTCACTTTTGCATTTATAATATTATTTCGATGTTAATCATCATGAAATTTTGCAAACACGTTATCAAGGATACAGAAAAGAACATTGGGTCCTTCATCCAGGAAAAAGTAGGTACTGTTCAAAGGGATCATCTTAAAATAAAAATAATAAATCATGCCTAACAAAAAAAATATATGAGCAATAAAGACTGAATAAATGTAATTGTTTCAGTAAAAATAATGTTTTATGAATAATGTACCCTATTTGGTTTACAAGCCTTATAGTTACTTACTAAACTATTGTTTGTACCAGCGGCATCGTTATTATGTAACTAAATTAATTTTAATACATTAAGTAACGAAAGACGACATGTCTGCATACTTGTACGACTAATTAAACGTACCTACTTGGCACGACACTACACAACCACCGTCGCACGACACGTTAAATCTGTTTACAATCATCGTTACTAATTAATTAAATATACTTTGTATATAATCTTTTACTAATATTATAAAGAGGTACCTAAAGTTTGTATGTTTGTTTGTTTATATGTTCGAAACTACTCATCTGATTTAAAAAAAAAATTTCTCCAACACTTACTTGTAGAATAGAATTTCAGTGTAGACATAGGCTAAATATTCCACGCGGACGAAGTCGCGGGAGGCAGCTACTATATTATACGTATATTGTATACATTGATTTTTAAATTTTATTTGAATTCAAATATTCTATGTATAAAACACATTTTGACTATTAAAAACATTAAAATAGAATAGAATAGAATAGAATAAAATTTTATTTGCAACAAAGGTCAGATACATATACAAACTTAAAAGACACACACAAACTTAAACGTCCCCTGCTACAAATCGGCTCCAACTCAGCATAAAGCAGGTTGTAGAAACCTGCGCTGGTCTTCCGTTAGAGCCGATGGTGAGGTTACGCACTTATTAACAAAAAACATAGTACATACATAAAAGCTCCAAAAAAAGTATTCAAAAATAAAACAGTTAAAAATTAAATTATAATCTATAAATATATAATAAAAAATTAAAAAAACATATTTATACAGTAAAAAAAATACAAGAGAAAAAAAAAAAAAAAACAAAAAATATATTCAGAAGGCACTGGTGTCATTCCGTAATTGCTCCTCGCTTCTTTGGTGCTCGAACATAAATTTCTTTAATTTATTTCTAAAATTATTAGTACATTAGAGCTTAAGTAGCTAAAACATAAAAAAAAACCATTCTTAAGCCCTCTTCCTTGTCGTAATAATGAAACGCGGTAAGCTATAAAAAATGCAGTTGCACAGTCGGGGTAAGAAAAGGTTCGTCACCTTAATGTCGATATTTGATTAAAGTCGACAGGGCAATTATCAGTCATGCCGTTTGCTCAGTGCTTTAGTTTCAAAAGGTACTAAATGTCTACAACTTGATAAAGCAATGAACTTGAAAACTGACGAAGGTTTTCGTAACCCAAGTGTATGTACATACAACAAAGATGCAGAGAATTCAGCTTAAACAAAGTTAAGATGACAAAATTTCCAAAAGTAAAATTAAAAATTCGTATGGCATCCATAAGAGTTCCAGTTATAATTTATTCACACAAGTGAAATAAGGAGGTTATAATGTTACAATTATTTTACTATGGCCAAAGAATAAACTGCCTATAGCTGGTCATGTAATGAAATTATATATTTTTTATAATACTAGCTGGTGCCCGCAACTTCGACCGCGTTGAACAATGAAAGGTACCCTATGTCCTTTCTAGTGTCCCAGACAACGTGTATGCAAAATTTTATGGTGATCGGTTCAGTAGTTTTTCGTGACAGAGTTACAAACATCCATACATCCATACATCCAAACATACTTTCGCATTTATAATATTAGTACGGAAGTACGGATTTATTAATAGGTACCTATCCTACTTATATAGGTAGATACAAAAGTTTGTGTGGATGTATGGATGTATGTTTATTAAACGGCTCAACGGATTTGGATGAAATTTGGCACACAGATAGTTAAGCATATAGGATACTTATTATCCTGTAAAAATGTTAGATTCAATCCGTCGGACGTCGATTTTATAATAGTCATATATTTTATCAGGTGTTATATTTTTCATTTTCCAACGCCGACGAATTTACGGTATTTTTATATTGATTTACTAAATATTTGACATAATCATGGCTACGAAAAAAACTAATAATTATGGCTAACAATGCATAGTTCTTAGATGTACATTGGATAATTTTTAAAGTTCTTAGTAATTTTTACTACTGGGTCAAGTTAATCGGATCGCGCTGATGACGTAATTTCGTCAGGCTTCAATCCGACACCCCACAGGAAAAGCGCGGAGAGATGAGTGAAGGTTGTGGTGGAGGTATTCGCATTCCAACGAGGTGCCGAGTTAATAAACCGAATATTACACAAAAATTCTCTAATTTTGAAAACAAATTTCTAAGAAGGTTCACCAAAAAATACCATAATTAGGTGCATGATTAATAAAATGGAAAATTTACTTCATTATATTTCATGTAAATATTTTTAAATTTTAGCATTTATTAAATACGAGCTGTTGCCCGCGACTTCATCCGCGTGAATGTCGGTTATCACGGTTGGATAAAAAGTATTATTATGTCCTACCTTGAGGTTCAAGCTTACTCTATACTAAATTTCGTTAAAATCGATTCAGTAGTTCCGTAGGAAGCCAACCACGCGTCTGAGCTGCGCGGCATGGTACCTCGCAGAGCTACCGGCGGGCGGCCGGCCAGATGATGCGCGTGCGTGAATTAAACCGCCCCGAACGTTGTCATACCTATTTTGTTGCGGAGTTATTTTAAAATTATGATATCTCCTAAGATGTTGATTGAAATCCAGTTATGTCAAGGGCAATTTTGTTCACAATTAAATGCTTGTGATGAATAACGTATTTATTTGGATAAGGATTAATAAACAACTTCGCAAATTTAATTACTATAAAAAGGTTATAGTGAGTCAATCTTAAAATATAGACATAATTATGCTGACGCGAACTTTTTTTAGAACTTTTAAAGACGAACAATTCCATCATACATGATTTTTGCGTAACTTAAAGCGTTTACGCAGCGCACGCAACGGAAGCTCTAAAAAGGAATAATTTTTCCCGTTTTTGCAAAATTTTTCCATTGATGCTCCGCTCCTATTGGTCGCAGCGTGATGTTATATAGCCTAAAGCCTTCCTCGATAAATGAACTATCCAACACAAAAGAATTTTTCAATTCGAACTAGTAGTTCCTGAGATTAAAGCTGTATGCATTAATCAACCATTAATTATTATGAAGAGATTAACTCTTCAGTTTTATTAGTATAGATTTAAAATAAAATTTTAAAAATACATTATATTTTAGAGACATACGAGTACTGTCTGCCTGTTCGTTTGCACGTTGCAAACTCTAGATCTAGATATCGGTATTATGTCAATTGTCATTCTTTTTAACAGTATAAATGCATAACAACGAGATTTTAATAATGATTTATTCACATCAGTAACTTACTAAATTCGCAGCGTACCTAAGTGAATTATAGTAAGAATCTAAATCCATGTTTATTACAAAAAGTATATCGGAAGAATGCACAGTATTCTCGGGATAAATCTTGAATTTAAAAATGCAAGAGTTTTAATTAAAACTGTGAAGAACGGAGATTGAATGGAAAATTACTTAAAAGTAACTTTAACTTTGTTGTTCAATTCACGCGCTAGTAAAACCACTAGCAAAAACTATATTTTATTTTGTCCTCCTCAAACTCTAGGCAGGATAACTGAGGAATTCTTTTATAAAATAAGATTATTTTTATAAAATAAACTTCTGTTTCAATGCTTGACTACATACTAAGCACGTCATAAAATATTAATAGAATGAGTTTCTATTTTATAAGTTTTGTCTACTTTAAGTCTACCATTTGACATAATATATATCCGATGGTAAAGATTCCCCCATTATACTCTGTCCGAAACACTACATAATCGACCTCAAACCAATTACAAGATGCTTGGCTACAAACTGCGCGTTAACGTCATAAAATGTGTATTTTTATAATATATTGGTTAGGGTGTCCCAAAAAAATAAAAGTATTTTTTTTCCAACGCATACCCTCTTATTTTGTTTCAATGATGTCAAAGGTATTATAAATAAAGTTTCACGTATTTAGAACCACGGCAACCCGTGCCGACTTGCATCGAAACATGTCGGTACTTGTTTACTAAGGCGCGCGGGAGCCAACGTATTGATGTGCTTGATGTTGCTTGTTTGTTGATTAGTAAACGCATTGTTTTCATTCTGTCAACATGTCAATGGAGTTACGCAGTTCTAAAAAGGGGATATTTTTAATAGGGGACGTAAAACATCAAATTACTGGTTCAAAACTTCCCTCTAATGGACAGGTACTGGCAGTTCTGTTCTATAATATTCGAGAAGTTAATTTAAGTGTCAATGAAAGCGCCAATCTTACTATTCGTGAGTGCATTATTTACTGGGAAAAGGCACGTATACCAACTAAGTCTTTACCAAACTGTGTTAAAAAACTAGTTAACTTGTACCAAGTTTGGAGAGATTTGCAAAAAAATGCAAATAAAACTCAAGGCGTGTTTGTGCAGCGTCGGCGAGAATTTATTTCAAACTTAAATGATTTGTTTGATCTTGCACACGCCGATGCCCTTAATTTAATGAGGATTAATGAAGATAAGATCTTCCTGCAGCGCCAGAGGGAGCCAGGTCGGCCTGGTCACTTAGCTGGAGTGGATAAAAAACTGGCCGAGAAGGAGGAAAAAGCCTACGTTAGAAACATTGACGAGCAAAAGCGACGTGATAAATATCTGTCATCCTTAACTCCTTCATCACCTTCTTATGAACCACTACAAGAAAATTCGTCTTTTGAATCTGAAATAATGGATTTGCAAGAAAACTTGCCCACCTTTACCGAGAGCACACAGTCTAACACTTCTATGAGGAAAAATTTCATAACTCCGAAATTAGTGGCAGCTTTAGATAGGTGTCAGTTAAGTATGCGAAATTCTGTATTTATTATTGAAGCAACTATTGAAGCGCTTGGACATAACACTGACGAATATCCTATAAGTAAGTCCTCAATTCAAAGAATTCGTACAGAAAAGCGAAAAGAGCGCGCAGAAGCTATAAAAGTTGATTTTCAAAACGAGGTACCGGATACTGTAACTGTCCACTGGGATGGCAAACTCTTACCAGCTTTAGATAGACGAAAATCTAAAGAAGAACGTTTACCGATAGTTATTTCGTACGATCATATAGAACAACTCATCGCTGTGCCAAAATTAGAGAACTCTTCAGGAAACGAACAGGCACAGGCAGTTTGGAACGCTATGATTGATTGGAATCTTGAAGATAAAGTGCAGATTCTCTGTTGTGATACCACTGCTTCCAATACAGGTCGTATTAATGGTGCCTGTGTGCTTCCCGAACAGAAAATGAATAGAGAAATGCTCGTTTTTGCTTGCCGCCATCACGTCTGCGAGTTGGTAAAGGTGTGTTTGAAGCCAAAATTAGCCAAGTCACTACGAGCCCTGACATTCCACTGTTTAAAAAGTTCCGAGAAAACTGGAAAAATGTTGATCCCGAAAGGATACAGAGTTATTCAGAAAAGCTAGCATGCCTAAATGTTTCAGAAATTAACGAACTGCTAGACTTTTACCAATCTGAATTAAGTAAAAAAATTGCTAGAGATGACTATCGTGAATTAATAGAGCTATCAATAATATTTCTCGGCGGAGATAGAGAGAAGAGATTTAAGATTCGGCCTCCAGGTGCCATGCACCAAGCTCGATGGATGACGAGAGCGATTTATTCACTGAAAATAACTTTACTTAGCTCTCAATTTAAAATTTCGAACAAGGACAAGGTAGCTCTATTAGACGTGTGCCTGTTCATCGTGACATCCTACGTGAAGCCTTGGTTGCAATGCACTTTAGCGGTACAGGCACCATACCAGGATTTATGCTTTTTGAAGACCATGAAGGCTTACGAAAGTATCGACAAAAGCATCTCAAAAGCAGCTTTACAGAAGTTCTGCCAGCATTTATGGTATTTAGTAGATGAAGTATCTGTCTTGTCTATATTTGATGATAATGTAGACCAGGAAACAAAAGTAAAAATTGTTGCTAACTTAGCCAAAGAAAACTCATCAGCCTACGGTAAACGCTACATCCCATCGAAGGAAGAACTATGTGGCCCACTTTTCGGTTAGTAGAACTAGTAAAAATATTTGTTTTCTTTTATCACTTTGCTTAGATAACTTATTTCTATCTTTTTCAATTTCAGAGAAAAGCATTGATGATTTTGTGTCAATCAAAAGTAAGGCTGTATTCAATCGACTCAAAATTGATGACAGTTTCCTCAACGAGTGTCCTGCTTCATGGTCAAATAATACCTCGTTTCAACATGCTAAGAAAAAGGTGCTGGCACTGAGAGCAGTTAACGATACGGCTGAAAGAGCGGTTAAGTTAATGCAAGACTTCCATGGCTTAATTACTGTGGAAGAGGAACAAAAGCAATTTTTATTACGTTGCGTACAAGAACACAGACAGGTATATCCGGATTGCAAAAAGCAAACCTTAAAAAGAAAATTTAGTAAATAATGTTCTTTTAACGATTAATACTTAATAAATATTATATACGGGTAAAACAGTGTTTCATTTACTGAAATACGTATTAAGTTCTACAACCTCTCTATGGCTTCCATACTAACTTTTCATTTAAAGTTTGACATCAAGTCGGCACGGGTTATCATTATCCGATCGCCATAATATTTATTATTTAAGTCATTAGGGTCAAATGGAAAAAAAATAAGGGGTATGCGTAACTCCATTCGCAAAAAAAAAATTTGCCCTTATAGCCTGGGACACACTAATATTGGTACACAATATTATAAGCCAGTATTAATGTGTTCACACCTCGCCGTTCGGTGGTTTTCTATTTGTGAACCTGCCAGCCTCGTTTTCAGCAACACAACCACAGGAATGTGTGGACGAATTAATAAAACACTGAAATTGTGCCCCGTGCTTTCATAGAATTATCCTTCCGTGCCTCTCTCTGCCTCTGACTCAATTTAAATAATTGTCATAATACTTTACGTACAAAGGGCGGGGAGAATCGTATTCAACTGTGACGAATACATTATTTCATATGACGTTCAGTACGTTCATTTATTGACCTGGAATGTCGGGAGACGTAAACCGAGATAGTGGATATCGATCGTGCTTTGACATTATTACACATACTAGGCACTCTAGTGTACGGGCTTAAGCGAAGGTGGATCACTATTAAACTATGTGACAGAGAATATAAAGTACAGATAAGGCGAAGGAGCAATATCGGAAGCGACTAATTAATCCTTCCATATAAGCTTATTGGCATGCGTAAATGTGTGAGCATATTTTAAAGACAGAATATTAATAATAATAATAATAATGCATTTATTAGCTCCAAACAATCACAAACCACACAATATACAGACAATGTTAACCTAATGTTACATACAAGCAATGGTTGTAACTGTATGAGAGCCTGGTGCCCGTGGTAGGTAATGAAAAATACCTACATTGAACAGACCAAGAGCTAGAATATCCTCTAAGTATTTTTCAAAGCTTCGCAGATACAAAAAATATTTGTTGTGTATTTCTTAATACGCTTGAGCGAATCTTAGATATAGATGTCAATTTTTTTTCTTATGTTGATGTCTGCAGACACGCTGACGGTCGATGTGATGGTAGATGGCTACCGTCGCCTATGCCTAACACAAGCCACGCCATTGGTGCTCCAAGTGCGACCACAGTAGGGTTAAGGATAGGGATTAGGAAGAGATAGGGAAATGGAAAGTTTAGTTGTCAAGCGGTTGAAATTAATTGTGGTTGCCGATATGTATACTGTTAGACTTAAATATTAAAACTTCCCAGTGGTAGGTGCTACTCGTATCTAGAAATTAAATAGAAACTACAACGGCATAACAGATTTAATATGTCTTTTAAAACAAATTCTTACTTCTTGAATTTGAATTATGAAAGTTGCTATTTGTTCATTCTGCTATTGCACATTTTGCTTCTTGTACATTTTGCTACTGAGCGTTACATATAACTCTAAAAAAGCACATTTCAAATTTAGAATTCAAGCGCCCTGAAAATTGAGGAACCATCACTTTTTCAAGAATCTACATTTAACTGAATCATACATTAATTAAATCTCAAGTGCTATGAAGCTTTATTTTATATTATTTAGCTTCTTAAATTATTATCGTTAAAGAAAACACTTTTAAATTTCCCGTTAGTGAATTCATTAATGCACATTCACGAAACAGAAAGTCAATTACGAAAAAAAGGCATTTATAAAACTTCAAACAATACGCACGAAAGTGTAGAAAGCCAGTGAAAAGTTACAGGAATGTTAAATAAAAAACGTTCAAGACATACTTCAACTTTGTTCAATAATAGTTTTTAAAACAATATAATACATCACGAGCCTGACGAGAATTTTTCTGTATTTCCATATTTCATTGTTTTTCAATCAACAATGCAAACCGGTGTACAATCAATTATGTCGGAATTTACGGTTTAATTTCCTTGCAATAATGTAAGGCTTTATTAATTGTGAACCCAATCTTTTGTATGGCATACCTTTGTCCCTAAATTTCTTTGTCCTTAAATTATCGATAGAACATTTTATATTAATTTAAGCATATTTAATTTTAATGTTTTCATTTATTGTCACTTCACGGTGGTCTTCTGTTGGGTGGCCAGATGGGCTGCCCTGATGATTTATTTATTTATTTATGATTGCGAAACTCAGTGTGCCCTGCCACTATTTGCTAGGTCCCAGACCAGAGCCAGATAACTTTGGAAATGTTCATTTCCAACCCGCCTCCGGCTTGCCTCGGTTGCATTTTTTCTGTAAATTATATACACACTCCTTCCTCCTTTATCGCTCTTTCCATTAGTGAAAATCGTATTAAAATCTAAGTTAATTCATTATTTGTGCTTGATCAGGTATTTCACAAACAACCAATCATCTAAAATATTTTCACAAATTATTACGGCTTAGATTGCACTCCTGCTGCCAATCTTTTTGCATATCTTCTTCTTTTTCAGTCCATTGTATAAAGTCCTCCTTTTTCTCTGTCTAACTGTATGTTGTATGCGCTAATCTCGGAAAGATTTGAACGGATTTTGTTGCTCATTGTATCGTTTTCTGAGGATACATTTATGTGTATTGTATCGATTTTATGTGTATAATTCATGAATATCTTATTTATATTTGCAGAGTTGCCACGGTTTTTTGTCAAAGAAATCGGGCGCCCTACACGCACGCCGCAGTAAAGCGTGGCCGGGTACAGCTATTTGAATATAAATCTCTGGCTAATCTCATACATTATAGCTAGTTTGCAATATGTGAGACCAAAATGGTTTGTAGCATCGTGGCGATTGGTGTTTCGATCATCATATCATATATTTCATTAATTAAACACACATACCAATTAATTAGCAATTAATTCATTCATTTGGTTAGATTATTGAAGACGTTGTCTGAGTCGATGCTGACATTCGCCCTTAATTTTATTTGGAAGTGATTTATAATATTAAAAATCAATTATTTGATACTTTAAAAGAATTTATAAGAGAGAGAACGAGCGAAAAACATTAAAGATACAAAGAGAAGAAAGAAGAAGAGTAAAAAGGAGAAGGTTTCTCATAATAATCATTTTAGCCAAAGATACGAACCCTCCTTCATAATATTCCAGCAGCCCATATTGTGTCTATGCTGACGGGTCGTCTGTCTTCTTATGTGTCGATCTACATGGTCCTACGAGGACGCGGAGCTTGCCGGCTCTTAGTGTTCTCTCAAGAGCCTTTTATTCCCAACATTATATATTCCTTCGTATGAAAACTTTGATCATTTTTTTTATTTGATATCAAATAAAAAAAAATGAATTAAACATAATATTACAAAAAAAAACTAATAATTTATGGTTGCTGGTTTGAGTAAAACTGTTGTTTACGCTATGTTTACGGCTTATTTTTCACTTTACTCTGAAAAGTCCTACCTAACAAAAAGTCAAAAATGGTTCGACCGTTTCGAAGAAGTCGACTAAAATTTTAGAAAGGCATATTTAAGGTTTGGTTATTTACGATTAACAACATGAGTTTAAAAAAACCTTTTGCGTATATTTTAAAATCAGACACTTAAACTTATGAACTTAAGTCGTTGTTAACGGTTGTCAAACTATTTATTAAGAACATGACATTTCTCGTTGTTGGAGTTAAATAAAAGTTTATTGGTCTTGACGTAAAGCCCGTCACACACGCAGTTATAATATATATTTCTATGACGTCACCAACGTATACCGTACTACATTATTTTAGCACGGTTTATTAACCTTAATATATATTATAGCTACGTGTGAGACAAGCTTAATATGGCACTTTTCCTAAAATCGGAACAGAATCGTTTTGTCAAAATAATTTAAAATATTGCTGAAATATTTCTTGTATATAATTTATTAGTAGACAACGCATTATTCTATGTCAACCCTTTCGACTAGTTGATCATTAAGACTTAATAGCAGGCCGGCGACGACAGATATATTAAACTAGTTCATCCATTTGATAATTTGAGAATATTACTAACTTATATTAGATCGTGTGCTATGAATGTTTTTTGAAGAGAAAACTTCTTTAGGCGCGTTGGGCATTTTTGAGATGGGAAAAAATCATTGAACTCGCGACAGTGTCCATGTTACGTAACGTAATGTAGCGTAATGTAACCGAAATTAAAAAAGAACAATTTTTGAGATAGTATAAAATCATTGAACTCGCGACAGTGTCATGTAACTTAATGTAAGCGTTGATGTAGCTGATATTAATTTAAAATAATTTTAAAAAATAACAATAAGCAGACAACTGCATATGAAAGTAAACTTATTAGATATGATAACAAGGATCAATATGGTATACACCTCTGACCAATAATCTAGTTTCATATTAACATCAAACCTTTTTAATGGTCTGTTTTTAATTAAATAATAATTATATTCTATTGATTGTCAGTGTCATATATTTTCTCAATAATAATCGTATTTATCTAATTCGATAATTCCAAGGAATATAAATATCATACAATTATTTTTGTGAAGCTACCTTTTCACTTCTGACGTGCAGTCCTACGACTGACGTGTATTTTTTTTATATCGTTGTAATACTATATGCTGAACTCTGGAGTGAAAAAAAAACAAATGCACTTAATTTACTTTATACTCTCCATTGTACGGACAGGGCTCGATTTAATTATTTTTTTCATCAATTTTGGCAACTTTTTAATTGATAAACTCTTCAATTCAAGATGTAATTCTGTAATTTTATCGATACATTTTAATTTAGTTTTCTTATAAAAGTGACATCCATATATTCGGTACCCTACGATCAAAATGGCAAAAGCGGTTTCATTCCGAATACTTCAAAATATTTCATTAATTTGAAAATGTTTCATGTAAAATATATATTGATAAATATGTATTGAAAATTTGTTAATGTTATTTACAAAAATTATAGAATAAACAAGGTTGTATTTCATGAAATGAACTTTACTCTATAATTGTAAACTTGCTTTTAAACAACGCGTGCTATTCATAGAAGAATAGAAATTAAAAGAAATATTTTTAAAAAATCTTCCCAATTTCACTAAGAATTACAGTAACATAAAAGTTCTTAAATTTTCATCGTATTAAGATTTCTTAAAAGGTCTTCGTACCACAGAATTCTAATTTTGTATTAAAATCCCTTAGGGCTCAAGAGCCTCGCGACGAGGTCAAGACAAAATTCCCTTGAGTTTATAATAGCCAGGTGATATTAATAAATTGTTTAGCAGAATTAATTCTAAGCGTGGAAAAATATTAAAATATCTAATTTAGTTTGTCAGTGTGAGAGTGACAGTGGTAAGTATCTTCAAGAGATATTTTATCCGCGTCTTCCATCCGCATCACATTTATGTAACCCTATAAACTTATAAATAGTTTATATGTGATATTTTTATATAGACTATCTTTATATAGTCCCTCCGTATGTATGTACGCTTAGATCTTTTAAACTACGCAACAGATTTTAATGAGGTTTTCAGTTAAGTAAAAGCGTTTTAAACGCTCTTTCTTAAATGAAAACCTTCCTCGTAAGGTTTCAAATTATAGGTACATATAATTTGAAAGAAAGAAAGAAAAGAATATATGCAATATGCATATAAATTGCAGAAAAAAATTGCACCCGCCCAAAACCAGGAGCTGGTCAGTCTGGCGCCAGTAATAATTGTGCTTGTAGAAAACAACAACTATGTTTAATTAACAGCTTTGTTCTAGTTTTGATCCATGAATAAGGAATGCTTGCGCTTATTGCTTTCTATGGTTTCTTCTATCAGGGTAAGAATTTTGATGCTATTAAGATCAAGAACAGCTAGCTAAATATAACGGGAATGCGAATTTACATACAAAATTGTAAAATTACAGATGTTTAATAATAGTTACAGAAGTTTAATAAGTTGTGTTTAAGTACCTATACTCGTACATGTCCGAAAAACTAAAATAAAAGAAAGAAAGAAAGATTTTTATTCTTCTTCTTCTTCTTCTTCTTCTTAGGTTTAAATGGCAATGCGGCTCATTTTAAAATGGCCATTGTCTGCCAGTGTCAAGTTAATGTCGATTGTCGCGTTATGATTTTGCCAGTGTCATTAGTAAAAATATCAATATGTAATAGCTTTTTTTTTAAAAAAAGGTAAAATTGAAATTAAAATCAAAAGTAGCAGTTCTAGACACTAGTTAGTCAAGTCAAGTTTTTATAATTTTTCTTAGTTTTCCAAAACAGGTCCGTCAAGTCTAAAGCAGTCAAGTCAAGTCCGAAGATTTTTATTCACGCAACACAAAGATACAAACATAATACAAAAACCACAAGACAGAAATTAATAAAACAGGTAAAAGATGTGTGTGTCCCGCGGCAGTGATTCGGACACTGGCTCAGCATTGTGCTCAGGTGCTAGGCAAGCACAGCCAGCACCGTTTGGGACTCACTACACAAACATATTACAAAATAATATTATATATCTACATTAATATAAAAATAAATTAAACAATTAAAATACATAGATAAAGACAATAAACTGTTTTGGCTATTTAAAAAAACACACTTTGAGTTGTGTGTTCCATATTTTTTAAAAGAAAAATCGCTTCCTCAAAGTGCATTTTTACGACTATTTCTGAAGTAGGTATTTTTATAAATCAAAACGATCGAAACCTTCAGAAAGTTTTCGTATGAACCTCGCTAAGAATGTTTTAATAAAAGGATTTTAAGAGAACAGGTAAACGTTTAATAAAAGACGGCGGCTGAACATTTTCGTAAAATAAGTGTCCGGTGAAATCTCTCTACCGTAACCTTGCCAATATTATTTTTAAATCGAATAAACCTAAAGAAAGATAGAACCACTTTAGATTAGCAACTACATACAACAGTCAATGTCAGCGACTTGTCTTTGGTTTCTTTTTGTTACTAATATATCTGTATGTTAGTTTTTGATTTTAATACAAAATTATCCTACTAATAAATATAAATACGAAAGTTTTTGAGGATGGATGGGTATATGTTTGTTGACTTTATTGTTGATGATATGGATGTATTACCTACTCCACTTTACGTAAAAACTACTAAACGGATTTGGTTGAAATTTGGCACAAAGGTAGTTTATTACCTGGATTAACATATAGGACTTTTTATCCTATAAAATATTGGGTTCACGAGGGTTCGTATAAAAATAAAAAAAAGTTGGGCGTCACCATTGTAAAAGATATAAAAATGTCTGATACTTTACCACTAAAATATCAATATCTATTCATAACAATGATTTTCCATTGATTTTTTTAGAAAATGAGAGGTAATAAAAACTGATTTCATCCCATCATTCAGGAAGGACTTAGGACTAAGTGTCCCTTTCTCCGCAGCGGTATTGTTAGAGAAAGTCTTCATACGTGACTGTGGACAGCGAACTTGAATGCTAAATATATATTATTTCGATGACTGTAGACGATAAACTTATTATTTCATATTCCAAATAGGCGTCAATGTATTGTAATATTAAAGTTTTACAACTAGCAAAACTAATCAGAAGGCAAAATAATTGCCAATTAGTTAATCTATCCATACCTATAAAATCGTCTGTCAAAGCACAGCCGAAGTATTTATTGCAGACATAACGATGGGATATGTTGTACGAATGGGTTGTGATTTCACATTTATCTCTCCCTTTTATATTTAAGGAGTAACATCTGGCTGGTTCCCGTTTAGAATATATTTTAATGTAATTTCCATTAACATGTACAAAATATATGCATAAAGTATGTAGACGATTGTGTGTAAAGAAATTACAAGAATATATTATATATTAAAATTTTGCAACAGTATACATAGTGTGTAAGTACTTAGTTAAATAAAAACATAGATATCGGTTGGATTTTAGAGGAGTTAGGAAAAGAGTGAATCCTAAAAGTATACGTAAGTAAGTAAGTAAAAGTAAAGTAAAGTAAGTTTTTAAGTAAAGTGAATGTGAATGTAGTAAACAATTTATTACATTTTTTGAAAAGTTTACACCATAAACTAACAAAATGGTTTCTCTGTTTACAGTTAGGGTTTTAAGTTATCTACTGTAATTTTGTTTATGAAATTGTAAAATAAAACGAATTCTTGTCCACTGCTGCACATAGGCCTCCCCGTAGTTTTCCAATAGGAGCGGTCAGAACTAGCCTGGATCCACCATCGACGCCCTACTTAGGTCGTAATTAGGTCGTCCGTCCACCTTATGAGTGGATCTCCTGCGCTGCGCTTCCCGGACAATACGCAGAAGAAAAAGGAAGGTATACGAGTAAATTCACGGACATATCTATACAAAACAGGATAAAATCAAACCGCGATCAAGTCTCCTTATAGCATCGGCGGCCGTGTTTGTCGAACGAGAGCTTGTAAAATAGGATGCTTGCGGTTTAGTGCGTCGTAAATCTACCGCCCGAGGGATACCGAGAATGGCTATTAGTCTAAAAAGTCCCATATTAAGCGAACTTTTTGCGCTGATCTATATAAGTGCATACTTGTATGTAAACAAACCTATAATACGAGATTTTTGTTACATACAAATGGAAGTCGCTTTCCATGTTTGTCTGTATGGCCACTATAACTCTTCCTAAACCACGCAAAGGATTTTAGTACGGTTCTCACTATCACTTAGATAATTTTTCAATGAATATTTATATATGCATATAACAAAACCTAATTATTATTTTTTTGCCTAGGAGAAGCCGGGAGCGGGTGGCTAGTTATATGTAATTTGGAAGGTGCTTAGAATATCGCCCACTCTAAATGTTCAAGCCTAGAGGTTCATCTAGTTCAAAGCTTGTGCTATCTCGTGACGAGCATTGCGTAATATATGTATGGTATTTGTTATGTCTACGATTCTGTAGTAATCCAGAATTAGATTTTGAAAGAGAAATGTTTACTGTTATCTAGCGAAATTTCATTACTTTATGAATGACATATGTACGTTCTTGATATGATGGAGGAATTGACAAGTCCTCTACATTCTACCGTACAAACTGATGATGACGTTTGATCTTGTAGGTAAACTTGAAGGTGCACATCAAATGTTTCCACCAAATAACTCCAGGGGTTAGTGATATTTTCCGAGCTTCGCACGGATGCATTTTTTTTAGCAAAATATAGAAGACTAGCTGGTTCCCGCGACTACGTCCGCGTTGAAAGGTACCCAATGTCCTTTCTGGTGTCCCAGACAACGTGTATGCAAAATGGCACGGTTCAGTAATTTTTGCGTGAAAAAGTTACATCCATACATCCAAACATACTTTCGCATTTATAATATTAGTACGGAAGTTAGCGAAGAAACAGACTTTTTTTAGATTTATAAATATAAAATAAAGATTTATAATTTAAAATAAATTTATCGTTCAGAGAAGGATAATATGACAAACAAAAGTATTCTAAAAAAATACAAATGTTCGTGCAGGTAAATAAGCAATTGGTTCGTATTAAAAAAAAACTGCTTAGGAAGTTTATGACATGGTAATGGGAATTTCCAAGTTTCCGCACATAACTCTCAAGTCAAGGTTCAAGTAAATCGAGTGAAATACTCGTAAAATATAATTGGATGTCTCTTACCACGCTTATACAATGCTCATATATAGAGAACGAAACTACGATAGCTAATATAAATTTTCCTCTTCAATATTTATTGTAATAAATATTCACCGAACAAAAATAAACCAGAAGAAGTCGAAATTGCTTAATGTGACAAAATCAAAATTGCGTCAAAAAATTATTACATACGAACAATTTATGAGGTAAAACAAAACAGTTCGTAAATTAATCTATTTTTACAACGTGTCCGGTCATGGACTAGCAATATTCTAGGTAAGTACATAAATTATAACTATTTTAATACACAAATATGTCTCAAAATCTGTTGATTTAGTAAAAAATAAAGAGAGTCATAGGGATTGTTTTTGCAGTAATTTACATTTAATTGCAGTAATTTTTTGGAGATAAAAATGTTTTATAAAGTTACTAAAATTTAAACCCATTGTATCGTAATGTAAACGATAGACAATACTGTTGCCCTCCGAATAAGTCTATTTTATCTCAGTAATACCAAAACTTTAGGAGATATGATTTTTTTTGTACATACGTAGAGAAATATCTAAGGGAAAAAAAATAATAATGGCAGCCTCATAGAGGGAAGTGGGTTGGACCTGTATATTATATATGTATATGTATGTATATATATGTATATGTATATGTATGTATATGTATGTAGTATTTTTTGTGTATTAAAATAGTTGTAATTTATCTACCTAGAATATCGCTAATTAATGACCGGACACACTATTTATTAAAAGCAATCTCCAGTCATACTCCTTCAATATTACACATAATTTTAATTAAAAAAATTCTTCATAATGCGTGCTACTGAAAATTAACGTTTCCGTTGCTATAGTTTAATGCACGATTACTCTAGTTTGTAGTTTTTCAATTAAATATTATATAATTTATTATATTGTTTTGAATACGTGATACATAAATTACTTAATTACTCCTATAGGCGTCCAAAGATATCTGAAAGACTTGACAAATCTGATCTTACCTTATCTGCAGTTAAAATGCAAATTAAATACGTGGGATTTCATTGCGTATTTATATAACGGATAATTGTTATCACTTACCTACTTTGTTATCAGATGGTTAGGCAAAGCTTTTTATCTCTAACAAAGAGATGCATTAAAAACATATGCTTCTTAATTAATTGTCATTCAGTGTAAAAAGTATTCTCTTATTTTTTTAAAAAATATTAAGGAAATAAAATATAAATGGTGTTGTAAAGTGTATGAATGGTATATTTATTTGTGATAGGTCAATATTAAAAAACAACAAAATTCTCATACAACCTTCATTGGAGCTAAGTTCCCTAAAACAATAATGTCATTATGTCAACACGAAAGTGACTGCAACAATTTTCAATAACGACAATCGTCGAAAACTAGCTGGTGCCCGCAACCTCGTCCGCGTTTAAAATGTTATATAGATTAAAGCCTTTCTCGATAAATGGATTATCCAGCACAAAAATAATTTTTCAATTCGAACCAGTAGTTCCTGAGATTAACACGTTCAACCAAACAAACAAATTCTTCAGCTTTATAATATTAGTATAGATTATAGATTTATGGCTTCAAGTAGTATTGTTTATGACTATATTATATTGTTAACAATATAATATTGTATAATTATATTTCAGGCGTTAAAATAATTACTTGATTAAAACACAAATAATTAATGCACTAGTTTTCATTTGATGCAAAGATCGTCAGACCAGTTGACGCTCTAAACACAAATTTATATGCTATAATTTCACTGTGGTCTTATGTAAGGGTTTGGTTACAGCCGCCAAACAAATTCGGGTCGCATTGTGTGCCACTGCTACTATTATTATAGTAGTTGTTGTACTAGTTCATAGAACTATTATATAAGCTAGCTACACTAACATTAAGTTTTAAGGATTTCGTGATCAATTTAAGACAAACCTTCACTAGATTTGAACGCCAAGACGGCCTTACATTACGTAGTAATCTACGGAGTAATCCAATAAACGTCCAATATCTCCGAAATGTGGAGAACCGATGGTGAATTTTCTACCAATAGATCCCTTTTTATCGGAAAAAGATACAGATAGGAATCATAGGTCCTAAATAAATACATACAAGTTTGTGTTGACTGTACGACTCCTAAAAGTATTTATGAAAAAATTTTGCAAGAAATATCATTGAGAATGATTTTATGTCAACACTTGCCAACTACAATGCACCGCTGAAACGTTGAAAATAATTGAAGTAAGATAACGTTATCGGCTATGAAATTAACTAAAAAAAATTGGGCGCCAGCTAACTAAAAAATGAAAAAAATCATATGTTAGCACTTAAAATATATTTAAACAAAACAAAAAAAATACACAGGGGGTGGTCCTTAAGCCCGTACGTTATTATCATATATATATATGTGAAATTTAAAATTTGATTCAATAAATCCGGCTAATAAAAGTTAAAAACTTAGCTGGATGTGAATAATGGCTGGATGTAATAAGGTTTTCCTTCTCGGCAAAATAAAACAGGCTGCTCATCAGTGTCACCAGAGAAAAAATGAAGAAGGCTCATCAAAATATAAAATGCGGATAAAACCCAGGATTCATTATATATTATTTATATGTCTCTAATTAAATCCATGAATGACAAAAAACCAAAACAAAAAACCATAACAAAAAAAACCCCATTTATAAACCGGGGTTTTTTTTACATAAATATTTTAAACTGAATAATAAAATTTTAAAAGAAAATTAACTGGCAAATACAGGCTATTATCAGCACAAAACTAAACCGCTCTCCGCGAGCGACAGAGAAACAAAAAACGCTCTCTGACTGAAAATTTTGAATATTGAACGTCAAATGCAATTCTATATATTTAAAAAAAATAATAAGTTTTTAAATACTTAAATAAATAAATAAACAAATAAGGTAATATAACTAATAAAATAAATAAAATAAGTAACGCTACGTTACATATCCCCTCTTCCTACAGAAGAATTTTTTTTCCCGTTAATAGGATAAAAAAAATTCTTTGTGCCCATACACAAATGCTACCACTTTCATCCTACGTTCAAAAAATAAAACCTTCCATACTATTAACAGTGAGAATTGCAGCACTAGTTATTAAAACTGTGTTGTGGTACTCAAATGTTTCCTTTCAAAAAAACTAATTCAAGATATTTCTTGAAGAAGTAACTTGCATAAGATAGGGCAGTAGTATAAAACTGCTGACCTTAAAGCAGAAGTGTTTAAGGAACAAAAGAGGAAGAGTATAAAGAGAAAAAGAAAAAATAAATAAATTAAAAAAAAAATTAATTATTAACATAACTGAATCCTAACTAGAGGAAACAATTAACACCAAGCGAACAAAACGCCCAGACAACTAAGCATTCAACCAAAGAATACTTAAACAAAATAGATTCCTTAAAAACAAAAAGGAACTACATTGTTAATAATAACAAACGCCCAGACAAATAACTAGACGATAACTTCAAGGCTTAAATTATTTTATTTAATAATCCGCCCTGCTTATGAACTTTAGGGCTTGTTTAAAGAGTTGTAATCCGCTCTGCTTATGAACTTTAGGGCTTGTTTAAAGAGTTGTAATCCGCTCTGTTTATGAACTTTAGGGCTTGTTTAAAGAGTTGTAATCCGCTCTGTTTATGAACTTTAGGGCTTGTTTAAAGAGTTGTAATCCGCTCTGTAGGTATAATAAAAACTAATTAGTTAAATAATTAAATAATAACTAAATAAATGAATAACTAAGGAATTAATAATATTATGTATTATAATACCTAAATAATTATTATACAAATCATCTGGAAAGGTCTGGAGCCTAGATGAAAATATTTGAAATGAATATATGAAATATATTATTTAAAATATATGTTTATATATTTAAAATTTAAAATATATATTTAAAAAAAAATTTAAAAAATATAAAAAATAAAAAAAAATAAAAATTTAAAATAAATTTAAAATATATAAAATATAAATAAAATTTAAATATAAAAAAAAATATATATGAAAAAATAAAAAAAAAATAAAAAAAAAATTAGATGAAAATACTAATTCCTTTTTTTTAAAAAACAACATCTTATTTGTGACGATAGTGACAAATTAAATCAATAACCTATTTGCCTGTTACAACAAAATAGCGAATGACATCTTAAATATTAATAATTTATTAAAATAATTAAAATAAATTAATATGAAAAAAATGAAAATTAAGAAATAATCATTCTGAAATAACAAATTAATTAAAATGTCATTCTGCAACAAAAACAGGAAATTGAAGAAATTAATAACTTACAAAAAATTAAATCAACAGATTTAGTGAATCAAATATTGAAAAATAAATAAGATAATATATATATACAATTTCACGTACTTTACAGTAACAACAATATATGTTATCTGTAAAAAAAAAACAAGTTGGGCGCCAATGAACCCGTACGTTATTATCATATATATATATGTGAAATTTAAAATTTGATTCAATAAATCCGGCTAATAAAAGTTAAAAACTTAGCTGGATGTGAATAATGGCTGGATGTAATAAGGTTTTCCTTCTCGGCAAAATAAAACAGGCTGCTCATCAGTGTCACCAGAGAAAAAATGAAGAAGGCTCATCAAAATATAAAATGCGGATAAAACCCAGGATTCATTATATATTATTTATATGTCTCTAATTAAATCCATGAATGACAAAAAACCAAAACAAAAAACCATAACAAAAAAAACCCCATTTATAAACCGGGGTTTTTTTTACATAAATATTTTAAACTGAATAATAAAATTTTAAAAGAAAATTAACTGGCAAATACAGGCTATTATCAGCACAAAACTAAACCGCTCTCCGCGAGCGACAGAGAAACAAAAAACGCTCTCTGACTGAAAATTTTGAATATTGAACGTCAAATGCAATTCTATATATTTAAAAAAAATAATAAGTTTTTAAATACTTAAATAAATAAATAAACAAATAAGGTAATATAACTAATAAAATAAATAAAATAAGTAACGCTACGTTACACCGCAAAGGAAAAGGGTCTGTTAGAAAGTCTTCAATATCTTCAAAAGTACCTGACCTGGCTATAAATGAAATAAAGACTAAATTAAAGAATATTTTAATGTGCTTAAATAAAAATAAAATTTATTTAGTTTAGATTTAATTCAGTCTTTATTTCATAAAGCTAGGTCAGGCACTTTTGAAAATATTGAAAATTTTCTAACCGACCCTTTTTTTTGCGGTCCAGTGTATATTTTTAAAAATAGAATTATATTAAAGTTGCTAATATAAATTTAAAAAATATATATTATAGTCGTATTCATCCTTTTTTTTTTTTTTTTTTTAACGTTGGGAAATCCTCTTGGATACCCGGCAGTGTAGGGGACACTGCCGGGTTATGCCGGATTCCTACCGGCTAAAACCCAACGACTTTCTATCAGCGCGGCCGTTCATTGGCGGGGTCGCGGGGACGTTGTGACACGACTTCGGTGCCCCGCCACGGCTATTCAACGCGGGGAGGCCTTGCTCCCTGTCAGAACCTCGGCGTACCCGAAAGTGAAGGTACGCCGGCCATCTCGGGGGACCATACGACGGGCGGCAGTCTCCCCCAAGACCACCGCCCCGGTCCCGGTAGTCGTATTCATCCTGCCACTTTAAATACCAAAATATGTCTTCTTCTTATTCTTTTTCTTTGGTTGATTTCCGCAATAGTTAAGTCTTACGGCCTTGTTATGTAGGTGTTTTCGCTCGATTTATCATCGTCATCACTTCAGCCGCAGGACATGTCAGAATCCAATAGGACTAATCAGAAGCAGCCTGCATCCACCGTCTATCTACAACCCTTGTGGGTAGACGTCCTGCTGCGCTTGCTGTCCGTTGTCCTGCCCACGGCCACTCAAACTTACTGATCCGCAGGGTTACATCGATAACTTTCGTTTGCCTACAAACCTCCTCATTCCTGATTCGATTTCGCAGAGTAACCCCGAGCATAGCTCATTGATCGACATTGACCTTTCTTACGAGGCCCATACTTAGAGACCACGTTTTAACGCCATATGTCATCAATGGCAACACACGTTGCCATTCGCACAATTACGGGTTCAATATAGCTACCACGGCCTTGCTTAGTAATTCAAAAACTTTCTTTATTTGATATAAGTTTCGTATAGGTTCACTATTAAACCTTACTCTGCCTTGAGCATTCCAACATCACGTCGGTTAACGTTTCAAATTATTGTATCGTCAACTTTTTGTGTAAACGCTCTATCCTAACCAAACACTAGAAATAGGAGCCATTATAAACCCGCCTGGAAAAATTAACCTCGATCGATTGACGCACCGGGAAATTGATGCCCTTCCTCTGCCCACTGTCTTTTCTTAAAATACATTCCATTCAATCGATTCCGTGTAGACAGCGTTACGTCGATATATTTCTTTCTGTTCGTATATTATAAATTATTGACGCTCGAATGCATTTTTTTTTCTGCAAATTATGTACACAAACCTTCGTCGCTTATCGCTCTTTGGATTTGTGAAAACCGTATTAAAGTCCATTGGGTGGTTTATAAGAAGTTAGCGGAGAAATAGAGTGAGGCGGACACCGACTTTTTTATAACATGTATAGATATTATACAATATTTTGCGAATCTGGTTTTATACGATTGAGCCAACTCAACACAGATTCAGATTCAAATATTGCAGATTCAAATAAAATATTTAATAAAAATTCATATTAATAATAAGTAAGTAACAATAAATTGTTTTCCAATAGATACTTTTCCAATAAACAGAGTTGTAATAAGTTGTAACTATCAGAAATATGTATTCGGTATAGATATTTCTGATGTGCCTACACAGTTCTGTTGGTCATTAAAGCGTTGTTTACTAGCGAGCGGCGAGCGGTGCTGCCCGCATGTTTACCACCGCACTCGTCCGACCGACTAACCAAATATAAATCCACATTTATCACAACACGCTCTATTTTTGAAATCATCATCTATTTTCAACATTCATTTATTACGGTTCAGCGCCTAGGTTTATATGTTACTATGAAGAAACACGCCGACGTGTGAGACTCAACATAATAATGAGTCGTGAACTAGAAAGCACGTATTTCATTTTTGCAGTCTTGTTGCGCTTCTGCAGCCTGCAATAATGAGGAGAAAGAGTCAACTTCGTGTTGAGTTGAAGACTTCGTTATATGAGAGACCGAGCGAAGTTTGCCCCGATATAAAATTTGTGTGAGATAAAAAATTTGAATAAATAAACAGTACGGCAATCGTTAAGATTTAATTGTTATTTTTTATCATGCAAGTGTTTTAACCTCAGTATTATGAACATTAACGGCCTTTCTTTAGCCTTTAAATTTGCTTCTATAGTGGTACGCGACTCAGAAAAATGATGATAATAAAGTCGGGGTTATACACTTTGATGCTATAGTGTAGCTACATCATCACATCCAAAATTTAATTACACCCCTCAATAGCTAAAGGTTTCGATTAGGTATATTCGAATTCATTGGATATATACAATAATATACATTATACATACTCTGAAGAAAAATATTACTCGTAACATACACATAAAACCGTGTCCGTGACACAACCATACCTCATTTTTTATTTTGGCAGGCTGACGGTCTACTTGATGGTAGATGGTTGATGCGCTCCCAACCATAGTAGGATTAAGGGCTAGTGCGTGATTAACCATAGTAAGAAGAGGGATAGGGAGTCCATCTCTGACATCGCTCATTCACTCACAGAAACATAACAGCCCACATGCTGTTATTAGTTAGCAATTCTTATAACAACCTGAAAATATAATTAGTGGCTATATTTCCCACTTTTCTATTCCATAAATGGAGTTCTACTCAATTTCCGCGGGCTTATGAAACTCATACCCTCGGACTTTTGTCAACAGAAAATTAGTGAACTAATGAACTTAGTGACCGTTTAATGAAGTCAGTTCTACCAACGTAAATTGTTGTACAACAAAGCTCAAAGCAATATAATATAATAATACTAGCTACACGCTCCCGGCTTCGCCCGGGATCCAAATAAAAACTATCCTATCTTTTAAGTTGGACCAAATTACACATAGTTACGAAGTTTTCAAAATCGGTTCAGTATAGTTTAGGAGTTCATTGAGGACACACAACGTGACACGTAATTTATATATATATAAAGATATAGAGATTACTGTGTGTTCTGCGGTACACTCACAGTTATACTATAACATGACATTGTATCTAGGGCTGTCACTCATGCAGCTTTTCCGGATTTATCCATTTGAAAACGCTCAGGAAATATCTGGAAAATGTTTTTCTAAATGACGTACCTGTTAATCTATACAAATAATAATATCATAAACGAGCCGTATATGTAAAATAATATTTTTTCAAAAAAACAACAATAACTTAGTACACTTTGTACTAAGTAATTGTTGTTTTGAATGCGGTTTTCGTTCTTTATTCTTTATCGTTCTTAGCAGTTCTATTTAACGTTTGTTATTCTCTGCGCCCATGATATGCTAAATAATTGTAAATTTAATGTCAGATATATTACTTTCGAATGAGAATATTATTGAGTTTATTAAGAAATAAACTCTATAATATAGTTTACTTATATTATAATTAATATATGTCGATTCTGTCAATACATATTTATAAGCTTTACAAATGTACTAAATTATGTAAAGTATGCTTTCATACGTATAGTATATTTTTATGTAGTCTATAAAATAATATAAGTGATATGGCAACCCTAAGTGCATCTATCTGCAGTGCTACGCCTTTACAGACCCTTTGAAAGGATGCCACACTGGATTCCTCGTCCGTGACATATCTGTCTCATTGAAAGAGCATAATATGCTGAAAAATATTTAAAAAACTTACTGGTTATGAATTATTATAAAATTGTTACACGGGAAATTTCGGGTATTCTGATTACATTAAAAAATATATTTTTAATTACATAGGCGTTTGTATCTATGTGTATAAGCACTGTTTTTAAACTAAAGAACATATAAGAAATAAACAGCCTATCGTTTCTTTAATACTGTTAAGAGCAATAGACAAAAAATAACACTTAAAATATATAACGTGAATAGATTAGCTAACATCAGTTACCGAATGTTAATCTTGATCTAAAACTTCCGCAGTTGAAAGGAGAGTACTCGTTAAGCTGGTTGCATCAGTCGTCAACCGATGCAGAGCCATTCATATAAAATGCAAACCCTTGAAGCTTTGAGTAGCACAAGGAACGACGGCGGAAATTAGCGCGCAGGAAGTCATCCCATGTTAGATACACATTCTTATTCCCGTGCAACAAGAACCATAGTTCTAAAACACAAACGTCTGTCATTTCCTGATAAAACCGACCCCGTTTTATTAGGAATGAAAACAACATTTATTATGTTGTTTTCATAGCTATGAAAACACAATATGAGAGCACACGTATTAAATAATATAGTATTAAGGATTTTACTCCCCATTTGTTGAATTTTTGACGAGCCCATTGGCCATGTGGTTAAGGTCTGGATCTAGCAAATAGTGGCGTTTCGCAGCCACTTGGTCAGCTCTCCTGGCGGCAATAATTGTGCTGACAGCTGTAACCTTACAGAAGGTCACCGTATTTCGGTGAGTGAGTAAGGGATGCCAGAGGCCATTCCCCCTTTATCCTTGATTCTATGGTCAGCAGCGCACTTGCAGCACTTGCACCTACCATCAAGCAAGTGGGCCGACATCAACTTATCTGACGATCTTTACATAAAATTATCTATCTTCCATGTGAACACGCTTGTGGAATATGTGTTATTTTTTTTTTGTCTTTTTTCTATATTTTTGTTTTTATTTCTATTTTTGTATCAAAAGTTAATAAAATTTAAAAAAAGTTAAAAAAAAATCGTGATGAGATGAGCTCAAATATGGTAAGTACATTTCTTATGGCTGTTCGAGCTGTTAAATCATAACAATTGATTCTATTGCGTTTACTTGGCTCACAAATACTTTTTCACGCCGATATAGTCTGATATAGATACGCGGCTTCAGTAAGTACAGTAGATTATTATACCTCACGATGTATAGTAATGTGCGTAGTCTCCTACAATATTTCATAGCCTCAATCTTTGATAAAGGATATTTATCAAAGGCCTCAATACATTTTCTATTTCATTAATCTGACACGAACGTATGAATAAATGGACCAATAACGCAATGTACGGTAAACACGATATATAGAATGTACAAACATGACGAATCCAGCAGGTGACACTACGAAATCAATCATCGGTGCTCGTCGATCAATCATGAACTCACACCGCGAACGACGCGGGCATAAAAGTTAGGTGAAAACCTTTTGTTTGTGAACATACCGCGATCGGTTTAGCATGTTTTTTATAATGTCTAAACGCGTGTGCCAGTTGCAATGAAAGCGCTGATTTACTTCGGCATGATTCCGACAGCGACATGCCCTAATAAATCTTGCTAATTTAATGTGTTCACATTCTGATGAGATGCCGTTATTGGGATAATAGAAAATTTGGTACGCATATTATTTAATACTAGCCGTTGTACGCGACTTCGCCCGCGTAACTTTATAAAATATAACCTATGTTACTCGCCGATAATGTAGCTTTCTATAGGTTAAAGAGTTTTCAAAATCAGTCCAGTAGTTTTTGGGCTTATTCATTACAAACATACAAATCTTCTTTCTCTCTTTATAATCTCTCTATATATGTAGTACAAGTATATAA
Source organism: Synanthedon myopaeformis (assembly GCA_944738685.1). Taxonomy (NCBI): domain Eukaryota; kingdom Metazoa; phylum Arthropoda; class Insecta; order Lepidoptera; family Sesiidae; genus Synanthedon; species Synanthedon myopaeformis. The sequence goes on from OX122919.1 coordinate 6,556,629, forward strand.
AAATTTCGTGTCACGTTGTGTGTCGCCGATAAACTCCTAAACTACTGAACTGATTTTGATAAAATTTTGTAGCTATGTGTAATTTGGTCCAACTTAAAAGATAGGATAAATTTTATTTTGCACCCACGCGAAGCCGGGAGCGTGTAGCTAGTATTAGTATAGATTTTAATACACAACCTACTAATATTATTGTTTCAAGCTAAGCACTAGATCGCTTATAACTTAGTTACTTGCTTAAAATAGTACTGAAGTTAATATTTTAATTTAAAATAATGTTAGATAACATGTTATCCTAATGAATTCAAAAGTTTAAATTCAGAAAAGATTTGATTGCATTATTGTTTAAATGTTTTCAATTCGTTGTCGTTGTAAGTGTATTTTCTTTGCACTCAGTTAATGTAAATATTTTGAATGCGACGACCGTCCAATCCAAGAAAAAGATAGCAAACAAATTCTCCTAATGGACAACAACAACTCTCGACAATGCCTATGTATCGTTTTTATATTTTTTGTAATTATTATTACTATTTTATATTATTTACTAGATGTGTCACGCGGTTTCATCTGCAATTTAATTCCTTCAAGAATTGCCTAATTAATAACAAAAATATTTTTTAAATTCGATTGGTAGTTGCCGACTTTAACGTCTTCAACTAAACAAACAAACTCTTCATTTATTATTTAGTAAAGATTAAATTTAAATTCTACGTTACCAACCTTTTTATATTATATAAAAATGTTAAGTTGGTTTGTATACGCTTTAAAAACTCGAAAAGTTCTGCGCCGATTTTAACTCGGTTTTCAATAATGAAAAGAGTGATTAACGGGGAAGGTTTGATATATATAAAAAAATTGCAGCGCTATTAAGTATATAAAATAGCTCTATAAATTCTGGATTTATAATAATAATATCCAATTTATTACACTAAATAAGGGTTCACTTAAAACGAAGCTTGGTACTAATACCAAACGAAATAGAATGAGGCTAAATATTGGAAGGGGTTTTCAATCTGAAAGGCCGGGCCGAAATCAATTTCACATTTCTATCCATATTTCTATTCCTTCCGAGTTTATCTGGTACACATTCGATATGTGATTGTTATCCTTATGTATTTAATTTTATTGTGAAACCGTGGATGAAGCATTGAATCGCCTATGTAATAAAAAAAAACCCTAATGCGAGTATTCAATGTTAGAATTAAATGACTGAAAGATAGTGGTACTTATTTATGAAATTTGTTGCCGTCATTTTTCACGTGAAACTCTGCAGACAGTCTGATGGTGGTATCTAATAAGCATTGATGGTAGTTGGATGCCGTCGCTTAAGCATTTAGCATAACACTACGGGTGCTACAAATGTGCTGCCGACTTTAGTAGGACAAAAGTAAAAGTATTAGGAAGGATTTTATATAAAGGTTGTCAGACAGGCTGACAGTCCGCTTGATAGCAGGTCGCTTATAAGCTTATAACACAAGCTACGTCACGGGTGGTGTAAGAATAATAGGTTTAGGAATGGATAGGGAGATGGGCTCTGATTTCCTTATTCACACACAAGAAACACAAAAGCACACATGCTGTTATTTCATTGTGGTCTTCTATAAGGGTGTGTTTACTGCCGCCAGACGGGCTGCCTAATTTATGACTGCGGAACACAGAGTGCCCTGCAACTACTGTCTTAATCCAGAACAGAGCCAACTAATATCAAGACCAGATTATTTATTGCTGCCACTATCAAAAATTATACAAACTAGTAGATACTTCGGTGAACAAAATTAAAAACCAAAACATTCTCTACATCAAATAAAAAAATTAATCTAAGTCGCCTATTAAGTACGTACTTTGCACACGTTCACACAAAATGATTCCTCTCATTTTAATTACTTTAAACAAGTGGGACGCATTAGGCTTTGATGTGCTTATCTTTACAGACAATAAAGGCCATTTTATGAGCACCAGTCTGTTCACAAATTGGATGTCGTTAAATTATTTAATATTTTCTAAAAGAAGGCAGCTATTTATTTGCTGTGTTATTTATATTTTATTTTTAATATTTATATTTTTATTTTATTTATTTATTTTTATATAATTATTTTACACATTGTAAAACAAAGATACTCTCATTGTTTTACACAGATTTCATAACGTACCTAGTTCATAATGTTCATGATCAATCAACGTTGTAGGTAATCAATATTTTCTACGTTGTTTATATAACTAGACAAGTAAGAAATTAACATGTATTGAAAAATGTGTATGAAAAATGTATGTTTAAATGTGAATATGTGTAAGGATGGTTGTATACTGTATTGGCTTCCTAATAAAAAAGTAATCATGAAAAACGTTAACAAGAACAACATAACAACTAAAAATCTGGTAACATTATGTAGAGATATCAAAGTTTACTATTGTGTTCCTGTCATAAAGGTATCTATGATTGTGGTAAAGACTTTGTCAACACATTTTCTCATTATATTTTTTTTTATAAAAAATTAAACTGTTCTCTTCCATATCTTTACATTAAAACTTATTAAAAAGTTATATTTCAAAATATAAAATATACATGCAAATCTTTGTAATTTCAAAATTAGTTCAAAAACAATACACATAAACCCAACCTGGGTTCCCACTGCGCCTCAATTGTCTCGCTCACTTGAGAAATATGCTGAGTGTGACAAAGGTCACAGCCAATCTCGTATGTAACATAAAGACATCTGGCACTTACCGGACGTTCGCGAGAGTGTGCCGCCGACTCTTGAGATATCTCCCATGATACTTCTGCAACTCTCCAATGCTGCCTTGTTCGGCTTGCATCCTGTGTGCTAAGTGTGGCGCGGAGGTAGCCTCCTCGCTTGTAGGCCCAGATGGCGATACGCTAACAGCACCTGAACTTCGCTTACGGGCTTTATTGGACTTTCTAGCCGCAGCCGAAATGCATATCTTAACTGAAGAAGGACTACCGAATCGTTTTTTTCCGGAACTTCGCGATGAAGTGTAAGCGGTGTCGGTACTACTTCGCGTACTTTTATAAGAGGGTGTGAGAGCGTCTGTGGCGTCTTCGAGAGGCCAATCGGAATCGTCTTCCTCTTCAATTCCAGGCAGTGGGGATTGTTGACCGAGCGGACGTGGCGAACTTATTACAGGTTCTGGAGCGACTGAAAACAACAAATAACAACGAAATGAAAATATTTGCTCTAAAAGTAATCACTATCTGCAAAAACAAAATCTACTACCATAGGTACTTTTCTATTTTTGTAAATAATTTCGAGCCAGTTAATTTTAATTAACATATATTTTTCGCGTTGTAGATTCTATTTTTCTTCGCGAATGCTTAACTTAAGGCACGTTTAACCTAAACAATATTTTGTATTACTATTATAATATTGATTCCTATTACTATAACTGACTTTATATTGCACTACTCCCATAAATTGTGTTTATTATATTAATATGTTTTTGTCATGTAGCCATGACTGAATTATCTGTGTGACAAACTTCATCCAAATCCGTTCCAAATCCATCCAAATCCATCCAAATCCATGCAAACATTCGCATTTATTATGTTAGTAAGATAAAATTATACCATAAGTATTTAGTAAAATAACCTGAATAAAGTACAACAATGTAAATAAGCTTTACATTTTTAAGTTCCTTTGACTTTGTTATATGTAGGTAAATAAGCATAACTCAGCTTCACAATACCACTTAAAACACTTAATATTGTTTATTTCAGAACAAAGTAAGCGTTCGAGTATAAAGAGTAGTTATTTCTCAACACACATCAATCTTTTACGCCATCATAAAACCACGTCTTCCATCGACTCAATGAAAACTATTCAATCGATATATGTTGTCGTGTATGGACGTAACAGAAATAATTGAGCATGTGACACAGTACACACTAGACATGCTTTTGTGTAACCACAAACCACCATGTGTCTGTATAGACACCAAGGTTTCATTGAACAAATATTATAATTGAGAAAGTTTGTTACTTTTTCACGCAAAAATTATCATAGCATTTTTATGAAACTTTACAATAATAAAATTTTGCATCAAAATCTTGACGAATATGTTATTTTAAACTAGCTTTTTCCAGCGACTTCGTCCGCGGAACTTTCTCTTAGGTGTTAAAACATTTATTCAATCATTATATATATTTTTGTCAGGTGTTGTATTTTTTAATTTTATATTTAGATTATCTCTCGAGAATAGTAGGTACTTTTTTTGAAAGGTAGCCTTTATCCTTTATTGTATACTAACTTAAAACTCGTATGCAAAATTTCATGATGATCTATTAAGTAGTTAATGCGTGAAAAGGTAACAGACAGATAGATTTATTTATAATGTTAGTAGTTAGTTATACTAGCGAGCCGCCCGCGTCCCCGGCTTCACACGTATTTTTTTCAATTACATTATTCACAAATTATATTTTAAAAAAAAAAACAACCTTTTACGCTCGGTCTATTATTGAAAACCGCATTAAAATCCGTTGTGTATTTTAAAAGAAAGCGTTTCTTAGCTTTCTATAGGTGAAAGAATTTTTAATGTCGGCCCAGTAGTTTTTGAATTTATTCGTTGCAAACATACCAAAATACATATCTTCTCTCTTTATAATATTAAGTACAGACTATGTAAAGATATGGATTCTTTTTTGTTACATAATATTAACATATGTCTGTGTAATCTATACCCGGTTTAGGAGTATGTGTTACGCGCAAGTAAAGGCCTACTCAAAGAGTTAATCGGTTGAGAAATTGGAGGTCGGACCATGACGCCGCATCAGCCTCCGAATGTCCGTTTAATTATTCACGCCCAGGGCACAATCAATAATTTAATACGCCGCTTACGTCTATTATTTCTGGTTTGAGTTATATTTAATAGGACGTAATTCAATATCTCCCTGCTTAAAGAATTAACTGAGGAAGATTTTCAACATCTAATTAACTCCTGTGACACTGATATTTGCGCCGAAAACATTGTCGTCTTTCATTTTCGCCGGGGGTTCCAAAAGTAGGCATACTCGTATATATTTGTAGCTTCTGTCCGTGACTTCGTCCGCGACCCTTTCTTTGTGTTTTTTATTTTATTTTAAGATAATTAATCAGTCACAGATTTTTTATTCTGAATGAAATAGGAATCTGTGAGACTATTCAAGAAGACTATAGGAAAAGAGCAACAAATGATAAATTTAATTTTTTATATTAAAACTAGCTTTTCCCGCGACTTCATCCGCGCGTCTTTTTCTTAGCTGTTGAAACAAGTATTCAATCTTTATTACTGTTATAGTTTTGAAAGGCGTTGCAATAGGACATCTTCTGAAAGGTACTCTATGTTTTTTATGAATCCCCAGACACGTATATGCAAAATTTTATGCTAATCGGTTGAATAGTTAATGCGTGAAAAGGTAACAGACAGACAGAGGCACTTTCACATTTATAATTCATATTTAATACTTTATTAAATAAAGTTATATTATTATTATGTAATATTAGTAGGGAAGTAGGGATTGGTTAGGATAAACTCTAATATTGAAGTTTAAATTAACTTTAAGTAATTAAATGTGTGTTTTAAGAACATATAAAAACTTTGAAAATACAGAGCTAATATTATTTTTATGTGAGTAGAAATGTTGATGCTCATCTCTTTAAAATCAACATTGGCGCACAAGTTGAACTCTTATATTTACATTCTTGTTAAACATAAACAATCTTATGAGAACGGTAACAAGGTTCACAAGCTTACATAACTTCTTAACACTCTATTATGAATTCGTAAACATAATATACCATGAAAATATAACATAACATATGTCTTAATATTTAAAAAGAAATATTTCCGAACTTAGAAGACAATCGCTGGAGATCGACATTAACAAAATCATGATCTCACCGAGTCTGTTTCTGTGTTTCAACAAAATTATATATTAGTTTCATATGAGTACATAATATTTTTACACGCTTTTTTTAATTAAGTACTAAGAATTAAAAGACAACAATAAAATGTCCAAATAAATCACATTATTACTAGATTATTACGACATTTGGAAATGAAACGGGAAATTTGAAAATTGAATAAATTTCTATTTTTAATTTTGTATTCACGTTCATTTGTGATTTCAGAAATTCAGATTCTGATTCAGAATACAATCCTAATAATATTATAATAATATGTAAATACGAAGGTTCGTATGTTTGTTACTCAATCGCGCAAAAACTACTGAACTGATTAAGATGAAATTTGGCCAGATATTACATTACTTTTTATCCTGGATACTTTTTATAATGGAAAAATGATTTTCAAAAAACGAACAACAGCGTGTACGAAATCGCGGGCATAGCTAGTTCTTAATAAATAATCTTGGGCTTATAAATTTTTATTTGTTTTATTTCATTTGTAATTAATATTCCAATTAATATATTTTAAATTTATAAGCCAGTCGAAATTTAAAAAAGCCTATAAAATGCTAATTATATGGTTACTACAAAATAAATTAGGAACTAATTACAAATGTTTAGTTAGGTTCACGCAGTATTTCGGCGATGTTAAATGGAAATATTAGTAACTTAGTTATTATCTTAATCCCATTATTCAGTTTGCTTAGTCTTGTCAATGTTAAATTGGGGTAAACAAAAGTGTTCTGAACGGTTGTGGGTCGATTCGTTGCCGCCCTATTAATATTTACCAACGCTCAGACTGTTACCACTCTTCATATTAAGTTACTGATACTAAGTATTCAAATTGGAAACTTGAACTTTTCCAGTGGCCTTTTTAAATTTCATGTATTTTTAACGTAGCAGCCGCGGCTTTTTCCGCTAAAGCTGAGCGACTGTTGATCACATTGTAAGCCCTTCCTTTATTATGTACACCGGCTTTTATTGTGTGCTGTTAATTTCGTTTTATGTACGCAATATACGCAGACTACAATTTAATTAAGGCTTACACTTTCCGATTCAAAATTCCTTTACAAATTTAAAATACTTCAGTTAGGTTCATCTTTACAAATAAGTACTAATAATATAGAGGTAAAGTTTTTTATGTAGTAAGTAAATCTTCGAAACTACTCATCTGATTTAAAATATTCATTCAGGATGGACATAGGTTAGCATTGTCTAGAAAACAACATTTTGTATATACAGAAAAAATAATAGTAGGTAATTAATGCAATGACAGCGCAAAACAAGTTGTATTTAAGATGATAGTTCATAATTGATTAAAAAAATCCTAAATAAAAATAGTTTAGTGTGAAATGTAGGTAATACCGCCTTATTTCTTCGCAGGTTTGAGATATTTTTTAAACGACGAAATGGCAAAAGATGCTATAATTTTAATAAAATATATAACATGCGCTGCCCGCTCTTAAAAAAGGTACTCCTAATACGAGTAACAGTATATTCATTTTGTACCCAATCGCTCAATCATTTAGTCGTTATTCTGAGTATCCTAACTATCTTGATAATATTATAAATGCAAAAGTTTGTATGTTTGTTACTCAAACACGCGGAAACGGCTCAACGGATTTGGATGATATTTGGCACACAGATAGTATATTACCTGGATACTTTTTATCCTGGAAAAGGTTAGGTAGTTAGTACCTCGGCGGAGAACAAAACCGGTCTGTCCCCAGGCCGGTGGGTATACATGATGATACCTCTTGTAAAAAAAAGGTAGATAAGTACCTGTAGGATTTTCAAAAAACGAACTACAATGCATACGAAGTCGCGGACGCAGCTAGTTATATTATGAATGCGATCATATAAAAATAAAATTCCAACTCCTAGAAAAACTATAACAGCAATAAATATTTTAACATCTAAGAAACAGGAAACAGTGGACGAAGTCGCAGGAAAAGGCTAGTATAATATAAAAACAAAATTTATCATTTTTGCTCTTTGACACCAGTTTCTTAAAATCTTCATGAATAGTCTCACTGTTTCCTATCTTGTAATTTTATAGCGCTCTAAACAACATAGTCACTCATTACCTTTTCGTATTATCTTCTTACTAATCAGTGCGGAATTTTGTATTGTGTACGGTGATTTACCAATAATGATAGTAACTATGAAATTTAGTCTATCAACAACACATAACACTAACATAAAGAGAAGTTGGTATTAATATCACTAATAACAGTCGTTTAAGCATACTTCCTAATATTCTTGAGAATTGATTGATCTATAAAATTTGGTACACTTGGAATGATTTCAAAATGTGTATATTTATCGTAAAATAACCATTACCGTCAGCGTTTTGTAGTAAAACTCAGTGCCTTGGTTGTAAATTTAGGCATTAAAAAGGTGTACGTTATAAATTAAAATTTAATTTTACTCTCTATCTGACATACTATCATCAAATAATATTTAAAGTTAATTTCTATTATAAATGAGGCCAAATAGCTGTTCATACTGAGATTATGCAATGCCAGTAAAAAAGATTACATTATATAAAAAATATAAGAATTTCATTAAAATGCCAAACATCCAAATCCATTCATCCAAAAACGAGTAACAGACATACATACATGTATACATTTTTATATTAGTAGGATTGACTGTTGCTAACACACACATATTGCCTTGCTTATCGCGAACTATAGTCTTACGATATAAAAACCGTAAGACTATAATATAATATAATATCTGTTTTCATTTATATCATACGTATAATAGATAATTTGTACATCATTATTTGATTTTGCTATTTCAATTATCGTTCGCTTTTCAGTGTGTTAGGGGGTCGCATAACTCAAGCCCTTTTATTTGGAAATATTGTTGGTATATGCGACCCATTTTACCACTGCCACTTTTAGAAAGTGTAAACAAACCCGCGGGCAGAGGGCGAGCCACCTCCTAACCCTTCCCTTTGAGGAATAGTTTGTCTATACATATATGTGAATTCTTATAATATATACGTGTACCAATTGTGTATTGATATTTTCATTCATATTATAATAAGTAAAAGAACTTAAATGAGCCGTTTTAATTATATACAAGACGTAGAGCGTTTTAAAAGAGGTCACTCACTGTAATATTTCTTCCTATTGTTATACCACCACCATTTGAATCGTAAGTTTTACTTATATTGAATATCAACTATTTTGACTTGCAAATGAGTACCTACCCTAATATACCTACTTACCCTAAACTAAAAACCTTTATGTAATATTAATCGGAATAAAATTAAAAAAGAATTATGTAAAACGTTTTTGAATACTGAAGAAAAGTAACCTAAGTAATTTAAAAAATATAAAAAAATCACACTTTATAGTGTGGCTGTATCGTATCGTAGTAATTAAAATTATGTATGTAATTAAATTAATTTCCGATAATCGCCTCAAGAAAGTGACGTAAAGGAAGAAAGCCACACTTTGCTTCTTGGTGGCATTGAACAAACTTTTAACAAATAAGTTATAGTTAACTGGTGTGTAACACCTTTAACAACCTTCAACAACTACAACATTGAGATGAACAGTACAACGAATCATGAAAATTCATAATTTTTATATGTATCAATGTCTATATTACTCGTATGTGCTGGAGTAGAACCATAATATACAAAACAGTTACGATTTGACTTCTCTCTTGTTTTATCTAGTAAATAAAGTCTTTTACTCATACTGTTAAACGTGCCTTAAGTGTTTCAGAGACTCTTATTTTTAAAGAAGGGCTTGAGTAATCGGTCAGTAAATACCTAATGGACGTAAGCGTCAGCTCACGGGGAAAAGCAACACGACGAGCATATTGCCTTTTCAAGCTCTTCACGTTGCTTCGCGTCGTGTTTCGGTATGAACTGTCGATAACAATGTTGTATAAAATAAGAAATGCTTACCATAATCGTCGTGTTGGAGTTGTGGACTGCCCTCTTGAAGGGCATAGTCGGCTTCGTCTAGGGGCGCCGCCGTGCGCGCCCCGCACCAGGGCACGCAGCAACGGAACACCCCTCCTCCGACCACCTTGGAGCCGTGCGCGCCCTCCAAGCCAATGCGCTCGCGCAACCGTCCGCGCCACACGGACTAGCGTACGCGAACACACATGCGCACAACACACACACGCGAAACACCATGCGTCTATAATCACACCACTCTTTTACTTCGTTCTATTAATTTGCCACCAATTTATACACGTATGACGTAACACTTTCAATATAAAACAACAAAGATCTAAATCAGTCTTGGAAGTAAACTTATGCGATATGTCAACCGACTAATTTATTAATTTTCCTCGAGATTAAGGACCCTAGGGCTAGGGGGAGAAGTCGAATACTGTCTGTTATTCATCCATGTTCTATAATACATAATGTCATTGTCACGTATATTACAACTTCGTAGTACCTATACCATCATTGTCAATCATTGGTATCAATTTAACCCATTGTAGATGGTCCTATAAAGATTAAATTTTAATATCAATGCTATAGATTCACTCATACTCGGTATTTTAATTGGAATTTTGTAGTTACAGTAAAATGAAACTACAATAAGAGGTATTATGAAAATTCAATAAAAATTAACCGGATGAATCGGGCGAGCGTCCAATACTAACTGTACTCAATTAAGTTAAAATGGTAGTTCATTAACAAAAATGTTAAGTTTTATTCTTGTGTAGATAAAAGTTAGAAGATAAGTGTAAAGTTATTATACATAACTTTTAAGCTAAATTTTCCATTACTTTTGTATAAAACGCTATTTGAACAATAGAGCCTAAGGATGGGACAAAAGACAATAAATTACTTTTAATTAGATATTAAAATGAATAGCTCAAATTTCCAATTTTGGTCGCCGACCGTAAAGTAATGAAATGAAATGATTATCGGCGATCATGACATATTAAGAGCTCACTTGCCAACAGGAGCTGCTTACCAATTCTATACTAAGTTATTCCATGATTACTCGTTAGTTATTAGTCATAGCACTCACTACATTAAAAAAATGATTTCTGAGATATAATATGAAGGTTTGGATGGAACCAAAAAACTGAAATTAATTTCATATCTTGTAAAATTAATTACTAAACTGTGCAGAATTTGCGACATTTCTGCAAGTTGAATTCTTATAATGATTATTAACAAAAAGCCAATAACGTTTTCATGAACATCCTAACTATAATATACATTTAAAATTGGATTGTCAATAGCTACGGCATTTTGTTATTTTCGCGACTTCAATAAGTGCCGCGAATGTCTTCGGTTATTCATATTATAGTAAGCTAAGACAAAAAAAAATCCCAATACCTATTACTGACTTCACTCGCTCACACAGGATGCCCTTAATAAGGAGCAGAGGTGCTATCGTCACATTAATTATTAAACTTAACCTAAGAAATAAGAATTTTGCAGCCTTTTCATTTACTTTTAATTGAAAGATACTCGTATTATATTATATTATATTATATTATATAGGTACTAAAACAAAAAACTTTATTGTTATATTTGAACATATGCATACAATTTAATACGGATTCTCGGTTATTTGATATTATTGGATTTGTGAGATTAACCATATATCGTTTACTCGTAATCTGGCTTTCCCACAAACGCCGAAATGTGATTGACAAATACATATAGTATTTGGGAAATGTTAGAGATTTTATGTAGCAATTCTCGAGGGAATATTCAGACCATATTTATAAGGGACTGTAGAAATATTTGTATAGGTCATAGGTAAATGTAAGCCTATTATTAAAGTAGCTTTAAGGTCATGGGACCAAGTTACAGCGCATTTCTTTATTCTGGTCTGAATTGTACAATATTATGCAATATATAATATTTTTAATAAATTTTAACAACTAAACTAGATTGAAACCAGACCACGAATTTTATGTAATATTGTTTTATAAAATAAAATAATAATATGTAATATTAACTCATAATATATTGATTTAGTAAAGTAGATCAATCAGTTTTGTAGGGAGATCAAACCATTAGTTTTTGTTTTTTATTTTAATGGTTGAACCCAACGATTAGGTAAGAAGAAATTATAGATTTTGCTGGGAAAATATCGTGTAATTCCAAAAGTAATTTATTTATAAAATCTGTAAAATTTACTATGAATCCAAAATATTCACAGGAAATTACTGAATCCAAAATGACTTTTAAAACCAAATTTTCAAAAGTGTAAGTTAAAAAATGGCCTGCTTTTCTATTAACATTTTCAATTAAATAGTATTGCAATTTGTACATAAATCTTTTTTTTAATGCGTATAACAAGTAGAGAGAATTTAAGCTAACCTAAACTGAATATGAAAGCCGCTACGTCATAAATTCTACACCCGCGCTCATTTTATTTGCCATCAGCCAAGCCCAATGAGACTGCGCGGTATATTGCTGGTTTTGATATATCTACGGAATTACATCAGTCATATCCTATCTACACCCGACACGTCGCGGCCTGGTGTATCAAATAGAGCCAATTAACGTCTATTTACGTGTACGCTTTTGAGTAAGGAACCCAACTTAAAAAGTGATATTACTGAAACAAGTAAGTTTAAAACGCGCTAGAGTATTTGGGATCTAGATAAGGAAGTTTAGTATTTATTCATTGATTGATTATGATAATGATAATGGCATTAAATCGATGGGATTCGCTCAGAAATGTTCGGCTGCACTCAGAAATAATTGGTCGGAGTTCATTGAGTTTTTATAAAAGAGCTACCTATGATTGTTATTGTTAACTTTGTTAATTTGTATTACTTAACTTTACCTAGGTTTCTAATGCGACGCAAAGTATGCCTAACTTATAACCAATAGTAGGTATACGAATTGCTCAGTGTTAACATTGTTGCTAACATTAAGTATTTTTAAAAATATTTTTCTCATGTCAAGGTCCATGACCTTGACATGAGAAAAATAGTTTAGTATTTTAGTATTTTAGTATTTTAGTTATTTAGTATTTTAGTAGTCATCAAGTGCTAAAATACTAAATATACTAGGTAGCTACCATCTCCTATAACTCTTTATAATATGTGCTGAATACATGTGAACAAAATTGAGATTGTAGTCAGTTCTCAATAACACACAAAAAATAAATAAAAGAAAACGGAAGCTATCGATTGATTGCAGCCAGTGTTTTTATTTATATAGTGTGCGCGGAACAATAAAGTTGAATAATTGATGTACGATGTACTTACGAGTCTATAAGGAATTGTGAGTGGCGATCGGTACAATCAATTACATCTAGTTGTGCGGTCACCAGGTTCAATTGTAGTCATTTTTGTACTCGTCAAAGCTAACTGGGTAATGATACTCATACTCTAGTCCAGGGCCACCGTTCTTAGCTTACTGGCTACCAATACAGGCAGACAGGTAATGGAAAAATTTCAACTGGAGGACGTACCTAAAATCCGTTCAGTATTTATTAGGTACCGTGGAACGGGGTTACTTTGAACTGCGGGGTTACTTTGATAAAAACTTTATTTTGTTTTTAAATGAAATTTTTTCGACCAGTACTTTAATTCTTAATTCTTTAATGCTTTTAATTAATTTAATGTTAATATAATTTAATATACCTACTTAAACCAAATTTAAATTTATTTTTCTATACTTATTGTATTTTTATAATTTAATTAAATTACAAAGATTAATGCATTTTTTAACACATTGATCACTGAAGATTAAAAATTAAATATATTCAATAATATAGATCACAAAATATACTTATTTATTTATCCATTTATTTATTTATTTACATTGTATTAATTTATTTATATTGTAATGCAATTTGCAAAAGACATTCTCTTTACGTATGTGTAACTTATAAAGGTATTTTGTAGTGATAAGTTTATTTACAAGTAGTATCGCTGTCGCCGTAGCGTCATATAACGAAGTTATCAAATTGTTCAAAAACTTTAGTAACTGAGGCACACAGTGTTCCCAATAATGCAGAATAATTGTTCTAAAATAAGATAACAAAATAGAATATAAATTAACAAATGTATTTTTTAACTAAATAAAGCGCTGTTTTGTCATGCATTTATTTTTATTTTGATTATTTTTTTATAGTAACAAACAAGCAACAAATAAAATAAACTATTTAATTTAACTAAAAAATTTACTCAGACCATAGAATATTAATACATCCTATGTAAATAAATAAAATACAGAAAATGAATTACATCAACCGTAACACAAAACATGAACATTTCCTAATTCGTCGACGAATTCAATTAATTCGGCGACTGGAAGCCGGCAAAGTCATGATTATTATCAGAGACAATGAATGAAACCTTATATTAGGTAAATAATACTTATCCAATAAAGTGGTGTCCAAAGTGCTCTAGATCTTTGATGAATTACTAACAAAGCTCCAGATAAAGGACAATTAATATTTAAAAAATACTGTTCTGTGTATATTTCTATGAATGTCAGGCTCTTGTAAAAAAAGTAATAAGAATAAATCAGACGCCATTACACCAAATGTTTTATTTAATTTAAATAGTATCTTCAGTAAAATATATAACATGGTGTTGGATTCGAACCTACTACGCTCCCAATTAATTATTTTTTCCCAATTATTGTTTTATTTTGATTAAAAACTCTTAACTGCTAATTTTGTTTAAACGTCACTGTGAAGTTACTATAGGTTTGAAACTATACTAATTTTATAAAAAGAAAATATTTGTATTTTTGTTTGTAATGAATAAACTCAAAAACTACTAGACCGATTTTAAAAATTCTTCCACATATAGAAAGCTACATTATCAGCGAGTAACATAGGCTACATTTTCTAAAGTTACGTGGACGAAGTCGCGTGCAACAGCTTGTTGACAATAATCCTAATGTACACCTGCCTACTTACTTAGACGCAATTTAATCAACAGGTTGTTTAGGAGTTACACCTACGTAGGTACATTATTATACATACAATATTCATGTGTTCCATTTTAACATGATATCGATCTAACTTTTTTAATTCTTGAAATGGATGTATACTTTGATAATGAAGATACTGTGAAACAATAATAATTACAGCTGTATTATTAGCATTTAGCATTCTAAAAATATAGGAGATCGCAAAACATTGTGAATTAATCAACATGATCAATATATTATTAGCATAAACTATTAATTAATATTATAAAGAGATTATATTATAAGATATTAGCATAACTAATATTAAAATTAATAAGAAAACTTAATAAGAAAAGATTTGTATTTTTGTTTGTAATGAATAAACTCAAAAACTAAGTACTGCACCGATTTAAAAAATTCTATCACCTATATTTGAAGAAAGCTACATTATCACCGACTAACATTGGCTAAATTTTATAAAGATACGCGTACGCAGTCGCATGCAACAGCTAGAGTAATTAATAATGATTAAATTTTTGATAATGCACAGACTTTTTGATCGACCCAGCAAATGCTTTATTGAATACAAGAGTTCGTGTACAAAATGTTCCTATGTATTTTGTTACGGAAAACTGTGTTAAGAATAAGATTTTCGTGTTTCCGGAGACCTTGACAATGTTGTCATACGCGTAATGAATTAGTTTTTATACATTACGCAGGCAACGGAACGGCGAAGCGCTAATGCATGTTTATTACTGCGTGATATTCTGATTAAACTGTTATCTCGCGAACGCGTCGTAACACGCTAACGGGCATCCAACGAGTATTTAGGTCGTATGCCATGTTTGGGTATATGTGACTGAAAAATGCAAGACTCACCAACCAACGAGATTTAATCTTAAACGCGTTTGAGCACTAGAGTGAAACGATAGCATCAATTTAATAGATTATCGTTATTTTTACCTTATTTTAGGTGTTTTTTAAAATTTAATCCAAATATTTTTATTTCGCATTAAACTCAGATACACAGAGACACAAACAATGCCCCAGTGGCACACTGCACTACACTAGATACTATATCTCGCGCAATAGATTGAGCGGACCGTGTCGGGGCGTGGGGCCCGACTAGCTTGCGGAGCTGACGGTAAAGGCAGATGTTCAGCGGTGCATCTCATACGGTATACCACATGACGCGCGTAGAGCGAGCCGGCACGCTACAGAGCGGCCCCAAGCGTCGCGACGGCCGATGGACCGCGACTGGGGCGCCGCCGCACACCGCTACCTAACCCGCCGAGCGAGCAAGACAGCCATACACTCTACAGCTGCGCGCCTGACCTACGAAACTAGCCCTTGAACCTACCACTTTGATTCCCAATTACCTTGTGCAGGCACAGTCACTTATGTTATTGTGAAAACGCAAAAGGGTTTTCACCTCTCGTAGCGTCCGCTTTCCCTTGAACAGTGAACGTAGCCGCTAGAGATGTAGATGCTGCGTAGCCGTTCCTATAGGCCGTTCGTTCGGCTGTTATGTCACTATTGAGCGCGCCTCTGTCTTGTTGTTTAACCGTGAATGTGCTCAAACCGTGCACTCATTTAAGCCATTAGCAATTTTGTTGAGCCGGTGGAAAAACTTAAAATTTTGGTATCGATTCAAAGTAAGCGAAAGCCTACTGTGTTTTTTGCATGTTCACCTTGACGTTTAAGATTATGTTATAACAATTATTTTTCGCGTACAAAGCTGTAAAAGTTATGACTTAATCACAAGTCTGTCCTCCCTTAAATGTACTATTCTATAATCAATTATTATAACAAATTTTTATGAGACTAAAACAGAGAATATAAATACATATTATAGAATAAGATATTAGAAGTTAATTGTATCAGTAATTAAACTATATATATAGGCTTAATAACATAACATTTTCATTGTATTATAGAAATTACTTATTAAACATAGAAATAAACGTTTTCATATTTTTGCTTATACTGACTAAACCTGACATCAGATATATTTGATAGCTCGTGACGTTTTTAGTAGAATAATGAATCTATATTTAATTATAAAAGTTAAAATTGATTTTACGTTTATATCATACATATTTTAATATCAAAAAATATAATAATAATATGCGACCAATCTATGTACACAGAAACTCACTCCAGACCTATCTGAAAAATCCCTGCAAATTTCAGCCCGATCTGTTGAATGGTTTCCGAGCTTATCTATACTAATACTAGCTGACCTGGCAAACGTTGTTATGCCATATAAAAAAATTTTTGGGGTGGACACCCCTTATCACTTAGAGGTTTGAAAAATAGATAGTAGCCGATTCTCAGACTTACTGAATATGCATAAAAAATTTCATAAGAATCGGTCAAGCCGTTTCGGAGGAGTATGGGAACGAACATCGTGACACGAGAATTTTATATATTAGATTATAAAGAGGAAAGATTTGTTTGGTTGTTTGTTTGATTGAATAGGCTCCAAAACTACTGGTTCTATTTGAAAAATTCTTTCACTGTTGGGAAGCTATATTATCAGCGAGTATATTTTATAAAGTTACGCGGATGAAGTCGCCTGCAACGCTAGTCGATTATAAAGAGACAATATTTCCTTTTTTATTTAATATAAAAATATATATTAAAATTCTGAAATGTAAATCATAATTTGCATAAAACTATTATATAAACTGTGAGATAATTTAAAAATAATAAGTCATTAATTAATTAATTTGTTATTTTGAAGAGCCCATAATAACATGATGTTACAGAAAATTATTTATTTTTTAGACAAATTTAAATTAATTTACAATGAAAATGTAACGTTTTATAAACGAGTTCATAATATTGAAGAGTATTTTTCGTATTTTTAGGAAAACTTGTTATCTTGAGGGCGTAGACTTAAGAATAACAATTAATATCTTTTCATAATCAAAACAATGTTAGAAGTACCTACTTAGCAAGGATTTACTAATACTACTACCCTTTAAGAAAGAACATCGTAAAATAACAGCACGTGTGCTTTTGTGTTTTAAGAAAAATCAGAGCCCTTACTATAATCGCTAGGGCACTCGCAGCACCAGCTGTGGCATTGCTTGTTAAAGACGACAGTAGCAACCCACGATCAAGTGGCCGTCAACCTGTTTTAAGACCTTTACATAAAAAAGGGAAACTGGAGCAAAATATTTTTCGTCAGTGAAAATTACTATATTTCTTTTCATCTACGAATAAAGTAGATATTGTGTTACCAGTGCAAAATATGATCCCACATTCTTAGGTAATTCCAGAATTACCTTCAATAGCAAATCTTAAAGGCTCTGGCAACCATCATGTTGACTGAAGTCACAACGAAAACCATAAAAACTCAAAAACATTGAAAGATGTCTCCATGTTTTAAATAATTATAACTTCGATATGCATTTTCAAAATGGTGCCACAATGAAGAAAAAAATGATTATAGCATAAAATGAAAAGTAAAATATTCCCAAAGAGTCTATTTTCAAATGTTATAAGTAATTGTTTTTGAAGTAAAAATTCTTTTCGCGCAATGAGAGTAAAATTTCAGACAAGAAGCGATCACTTGACGCTACATGCAACAACATTCTGCATGACATCTTACCGCTTACTTACCTCTTATTAATATTATATATATTATTATTATTTTTTTTCATAAAAGTGGCCAGTTCCAGAAACTCTGTATGCTCTCACGTAAGTTTGCAATGTATGTACATATACACGTATAAATCATGTAGATCTACATGTTACATAAATTCATTCATGTACATATTTACACAAAATCGGCGATTCAAGTTCATACCGGATTTGCTAGATTCGCTAGATTGAATCACACATGCCTTGATACACTTCACGTGGAATAGGTATCGATAGTGGAAGTGGAGAAGCACTATCACCGCTCAGCTCTCTCATCGCGGCCGTCAATTCGCATTGCAAGCCAAATCGATCACTATTTATAACTGAGATCGAACGCGTGCTAGCATCATCTCCAAAACGATCACTTTCATTATAACAAATTGAATGAAATGTTGCCTATAATGTGTACGTTGTGCTCTGATTCTCACGAAACACATGGTTACGCACATATGCGTTTCAGACGTTGGAACGACAAATCAATGAGCAATTATATTCATGGCAAAATTTCTGAACTGTATTATTTTAATGCATATTTTTGTTGAAAAAAAAATGTTAATTTTTTTATGTTAAGCTCTGTAAGACTGACTGAAGGTCCTGTTGTAAATTAGGTCTAATTAATTGTTAACCTCCTCAATATATACTCTTTTTATAGATTAAGAATGTATAATAGAATACCTTTTGACTTGAATAAGACACATGTACAATCGGGGTACGAAAACATTCGTTAGTTTTCAAATTTATTCCTTTATCAAGACGTAGAATTTTGAAATAAATTTTTTGCAATGTGACTGATAATTGCCCTGGTGCAAGCAAATGACAATTTTAAGGTAACGAATTTTTCTTACCATGACTGTACTTAGCAACTTACATATTTCCTTTAATAAAAACAATTATTATAAATAATATATAACATATTTTCTTCCAACAGGTCCAATTGATTGTAGGGGCTACCGCCGCCTATAACACAAGCAACGCCACAGGTGCTGCAAGAATGCTGCCGACCATAGCAGGATTAAAAATTAAGGGATTAGGAAGTAAAGGGAAAGCCTGCTTGACACATGGTGAAAGAGGCCCTAAATCTAATAACAACTCGGAATAATAGTTTCATTTTATATAGAATTTTTCACCAATCATTAATGAGATAGTTCAAAACATACTCATTATCTGTATTTGGCTTTGTAATACTCACACATACAATACTTAGTGAGACATCTGTTTGTTCGGTTGATTATGTTAAGTCTTATAAAGTACGTAACGAAATAAAAAAGTTTTAATTTGTTTAATTTGCATTGTTATTTTAGGTTTTTGGGGACCTAGTAAAAATCTCATGTTAAATAAATATTTGTAACAGATAACAATATTACAGATAATAACAGTATAGTTTTTGTTCATATTTACCGATATACATTAGTAATTGCTTTTAAAATTATATAACTACTTTTTTAAATAATAAGTTTTCATTAGTAAATTACTAATGATTTAAAAAAAATATATCTCTTATTTCTCAAACGAGTTTTGCTTATGGTCTAATTAACAAAACAATTTAAAAAATATTTATTTATTTGTTTTAACTAAACTTTCACTTGTAATCAATTTAATCGTACTCGTACTAATGTTAAACCCATCGCGATAACGAAGCTAATCTTTGTAACCATGCAAGTACCACATCACAGTCGTTGAAGCCCAATATTACCACAACGCTTTCATAGTCTAATGGAAAATGAAACCGCAGATTGGATAATTGTACCATATTATTATTACCACCCTTACCCGTTCCACACAGTACACTCGCTCCATGTATTGACTTATTTCAGAACTAAATTAAACAAAAAAAAAATTAATAGTGGCACATTTCGCAGCCATTTGAGCAACCCGCCTGGCGGCAGTAACAGTAACTACAGAATACTACCATGAAATAAATAACAGCATGTACCTATGTTGTGTTTCAGTGAGTAAGGAATGCCAGAGACCATTTCCCTATCCCTTCCTAATCTTTAAACCTATGGCCTATGCAGCACCAGTGCGGTTGCTCTTGTTATAGGTGACTGTAGCCACCTACTATCATGTGAAGCATCACCCCGCCTGTCGACATTAACATTTTAAAAAATAACTTTCCTGTTATCTACATATTGTTTGGAAAAAAAGGTAATTTTTCCATTAAAAAGGGTTCAATGTTTTTTTGTGTAACAAAAATTGAAACAGTCGAATCAATTTTATACCATATTTTATATATCCAATTGTCGTGTGTTTATATCAAACACACACAAACGCACAAGGGGCGTTAAAAGCTTAAAGTGTCACAAAGTATGAGACAGTTAAAGTGCTTCGAAATGGTATTTTCGAAATTCACGGTTTAAACTGCAGGTCATCCTAATAATATATCTCTGCTGAAAGTATCGTACGCCACATAACTTTTGTCTATTAAATAAATAAATCCGTCTATTATTATGAAAGCATTATCGCGACTATTGACGTGTGCGATGATTATCTCAAAGTGAGCATCTATAACGGGAACTGTTTCATATTATGCAGTGACACATACACACGGAAACACTATTAGCATTATTTGGCAACAAAACGGAATCTTTAAATAAAACAACAATTAAATTCTGACACATTTCGCGGTGAAAACGTTTGCATATTATATCCTTCGTGTCGCACACAGCAAATTGGTGATAATGTGAAGTTAAGTTCAATTTAAATAGTATAAATCTATTTGGAAATTTTTGTATGTGATATGTTTTTTGTATTGTTAGGCCTAAAACAGTGCCATCGACTTGCTGTGTACCTTAGGTCTAAGGCTTAAGGCCTTAGAAAGAAAATCTAAGACTTACTTTTCTTTTGAGTCTCCAAACCACCTTTAGTTATGACTGTTACGCTGTTTAAAGAGCCTCTTAACTATAGACGTCAAAAAGAAGAATTACATTTTCTACCTGTCCCTCAACCTTAAGATTCTTCTTCTCTAGAGATTAAGCACTTAGTTAAAATCCTTCTCTTTTAAGTGTAGTGTTAATATCAGAACACGTTCATCAGTCATAAACTGACTACAACCTGGTCATAAACTAATAACAACATCATTTATATTCTGTACAAATTATTCAGTTTTACAATTTGTTGTTTAGTATCGTTGATAATTAGAATGTGTACCTATTTAGATTTTAAATATACAACTTATTTCATCTATAGGTACGCATGCGAGTGATACTCGTAGCACGCTGCTGGCCACACGCAGGACAAAGATTTCGTTTGCCGCTGCAGCGTCGTGCGTGTCGCCAGTGAGTAAACTCGTGCACAACTATGAACGTTAAAAAAGTAATTATCGCTTATATCATTTTCAAAAATAAAAAATTTAAAACATAATTCAGTGTAGATCCATATCTTGAACCGCTAACCGCATCCGGTTAGCACGCACGCGGGCTGCGCGCCTGCAGCCAATCCGCGTTCCGCGCGCTCGCTGCCCGCATGATAGGAAAAATATGCCTGCATGCGGACCAGATCCGCGCGCGGGCGAAATATGCATGACAGGAAAAGGGCCTTTAGACAGTGTGGTAGCTTAGACGTTTATAAACAACGGTAGACATCTTCCACCAAGTAGACCGTCAATCTGTTTGTCGATTTTTAGATTTAAAAAAAATGTTGAGTCAAAAACCCACCAAATATAAAAATCAAAACAAACAGCAAATATTTCCACTTGTGATTATAATATTTAGGGAATTTCAGGTAATGTTTGAAAGTTTCTCGTTTAGTTACTGCACAGCAAGCAATGTTTATATTAAAACTCGCGTTTGGTAAATAACTGTCGCACCTGTGCATCCTGACATAAACCATAAATATTGGCCAGCCACGTTAACATGCAGTAATGAGTGCGATTATTTTCAGCCAACGACTTAAGTATTATTAACCGACATTCCGCGATGTGCTTCTGATTAAAAATATGTATTGGCGTTAAATATATTATGTCTTTTTACCAACCTCTGGATGGAACTGCATGAAAATTGTCACACCGATAGATCGTTATCTTGGATTAACGAACTGTGTACTTTTATGAAATAAAACTTTCTCCGTGAGATATTACAACGGATAGGGCAGTGGCTGCGGACAATTAATGGAGTTTTTCGGTTATTTCGCTTTGAATCGCAAATTTACTTCCATACATTATATCGATAATGTGTATGTCGATAAGTGTATGGAAATTGAGCATAGAAAGCAATGATAAGCTTTGTTTGTGTGCAAGACTAATGAAATTCCCAAACAGCTTTCCACTCAAATTCCTGCAGAATTTTCCCTTTTTTTTGTCAAGATTGTCAGACAGGCTGAGGGTCCACTCCGTCCACTTGATGGTAGCATTAACAAAAGCAAAACCAAGCAACATTAACAAAACCAAGGCTGCATGTGCGCTGCCGAACACATGAGTAAGATTAAAGATAAGAAATTATTCATCCTTAATTCCTTATCCTTAATTCTAATTGGAAATTTTGAAAATGGTTTTTTAAATGATTAATAGGTACATCCAAGACCGCGAAATTTAATTTGTTATTAATAACACTAATACAAAATAATAGTAACTATTTCGTAAACTATTATTTTTTTGTAAACTACATATAATACAAAAATAAACATTTAACATTTAAAGTACAGTTATAAAATTTAGGAGTATGAAAGTATTTTTATAAACCGTTTAGTTATATTAGTTAAATAAGTTAAAAAATATATATTATTAGCTAACCTTTTTGGTACATAGCATATTTTTTATGTAGTTATTGTTAAATGTCGACTTTATTTTGTTACTAAAATAAATATTTATCCCCTCTTCCACTGTTTTCCATTTTAACAAATGTTATCCTTTATTATTGCAACCGTAACTTAAAAGGAAAAAATAAAAGGATATTTTGTTAGATGTTTTCTAAAGAAACAAACGGCGTTCGTTCCTTTAGAGGAACAACGCCGATTATAATAACAATAGCCAAAGTTTGAGAACGATCAAACCTATTCAGTTTCTTAATTTTGTTTCCAGCAGCGAGCGCCCCGTGGGGAGTCAACGGGAGTATAGGGCACACGGTATTCACCTTCCACAAAACGTGAAGGATAAAGTAATAAACAAAATGCCTTTATACTTCATAACTCGTTTATAAAGCACAATAAAAAGAAGACTTTAATTAAATTTACTCGGTTCAAAAGTTACATAGTTACGTAGGTATATTTTATTTGTATACGATATTATGAAGTAATTTATTACAAGTAAATTCATAACTAATAATAATCATTTATTCAACACGATATCTACCTTAAATTTTAATGTAAACAGCTGACCGAGCTAAACTAGCAAATTGTGAGAAGAACCTATAATGCTAAAAAAATTATAATAAAAATGTAGTTCGTAATATAATATTACATATTATGACTTATGTAAAAAATATTTTTGACTAAAGTTGACTATTTCTGGGAAAGTAAAATCATATATAAGTACCCTAATTATAGCCCAAAATAGTTAATATTTAGTTTTGTATCCTGTCTTTTAAATTCCGTTATAAATTTCGTTACAAAAAGCTGTGACCGCTGTGACGTCACTTGTTCCCAACAGCGACCGACGTCAATAATGTAACCGAACGACGTAGTCTTTGACAGCGGTGATGTTTGCGAACAAGTGACGTCATGCACTTTGATTGGTGTTTGTTTTCAAGCGACTTGAGAGTTATTTTATTTTATTAAATTTTGATTGGTAAATAAAAATTTTATTCCTTTAGTTATTTCTTTTTGTGTTTTTAAGGTATTCTACGATGGAAACTACCGTTTCACGGAAATACTATATTTTTGTTTGAATATAGTCAACATCCCTATTGAATTTAAGAAAAAACAATCTAGAAGTCCTTAATTTATCGCTAAAATTATATAAATTGTACCATACAACAGAGACGTTCACCTGCCTCCGCCTGATAAGCTACCTCACTCAACAAGTGCCACGTCACTCCGAAAAATAAGCAAAGCTTTTAAATACATTCAATTAAGGGCATGCTTACAGAAGACCATTGCATATTAACAGCTAGTTTATACTAGTGTATTTCGGTATATTAGTAACAATTCCCTATGTTGTCCTTGTAAAGAAATATATTTCTGACATTCTGACATTTTTTATGTTAAGTATATTCTGATATTTAAGGTTCTTTTTGTTTATAATTATTGTTAATTGACTGTAAATTATTTTAATCATGATTGACTTCTAATATAGCTATATTTTTTACACAACAAATGTGGTAATGCTGGGATACGACATTTATACGATCTGGTTATTAAATACACCCATGAACAGGCAAATAAATTGTTTTACTTTGAATTTGAAAGATCAATAATGACCAAGACCAAGAGAGACCATAAATGACACGGTTACCATTACCATGGTACAGCTATTTCACAGTGGTACGCGATTTATCTTTCTATAAACCAGGTTTTTGTCTGTAATTGCTCCAAAAGTTTACTTTATAGTAAAGTTTTCAGTGTCCCCTATACTATTTGTCAACTGGTTTGTTGTCTAACCAAAGTACCTATGAGCTATTCGTATGTTAGGAATCCCGTTTAATAAATGAATTTGTTTTTGTATTGATTTGTTTAATAATTGATAAATAAATTAACATAAATTAGCACTGGAATGTGGCTAACTTAACAATGACGTAATAAATTTAGATAAATGTGGATATAACAAATTTCCATCAGCTGGATTCAAAGTCGTTAAAATCTCTGCCAATAGGTACTTTTCTATATTTTCGTTTGTACTTACCTGCAGGCGCACAATTTACGTTGGAATTATTTTCTTGCTCTATCAAATTAGGAAAAAGGAGTGCCTTTATGAACAATTAACTGTATTCTGAAAATACGTCACGACAAAAGAAACTAAATAATTGATATAATATAAAACAAAGCAAAGTGAGTTCTATCGCCTTCGTGCAAAAATTAAATGTGTAATGCTCCCCGCTCTAATGCTACAACAACAAAGATTCCAAAGTCGGGGAATCCCCGTTATCTATTTCAACTTAGTTGATTGCTGCTATACGATATATATATATATATTCATATATATATATATATATTCATATATATATATTCGTATTTATTTATGTAAAATACTACTTATTGAATTTCTTAAATCCTTATAAAATTATTATTATTTTATATTTCTGAACCTATAATTCCGTATAAAAATCTGTATGTGAAAGTTATCCGTATGTGAAGTTGAAAATCCGTACATATACGGATAAATCCGTATAAATGGCAACACTGGCCGCGGCAGTCGGACGCGTCCGATAGTTTGTTTCCACCTTTAAGCCTATAGTTGCTTACTTTGGGGAATATACAATTTTTGTATTGCCCCAAAGTAAGCATTTATAGGTTTATGGGATAACTATACAACGGTCAGGGGAAAAAACTAACCCTGCACACCCAGTATTGAGTCAGAATAGAAAATTCATACATAGAGTTGTCTCTACGGGGAATCGAACTAGCTGCTCCTCAGTCAGAGCGCTAGGGGCTCATCAAACCAGTCGACCAATGGGCTTAGTATTAGTATTAGGCTATATTAGTACAAATGACGTTATCTAATACAAAAATATATGAATATTTAATTAACCATAAAAAATTACTTAACGAAATATTTTAAGACACAAACCTTAAGTGACTGGTCTTATTTCAGTTGTTCCTTCAGATGTCTTACCTGCAACAACAATTTAAAAATTAACATCATAAAGCCTCGCAGAGATTTTAAAATAAACTTTTTTTCACGGGTCTTAATTACATCGTTTTCTTGAGTAAAGAGACTATTCGAGTTTTTTCTCTAAGCAATATTATGCAATATTGCGAGTAATGTAGCAAAAATCTAACACAAGTAATAAAACAGCAAACAAGGTCAGCGACTAAACGAAGTTGCTTCTTCAGGCTTATAAGCTCTTAACGCATGCCATCCCTTGTTTGTACGAGATACGAAATCGTCAGTGACATTGTCGCTTTAAACCACAAGTTTCCAAAGTGGAATATGAGGACAGACAGAGGTATATTTCTGTATACAAAAGTACGTCTATAATTATAAAGGCGAAACCTTTTTTTTATGTTATATTGGTCATACAGGCTGACTGTCTACTTGATGATAGGTGGCTACCTTCGCCTAAAAGCAACCTTATGTAAAAACTATAAAGTTATATACTATTTGATAAATTTACTTATTGAATTACATTTTTTTTTTCAAATAAAGTAAAAAAAAATCATATTAATTATAATAACCCTCGCAGCACAAAATGTCAAATACGGGGTCAAAGACCACCAACGCAAAAACGAGGTGTTATAAGTTTGACGGGGTATGTGTCTGTGTATCTGTTTATCTGTCTCTGACAACGTGTTTCGGCTCAGAACATCAGGGATTAGTTTATAATTTTAATATCATTCTTATGTTTTCCTTGCTTTTAAACTTAAAAAAAAAAACATTAAAATAAACACATTTTTTATGTTATTTTTTATCAATATACTCGTATATAAATTAACTATCTTAGACAACTACTATAACAAGGTTATATACAAATTAGACACTGACTATTATTATTTAATCGAACCGCTGACTTGACAGAGTTGACTTGAGAAAAATTTGAGAACTCCTGTTTTTTTTTACGAAACTGTTAGCGTTAGAGCTTGTAATCTTCTTAGAACAAAAGATTAGGAATCAGAAATAGAAAGGAGGGAAATCAAAGTAAAAGGGGAGATTTGTTCTGTCAGAATGATGATTTGACTTGTGACCTTTGTTATCCATAAAGGTCGGTCGTGAAATGGTTAAAAGGTTAGTCGTTTCTGATTTAGCGGTCTTATGTTTGATCCTATTCTAGTAAGAATGATTTAGTACCGCCTCGATATGCGGTTTCACTCTTCATTTCTGTGAATTCACACCTATAGAGTGATAATTAAGTGAATTAAAGTGATGAGTGTGCAAATTAAGCAAACATACTGACTCGGCCCGAAATAGCTCCGTTGACTACGCGAACTTGATTACTATTGAAACAATATGTATGTATGTACATGCATTTCGGTTTAATCATTAGATGTATCCCCAGATAGAAGAGCATTTAGAATAATTATATTTACTTTATATTTATAATAGTTAAACTTTTTGTTGCAATTTTGTTTCTCTAAGTCCTTGAATAAATCTATGGAAATGTAGTTTCCTCGCTTTCAATACGGCACCTGACTATACTTTGCTTCATCACCTGACTAAGAATTACCTAATATACAACAGTACGTTAAATTTCGTAAGAACTGTTAACACATTGTATAACAACAATTTTGATTGTGTGTTTTGCGAAACGATTTCAATGACAGTTTGGATTATCTTTGAAATGACCTCCCAATACACAGTATTAAAATAAAAGCAAATTTCTAATATATAAGAGGTTTCTTCACATTAATAGAGACTAACCCCGGATTCGCACTAAAGTACATTTTTAATCAACATTAAATGGCTAAAGTAAATAGTGTGTATGAAAATGGGTTTTTGACGTATGAAAATTGATAAATATTAATTTTTTGCTGCAAATTATATACACCAAGCTTCCTCGTTTATAACTCTTTCCATTAGTGAAAACCGTATCAAAATCCGTTGGATGGTTTAGAAGAAGTCACCGGATTAAAGTATTAATGAAATATATGGTAACAGACAGAAATATGCCACTGTGGAGTTTTCTTTATACTTTTATAATTTGTAAAGAAATTAAAATACGCACAAAGCTACTGGGAGATATTCTCCAGATTTATGCTTAAACTATAAGCAGTTATATTAGTAAAGACTTAAGCAGAATAATTAACGGTTACAACTCTTTTCGGGTAATTTTAATTTATATTACAAGTACAAGTTTAAGCTATGTACTTAGTGATACTACTGATATAGACATTAAAGTTTTGTGGCTTCCATTGACGTCATATCGGCGGCATGTTTATAATAGAAGGAAACATATTAAATTTAGCAATAAACTTGCTTTCGTCATAAATAGCACACTGATTAGCATTAATAAATTAATTCAGAGATCTTACGGACACACAAAGTTGCAGTGACATTTCTACGTAAGTCAATACATCACATTTAATAAGCCTGTAGATTTCACAGAGATCTATTTTAAAAGCCGTGATCCTTTGTGACACATATACATGTTATACCTTGTTACGAATAGTATAATAACTAATTAGCATAAACCCGTACAAATGTTATTAGTTATTAGTTATGTTATATGTTATTAGTACAAAGTTATCAGGACATGGTACTCGTAGTCAGATCATTCTGCCTGCCCGCCTTCTTTTATTATAAAAAAAATCTCAATAGAACTCGAGTTCTGTGTTCTCAATATAAAACTTATTTTGTTCGTAGATTATTTTTTGAATTTAAGAACTAAGTACTGTCAAATAAACTTTTGTCAAATAAAATTCATTCCCGGTGACCGGTGACTTTAAATGGCGGTTAGCCTACTTGACACTTTACTCAGAGATGGTGAAAGAGGCCCTAATTATATTTATTAATAGCTGGTGCCCACAACTTCGTCCGCGCTGAAACAATATAATGACTGTATTTTTTATTATGACAACTTAGAAGATATTTTTTTCAATAGAGAATTTTATGCTTTTATTTGAATATAGTACCTACAGTACTGTCAGAGTCTCATGGACACAAAGAGAAATCCCTTCGAGCTCATAAACGATTATTTACTAAGGTTTTACTGTTTGCCAGGCGAGTATATTAATATGAAATATGTTTGGAGGCATATTGAACATCATTCGCGGCAATGAGCACTTTTACTGGTACTGGTGAATTTATGTATTTTATCATACCACATAATACAAATGTGAAAGTGATATTAGTATGTGTGAAAATGTATGTATGAAAAAGTAAATATAAAGAATTTTAATCCAGTTTCATATTGAATACGAAAAAATGAGGCGCGCTGTTGCTAATTGCAGCAAATGCATTTCTATTATTATAGTTGTGTTTATAGTTAAATTTGCAGATAGCAGAACAGATCCGAGGGAATAAGAAATATAAGAAAATATTTTTACTTCATTTCAAAATTTTACATACATACTGCTAACTACAGTAGGATGATTGTAATTATCGCAACAAATATGTTTGTTCGCTTGTAAATCCTTACATATTATAAAACAAAGACCTCCGCCGTCTGTCTGTCTGTTTGTCTGTCTGTTCGCGATAAACTCAAAAACTACTGCACCGATTTTCATGAGGTTTTCACCAATGGATAGAGGGATAATCAGGGAAGGTTTTTACGGAAAAAATGCAACCGGGCGAAGCCGGGAGCGGGACAGTGAGCGCTTCTTGAGGTGTTGGTCGAGGCTCTGCGCTATAAGACCGTTCGCCGATACGACTATCGGGACGATGATGGTCGAATCGACATCCCACATGGCGGTCACCTCGTGAGCCAAGTCTATATATTTACTTAGCTTATCTTTTTTATTATTATTATTAAATTTACTTTATTTCTTATTATTAAATTTTTTACAATATAAATATTTAAAAAAAAAAACAACAATAAATATTATAAAAAAATTTACATTAGATTGCCGTACGTAGCGGGGCAAGTAATATGGATGTTGTATCATAAAAAAATATGATGATGATTATTTTTACAATGTTGCTTGTAGGCAACGGTAGTCACCTATCATCAAATAGACCGCCTATCTGACCAATTTAACATAAGAAAATGATTTCGCCTTATTGGGCAACCATGGAATAGGTATATAACTATAAACTTACTTTTGTATACAGAAATAGACCTATGCCACTTTTGGAACCTGTGATTTTAAGCAACTCGTTAAATTTAATAAGAAATAGGTAATTAACTTATTTTATTAAACTTAACGAGTGAAATTCTAGCATTTAATTTTCAATTCATATAAAGTCATGCAGGAAATGCATTTGTGTTCGAACTGAATGTTGGTTGGCTGCCTTTAATTTAATATGGAGATTGGAGATGCGCATAATAAAAAGGACTTTATATCGGATTTTATGTCTCAGAGAACTGCTGAAAATATATTGCGGTAAGTACCTATTCATGTGAATGTTTGTCGTAAAAAGAACGCGTAGGCATTCAAGAATTCAATAATCCCAAAGTGTGAAAACACTGATATATTATGGTACGATACATTTATTCTATAATCCATACTAATATTATGAACTAGCTGATGTCCGCAACTTCGTACATGCTGTAGTTCGTTTTTTGAAAATCCCACAGAAATCTTACATTTTGACAAGATAAAAAGTTAAGCCATTTTTGAGATTAACGTGTATAAACGCACAAACAGACAACAATTTTAAAAACTCTTTTTTATCTCGGTAACATAAGTACAATGTGTACAAATTATTTTTTGTAAAAATATATTTAATGTTTGGCTCGTTTATGATTTTAATATATGTACCAATAGATGTGAAAGTAGCTATGTCTGTCTGTCTGCCTGTCTGTTACCTTTTCACGCCTTAACCACTCAGCCGTTCATCATTAAATGTTGCATATTCATTTTCAGGGATACAGAAAAGAACGATATAATACCTTTCACAGAGGAAAAAGTACTGTTGCCGAGGGATCATATAAAATTAATAATCCAACGCCTGGCAAAGAGATAATAGCAACAGCAGCAGAATAAATTATTACTCATAAATATTGTCAGGTGTTATACATTTTTATTTTCCAACGCAGACGAAGTCGCGGGTACCAGCTAGTATTTTATAAAAATAATAACAAATAAACCAATAACAAAGTGACATCAAATCTAAAAGTAAAAATATATTTTTGTTTAGGTCGGCAGACAAACTGACGGTCCACTTGATGGTAGGTGGCTACCGTCGCCGATAACACAAGCAACGCCACAGGTACTGCAGGTGCACTGCCAACTAGAGGAAGATTAAGGATCTAGAGATTAGGAAAGGATAGGAAAAAGGGCTCAGGCAACATTACTCACTCACCGAAACACAACAGCAAACTTGCTGTTATTACATAGTGGTTTTTTGTAAGAAAGTGATTACTGTCGCCAGACGTGCTGCCCAAATGACTGCGAAGCGCAGTGTGCCCTGCAACTACTTAAACATTTTTCAAAAAGGATTTTTTTCGTAAATAATCAATTATCTTTTAACAACAAACAAATACTTAAATACTCCCGACAAAGGTCGCCTTCATAATGACCGTCTTATTTACCTAATTTAAAAGTGAGTCTAAGGGGAAATCTTCCAATGCAGTAATCAACATAAGAAAGCCCTGTAGGGACCGAAGGCTTTGTCGCGTGGTACGAAAAATATTTTTTTAACAGATCTGTCCTCTTTACTGTCTTCGCTGGTAAAGTTTTCTTAATAAACATTATTGAAAGAGAACAAAAAAGGAACTTTTTGATCTTTCATCTTTTGACGTCATTCTGAATACGTCTTTAAATTTGCTTCAATAGCCCACTATTCAGAAAAGTGATGATAACAAAATCGGGATGATGCTATCCAAAATTTCATAACATCATTCGATAGCTAAATGATTAAATATTTTTTGGTATAATATAGTATATTCGAATTGGTTGGATATATACGTGTAACATGCTCGTAACGTACACGTATTTACGCAAAGCACACGACTCAACCACACCCCATTTTTTTTATTTGAATTTAATATATCCATAATGAAATCAAAAATAAGTAAATAGAAAAATCGAAATAATAAAGACTAACACATTAATTAATATTGCCTCCAGCTTAGTCTATACTAATATTATAAAGAGAGAAAATTTGTATGTTTGTAATGAATAAACTCAAGAACTACGGCACCGATTTTAAAAATTCTTTCTCCTATAGAAAGCGAGTTACATAAGCTATATTTTATTAATTTTAATGATCGGTGAAGGGTTCTATTAATAATTTTCACACAGCATGAAATTTTTGGAATGTGGGACATAATATCGGGACATACGAGGCATAAAATCTATCACTTAAAGCAAAGACTATTTACGTATTTCTATAAGTTCTCCATGGCTATGTTATGCGGGCATCGAATAAATGGTTACACAGGATACCCACAAAAATCTCTTTAGAAAAGCGCTTACTCAATACGCCCTCAATGGTGAAAATTAGAATATTTTATAAAGGATCAAAAAAGCAGCACATCTATCTTAATTATTCATAGGGAGGCAGGGGGGTATCGATCTAGCGACATCTCAACCCACCATCTGTAACAAACAGCCTCGCCGTCTTAGAAACACAACGAAAACAATGCACTTGACCTGAAAGCACAGGACAAATACTTCGTAGACAAAGTTTCAGATAGATGTTACATTGTAATATTTGCTAGTCGGAAAGGACTATTCAAAATTTTTAAATACTATTATTGGTCACATGTATGGAGGGACGGGAGTATTCAACTATTCATATGGAAATGCAAGATGGGAATAGTAGGAGACGGGATGGAAATAAATAAGAAATCGCTTGGAATCCTTATTCTTGAATTTAGAGAAAATTTCTATTTAACTAAAAATTGGCTAAGTCGTGTTTGCTTCCATACTTAACTTAGCAACTTATCATCAAGTAATACTGAACATTATCTTCATAAACTATAGCTAAGAACCAATTCGATTATGTCAGCTTTCAAACAAAAAAAAAAACGATCAGACGATTCCATACAGATACACAAATAAACACAAACACGTCAAACTTATAATACTCCGTTATTGCGTCGTTCGTCGTAGATTAAGAATACTATTCTTAAATAAGAATACAATAGAAAATGTCCTTGGAGATATATGTTTTAAAACGTTATGTTATTTTTGCATGTCTCCAACTATATATGTTTGCAATTTAAAAGTGCGGGATTTTTTTTTTTTTCATTAACTAAGAGACCACTGCGTTCAAAGTGCGTGAAAACATGTCATCTACACTAGCGTACGATTCAAACGTTACACAGAAAAACAGGATAAAAGAAAAGGGTCACGTCATGCGATGGCCTATATAAAAGTATTTGCGATGCTCACGTGTGTACAGTAAAACCCTCCGGGGTGCGCTTAAAATACCTACAGTTTTGTGTGTCGTAATAGAATGTTACCTGGCACCGCACCGTTCAAACATAAGTTTAAAGTTCTAAGTTTTTAACAATACTGCTCAGTTTTTAAATAGCTTTAAAAATGCATAATATTACATAAAATGGGTTTTTTGGTTTTTTGATTTATTTTAGAAAATAATACAAAACTAATTTACTTACAACTTGAGTAGTATTGCGTGATATTAGAATTCGATATCAGTTATAGAAAAGTATAGAGGTCACATGGTCCATGCACACGATTCGGTGGAAAAATGTTTTGTGCACTCTCAAGGTCGACAAAAACCTTTGAAACTTTAAGAATGACGTATAAAGGACCGTGTCATATAATATAAGCAACTTAAGCAACAACTTCTAACAGTAAATGTTCAAGCAAAATCAAAACATTCAAGACACTCAGCTATAGCTGATGGGCAGATAGCTGATGTATAAGGAGTAACTCAGGCTACTTTTATATAAAATAATCTCTTTTAATAGAAACAATTTTTTTTGTAATATACTTTATTGAACTTTTTTCTAATTTAATATAGTCATTACTAAGCGTAGGTAATTATATTTAAAAAAGACGTTCTATATTATTTTTCCTTCCTTACTACATGTTATTAAAAGTTTATTAGGTAAATTTGGTGTTTATTTTATCGAATCAAAACTTATTAAATTGGTTACCTCTTTCTATTTAAAACTGCTTGGAGAAACAATTTGAAGGCAAATGAAGTTTGTCGAGGTATTACTTTGAGATTAAATTGGGAAAATATTTACTTAACCAAATTAAATTGCTTCTAACAATATATACTGAGGAACCCAATGTCTCAGGTGTATAATTTCACGCTTGTAGTATTTCGATGGTTATTTCACTTAATTTTGACAAGCCCTTTGGTCAAGCGGTTAGCGCTTATCTTAGCACTCCGTCGCAGGGGTCCTGGGTTTGATTACAGGCAGGGCAGTTCTCAATAAATAAATATAAAAAATTGATATAAAATTGACAAGTACCCACACTTATGCAATGAATGAACTGTGATTATAGAACATTGTTTTTATAAATCCGTTGCATTTGTGCAAGTCCATTTGTGCAGAGCAGAATTCTCTTGTGAAAAGTGTAAATCAATTATGGAGAGATGTTTGGTACAAATGCACCCGTTATTGATCCCCGCTTTAGAACGGAAACATCTGTTCGTGACGAAGCTACGCATCCGGGTAAAGTGCACCGCTCGTAAAATAATAGTTTTCAACAATTTCCAACAGACTGCGAAAACACAAAACTATTCGTGGCAATGCTAGCAAATTTGTTAAATTGAACTCCATATCCTAACTAATATTATAAATGCTAAAGCCTTGTAATGATCTGTTGAGCCTAAACTGCTCAACCGATCATTGTGAAATTTTGCACAAACATTGTCAGGGATACAGAAAAGGACATAGAGTACCTTCCATTCAGAAAAAAATATCCTACTGTTTCCGAGGGATCATCTAAAAATTAAAAGTAAAATTTAACTCCTGACAAAAATATTATTGCTCATGTATTTTTGTGAGGCGTTGATTTATTATAGGATTAAACGTTTTAATATCTAAGAAAAAGGGGCGCGGTTAAAGTCGCGGGCAAAAGCTAGTTGTTAATAAATATCTATTTATAAACAAGTTAACATAAGTGTTTTTGTAATAATTGTTAATGGTAAGACCTATCTGGTGGTGTTGGCACATATGCTGCTATGTTTTTTTGTGAATGGGGAATGCAAGAATCTATACCAAATTTCCGTATTACCTTGCCCTGTTCCTTTATGCTGTCAGAGTCAGCAGCAAACTTGACATGCACTAGCTAATGTACAGCACTGCTTCAGTTCATAAGCCACGGCAGACACCAGCCGTTAAGTAGACCGTCAGTCTGCCTGCCACACTTTCTCATAAAATATTCATAAGAGCTTATAAATACCGTAAGTATTCATTAATTTATTATAAATACGGTTCTTTATGATTTAAGAATCTTTTAAAAAGAAAAACACATTTAAAAAATTTAAATGTTCCTTGTAATGATTTTTTTACAAATAGATAAAAACTTTATTGAATCACAAGTAGTGCGCGATGTTATTACGTCTTTATGATTCCATAAACTAACTTTATTGTGACATTTCCATAAAGACTTGAATGCATCAATATTTTTATACAAATCTCATAAAAATTTAACAACTTGTAACTTTTATACGGCTAAAGTTTTGCAAGGATAATATTAGTTGAAATCTCAGATAAAATAAGACCTAAAGATAGAGCCCTGTGAACGGCAGAATAAACCCGGAAAAACTACGCCTTCGCCCTTGTACATACGCGGTTACACGCACACAAATGCAACTACGCCTCGCCTTATTATTTTTTATGTCTGTCGAAATACAGACTGACGGGCAACGTCATAGATATTAAGTAACTATTGAAATATTTACCATGAAAATATTTACTATCGAAAATGCCGAATGGAGTAATAAAAGTGTGTAAAAAACCAGTTTTCAAAAAATGAAAAGCAGGATTGAATCACATTTCACAGGTAAGTAAATTTGGAAACCAATATTTTTAATAAAAAACAATCAATAATTTAGATTATAAATTTAATCAATCAATAATCAATCATTTAGATTATCCAATAATATTTGGAACAAAAAATCTCAATACAGTATACGGCCTACACACACATATTTATAAAACCGACCTCACTATATTGTTCGCAAAATTCTGTCTAAGTTCTTATTTGGTCTGAGATTGAAATGAAGAAAGCCGACCGTAAATTAACGAATTCTTGTCCAATTAATTATACAACTTATTAGTCCTATTCAAATGATTATACTTCATTCATTCACATTTATAATTAGACAGAAATTCCCTTATTCTAAAGAATAAAAATTAAAATGTCACACATTTTAAGTAAATGTAGATCTCATTTCATTTCTAAAAAACACGCACCCGTTGTATATGTATTTCTTTATATATATATATATATATCTAAAAGTAAATACGTATTCTTTTTACGCCTTAAGAGGGGCATTACAGTATGGGGTTGGCTTAGTTTGTGAGGATGGAAACTTTAAATGGAAATTACAAGTCTTTTTTATCAGACTCTAATAAGCCCGCATGCAGTTCTCATTCATTGCCTGAATCCATCGCATGCGGCGCACTACGTCACCCGGTAACGAGGGCCGGGTACGAGGCGGAGTGTTTCGTCCGCAGCGGTGGTCGTCCTCGTCTCTTTGGTCTTTGCGGCGGCGTAGGCGACGTCTCGGCCTGTCCTCGTTGCTCGACGTGCTCTTATCGTCGGCGGTTAAAAATTCCTCCTCCGAGAAGCACGGAGACGACGAAACAGGCAGTGGTGTTGGGTGTGCGTCTTGCAGTCTCGGTTCATGGTTTATTGATTAACACATTTGTCATTACTATTTCTTGTTTGATTTCAGTTATAAAACAGGGCGTTTTACAACTTTATGTTAAGTTTTTAGGTGTGAGATCAACAGCGAAACTAATCATTCAATAATATTCTTTGAATTCTTCTTGAATAAGGAAATAGATTATGAAATCCCTTACTCACTAACCGAACACAACTGCCCAGGTGTTCTTACTTTCCTATAACCTTTTATATGGGAGTCTATAATATATTATACGCAGCCGCGTATTGCAATTTAATGTGGCAATACAATCTACTTTATGCAGATGTATATAAGAGTGATATTTAATCTAATTTTCAAGTATACGAACAACAAATCGAGGAAACTAAACCGCTTGTGTAGCAGACAATTAGTTTAAGGTGGAGTGTATGTTTAACATGGTGTCGTAAGGCGCCACGTCACGGCTTCGGCGGTAAGGATTGTATGTTGTAGGGTAGATAGATATAGTCACTGCGCCGCGGCGCCGGCCGTATCGACCGACGCCTGTTGAATGCCGACAACCCCCTTTGCCACCCTAAGACCTTACTCCGCCCCCACACTTTTCACGTGCTTAAAATAGGAGCGTGCACTGTCGATATTTCGAACATTAGCCTGCCACAGGACACTAAGCATAACGCTTACCTTCACCTATCTTTGGTGATCCGCCACCGGATATGTAGGTGAACCCTTTGTTCATTCGTTCATATCATACCGCGACTGTGTGAACATCAAGAAACAGTCTAAAATACGTATATTTTACAGTGTTTCAAAATAAACATGATATACCTAATGAGATTGTATAGTTAGCCAAATTAAAAAAGGTTATGTTGAATCTGTGACCATTATAGACCCTTTATAATTCGGTGTTCAATATGAAAAGGATACCCTTTTTATGTTAATTCGTTTAGTTACAAAATAACGCAACTTATTTTTAACGCCCGACGTAAAAACGGAATGTTAAAGGTGCAGTATTTGTTTATCTCAGGATACCTTTTATTTATTGTGTATTTGTTTAGCTCCCAAACATATGGACCGATTTTTATCCGTTTTTTTTAAAGCTGACGTGATCGAAATCGCTCCTAGCTATAATTTATGAAAATCTGTTCAGACGTTTGAAAATCGTCAGTTTTTCCTAGTTGACAAAGGGTTTTCACTAACTTCCACATGTTCTGATGTGAAATTTGGTATACTGTTATTACTTCGGTGGTATTTCCATGACATGGTAATCTTGACCTGATGCTGAAACATCAAGTAGTCGGTGGAATACTCAACTCCTTAGCAACTTAGGAGATACAGTGTGTTTGGCCTAAATAGAAAGTTAGTTTGTAATTTTTTATCATAACTTGTGAAACAGTTTTTACTGTCATTTAGAGAGCTTAATAGTGGCAGATCCCACTGCCTTTCACAGTCATTTTGGTAGCCCGTCTGGCGGCTATAGCCACCTCCTCACAGAATAACAGAATGTATGCTGAGCCCATTTCACTTTACTTTCCTAATCCTACTAAAGGGGATTAGAGCAGAATTTATAAGTTTGTTTTTATGTAGTGGAGTGGAGTGGATGCTACGGAACTACCCAACCCTTTTAAAAATTCTTTCACTACTTGAAACATTTATTATTCTAGATGAACATAACCTTTCCATGTCTATATTATGTTTACAGTACCTCAATTACATCACAGAAGGCGGGGTGCGTCTTCGCTCTACTCAATTCATGAAGATTCCTTCAACAACTTTTTCTTTTCCGTTTTCCTTTTAACAACTTCTCGACACCTCTCCACTATGTGATTTAATAACAGAATAATTTAATAAAATAAAACAACATAAAAACAAAATAAATAATTAATAATAACGACTAGTTCGAGAAGCTCGTTGGATGAGTGGTTAATCCGTACCAGGGATCCCAGATTCGATTCCCGGCATGGTCAACTTAGGATGTGAAACTTTCATTTGGCTTTGTAGTGGCAGTCACACTGCGTTTCGCAGTGATTAGGGCAGTCCGTCTGGTGGCAGTAACCAACCCCTTACAGAAAACCGTAGTCGTCACTTCCCGATCCCTTTAATCCTAATGTATTAGACAGCGCACTTGGAGCCGTCAGTCTGTCTGAAGTCCTTAACATATGAAAAAATAAAGAACTTATTTAATAAATTAAAAATTAACTAAATTTTCTAGGCTTTAAAATTTTCTTCAACGCCAACTCAAACGCACTTGCATGAGCAACTCAATGATTACTCTTTAAAAACTTTTCAAATTTTACGCGTAATATTGAGAGGTGGTGGCAAGGTTGTGCTAAGATGAAAAGTTAGCCCGAAGGGACCATTTAACAAAGAAACAGTTAAATAAACTTTGTGTCCGGAACAAATTACAGTCGTAGATAAACAGAAGGGACTCCCGAAACTGTCTGTTTTACGAGTATTTGGGAAGTTGTGCAATGACAACATTATTGTTTCCACCATTCGACATATTTAAACAATTGGAACTTAATTTCCTTTGTAGTTAAGAGTTATTTCTAATGGCAAGAGATTTGTCCTTACTAGTTAGCTGTTGGTTGTAACTATCACATTGAAGGATAGTATTAAGTGATTACTGGTTATGTAAACCTTTAGGATATATGTGGAAGGACATACATGAAATAATAAAATGTATAGGTACCTAAATAAACAAAAATATTCTAATAAAACTATAATTTTATTTGCTTCTTATTAAATAAGCATGCATTTTGTTTATTCTATTTTATAAATGCAGGATTTTAATCTATCAGTGGATTTTCTTACTATAAAATTTTTATTTAAAAAATTTCGCTAGCATATTATAATATATAACTATTAAATTCATGTTATAAAATTTTTAATATATTTACTATGTTTATTGACATGAAGTGTTTCTTATACAACATAGTAAACTTCCTAGTTTATGTGAGTTGAAAAGGGCTGCCTGAGTTCATTCCCCCGTACCTAACATCTTTCTAGGCATCCTTTCTGCCTATTTTATGTACAATTGTTAACTAGATTTTAATATAATAGACTTGAAGTCATCATTTTAATAGACTTTTAATTTGGAATTTGAAATGATTTTCCTCAGTAAGCAATTTTAGTTATTATCGAGTCCAATTACAAAGGATACTAAGGTCGGTTGTAATTAATGGTCATCGTTCGTGTAATTTCTGCTGGATTGTGTTGAAAACTGATTAATGAAGGCTCTGTTTATCTGTCGTACAGTGAAGAGTGAAGTTAATTTATAGTGTCAAAATACAAGTTTAAATATCCACTCTAATCTACCACCAATACCAATACCTATCAATACCTACCAAATGTCCAATTGTTCCAAAATAAATACTTCCAAAATACATAATCAGAATTAATGCTAAATTCATGTCATAAAATTTACTCGGAAAGATAGATTGATAGAAATTCGCTTGTGTAACACCAAGAGAATAGCAGTAGCGCAATCGATCATGCCAAGTACAAGATTTGGAAATGGAAGTGGCCTCAGATACATACTCAAGCATCGAAAAATGTTAGCATACGCTAAAATGTTGATATTTAACGATAAAATTTAGTTAAAACTTAAAACAAAAAATCGTAAAACTTATTTATAAATAACGAGAGTTTCAAATGAAAAAAAAAAAAGAAACTGAACGTAAATAATGTTATAAAACATAACAAAATAAAATAATAAATATTGTATAACTTATATTATTTTTTATCAAAAAAACCCGATACAATTTAAAAAAATATTTTTGGCACTCTTTTATGTCAAAAAAGAAAACCAAAGAAAAACTTAATGATGTATTATTATTGTTTTATAATACTGAACACAAATTACAAGAACTCTCTTTTAAGTAAAAGAAACAACAGGTACTTTAAGGTCTACAAATATCGTAAATCCAGTTACAATTTTTTGTTTTGATAAATACGAGTAAATGCTCGAAAATAATGTTCCGTAGCGTTATGACGTGCAAAAACCGTTTTGTCGTGATTTATTGTGATTCTTATTATATTTCGCAATGCATGACGTTGATTTATAAATCAAAATACCTTGACAATGTAAAACATTTGAGGAAAAATAGTGTTTAAGATAGTGTTTAAATTTTCTTTATATAAGACTACAGCTGGCAAATTGAATCTTTATAAGTAAAAGGAGACTTATTATTGCCTAAAACAGATTCCCTGTATCTCTGTAAATAATCTTTTAGCAGTTGCATGCTAGTGATGAGTAAAGGCATAAGTACTTGTAGTAGGTACCTACTGTTACCTAATCTGTAAAGTTAAAAAATCCTGGTCCCCCGTACAACACCCGATTACGCAACTAACAACTTAATGTCGATATGTACGAGTTTAATACAACTTCAATTATTTAACTTCAATAATTCAATTATTTATTTTATCAAAAATCTAATAGCTATTTATAGCCAATTGACACTATTGGAAGATACATCTATTAATAATCTTAATAAACTTGATAGTGGCGCTACAAATAGTTTAGCGACATCTCAATAGATGTCGCCAGTCTATATACAAAAATAAAAAGAGCCAATATACTCATAATAATAAACTCAGTTCATTATTATCCTTTTCTTAAATTAAACGCATCAATTTCAGATAAAGTAAGTGTTTATATAATGTTAAGTTGATCTGAGTTGATCGTATGAATTTCAAAACAAAATAAATTGCTTGATTTTTCTATCAAATTAATGTTGTGTATTTCTACATTTTAAAGCGACATCTGATAAACGAACTTAAAAGTTGCACATGAGAACACGCCATCTATCTTATCATATATTAATCGGGCATATTTCACCGTGTTAGGAGTCAAATTTCTTTGCTAGTGTCCTAAGTTACCGTTAGATGGCGTTAAATGTGTTATATAAAGAAAAACCACAGACTAAATTTTAATATTTGAAATCTAACTAAAATATTTCAGAAAATTCTGTTCGTTTGTTTGTTGGCCTCTGCTGATTCTGTATTTCGATATAAAACAAATACTTAGTGGAAACACATTACACATTGGTACCTAGGAATTTTATAAATTGTTTCAACCAAATTATAATTGTGTAGTATAGTGTAACCAAATTATATACTAGTTTTTACCATTTATCATATAACTAGCGGGCCAGCCCCGGCTTCGCATGGATGTTTTTCTACAAATTATATATAAAAACCTTCCTCCTTTAACGCTCTTTCCATTAGTAAAAAGCGCATTTAAATCCTTTGCGTAGTTTAAAAGATCTAAGCGTACATACATACTGATAGACGGCGCCAAGCATGATTTTATACTAAGTACCTATGTAAAGAAATTATGTATTTCACCTAAATTAGCATAAGCGCTCATACTCTGTGCTTGATCTATATTTTCGTAAACGTAATAAGCGGCAATAAACGTCGCAGATAATAATGTTTGCGTGAAAATAAACAGAGCAAATGCATGTAAAATTTTCTCGTTTCCAGTTATTTATTAAATGTGGCGTTCGCGGTATTTCCATTAGTGTCGCTATGTGTAGTCACCCGAAATATTTTATATTTACCTCAGTATAGGTTAGTACAGCTATTACAGCTACCGGATATTATTTTTGCATTATAAATTTTTAGTAGGAATTGATTTTATAAAGCGAGATAAGTTTGTGAATTAAAAAATTTATCAAAAAATTACTTTTTTTATATATAAATAGCAATAGAACTTTTCTTAAAAATATACATCTATACCAATATTATAAGGAGAGAATATTTGTATTTTTGTAATGAATAAACTCAAAAACTACTGGACCCATTTTGAAAATTCTTTTACCTATTATTTTACATTATCAGCGAGTAACATAGGGTATATTTTATAAAGTTGACGCAGGTGTGCAACAGCTAGTAAATTATATTTTCTAAGAAAGACAGGGTCCCTCAAGACCAAGTCCCTCTCGGACGATAACTCGTAAGATGGTTGAGATATTGGTTCAGCAGGGGTACCCTCCCAAACACGTAGATATTTTTTTTTTCTCTTATTTCCTCTCGATTGAAAATTTGCCAAATTATAGCTAACCTGATAACTTGAAGAAAAAAAGTCAGCTGACTTTAAAGTGATGTGGTGATCACGTCTACTGATCACACGAACTTGAGAATTTTTTTTTTTCAGTGATTTCTTTGGCAAATTTGTCAGATGACAGTTTATATGCTATTGTGAACAAATAAAAATGTCAGCTAACTGTATCTCGGTGGAAGCAATGTTATCCCATTTATAAAATCTGAAATATTCACAGGAAATGACCAAATTCTCTATTTGTGTCGAAGCACTGGTGCATGCACTGGCAAGTTTGGTACTATTGCCAATACGATTAAGATTGTTCTCATAAAACTTGTATTGCATGTACTATTTGTGTTGACTCAATAAAATTTCTTTTCTTTCTTTCTTTCTTTCTTTCTTTCTTTCTTTCTTTCTAAAGTTATAAGATAAAAAATACTGGCCTCTTTTGAACGATGTCTCTTAATTTTTATCTCCCTGTTTTAGTTCATTATATTTGTAATGCTTAAAAATAATAACATAAGGAAAGGTATACGCTTTGACATCACACACTCCTGCACACAAAGCACATATATGAATCTATACTGCAGGGATTAGTTGCTGCCATCAAACAAGTTGACAAGCGTGCCAAGTTTTTGATTGCACAGCGCCAGCCCAGCACATTGCACCGTTCCACTAAAACTAAATAAACAAGGTACGTAACTACAGTTCATAAGAAAAATTAAACCTACTTAACTTTTCATCTCTTGTGATGATAAACGTTATTTACTCACGCATCGTTATTATTTCCAGAAAATTCATACAAAAATAATGTAAACATAATTCCAACAGCGCACGATCGATCACACACACCGAGCCGAGAGTGATAAACAAACATTACATGAATAATGAGTTCGTATTTTTAGTTTGCCAATAAATTTTATACTATACAGGTGTAATATGTTTCTTAGATTTATGACTTGCCCGTCTATCGCGATTGTTAAATGTCCACTATTTTTAAATCCATGTAACCATTGCCTAACTAATGCTAAAGAGATTCCCGCGCTGTACATGTAGACAGTACAAAGAAAAGTCGTCTTTCGCCTATCTGTTTACCAGACGAAAAGTATATTTTATGAATTGTTATTTATGAGAAAATAAATCGTTATTTTTTGCCTATTTTAATATTTCATATCATCTAAGTAAAATCCTGTCTAACTGTACTGAGGGTATAAAAAGCAAATTCGTCACGACTGTCAGAAACAGCACGTTAAATTTGTTAAATCTTGCTACGATTTATTTTACTTTATACACAGACAAAACACGGTATTACATTATAGACGCTAGTATATTTACAATAACTAGTAA
The DNA here is from genome assembly GCA_944738685.1 of Synanthedon myopaeformis. Lineage (NCBI taxonomy): Eukaryota > Metazoa > Arthropoda > Insecta > Lepidoptera > Sesiidae > Synanthedon > Synanthedon myopaeformis. The sequence goes on from OX122919.1 coordinate 6,600,896, forward strand.
GGTTTACAAGAAAAACGTCTCTTCAATTCCCAATGAATGCTATCATTTTGTACCAATATAGTTTGTATCAGTGGCAAGTAAACAAGCCTTTTATCATTAGTGACATTTACTACCCTTTAAATAGGGCTTTAAGGCCTTTAAGGCTTAGTCTAGGTCTAATGAAGCTATAGCTAATCCAAGAATATTAATAACATTTTAAAATCGTAGTTAACACAATATATGGTTAGTAACACTCAGACTTACTAGTCGGAGACTATATTCGATTAGTACAATTAATACAGTATGTTTATAATTTTAGAATAAATAAATACCTAAGTCTACATTGATTGACCGATTACATTGCTTGCCTGTAGGTATAGTTAAAGCGATTTGGGTATTTCACTTGTTTTGGTGAAAGTTTTTGAACATAAACGGAACAAAGCTATATTATTACAGAAACCTCATAGTATATACGGATATACATATAAGGTTTCTGTTTTTCTTCAGTAATATGGAAACACGAAAAAATATTAAAACAAAATACAGCTCTTTTTATTGTGACATGGACTGTGACATACATAGGTATTTGTGTTAGAACTGAAAGTACCTATTGACCTGTTTATGTAACTAACTCTATCAAGTTGTTGACTTCAACAAATATTTTTTTCTGACAGTAAATCAATAGATAAGTTCTGTTTTGAAAAAATAAGTAAATATTTTATACGAAGACAGAACACATTATTATAATTATGACATTATTATGACACACATTTTATTTAGTTTGTTAATACAACTATTATTTATTATTTTTGTGTGTATTCATTTGTATAGTTTGTAGTCTTATAAATGGCATATGTTGCCTCTTATTTATAATCAAATCTCATTGAATCTTATAATTTTTAACCCCCACGCCCGACAAAAAAACGGGGTGTTACAATTTTGACCTGTGTGTATCTTTCTGTGAAATGGTAGCTCCTAAAGTAACTCCTCGTAGTAAGGACCAATTTTGATCCTTTTTCTTTTTGTTTGAAAAACTACCATTTAAGACTTACCTTATATACTAAGGTATCAACAAAAATTTCATTCATTATTACCTTAACCTTTCGAAACTGACAAGCACAAACACACAATAACTGACAAGTTCAATTAGGTCAGTTATTGGCTTCAATTATTTAATGAATTAATTCGTGAATTGTGTATTGCCAGGAATTAACTATTAAAAAAGTTTCACGTGAATTACAACTGTTATCACACATTCCCAGCATGTCTGGCTTTCTCATTGGCGTAGGTCGATATATATCTATTTATAAATGTATAGCTATTCAAATTAAATAATGACCTTGTGGCGTTAATACATAACAATAGTCACTCAGAACTAAGTTATTCTCTTATTTTTAAATTTTCGTGTTTATCGTTCTTTCCATGTGTGAAAACCGTTTCAAAATCCGTTGGATGGTTTAAAAGAAGGTGGCAGAGAAACAGACAGAGACGACAGCGACTTTATTGCTTAAATGGAACTTTAACTTCACATGGAAGCATTTCTTTATGAAAATTATATACAAAAGCCTTCCTCGTTGATCGCTCTTTCCGTTAGTGAAAATCGCATCAAAATCTGTTGAGTGGTTTAGGATTAGTTAAGATAGACAGACACGGAAATCGTTAACAAGCCGTGTTAATTTCAAAATATACAATTTGTACACGTACTTATGTTACCGAGATCAAAAAAATATTTTTAGAATTTTTGTCTGTGCGTATGTGCACGCATATCTCAGAATGCGATTTTCACGGATGTAGGTTTTGACGATTATCTGCGGATTAAACTATCTATTTCAGAAAATTCAACTCAAAGTTCAACCAGTATTCAAAAATCAAAAACAGTTGGACTACTATAATTATGATATTTTTTATCCTGGAAAAATGTTAACTTGAAAAACCAACTACTTAAGAGTACATCACTTACGAAGTTGCTGGCACTGGCTAGTTTATACTATGTAAGGATATGTACATTACATCTAAACTGAAAAATATTCTTCAATATGTTTAATTCTTCATTCTTCATTCTTCCTATACAATAATACTATTGTATTACAGAATGGATTTTACATTATATATTTTCATGTGTAAGTTGCCAACTATATTCTATTTTCAACAAATTTTCATTAAATTTATCCCCTATTATTCACATTGGATATATATATGTAATAACTTATCTTATAGATAGATACACAAGGAAGACACGTTGTAGCTGCGATTTATATTACGAAAGTCTATTGAGGCTAGAGGCTGCGTAATATGAATAAAGCTATTACCGTAAATGGTCTCACGTGAGCATGTAATCTCTTGTTAATGTTGAAGAAATAAATTCTACATACATGGAAGCGGGCCTATAAAAATGTCTTGCATTTTTACAATTATGTTATATATTTATTTGTATACTAGCTGACGTTATGCTTTTGCCAAGCGTTGGATTTTTGGTTTTAGATTGCTGCGGCTTTGTCCGCGTGGAATATTTAGCCTATGTCTATCCTGAAATTCTATTCTAACTATTGGTGAAAGATTTTTTAAATCAGATCAATAGTTTCCAAGATTATAAACAAACAAACATACAAATTTTACCTATTTATAATATTAGTATAGAAAGATATTCTATCACCAATCGTTAGAATAGAATTTTAGGATGAACATATGCTAAATATTTCACGAGGGCGAAACCTCAGGCACCAGCAGGCACAGGCGGCACCAAATAAAGATCCGACGACGCTTGGCAAAAGTAAGGCGTCAATGTCACAAAACATGCTTTACATGTTATAGGTACACCTTTTATTTTTCAACGCGGACCAAGTCGCGGACACCAGCTACTTAGTATTCAAAAAGTTTTACAAAAGCGAATGATCGTTTTGCAGCCCTAAGAATTCAAGAATCGTTATTTGAGCTAATTACATGCTTCCTTACAAATAAATATTCCGTATTCTGCTAATGTATTATTAGTAAATTGTATTCGACACGAACAGAAAATCAGAAAGCAATCAATCATCACTGCCAAAATGCCAATAGAAAAAAAAACTCCCGACGCCTTTACAAATGGGATGTCCTTATTTGTTAAAGGTAAAGTAGGTATTTTTGTTGTTAAGGGAATGATTCAGAATTTTCTTACCATCTGTACAGTGAACCCACTTTGTTAGATGGAATATATTGCCTTTAAACGGGATATACATTAAAATCATTGGATGTTTATTTGATCGATTTAGACGTGTGTAGAATATCTACTCTTCTTGTTGAAGTCGACGTAGAAGTATCCACTTGGGATGGCATAGCATTTAGCGTATCTATAAAATTGAATTATTTTAGTTTGTGTTATGCGAAACCCAGTAAGACAAGGACCGAGCTCAATTTTTAGCAAAATGAGCGCAAATGCCCTATGAATTATGGTGCAATATTGCACAACAAAATCTTTTTTGTAGCTTCTCGAAGATAAGCGAACAGATTTAAAATTGGAAGGTTTTTCTTAATATGAAGAAAAAAAACTTAATTAAGCTCAAAAACAAATGTTGCTAAAAATGTTAACTACAGTGACACGAAAGGTATTTTATTGGGCAGTAAGTAATATACAAATTTTTTTCTTAGAAAATAGAATTTTTTGTGTTAATTTGCCCTATTCAAACTTTCCGCGAAGCTTTTCAGGTTGTCTGTTTACCTGGCCACAAAGTGTCCCTCGCTTTCCATCCAGATATGCAGTGTTTACTATACTTATCTGAATTAAAATTATCTGAATTTATAATTCTAAATTAATTTTAAAAAGTTAAACAACGATTGTCGGATGCTTACATGATTCACTCTAGTTAGATTTTAATTATCTTCGTCATTTCGTGTAGACTAATATTTTTTCGCACGGTTACAAAATAAAATCACCCCGCTAATCATGAGCGGATTGCTTTTTATTATTAAACTTTTGCGTAAAAGCGTTGCTCGAATATAGAATGAAGTCATCGAGTTTAAAAACTGTCGAAAAACATTTCATATCGTCTTCATTTTGTAAATTACGAAACTTGCAAAATGGGTTAGGTACCCTTATTACTTTGTATTTGACATTTTCTTGCAAATTTTTCATTGAGATTCCAGTATCCGTTTGTTCTTGCTCTAAAAGCAAGAATCAAAACTTTTAATTTTGTTAAAGTGAAGTGCAGCACTCCACTATTAGCGGTAGGACTTTACGTTGATATTTTTATTTTGGAATATTTATTTGAATGTACATTTATTTCTTTTTGCTTTATTTCACATAGAAACAATTACAACTGTAAATATAAATTAATTCCAAAACAATCTGTCTTAGTGATTGTAAATTTAAAATGTCCTAAAGTAATTGCGAATGTCTGAAAATAAATCTAAAATATTTGTACGTCAGTTGTTTATTTCCGGTGACGTCGATCAGGCGTTTCGCCAGCTCACTGAAAAGAGTTATTGCGCAGATTGCAATAGGACCCCAAAGGCCCAGAGGGTCATACATAGCGTTCCGTATCTACTACCGAAGCGTAACCGGACATATCTATTTGCTTTATTAACTGAAGTTGCTATACTAAAATAAGACGGAGAGTTTTGCTATGTTTCCACTTTTTTTTTTTACCTTACTCATTTAGACATCTGTATAAATAAATAAAATATGCTATTGAACCGATTTGCCTAATTTTTTAAGCATTCATAATGGTCTGCATAATTGTGGTTTTAATTGAGAGGAAAAATTGGAATTTGTTAGAAAAAAGTAAAGTGCTTTTTTTCTATGGACTTTTTCATAAACACATGAAAAAGGCAGTTGCTCCCATAGATCTGCGTTTTAAACCATATGAAACTATCCCGATTTTATTTGTTTGTTCGTTAGGTCTCTAGAAGAATTTTTAGGAAAAAATAAACGAGTGTAAAAAAGATTGTAATTTTTTGTGCATTTTCGATAATAACAATAAATCAATAATAACGACGTATTCAGTGTATTTATCATTCTTCGTTATTTCTATAATAAATTATAATGACTTGGCTGACACTGACATTTACTAAGTAATCGAAATGTAGATTATTCTTTTATAAATATGGTGCCGTGCGAGCGCCAAGTCATTATAATTATTATAGAAATATTCATGTCTAATATTGATACGATCACTACAAATAACAAATTATAACAAAGAAGTTGAATAGATGCTTCCATACTCGTAGATACTAACTAAAATAGCTTAATCAAAGTCAGCTTTTTTATTTTATTACTTGAGAACTCACAACTTTTTTGATGGCAAAACTGCGTTGCGAGACTTGGTATTTTTTACGTTTTATGATGTGATACTTTATTTATATTTATTTCGCTACCAATATCTAGTCCTTATTTTAAAATGAACTATTACGTATACTTTACAAATTAATTAATTATTGCGTATAATTCACAAAGATTACCTACGTTTTAAGTTCCTCGAATCGGTTCATGATACGCAGACTTAAATTATAGAACAAAACCGCATGATTCGAAGTTGATCGTATTCTGTACGTATTCAGCATTTCCAATATGTCTGCGGTATATTGGCGATATAGGATTAATTTTGCATTTGAACTTTCTCATTGGCGTGGATAGATAACTACTTCTAAATGTATTTCTAGTCGTGTTAAATAATGACCTTGTGGCGTTAATACATACATAGGTACAAAAGTAACCGCCTAAAATGCTAGTTAGACTGTAAGTACCTTTTATAAAATCGGATCAAACGAGCACTTTTTCGTAGGTAGGGTCAAAAATTGTGGGTCCAAAGGGTTCGACACCCTTAAAACTACGTTATTCTCTTTTATTCTCTTATTTTTAACTTGCCTCGTTTTTCGTTTTTTCCATTAGTAAAATCCAATGGGTGGCTTAGAAGTTTGTGTAGAAACAGACAGAGGCGGACAGCGATAATTCACGTTGGTTTTCTATAAAGGGGTTGATTCTATAAAGTTTATATTAATAAAACAAAAAAGAACAGATATTAATAAAGGAATAGGATTTGATAAGATGAATCCTATATTAGCATCAAAATTAGCAAAAAAACTATCTGTACCACTCACTAACTATCATCTTTACTAAATCACTTACAGAAGGAAGATATCCTTACATTTGGAAGATAGCATTGATAACCCCAATTTTAAAAGGAGGTGATAAACATGATGTTAGACAGTACAGACCAATCTCAAAATTAAGTATTTTTGCAAAACTATTTGAAAAGATAATCACTAATGAATTAACTAAACAAATTTAACGTTATATTGCACTAGAACAACATGGTTTCTTTCGGGGTCGTTCTGTCAATACTAATCTAGTACTTTACACTAATTTCATTACACGAGCTTTCGATGATGGGTATCAAGTAGATGCCATTTATACAGATTTCTCGAAAGCTTTCGACAAAATAAACCACTCTATATTATTAAATAAGTTACTGAAACTTGGTATACATGGTGACCTACTCAGATGGATGGATTTATACATCAGAAACCGAAACCAAGCTGTAGTACTCAAAGGTTATCGCTCTAATTTTCTTAAGATTTCTTCAGGAATTCCACAAGGTACTCATCTTGGCCCCTTTCTATTTACACTTTATATTAATGACATTGGAACATGTTTTAATAACTCTTCTCAGTTACTATACGCTGATGACACAAAAATTTTCAGATTTATTCAATCAGAACATGTAAGCAACTGCAAAAAGATCTAGATACCTTTGAAAGATACTGTACCTTAAATCAACTATTTCTAAACAATGATAAATGTTATACTACATATTACATTTTCTCGAAAACGTAATTCTATTTTTTATAACTATACATTTTCTAGTAACAAAATTAAAGTTGTTAATAAAATTCGTGATTTAGGTATCATTTTAGACTAAATTGCAATTTAATCTCCATATAGATTATTATATTATAGCAAAAGCATTTAAGAAACTTGGATTAATTCTACGCCTAGGTACCCTTTAAACATACATTTACTTTAAAAGTATTATACTTCTCATTTGTACATAGTATTTTGGAATTTGGAAGTATACTAGTGAACCCACTATACGAGAAGCATATAGCTAGAATTGAAAAAAATATATAATAAATTCTTAAAATCATTAGATTATAAAACAGGAAATATATTCACTGACTATAAAACAAGCGCTTCGAGACACAAACTGCATTCTTTAAAGGATAGGCGATTTTATATTGACGCAGTCTTCTTATATAAAATAATAGAATGTATTCACTTCAATGTACCAAAACTCAAAACAAGATCAAGAGATACATTTCACATTCCCTACTGTAGAACTAATCATTCTAAAAATTCCTTCTTTCATCGTCCCAAGTATCACTGCAATAAGATTCTGAATGATATTGACATATTTTCCAACAATTTGAATTCTTACAAAAAGAAAATTGGCGAATTACTTTTAAAAAATTAATTTTTATCACTTTTAGAATATTCTCTTCTTGTCTTTTTTGGTCTTATATATTTTTATTTTTTTAAATTAATAGATAAATGTAAAAATATAATTTTTATGATTCTTTAGGGCTATTTGTATAATATATATTTTTTTAATTTATGGCTGTATGTAATCTAAATAAATAAATAAAAATGAAAAAATCAAAACTAATTATAATTATAAAAACATATGGTGGTGTATATGGTATTTGTACATTCGGTGGAAAGCTGTTGGTTGTGACTGATGATGTTCTCATGTATATCGGATTGTTCGGTCTAAATATTCTCCTTGGTGATTGTTTTTGTCATAATTAAATTTTATAACTTTCTTATCAAAAAATTAAAATTATATTGGTGTAGATTAAAAAACCTACCCCAGTCCTGTTTTATTATAATATCTATAATTGCAGAGTACAAACATTAATTTTCATTAAATGTATTGAGTGACGAGGCCAAAATAAATTAATTATTATGGTGACGTTAATATGGTTCGGTGATGTCAAACTTGGTTCAAACTGTTGTCATGTTTAATTTCAAGTGACGTCTCACGGGGTTAATCATTTTAAGGCTCGCACCACAAGCGTATGGGGGTTGTCTTTAAAAAATAAAATATGAGTATACATACTCAATATCATCAGTAGAGAGTTAATAAACTCTCATGCCTTGAAATCGTGTGAGGTTATTAAGATAATAAAACGTCAATAGACGCAAATAAAGAAAGATCCGTGACTTACACACAATTCAAATACCCATTTCTACTAACTCTTACTTGATTGCTCATTAACGCTTCTGATTTTAGTTCTTCTACATTTAGACCTCCCTTTTTGAAAAATAACCGGTATAACATTATTAATTATTATTATAAAATTTATATGTACCTAGGTAATGTTATAAAACTGTGTTAACTTGTCTGTATTTTTCTTATTTAATGAAATACGCATAAGCAATTAAAGAAAATTAAAGGAAATTGAGTGTAACTCGACAGTCAAATTATTATTAAAACATTATTAATTTTTATAATAGCAATTTTCGCAGTCAATTCGGCGGCCCATCTGGTGGTAGTGACCACTCCCTTACTGAAAGCCGCCGTGAAATAACAGCAGGTGTATTTCGTTGAGTGAGTAAAGGATGTCAGAGTCCATTTTCCTTATCCCCTCCTTAACCCTTATCCTAAGGTCGGTAGCGCATTTGCAAAACCTGTGGCGTTGCTTATGCTATAGGCCACGGTAGCCACCTACCATCATTGGGAAGTACCTACATTTAAAAAAAAAATCTAACTAAATAAATAATAGTTCAACACTTATTCATCAGATGGCGCAAGTGAAACACCTTTAAAAAGCTGCTACATAATTTAATAAATGGTGACAAAGAAACTTTATTTTGATGTTTAACAAAAAGTAATTAATTGGGTATAAAACCGCAATACGTCGAAAACGAGTAAGTCATGATGATACTAGCATAGCACACAATGTTACGGAGCCGCAGCAGACTCCTCTATTGGCCATACATATTAACAAGTCAAATTAACTTAGTCGGGGCTATAATTAGGTTAAGCACAACTTTTTAATGGCCCTCCAGTACGCTCTCATGCAACCGAATAGATATTTTAAACAATATTTTAAAGTGCCGACAAAACATGTTGGAATTTACTTTTTCATTTTACACTTCTATGTCTTAACGATGAAATAATTGGTCGCTATTTATTTCAGGCTGGTTACGACCTGAATAAAAATTCAGGTCGTTATTTAATATAATATGGGCTTAAAGGTTCTAAGTTCATAAAGATCCAAAAAAATGCCACTTTATTATCTTCCGTACTTAACAATAATTTACAATAAAAACAAAACAAAATAATATAGAATATTATTTGGCTTACCTTCGATATGATTGCGGTGCGACAGGCCAGCTGCGTCGCGAGCGCAGAACCAACGCAACACGTGGCATAGATCCATGGGGATTGCTCATTTGCGGTGCTGAAGTGCGCTTGCGGCTCCATCCACGACGTCCACTGCTTGCGCCCCACAAATGTGCAGTGCCTGGCTCTAAAAATAAAAGGACATTATTCAAAACCAGGCCATTGTTTTTTTTTAACTAACATTTTGGAGAATTTCATAATAAAAGTTTTTTTTTTTTTAATTTCAGTAAAGTCCTGTGAAAATTTCAGATTAATAAAATACAGACTATAAATTTCACGATTTCATAAATAAATATAAAAATGATAACTTGTACTCGTATTTGGAAAATGCACGGTATTTAAACACTTTCAAACTTAAATATCTATAAAAGCACATTAAAATTACATGATATTTTCCCAAGTAAAATCTTCTTACCCAATAGTACAAGTTCAACCGTTAAAACGAAAAGGATACAAAACTTGTTATCCTGATCTCCATACAAAACTGATTGATCTCCTTAACAATTCAATCAGCAAGCTCACGCACTCAACAATAGTTTGAGAAATAGTATAAAAATAGAATAGTAGAGTTGAGAAATGGTATTTCATGATAACTGCTGTACAGAACAGGCAATCATCAAGTTTAGTATAGAACATCCATATACGAGTATTAACGGTCGCAGTGTTTGCGGTTGATTAATTCCTATACGTTTGCGGTTGCACGGTTCATAATAGAAGCCAATGACAATCAATAGGGATGTAAACGACTTATTTTGACAATTTACCATTTGGTTTAGGTTTGAACCAATTCTGTGCTAATTAATTATTTTAGCTCCTATTATTCTTCTATTATTCCTATTATTCTTTGGAATTTTAGCTCTTATTCTTCGGAGGAGAAGAGAGGAGAGGAAAATATTTCGCAACCAAGTCGCCGAAAGATACATAAAAATTATGTACTAGAAAATTGTAGTTTTACTAAAATTCTATCATAAAAACTTTTATCTCTACGTATATACGAGTAAGTATTATAAATTCCTCATATCTGTTTCTCTGCTAACTACTTCTAAACCATCCAACGCATTTTAATTCGTTTTTCACTTGTTAAAAGATGGATAAACGAGAATGGTTTGCGTACATAAAAAATTTGCATCCCGGGCGAAACCGGGAGCGGGTCACTAGTATAATAATGTAATAAAAACAGCTACCTTTTTTAATATAATAAATAATAGTTGGGGATTGCAGTTGGGAAGTAATAGCATAGAGTAAATAGTACTTAACTGGTATAGTATAGTTATAGTATAGTTAAATACATATATACTAATATTATTAAGAGGAAACATTTGATTGTTTGTTTGTTTGTTTGTTTGCATTGAATAGGTTCTGAAACTACTGGACCGATTTGAAAAATTCTTTCACTATTGGGAAGCTAATAATAATATATTTCGCTAATAATATATTATTAGCGAGTAACATAGGCTATATTTTATTAAGTTACGCGGACGAAGTCGCGTGCAACAGCTAGTGTCCTATAATTATTTTGTGATTTAGTATTTATAAAGCGAATCGACGAAAAATCTTTAGATAAATTGATTTATGAGGTCAAACGGCCCGCTGATTCAATTGTACCTGGGCTTGAATTGATTTGAATCAATTAATTTAAAAGCAATCAGTCCAACGAAGACGTGTTTTGGGGTGCTGTGTATTCAGATAGTTCTGTCCCAATAAGCAATTTTATTAATTTCTCATTCCGTTGGCTAAATTATTTTTACTCATTGAATAATGTTGGTTATAGCACGAATTATCCCTTTAGACTTAGTAAGATAGAAGTTTCAGAGTGGCTTTGAAGGGTCTTTGAAACTTTGAAACATTGTAACTATTACTCACTCAGTATAATTATGAAAATAAAAATCTGAGCAAATAAAATATTTTAACAAATAAGCTATAAAATTGACATAATTATATTTTATTTTAGAAAAAGTTTTTTAATTGATTATTCACTTACTATTTTTATCTCTTCTAATTTAAGTTATTATGGTGTATACTATTTCAGCATTATAATCCGTGATTATGGTAACTTATCAACCGCATAAAATAGAACTCAAACTCTTAAAATTAAATGAATACTCTTTACTTAAAGTTAAGAGATTTTTTGAAGTTTAATCTTTATTTTTATTTTTTAATAACGTTATATATTATTAAGATTATTTAAATTTAAATTAATTATATAAATAGCTGGGTCGTTTGAAATATATTTAATGTCTGACGCAAAAGAGGAGTGTTATGTTCAACCAGTGTGACTGTGTATCTGCGTATCTGTGTGTTTGTCTGTGGCATCACCAAACGGCGTGAGCTTTCAAACAAAATGATTTGTTTAAAATAACTGTAAAGTAAGTAGGTATGCGACATTCATTTGCAGCTGAACTTGGTAAAGACCGACGTATAAGAGGTCGCTTTTTTTTTTAAATGCTAAGTTAAGTCTGTCTTTCAATCTGAATATCATGTTTTTAGGTGAACTGTTGTAGATAATTAGTTTTTTCACAACCCTCTGAGCGCTAGTGCCTAGTGTCACTCAAAAATGTCCGTTTATTTTTTTATTTAAATAATGCACATTCGTTTTTTTTATTTATGAAAAAGAAGTGGATAGAAATTGTCTATAAAAATAATAGATGGACTCATTGAAGCGGAAAGCCATTACGACATTACGATGATGATCAAGCGGCGACCTTACTGCTTATCGATCTCTACACGAGGCTTTCCATAGCCTTTTTACATGCAAATAAGCGTTCGTTAAACCCAAACCGACTTTCGGAAACCTCAGCCAACCGATTTCATTTTCTAGTGAAGCGTACTAAATTGTGTGTGATTTGTTTCTTTATTATAAAAAAAAACTAGTGATCCGCCCCCGACTTTGTATTGGTGCAATTTTTTTTTTACAAATTAGTATAGCCGTATAGCAGAATAACTAATAAAACAACGGAAATATTCACAAAAAAAAAATAAAGAATAATCATTTTCTCATATATTTTGTATAACGGCTTTTTGAGACGCTACGAACTAGTTTATAAATATAAACCAATATAAATGGATGACATAACAAGTTTATCTTCAACAAACAGCAGTTCTACATCATATACTCAACATTCTAACATAAAGTGAAGGCGTGAGGCTTGTATAATAAAATTGACACTAGATAACTTAATCGACATTTTATGATGGAATTTGTTACAAATATTTTCATATAAAAATTAATAGGTTCGTGAGCCTGAGAATGCTTAGATTAACTTGCGCTCACTTTCCTACTCGAGTAGCTTTACCAATTCCATACTACGTAATACCATGATTACTAATTAGTTATTGGTCATAGCAATACATTTAAAAAAACTATGAAAAGTAAATTTTCAAAGTTGGCTGTCATCGAAATCAAGCCCAGGACTACTGAGATAGAGCACCAAAGCAATCATCTTAAAACCACTTGTCGAGTTAAAGGCAATACGGCCATTGAGCTCGTCAAATCTTCGAAGAAATATTTATATTTATTTTCAAAATATTAAAAAATATATATTACATGCCGGAATAAGTCATGATACCTCGTGCCAGTTTGGTAAACGATAGGGAAAGATCGGGGAGCAGGGAGGCGCGGCATGAAGCAAGGGGAAAGCGAACGAAAGCACCTAGTAGGTCATAGTAGGCCCGCGAGCAGCTCTTTGAAGTGGGGAGCCTAAAAACACCATAATCTTTTTAGCATAGTATAAAAACATCACTTATATTCAGATTGACAGTAAACTTATAACATTATATTGATGATTAAATGTTTAAATTAACAACTAACGCTTACAGTATGGCCAAGAACATGCACTAATTATACGAAGTCAACCCCTCTACCGTCATTACATATTTAAGTCAAATTAGACAGTAAATTCTAATGTAACTCCTTAACTCTTTGACGCGTGATAATTCTTTGAACATTCCACGCATCGAAATTGGCGATTAAAAGGCTTAATAATGATGACATTAACGCTTTTACGACACAAAGGCCGTACTTGATAAATGTGTAACAAGAAAGCGAAGAAGAGCTTTGGAGAATCACTAAGGCATATCGCCAATCTGTGATCAATGTGATAAAGTCATAGTAGTCTTAGGAAGTTAAAGTTCTAATGCTTAACAAGCTGCCGAGTTTATTCAGGTTGAAAATTGAGAATCAACCAAAAATACCTGCTTTTGCCCGATCCTATTTGAAAATTATGGGAGAGGCCTATGTCCAGCAGTGGACGTCCTACGGCTGAGATAATTATGATGATTTTCGTAAGTGTGTGTGTGTGTGGATTCACTACTTACGTAAATGAAGAGTCGGATGAGGTCCCTGTTCGGAACAGGCGCGTCTGCCACGTCCACTTAAGAGCACCTCCCTCCTAGTACGTTCTTGGTGGATCATAGAGGAAGGTGATATATCGCCGGCGGCCACCTCGCCTGGTGACTCTGCCCCGCCGCCCTCATCACGCTCTTCTTCGACTACGCACGTTGACATCACTATTTTAAACACTGCCCACACACTTACTACAATATTTGTATATGTATGTACACCTAGAGCTTTAACACACGAATAAATGTTCTAAAATGTGCGACTGTTACCTATATGTTTACACAATATTCACGGTCGGTGTTCGCGCAAAAGACTATTAAAACCGCACTTTTAAACCGTTAACGCATTTGAAGTGATTACGTACTATTAAGTGTCGGTTTAGTATCGATCAATCTGTAACAAAATGAAACAGTATTTAGTATTAAGATACTGACATAGCAGTCACGACATAACATCAGTAGTAACATCGCTTATTATTACTAAAAATTTATATAAAGAATTTGGATTCAGATAGTTTAATCCAGATTATCATAAATGCATAAGTGAAAACCGCATTCAAATCGGTTAAGCGCATTAGCGTGCACAACCTACACATAAACAGACTAATATAAAAACGCAACGTGTACAAATGGTTTTTTTGAATAAAAACACTAATGTACACGGCTCGTTTACGATTTTATTATAATATGTAAGTATAGATAATTTTAGTCTTAGATATTTGTAACTATATGTCATTTTATGTTATAAATATTAGATACGCTGCCGACTAGAACCGAAATCCAATACCTAGTAGTTATTAGGTTAAACTAGTTAGTAGTTAAAATAAGAAAGACTCTTGTGGTTAAACCAATATAACGAACATAATATATCATAAAAATACTCGCAGAACCATCAGAGACGCCAATAAACCATTTCAGTGGCCTTATACGAACTTTCAGCAGTTTTTACGCATCATAAATGACAATGCTCAAGTATAACCATAAACGTCCTATCTAAACACTACACAGGATATCCAGTAAATATCAGGTTATATCTGAATTAAATCTTATCTTATATCTGTTTGTCAATACATGTCTGGTTGATTTTATTAAAATGTTATATTGTTTACTCAGTGATTTTATTAGATTTTGTCAATTTAGAGCGTTGATATATATATATAATAATAAATACAAGAATTAGTGGCTCACTATCCGCGCATGGACCTTATACTTATACACTATGGTGTGGTCCAAAGAACACACTACACTATTATTCGCACAAAGGAAAGGACACTGTCTTGCATACACGTACTGTTGATACAAAACATTTGTAATTTTGTATCAAAAATAACGGGGAATAACCGCTTTCGTTTGAATGTTGTGTCTGGTGTGGATGCGTAGCAGTGACTCATATTATGCGTAGCTCTTAGCGTAACAATCAATTTACTTGAATATATTTGTCGACTTTCTATTATTACACGTGTTCGATATTGAAATTTCAATTGTGGGGTCGAATATTTACGCTTAGTTTTATAAAGCCCATTTTTCGATTACGTACTGTAAGAACATACCGTATCCATGTATTGCGAGTGCGGACTTTAAATCACGAACTAGCGAAGTAGTCTAGAATTGAATCACGAGCGTAGCGAGTGATTCTAATATAGACTACTGAGGGAAGTAAGTGATTTAAAGGCACGAGACATAAAAAAATTTACTCTCGTGTTAAACAAACAACTTTTCACCTCAACAGCGAGAAAAACGTTATCTTTAGGTAAGAAAATCATTTAAGAAGCTAACATGTGCCAAAGTTACATAAATTAACTAAATTAACAAAAATATTAAAAGTTGAAAGTAAAATACTGAAATTTGTAAGATTAAGGGCCTCTTTCACCATGTGTCAAGTAGGCTAACCGCCATTTAAAGTCACCGGTAACCGGGAATGATTGTGATGATATACCTTTATTTGTACGATAAAAGTCCCAAACATTAAAAAGAAAATAATTAAAAAAATCGCCTATCGAAGGATGCAGCAAACCGAGTGCATCCATACTAATATTATAAATGCGAAAATATGTTTGGATTTATGGATGTATGAATGTTTGTAACTCTTTCACGCAAAAACTACTGAACCGATCACCATGAAATTTTGCATACACGTTGTCTGGGATACCAGAAAGGACATAGGGTACCTTTCACCCAGAAAAAAAGGACTATTCCCGTGGGATAAATAAAAAATAAAAAACTAACGCCTGGCCAAAGTGTTATAGCAACACGAAGTCAAGCGTTATATTGCTTTTTTTTTATTTTCAACGCGGACAATGTCGCGAGCACCAGCTAGTAATTTAATTTAATAAACCATAAAACAATTTCTAAAAGTAACTAATCAACACTTTACTTGCAGTTAGTGAAAGAGGCCCGCCCTAAAGGTAACAGTTTTGTTCGGAACTATGATGGTTGTAGGTACGAGTATTATTTACTTGCGTGTTAGGTAACGGTCCTATCTCTATGTTTGTACTAATGAAATAATTCGTACGAATGAAAATATTTTTCACGGGACTTTTCTGAAAGAAAGCTAAGTGCGGCATTTGAAACTTGTTCTCTTAATACTTCTGGAGTTAGACGTGATGGTCACTGGACGTACTCATTTTTTTATATATTTACCAAAAAAAGTACAAAAACACCAAGACCTATGCTGAGCCAGTTTCTGAACGGCTGTGAAACTATCTTCACAGCTGGACCAACTCTAGTCGGCTATGGCTGGACACACTAATAAAATCGATTTTTCTGCCAGTTTTTAGGCACCAACAGCACCCTTTTTGTGCTGGAGAGGTGAAAACATTATAATAATAATTCAACTCAACTTCAAACTAATTAATTATAGTAGAAGCTTCTTATGTATTCAAAAACTATACATTAACAATTTTACCTAAAAAGTAAATTAACTCGAGTAATCAGACTTACTTAAACAAGAAGTTCTCAAAGCTTTCGCACAAACTTAAAAGAGGGACGGAAAATTTTAGTTCAAATTAGTTGAGAGAAATTCGCAACGATAACTTGAAACGATATTAGTGAAAATGCAAACGGTTAACGAGTGCATTTGTGAAAAGGTCGAGGGGCCAACGACCGACGGCCCTTAATACAAGTCACCACGCGACCGTGTAGTCAGTAGTCGCTGAATAATCCGACCCACTTTCCAAATCGTTCGCATTGTTACACGCTAATTTCTTTGAAAAGGAAGCAGATTGCTGTCCTTAATTTTATTAATAGAAATGTGATGCTGTATATTACAGAAATCGAACTTCCTGAATTCTTATTTTGTGCAAAGAGTTCTCAATTACTTTGGGCACATAGTCCGCAGAGAACCAGAAAACTTGGAGTAGCTGATGGTGGTTGGAAAAGTGGACGGCAAGAGGTCTCGTGGCCGGTCTCCTAGCCGATGGACAGGCCAAATTGTGCATCTTACGGGCCTTACAGTTGCAAAGGCTATGAGAAAGGCTGAGGACAGGGTGGGGTGGAAACAGGAAATGCCACCAAGGCATTTCAGAGCGGGCATGACCTTCAGCAATGAAGAAGCCGACTCTATCTAATTTTGACGTGAATACCTACGTCTTACATAGTGGGAGAAAACTGACGATAACAAAATCGGGGGATAAAGTATGATGCTGTAGCTACATATCTATACCATCTATATCCAAAATTTAATTATACCACTCAATAGCTAAAGGATCAAAGTTTTTTGAAGGCAGTTTGTGATATGGCGCTGTTTCATGAAGTTGGCAAAGTGATCAAAAAAGTGCTTATCAAATTACATTCAATCGAAAACTAATCAGCTCAGATCAGATTTGGCAACAGTCAAGTTGTCGGACGATATACTTCGAACGATCTGACTGATATTAGTTAGGAACTTCATGAAGCGGCGCCATATCACGATCCGCCTAGACACGTCACCAATTGCCGGATTATCATTAAATACACCGTCAGCCCTGACGACCTTCACATATTAAAATAATTTTATTGGAGATGTTAATTCAATGATTAAAGAAAGGATTTCAATGTAAAAGTAGATAATATTTTCAATATATTGTCATAGCCTATCGCTTATCCTTCACCCTATCAAGTTCTGTTTCCCATTTCAACCCTAATGTGGTTGGTGTGTTAATGTGTGATGGTAGCCATGTATCATTAAGTAGACCGTCAGCCTGCTTTAAATTACTTAAAATTTAAAGTCAGAACCATTCATAAATTCAGATTTATATTTTAGTTATGCTATAATCTCTAATATATGCTAACAATCGTATATATAGGTACTCATCGAGAATGTTTTCTGTATTAAGTAGGTACAAACTCAGTTAATCCTCCCTACTAACTTCCTCGTCTTTGATAAAAACAGATTATTAAAAAGTTTCCTAACAATATTTCCTTGTAATTTTCTAACTACGTTCATATTACAATGTTTTACTTTTTACTATAACTAAGTAGGTAAAAATCTTAGTCAAAGTTTAGTGGAATTTAGTTAGTTTATTTAATGTTTTCTTTGTAACCACTGAAAAATTCTTTCACCATTTCAAATATGCATTAATCCAGATAATAATTAAAATAATATATGTGTACAAGAGAAAATTTGTTTAAATTTTATGGCTCTCAAAAAGCCTCCTAGAGCATTATAGGTTTTTGTTATGGATAATCATTCAACGTTTTTAGTGTTTACACTGTTTGCATTAGTGAAAACTAATGACCGAGAATGGTATACTTGACCGAGAATAGTACATATGCTTTGTAACCATTCTCGGTCAAATATAAGTCATCGAAAATTTTGACGCTTTTTTTCTTTGTTAAAAAAAAACATATTCATTTACAAAACTAATTTCACAATTAATTTAACACGAATTAAGTTTATAAGAAATGAAGAAAAAGCCTTAATCAAACTCAATTAATAAAATCAATTATTGACAAAAAAGAAGCCCAAGGCCTTTGCTCTTCTAATAAACTTTTAATAGAATATTAAATTTACTTTACTAGGTACTTTAAGCAAATATTTTCCAAAATTTCGAACCTCTAAATGTATAACCGTTTCGATTTGTTATAGTAAAATAAATAATATTATATTTTCTTAATAATAAACATAACCCTACATTGCGTCTAGTCGGGTTTTTTTATGTAAAGGTTGTCAGACAGTCTGAAGGTCCAGTGGCGTCGCTTATAACACAAGCAACGCCACAGGTACAGCATTTGCGCTGCTGATCATAAGGATTAAGGGTTAAGGGATTAGAGAGGGATAGGGAAATAGGAAATGGGATACTGTTACATTTTTTAATCTGTTTACTTAAAGGAAATCTGATTGTTTTTGAAGATGTTATATGTGTCAATCATGTTCAGTGTTCATGCATTCAATTCTTATCCACTTCCACTGTTGAATATAATATGGGAATAGAGAGGAAACATAGTTAATATCAGCACTGGTCGCCGCCATCTACGAAGTTGGATCCAATGAACATTTTTATCTACGTCTATATACAGATCAACTAATACTTTGCTATATTATTCTATTTGCTTTTTGCACCTGTGACATTACTCTTTGCAGAGTAAATATTTATTACGCATAAGCAGTATACTAGCAGAGCAATCCGTCAAATGTCGTTCAAGTTTATTTAGAAACTAGCAACCTGCTCCCGGCTTCGCCTGGGATCCAATTTTTGAAAACACAAACCTTTCTCTCTTATTCTTCTTTACATAAATAACCGAATTAAAATTGCCTGAGTGGTTTTGGAGTCCATAGATGACAATCAAACACAGTGATTTTTATACATAATTAACTCCATGTAATTATAAGTAAATTCATAAATAAATATTTAATACTTATTATAAAAAACTTATTTTCGTGCATGTATTAGATAGCATTAGATTTATTTTTAAAAGCAAAAATTACAGTTACTTAATCTGCGCCATAACAAAGTTTACATTAAGGGGTACCCGCAATCACAAATTTAATTATGTAATCCTTTTGCGATCCTTTCTAATTGAAGCCGTCAGTTATTAAATATCCTCGCCCCCTACACATTTATGAAAAGCGAAGCGCCCCACACCGGAATGTACCTTCAGTTGAAACAATTACTTTAGTGATTTAGTAAAGGTGCTATACTATGTTACAACATCAATCTAATGTCTGAAATAACACAAATGGTCCTAGTTCAAATGTAGTGACTCGTACGAGGTACCTCACATAAAAACTTGTAAATAAATTCAGTACTACCAATGGATGAACAAATCAAATGCCAATACATATCATCAAACGATGACTGTTGCAGTCAAAGTAAGTTATATGACCTTGGTTATTTATTCTAAAAAAAAACTTGGCACAAGAAACACAAGAGATAATAGGTATATCATTAACAATACCTACATTGAACTTAAATATTGTGAATTTTTTTTTAAATTATTTTGTGGTTTTTTTGTATTTTGATCTTAAATATGTTGGGATTAGGATTGGCAGAATTATAAAAATGTATTATAAATTTTATTATTTAATCCTTATGTAGTTTAAGTATTTTTATTATATTTAAAAAAATATTTAAGAGTGACAATCAGAATTTCAAAACAGTGATAATATTTGTAATATTTTTTTTTGTGTAATTATTATAAAGAGAAAAAGCAAATTTTTAGATTTTATTATTTATGTACTCTGCATATAATATCTGAAACAACTATTTGAAAAATTCTTTTAATATATTAAAGAGACATATTACCCCTCACCATGATCATCAATTGCACCCAGGGCGTGTCGGTCTAGTAGTACATAAAAATGCTTCAGTTTATTTTACGAGAACGTGTGACGGACGACCCGACGGTCAATTAGATGGTATATAGTTTGTAGACCTGTGAAACTCCACACCCACACCCCCCGGGAGTTGCCGTGGCGCCGTCGATCACGCAATAAAAGTGTAGGGATAAAATAAAATAAAGGGTACGAGACGAACGGGTTATTGACGAGTGACTAAAATTTGTTACTATGCAATGTAGAGTATTTTTATTTTGCTATTTTTCATACTTATATGTTTTTTATGTTGAGTTCAACAGACTGGCTGACTGTCCACTTGATGGTAGGTGGTTAACATAAAAAAGATTGATTATGTGCATATAAAATCCTCTTTAAATTATTGGAATCAAACCATTAAAAAAAATGCCTCGGTGTCAACGAGCAGCCCTATGCTTAATCTATTAGTAAACAATAATTTTTTTGTTAACTTTATATTAGTTGTCTTAAGATATCTTAAGATTATTATATCTTAAGATAAGTCCACACGAACGAAGCCGCGGGCATTTGCTAGTTGTAAATATGTTCATATAAATTTTCAAACAATATATTTCAATTACAACCCTTTTAGAATTACTTAGCAAAATTCCTCAAACAAATTTGTTGTTATATCCACAGTAAATTTGATTACGTTTATATTTTAGATAACACGGTGTATGTGTATTAACAACACATATCTATCTATTTAGAGGCGAGGAATTTAATACTCAATTTCAGCAAACAAACCCACAACTTATTGATGATAAAATAGTGCGAACTTTAGAATACACATATTAGAATCTAGAATACTAACATAGAATATAGCCTTTGATGAATTTGTAACTGCGTTTACGATATATTTTAAATTTATTTTTTTATTTTCACCTACGATTTAAAACAGTACGCATTTTGCTCATACCGCGCGCACCGGAGTAGCTATTTACAGTTATTATGACAACCTACAACAATATTTACAGACATTTTCATTTCTGCTTAAGAACGTGTAATAACAATAATGTGTTTACATTTCAACAGATATTTTCAATGGATAAAAGTCGGGAACGCAGCGAAAGCGACACAGGTCCTGCTTTGAAGACATTGAAGACTAAAGCATACTGAGAAGAGCTCGCTTCGTGTTTTCTTAAACAATATCTTGTGACAAAACATTGAAAAGTAGCTTTTTAAATTATTTTATAGTATGGTATCTTAATAGCTTACCCGACGGACAGGCCTGTCAAAATGGGAAAAAGAAAAATGAGGTTTTATGTTTTTCCGGCATTTTTTTCTAGATTTTCTTTTCATGAAACCTACGAACTTCCACGAATAATTAAAAACAAAATTAGTCGGATTGCCCCAACCGTTTTCCACTTAGCAATACATTTAGCTATTCGTTTTTATTTATACTGTACGAGTAAAATTAGATTTTTCTGTCGAGACAAATTGTGTCACTAGTTTTCTAAAATGCAAAAATTTCTAAAAAGCAAAATAATTGCTTTCAAATCTGTCTTAAAAATAGAATCAATATGCTTTTTCTGCTCTTTTGCAGAACTAGGTTAAGTTAGGAAATTGTGTTCTAGCATCCCCTACACACGCAAAAAAAACACTCCCTTATGCAACACAAAAATGTTTATTGTTTGTTTGTACGAGTATGTAGGAGGTAATCTTAAAAACTAATCTGATTTAAAAAAAATCTTTCACCAAAGTTAGAATATAATTTCAGGATGGATATAGGCTAAATATTTCATGCGAACACCAGCTATCTAAAAATAAAGATCCAACGTTTGGCAAAAGTATAATGTCAGGCGTCATATCTTTTATTTTTTAACGCGAACAAAGTCGCGGGCACCAGCTAGTTCTATTACTAGACACGTAACTTGTGCAATAATTATTTCGTGTTGTGACTGTGAGCGAGGGGTTTATTGTCTCCTTCAACAAACGAATACAATTTAGGGAAGACAAACAGCAACTACTTAAGGAAAGTCTGATAACAAATAATTGATTCCCATATTGTATATACTAGATCATATAACATATTTACACCTATATACAACTATTAATAGTGTATTCGCCTTCGTGCCAACAATTAATGGAGCGGATATAACTTTTATTTAAGAAAAGAACATGACTGTATTGTAAGTTCACGAATCAAAAAGCATATAAAAAGGTTAGTACTTAACTTAATTTTTAATACTAAGGTAGTCAGACAAACTGACGTTCCACCTGTAAATAGATGGTTAACGTGCTTCGTTCAACATACCAGATTTCCACAATACCATAACATGAATAAAATAACGCCATATGTGCTGTAAATCCGCTGCTGATTATCGTAGACTCTAGGACAAGAGATCAGGAAAGCATCCCTTCCTTACTCGCCAAAACACAAATGCTGGGGAGTCTTAGGCCTCAGTGGAACAATGAAAAAACATAAAACTTCGTCGTATCATTAATGGAATGTCGTGCGGTGGTTGTCAGAAGAGCATGTTCTATCTGTGCATCAATTAGATATCCAATCCATTACATGGAAAAGGTAATAAGAAACAAAAGTCTTCCTAAAACATACCGAAACATTTATTAATAAAGTTGGTAAAATCCAGTAGAGATAATGATATATCTCGATATAACGAATACAGATACCTACTAGCTGGCCCTGGTGATTTCTTCCGCATCATAGATAGATTAGCAATAAACATAAAAACATTTATCTAATGTTCCTTATCTGAGGCGTTTCTCATTTATTTTCATATTTTCTGTATCTCTGACTCCTGACTACGTATATGCAAAATTCCATGAGGATCGCTTAAATTAAATTCGCTTGATTAAATTCATGAAGATTATTGCATGATAGAGTTACAAAGAAAGTCACTTTTGCATTTATAATATTAGTCGTAGCGTTTTATGGGTGTCTTGATTACAGTGCTAATTTAAGGGAAAAATCGAACTAGTTATATTTAATTAACATACCTACTTGAGTACCCAATGAGCTTTATTAAATTTTATCCTAAAAGTTGTTATTATAGTCTTGAAGTTTAATATTGAAGTTTAAGAAAGTTTTAGACCTTTTTACTTCGGAAACTATTTTTAATATGGAAATATTAATTTAGTTAATAAAATAATTTATAAATTGTGAAAATTCGATCGCCACAAATCTATGCGTAATTTTTGTAATGGGTCAATGGTTTATTGATTTTGGTCGCGTGTAATATGCGATAGAAGGCAAGTACTCGCCTTCTCGTCCGCCCGCCGTACCTTGAAATCACAATAATCTTTACTGCAGTATACTAAGTATGAAAATGCAAATATTATAATTGTAAATCATTCCTTACTTAATATTATAAATGTGAAAGTAACTCTCTCTGTCTCTGTCTCTCTTTCTGTGTGTGTGTTACCTTTTCACGCCTTAACTAATAACCGATCACCATTAAATTTTGCATATATATACATTGTCAGGGATACAAAAAAGGACATAAAATCCTTTTATCCAGAAAAACTTAACAGAAAAGTTTAACAAAAACAAATATGTCAGGCGTTATATTATTATTATTTATAATTTTTCAACGCGTACGAAATCCCTGGCAACAGCCCGTGTAATATAAGCTAGGATATTTAATAAGCGACGGGTTCAAATTAGAAATAGCGATGCAACCTTTCAACTGCTAACGATATCTTTCACCTTTAAGTAACAGTAAGAAAATTTAAAACAGGATGTGAAGGGAGTATTGCCCACATTTAAAATACCTACATACATTTGAGGATACTATCAATATTATCATGTTATCAACATTCGTATACATTTCGTAACTTAATATATTAATATTATTATCTTAATATATATAACTTAATATGTTAAGAATTAAATATGTTACGAATGTCTTTCGGGTTTCGGGGGTGGGTTGTTGTAAAATTTTACTCTATAATAAAGAATTTGTTACAAAGGATAGTGTCAGTGCTCTGTCACCATTGAGTTTTTAATTCATTACATTGCAAACTTTATAGAAATAGCTGTTCTATTTTCATTTGTTTCATAGGAAAATATTAATTTTTTAACGTAACTAGCTATAATTAAACATTATAAACTAACCCCCGTCATTCTACTGCATCCAAACACAAACACACTATATCTGCTGTAAGTTGATGAGGAGTTGGGTAATCCGCTGAATACTTGATGCCGCAGCGTCAAGTCAAGGTTAATGAAAATACCACCGAATGTAACAGTACACCCAATTTCAAAACAATCGAACCCGTGGAAGTTATTAAGATCCATTCGTCAACTCGGAAATCAGCTGATGCTGAAACTCCTGAATAGATCTATATAAATTATAGCCTAGAACCATCTTGATCGCGTCTGCTTTAAGACAAAAAAACTCGGTCGTAATCGGTCCAACTGTTTGGTAGCTACCATGTCACGAACAGACACACATATAGAAATACACAGCCACACAACACTACATTATGAATTGTGTGTTGTTCACAGGTCCCAAGGAACTACGTATGGGATGTAATCTGATGTAACTCAAACTAGACAATATTTTCTATTATCACGTAATAGTTAACATATCTAATAAATAAATAAAAAAAATAAAAAAAAAATAAAAAAGCCTTTTATTTCTTGCAAGTTATTAATACATGTAAAGCTTATAGTTGAATGGTTATAGTTTTAGTTAAAATATTAAATTTAAACTTATAGTTATAGTTGAAGCTTATAGTTTTAGTTAAAATATTAAATTTAAACTTATAGTTATAGTTGAAGCTTATAGTTTTAGTTAAAATATTAAAGTTAAACTTTAACTTCTGCAAGAACCCCTCCGCGGGTGAAGGCCTCCTCCAAAGAAAACCAGTTGTATTTATCGTGGGCTGCTTTCATCCAGTACGGGCCAGCCGTCTCGACTATATCGTCTTCCCACCTCTTGTACGGTCTTCCTCTGTAGCGTTTCCCTTTTGGGCCTTTCCACGATGTCACTCTTATGGTCCATCGCTCGGTCATGTTAACATATCTATTAACATTTAATTATAAGTATTATTCTCAGCTGTAGACAAACTATTATAAAAATTAACTTAATTTGGCAAAGATTATCAAGTAAGAAAAAACCCAGTGTCATATTAATTTGAGCCTAGAATTTTCACATTCTCCTGTACTTACGAGTATAACTAAATTTGTTTAGATTGCTTAGAGTTGACCTACTCTCTAACTAAATGTACTTTGCAGTACCTAACCTGCGGGCTTAGCTGCCCTTGCCTCTGTCTGTCTCGTCTCTCGAATCGCAAATTCCATTAGGACTTTATCTAAAGATACGAATATTCTCCTCTTAATCACCTTTCCTACCTTGTACACATATTTGGAAATAATTAAATCTTTTTCATTAAAAAAAATTTGGTCAATTATTTAAAACCAAAAACTGTCTTAACTTGACGAGCCCGTAGGATGATTGATTAGGGTGCTTGCCTTAACGCTCCGTCTCAGGGTTTGATTCCCGGCAGGGTCAACTTAGAAAATGAACTTTTCAAAGTTGACTCTGCTTCTGGTCTGGAAAGTAGTGACAGGGCGGCAGTAACCACCCCTTTACAAAAGACTACCGTGAAATAACAGCATGTGTGTTATTTCACGGACACGTCACGTGACAAATAAAATATGTAAAACTATTTTACTCATTCAAATATGATAGAGCTTACTTTTGTACACACCACCCAGAAACCCTGGGTGAAATGCACTATGTACAAGAACTTTGCAGCGAGTATCTTAACTTCGTTCATATTTCATCGTTTTCATATATCCTATGAAGAGGGTTAAATACCCCAAGGGAAACCAGTTGCCAGGCTTCTCTGAACTGACTACACTTAAATGAGCTTATGTAATAAATTTTTATCTGGAGTTTCATACATATTTATAGGTTAATAATAATGTCTATATGTATCAAGAATGTTCTGCTGGGTATTCAGAAAGTCCATAATATAGTTAGTATGCAACATTTTGTTACAAACATCTCAACCCCTATCATACTAATATGTTTCAGCTCAAGAGTTTGTTTGTTCATATTCTTGTTTTAAACGCGATAATCTCTGAAACTAAAAGAAATTCTTAATTGGGCAATACTTTAGTAGCTAAGAAAGTCAGAAATAACTCTAAACGCAAAAACGAAATAATAGCGCAGACGGGCAAAGCAGATCAGTGACCGAGTGCGGCCGCCTGAAAAGAAGCAAGCATTACTGAGAAGAGCCGAAAAATTCAATTTCTTTTTTTATGTTTAGGTCGGCAGACAGGCTGACGGTCCACTTGGCTACTGTCACCTATAACACAAGCATCACAGGTGCTGCAAGTGCGATGCCGACTATATTAATATTAAAGATCAGGGCCCCTAGCCAAGATGCAAACGCTTCGTTGCGTACTTCGGAAACGAAGAGAGAACGCTAAGAGAAAGCCTGGTGATTGGTTATTGTAACGTCAAAATAAAATGTTGGTAAATCACAAAGTTTTCTCTTAGCATAGCGAGCGTAAACGATTGTAGAAAGCACACATGGCTAAGGGCCAAGGGATTGAAAAGGGATAGAAAAATGGACTCTCGCCTGTTTAAACAATTAAATGACGCATGAAACCGCTGGGCACGGCTAGTTTTAAATAAAGGTCAATATTGTCGTACATTCCCTTGCTACCGGGGACTCCCAAAAATAGATTTTATATTTAGCGTTAACTTTTCAAGCATATTTCATACTTTATACTTATATTGACCTACCAAGAACTTAGGATTGGGTAAGTATAGTACGGAATCGGAAATTTGTTTGAGTGCACTTTATTTTTCTAGTCCAAGCACTTAGACATCTAGAAACACATTAGTGACGAGCTAATCAGTTTAACAGTTCTCACTTTATGGTGTACTTACACACTTTTTATAGAGCTTATAAAGGCTGTTCTTAAAATAAAAAAGAGGTCGTCAGCTTCAATTACATAGTTAACATTCTTAACTTTATTACTTACTAGCGACCCGCTCCCGGTTTCGCACGGGCGCAATTTTTCAAATTATCTATAAAAACCTTCCTGGTTTAACGCTCTTTCCATTAATTACAACCGCATGAAAATCTGTTCCGTGATTTAGGAGATCATCGCCAACATACATACAGACATACTACAATGACTACAAATGACATTTACCTACTTATTTTGTATATTTCTATATTATTTACCTACTTATCTATAGGTACTTATAAAATCGTATGTATTGACTTACTAACAGCGTATAACCAAAACTGCTAACCAGAAAGATGAAATTCGGAACATACTCGTACTATATAGATTTATTTTATAACTTAAGCATCCACTAAGAAAGGATTTTTGAAAATTTTAACTATTGTGAAGTCGGAGGCAGGGCACTAGTTATGTATTATTACTTAAGCCTTTATAGACACCTAAATATTTTATTAAAGCAATATTTTTCCAGATCTTTTTTTTTGTATCGAATCTGTTCAACACAAAAATATTAAGACCCTAATGAATCACAATTAATATTTAAATGCTTGTTAATATAATTCGACAAATACAGTGACAATTGTGACAGTTTGCTAAATATCTTAGAAATGGAAAATAAAGCTGATGAAGTAGACAAAATATTCAATGAGAGTGGGAAACGATCGATTGCTATGGAAACAGCTAGAGAAGGCCTTTGTCGACAGGCAAATTGTGATCAGGGATTTGCGTTGAATGAGGGATATACTTATAAAAATATTAATGGTTTTATACATGCGATTAAATGCTTAGTAATAAAGACGATCTATTTTATTTATTACATGTCGGTGCCCGCAACTTCGTCCGCGTTGAAAAATAAAAGATATGAGTAATTTAACGCCTGAGATCTTTATCGCTGTGACGACGATGATGCCGCCATGGTGACAGTTGCGCCCAAAAATTTTTATATTTTTATACCATCCCCCAGAAACTTATAATTTTTCCAGGATAAAAATATCCTATATGTTAATCCAGGTAATTTGTGCCAATTTTTCTCTAAACTCGTTGAGCCGTTTTTGCGTGAAAGAGTAACAAACATCCATCCTTCCTTACAAACTTTCGCATTTATAATATTAGTAGAATCAATGGTTTTATACTTGCAATTAATTACTGGCTAAATAATGGTAATAAAGACGACCTATTTTATTTATTTCAGACCACATTTTTGGCTAAAAATCAGTACAAACTTTTTGGGCAGTAAAATAATTGTTATCAAAATTAAACATTGTCATTTCGTTTATTATGTCTTGTGGCCTAAAAAAACAAATTCTATTCAATCATTGTTCGCTGTGACACTGCGGTTGTACCCGTTGTGAAGGAAATTGAGCTATAATCTAATTTATTTTAATTTACACGAACCTGTTTTCTTAAGGGTTAATATAAATGCTAATGACCTGTGTCTCACCTCTGCCACCTCTGGCTTACTTTCCCTCGGCATTGACTACACTGGCTTTATTACGACCACCACGTTTGAGTTAATACGTTTTTTATTAATATAATTTTTATATACTTTTAACTGTTAACTTTACTTTTAACCCCCGACGCCTGACGCAAAAATGGGGTGTTGTAAGTTTTTGACGTGTGCTGCGTGGTATCGTAGCTCCCTAACGAACGGACCGATTTGGATCCGGTTTTTTTTGTTTGAAAGCTGACGTGATCGGAATTGTTCTTAGCCATAATTTTTGAATGTCTTCAGGCGTTTGAGTATTCAGGCGTTTGAAGCCATATCAACCCATTTTCTAGTTGACGTAGGAATTTCACTAACTTCCACATGTTCGATAAATGTGAAATTTGGCATACTGTTACTTCAGTGGTATATCCATGACATGGTAACCTTGATCTGCGGGACACCCAACTCTTCAGCAATATACAGCAGATATAGCGTGTTTTACCTCATTAGAAAGTGGGGGTTTGTTTATAATTTTAATTATAGCCAAATTACATTGAGATTTAATTACCTATATTCAATTTTTTTTTAATATGTAATGTACAGACACGGCTCTTTACGATTTTATTATATCTTTTGTTTTATGCATCAATGAAGCTCTCACTTTTTCGTACCTGGCGCAATCCAAGAGCAAATGTTGGACGTCTTCTAATATGACTCCCGCAAACTTAGAAAACTTAATTATTTGTTATCAATGTAAGGCTCGAGTTCACCAACAGACGGTTAGTTTTTAACAGCTGTTTAAAATTTAAACAGCCGTTTAAATTTAGGCCGTCGAGCCTAAATGTACTAAGGGATCGTATAGATATAAAAGTATGATCCGACTACAAAACAGACACAATAGAATCGACATAATGGAGGGATTCATATGAAATTCTGAACTACACAAGTAAGTAAGTTAGCAGAGAGGGTCGCACAAATGAAATCGTCCAATGAAAGCAAATCGTGCAATCATCGCCATTCTATTGTTGCTCCTAAAGTTCGCTAGGAATAGGTAGGTGAATCATATATAACAGAAATTTCATACAGGTGCACCATTATTCCCTTAGCGATGAAAAAGGCACTCTATCCCGTGGATTGATTTTACCTGTTATACCAAAATGTAACGTCGGTTATATAATAATTTTGTTAGCGTATACACTGTAGGTAAGTTTTTTTTTTGTTAAGGTCGCGACAGACAGGCTGACGGTCCACTTGATGGTAGGTGGCTACCGTCGCCTATACTCGTAACACAAGCAACGCCATAAGTGCTACAAGTGCACTGCCGACCATAGAAGAATTAAGGGTAAGGGATAGGGGAAATGGGCTCTGGCATCCCTTACTCACTCACCGAAACACAACAGCACGTATATGCTGTTATTTCACGAAGGTATTCTGTAAGGTGGTGGTAGACGTAAGTAGACCTTTCCTATTGTAAGTTACTACCGCACTTGTATGGCGTTGCCTGCATGCGACGGTAGCCACTTACCATTAAATAGTTCGTCAGTTTGTTTGCTGACAATTACTTAATAATAATATATCACACAAAGCATATTCTGTATGATTTTTTTTATTTCTTAGATTAATTTTATTCACAAATAAAATTCGAAATAGTGTTTTTGGATTTGCTTTATAATATCCAGAATAGGGTCAGTTCGGGTTAATTCCAAAAGTTATCGGTACCAAATAAGTAATCAAACAACAAACATTACCCCAACTATCTCACATAAACTTAAATCAATTACATCTCTATATATGTATATAAAAATTACATGTCACGTTGTTTGACGCCAATGAACTCCTAAACTACTAACCCGATTTTGATCAAACTTCGTAACTATGTGTAATTTGGTCCAACTTAAAAGATAGGACAGTTTTTATTTCGATTTATTGCAAGATTTTTTTTATTGCAAATTATTTGTTTATTATATGACAAAGAGTTAATTATAACTCCATAGTTCCATAAGATTCTAACAGATGGCGGTGTAAGGTAATTTATCGGCTGGATTGAGTCAAAAATTTCACCCGTGCGAAGCCGGGAGCGGGAAGCTAGTTCTATATACGTATATTATAAACAATGACAGTTATTTCTATATATTATAATATACTTTATACGTATGTGTTTTTATGCGGAGTTTACGTAGAGCTTGCGTAGTACTCGTGGGGGAAACGTAACCATGGCTACTAAAACCATAAACTTCATGCGGTGTTAGTGACGTAATGTTGTGAAGTAAAAATATAGTTTAACTAAATGTTTTTTATATAATTTTCAAAGGCAACAAAATTTGAACAAGGATAACGCATATTTATTCACAGACTACATTAAATATTAATGTGCTCATTTGTGTTGTCTATTTCTGAAATCGCCTTTCGTTTTTTTTTTATTCATAGAGCAGTCCGAGTGTTTCACAATAAATAAATTCTCATTATAAGATTATTGTCCTCCGTGAGTTAATTTATAATCTCTTCTCGGCGGGCACTTTCCCTGACGCGCAGCGTTGATTTATTGCTCCTTCACTGCGCACTTTATTTTAGATATTTCTTTTTGTTTAGTATGCGTGCGTAGCCAAAATAATATTTATTTCTTTTCTAGTCTGATTAGAATAGTTAAGTAATTCTTTACTAGTTTCTTAAGCAAGATTTTTAAATAAAACAAAATCTAAGTAAAAGATGTCTTAATTACGAGTGATAAGTAAAAGTAAAAAGTATTTTCTTTATTTTTTAAATAAAGGTAAACAACGGCTATTGATGCTAAGTGGAAATAAAATTCCTGCGATAAATTTTAGTAACGACGGTGTTCAAATGTAATTTTAATATTTCATTGACATAATTTCCATTTATTTTTTTGTTGTAAACTTCAATGCTCAAGTTTTTGAATACCAAAATCCTCCACATGATGTAAAGATAATTTTATTTGAATTATTTACCATAAATAGCTATTCATAGTCTTTTAAATTAGAAAAGTTAAAAGACACATTAAGTACACCAATAGACACTAGTCTAAATTTATTAGAAGAATATTTTGTTACGAAAGTAGCGAAATCTCTAATTTCTTTTAATTAGATATGTAGATTAAACTTCATGTTTTATTATACGAAGGATAAAATCAATACGGCTCTTATAAGGAAGGAACAAGCAACACTTCTTATGCTTAGACCAAATATAAAATTCACACTGGAAATAGCTTTTTAAAGATGGCTTTGGTCCGGATAGCAGTAGCAAGGCTCACCTCGTTTCGCAGACATTTGGGCACCCCTTTACAAAATACCACCGTGAAATAACAGCACGTGTGCTGTTGTGTTTCGGTGAGTGAGTAAAGGATGCCGGAGCTCATTTCCCTGTCCCTTTCCAATCCCTTATGTTTAATCCTAATATAGTTAGCAGCGCTCTTGCATCACCTGTGATGTTGCTCGTGTTATAGGTGATGATAGCCATCTACCATCACGTGGACCGTCAACTTATGTGTCGATTTTAACATAGAAAATAATTTAGAGTTAATGTTGCGAATGTTGAAAAATTGAATTAAGGCTTTTTATATTATAACTAGCTGGTGTCCGCGACTTCGCCCCGCGTGAAAATTATATACTAAAACCTTCCTCGAGAACCACTCTATCCATTGGTGAAAACACCATGAAAATCGGTGCAGTAGTTTTTGAGTTTATCGCGAACAGACAGACAGACAAACGCGGCGGAGGACTTTGTTTTATAATATGTAAGGAAGAGTGGCAGACAGGCAAACGGTCCATTGGCAAGCAAGTTTAAACGCTGGACACCACTAATCTAAACTGTTACGGCCCATTATTGGCGTAATTGAGTTTTGTAATAATACTTTTGCAAAAATTGAGTTCCGAGAGGTGCCGCGGAAATGGACTTCTCAGTGTACGATCAATAAATAGAAAGGTATTACGCCGTAACCTTCCGTTAAAGTTAACAAATCCTTTTAACGTCACTAACGGTCTTTTTATTTCATCTAGGGGTTTTATATCGTCCCAGAACAAATTTACTTTTTTAAAGTATTCTCAACTTTTATTAAAAAAATTAATGAGAGCATATTATAGTCTAATAAGAGCGTTGGAGGTAAAATACAACGATATAATATATAATTTTGGCAAACAGCACGGATTTGCACGAAAACTTGGATTCGGGTTCTGCTTACCTTCTACTTCAAAGTTGAACTTGCGCCGAGGGTTGCTTTTAATTGTTTAGATGTGAAAACTAGAAACTCTTTCACTAGCGAATAAGTAGAAAAGTATTGACTTTCAGTAAAAAGTTTATAGAACAAAATTTGCTTAGAATTAGTCAGTCTGTCATTTTTCTTATTTTCAATGAGAGACTTTTCACCCTCGAAAAGGGGTTACATCCAGGATAAAAGCAACCCCAACAACGTCAACTTTAAAGTAGAGGTTAAGTAGAACTTAAATCTAAATTTTTGTGCAAATCGGTACGGTTTAAAAAAGTTATACGGGAAAACGGTCATTTACTGGACTAATATAAATTATTAGTTTTTCAGCGCATATTTGAAGAAATTTGTGGTAACCAACGTCATTCATAGAGCTCAGTAATTTGAAAACATACCGAGGGAGTTATTTTTGTATTTATAATATGAATTATAAATAATCTAACTGCTGGCAGGTGTTGTCTGTGTAAACGCTTACTTGTTGACGTAGTATGTCACCCCTCAATTTTTTATACAAACCTTCCGCGTTCATCCCTTTTTCTATGAGTGAAAACCGAATTAAAATAGGTCAAGCATTTTGGGAAATGTAAAAACATTTTTACATACAGAAATTTCGAAGAACTACAATTTAGATTTACCTAGTAGTACTAATGTGAGTGCTAAGGATACAAATGCATGGACAATAACCAAATAAAACCGTTTTGTTTGATAGGCGTCGTTAGAATTATACAATGTGGCCTGATTAATAAGTACTGCCTAATCTATGAAGATAAACACATAACCAGTAAGTATTTGATAAAAAAAAATAGGCCGAATTGACATATACCATATTAAGCAAAACATCAACGAGAAATAAGTTCAGCCTATTAATTTCAGATTATTACTCCAACTAGCTCTTGCCACGACATCATCTGCACACTTTTTTTCATAAGTACTAAAACATTTATTCAATCTTTATTTATCTAAAAATTATTATAATTAATAAAAAAAATTAGGGCTGAAATAACAGTTCAGCCTTAAAATTTTTATTTCTACTTTTAAATTATCTTTGAGAATAGAACTATTTGTGGATGACAGGCACCCTATGTCCTTTTCTGTATCTCTGACAACGTGTACGCAAAATTTCATAATGTTCAGTTAAATAGTTAAGGCGTGAAAGGGTGACAAACAAACGTACAAACTCACTTTCGCATTTATAGTATTTGTTTAGGATTAAACGCAATTAATGAACAGGTATCAAAAATAGTGATAAGTAAATGCTTTAGTTAAATCAGAAACTACAATTATAAATGATTTATTAATATTATTATTTTATTGAATGCAATTTCCATTTTCATATAACAATAATATCAGAGATCTATCATCGGATTAAAAGGTTTACTGGTTATAAATATTATACTACGTAAATGCTCAATTAGCAGGTACCATTCGCATTAATAATAATTTGACTTACCAAATTTTGTATACTGGTATTTTAAAAATATAACTAGTCAAGTCATAGTCCTGAACCTGACTGCAGTCCTGTGGGAAAGTTCGCGTATAGATAAAAAAATTCAGGAAAATTTAGTAGGAGTCTCAGTAAGTATTTCAGACTTAAAAGAATATCCGCCTCCTGGTACATTTAAGATCAATTTTTTTGTATGAAAAAAAATAATTTTTCTTTAAAAAAAAACTATCGATTAAGGTATCAAATGAAAGGGCTCCATGAGCTGATTCGAAAAATATACACAATACACCATTACATTTCAGCCAGTTGTTAAAATTTCAAAACACACCCATTTTCGGCTCTTCCTTACACAAAAAGCGGCTGAATGTTTTTTCTAAAATATACTCCTAACGACTCGTTATATCCTCATACCCAACGTAATGAAAGTAATTCGGAAAATATCTATCATGCTAAGCTATGCTATCTATATAGTAATGCTTATTAATTTTTTCATTTTTTTTTTATGACCCGAGTTAAAGTATAAAAATATAAAGTTTGGAAAACTCTTGAGCCAAAGTGACAACGGTTGAAGGTTTTTGTAGACACAACACAAGATACTTTGAGGCAACTTTTTAAAAGTAACTACGTTAAATATTTGCTCTCAAAATCCTGAACCATTCAAATCCACAGAGAGAAATAAAGTTTTTTTTTATAGAATTTGATCTTACTTCGTAAGACATATTTGTATTATATTTACTGAAAGAAAATGTAGTCGTACAGAAAACTACCCTTAAATAAAAATATGTGTGCTGTTGTGTTTCTGTGAATGAGTAAGTAAGGGATGCTAGAGCCCATTTCTCTATACCAATCCCTTATCCTCAATGCCTGTGTTATTAGTGATGGTAGCCACCTGCCATGAAGTGGACTGTCTGTCGACTTTAACATTTCAAAAAATGTTTTTTGTCAATGTATACAGGTCGTACACAGCCGGTTTATTCCACGACTTGGCTCAAAATGACGGTCGGCTGCGGAGGTTGAATATTTCTCAAAGTTTCTATTATATTATTCGAATACTTCTTAAAGTTCCAGACACTTTTATTGTTCAAAATATTCTAATGACTTTCTGAATGACTGTACTGTTGATGCCAACTTTTTGTACAGGTATTGTACTGTACACTTTACAATACCTATTTAAAACAAAGAAGAATTGTTTTTAATAAATAAATATTTTATTATTTATTTGAGACATCTTACTTAGTACTTTAAGCATAACTTTTCAATGTGGTATCATTCAACACATTTAGACAGTTAGATAAATAAGGAATTCAACTTTCTTTACCGATCTATACTAATAAAAGGTAAAGTTTGTATGTTTTTTTTTTGTATGTAGGAGGTACATATTCGAAACTACTCATCCGATTCAAAAAAATCTTTCACAAAAATTAGAATAGAATTATGCTAAACTAGCTGGTGCCCGCGACTTCGTCCGCGTTGAACTATGAAAGGTACCCTATGTCCTTTCTGGTGTGCCAGACAATGTGTATGCAAAATTTCATGGTGATCGGTTCAGCAGTTTTTGCGTGAAAGAG
Organism: Synanthedon myopaeformis; assembly: GCA_944738685.1. NCBI lineage: Eukaryota > Metazoa > Arthropoda > Insecta > Lepidoptera > Sesiidae > Synanthedon > Synanthedon myopaeformis. The sequence continues at coordinate 6,636,971 of OX122919.1, forward strand.
TTACAAACATCCATACATCCAAACATACTTTCGCATTTATAATATTAGTACGGACTAGTACGGATATTCCACGCGGGTGAAGCCGCGGGCACCATCTACCCAACCCTTGGCAAAGGTATAATATCAGACGTTATTTATTTCTTTTACATGTTTTGTCAGGCGTTATTTGCTTTAAATATTTTAGTAAAAATTATATTTAATAATGTTTCTTTGAAACCTATTTAATGCTCAAATAAAATAACAACTAAAGATAAAGGAAACACCATGAGTCGAACTCCAAGGAAATGAAATAATCGAAGCTCATTGGTCAAGCTCATTGGTTATGTAATGATTTGAGTAATATCACGCTACGCCCCATTGGCCAATGTTAAGCGCATTAATCAATGGGCACACATGGGTGATTTTCTTTGAGAGTTCGACTCCTGGAATGGAGTTATGGAGGGTAGAGTGAAGCCGGTAAAACTACACCTCGCCGTGTATGTATACATACATACATACACGGTTACACGCACATAAATGCTCAATCAAACTGCGCCTCGCTTTATCTATATATGTATTTATTAGTGAAAATGTCAAATTGCGTAGTATAGCGGAAGGGTGTAAAGACCAATCTTAAAAAAATAATAATGGAAACATTTCACACGTAAGTTAACTTTGAACCCAATATTTTCAATAAAATAAATAAAAAATAATTATTATGGCAACACCAGCCTTTTTTTCTTTTTGTCGAGTAGTAATCCGCTTACAGATCGGCACTGGGAATACTCACTAAAACTCCCCGGTGTCTCCTTGCCCTTTGAACGGGGTGGACCGGGCTCTGTCGAGGCAACAAATCCGATCCACCCCAGGGCAGGCTAGCTATTGCTGGCTAGACTAACTCAAAGGGGGGACCTTGTGCAGGCACACACAGCTAACCATGTGCGCAGGTCCCCTAGGACATTTGAAGACGGGCTTAACCTTCTCCTGCCCAACCGATGGCAACATCGGTTAACACTATACATGTTATAAATCGGCTTCACTATATTGTCCGCAAAATTCTGTCGTTTTTATTTAGTCTAAGATTTAATAAATAAAATAAAATTAAAATAAAATATTAAAATAACTGTTTCACTGTTTCCAGTAACTTCCAATATGCAATATCCACTAATTCCAGTATTAGGTTTTAAATATCTTTAAACAACTTTACGGCAACATTCTCTCGCTTTTAAAGAAAAAATGCATTTTCATATGTTACATACTTCACATGACAAATGAAAAAATGTCACTTTTGTTACAAGTTTAAGATAAACAACGACAACTCTTCTTCTTTTCGTTGTCTACATCTCGTCGTTCGACCCATCCACCCACTTTATTCTCGAACATTCCCTTGATACTTCGTTGAAATATCACGGCTCTTACACTTTTGCTTGGTATAAAAAAAACTGTTATAATATAGATGACGATTTCTAAGAAGACAAAAATATTTTATTAAGAATTGTATAATGTGATTAAATTAAAAAAATAAAATAAAATTAGCTAGAACTAAGCGCAAGTTGCTATTTCTAATTGTTACATTATTTTGTTATTATAATGTTTTATTTGTATATATAGATGTTATTAGTCTGTTAATTATTAAGTTAATAGATAAATAAATTATAAAAATGTAACAAATGATTAGATTGTTAGTTGATTGCCGGCGAGGTCAACTTTGAAAATGTTAGTAGTTACCCCGAGTTTGATTCCCGACGGGGTCAACTTTGAAAATGAACTTTTCAAAGTTAGCTCTGGTCTCGATTTGGAAAGTAATGGCAGAGCACACTGCGTTTCCCAGTCATTTGGGCAGCCCGTTTAGGCAGTAACTGGGCACAGTGAGGATCAAGTAAATGGACTCTGGCATCACTTACCACTCGTAGTACATCGAAACACATTATGTTTTATTTCACAATATGTTTTACTGTAAGGAGATTGTTACTGCCACCAGATGGGCTGTTCCCGTTTATGACTGCACTGCGGAAAGCAGTGCACCGAGCCACAGCAATAATTCTCTTCTGTTTTTGAAAGTATTCTTAGTGTTGAACTAGTTGGAATGAAAGAGAGTTTGGTAGTTGTTCTAGCAACATAATTCGTAATTTGTATGAGAAAAGCATTCGACAAATAACAAAAATATAAGCTAAAAGACGCAGTTTTAGTATTATACTAACAAATAAAAGAAACAGATAACATTGATAAGACTTGAAATGCATACGAAATGTGTATAGAACTGTGAACTGTTCCAATTCTAAAAATACATTTATTTGTTTGCGCTGATAGGTCTGTCTCTGTAACTACGGCACCGGTAGTAATAGTACCGAGTCAACGCTTTCTGAATGTTGTTTAATTTACCATGAACTTGCTCGTTTGCTAAAACGAATCTTAAATTGCGCGAATTCTTTCAAAGACTTCACAAGTTGTTTTAACGGTTCGGTGGCAAAAAGGAAAGTTTCTAATACACGTCTGTTTGTTTGCCTTTTGGAATCAAGTTACGGTGGTCCGTCTATATTTTGTTTAGTAAAATATTTCGTTTGACAAATACACTTCACTAGCAACCCGACTTCGCCCTGGGTGCAATTTTTTTTATATATATAAACCTTCCTCGTTTATCCCTCTTTCCACAAGCAAAAACCGTATTAAAATCGGTTACGTGGTTTAGAACTAGTTAGCGGAGAAACAAACGCGGAGAGTTTCGGCGACTTGGTTGAAATATATATTTTTTTCTACTTACATAAAAACTTAATTAAGTTTTGTTATATATATATTATTTAACTAAAAATTATTTAACTGATAGTGAAAACCGCATCAAAATCCGTTGTTTGGTTTAAGGAGACTTAGTGTGTATACTATACAAACAGATGGCGACATCGACTTCAATTTATATTATATAATGATAAGGAAGGATATAGTGATAAGGTTACTCGTGGTTACGACAAATAAAAATTTATGTGTAACATTATTTCTTCTTTCTTCTATTCTATTCTATTCATCACTTTGATGGTATATTGTTACAACACCCTATTAACCCAAGCAACGCCATAAGAGTTGCAAATGCTCTGCTTAACCTTGATGCGGTATATGATGAGGGATAATGAGGGAATATCGGAGCACGGGCTCTGGCATTCCATATTCACTTATCAAAACACAACAACGGTGGAGCTGTTATTTCTAAATTTATGTCTGCCAGGTAATTATGTCTGCCGATTGTAAGTAATTATTAAATTCAATAAATATAGTTTGAAGAATACCAAGAATAACCCTTAAGCCAACGGTGCTGGCTGAAAATCAGCGCTGCAGGTGCTTTTCTAGCATCTCAGCACAATGCTGAGCCAGTATCCGTTTCACTGCCGCGAGGACACACACAACTTTTACCTGTTTATTAATTTCTGTTTTGTGGTTTTTGTATTGTGTTTGTGTCATTTTGTTGCGTGAATAAATTTCTTCTTTCTTTCTTTTAATTAATCTTAAATCCTGAAGTCCACCCAGATAAAGTCGCTTGCAAAGTCTAATGTTTGCTTCTTTACATAATATAAAAAGTCGCTTCCCGCTGTTTGTCCCTCTTGTATGTATGTACTCTTAGGTCTTTTAAACTGCACCACGGATTTTAATGGGGTTTTCATTAATGAAAAGAGCGTTAAATGTAGAAGGTTTCTATTATATAATTCAACGTAGACGAAGTCGCGGGCACCAGCTAGTAGTACATATAAAACAAAGTCGCTCTGTCCCTACTGTATGTACACTTGGATATTTTAAACTATGCAACGAATTTTAATGCGGTTTTCAGTAATAGAAGAATGAAAATGGTCTTTATAATTATATAATTTGCAGAAAAAAAATGCACCCGTGCAAAGCCGGATCACTAGTCTAATATAAATGTAAAATTCTGACTCAATTTAAAAATATGAAGACAATAAGTTTCCAACAATCCCGTGTTTCCAATTTATATTATTAGTATAATTATTTAGTGAATAAACGCAAAACGGACTTGAGTCCATTTCTCGAAAATATGGATTCAACACGTCGACCGTGCTACGTTTTGGAAGTGTGAATGATAACTCTTATTAGGTAGGTACTTATTTTGTACAAATTATATGTGGACTATTTTTTATGTGCAGATATTGCGTTCCCGCTAGAATACATGAATCATTTTCTATAATGTCTAATGTCTATATCTAATCTATACACATCTACACTCTATACTAATTATTATAAAGAGTAAAGATATTTGATTTTTTGTAATGGATAAACTCATAAACTACTTACGTGATTATAATTCTTTCACCTGTAGAAAGCGAATAGCATACATAGGCTTTATTTTATATACAAAAAAATTAGAGAGTCCCGTGAAAATTACAATAATGTAACACAATGTACCTATCGTAAATTTGCCTATAAAAGTCATTAAGTATTTGTAATGCGCTTAGAAAATTATTGATGAAATGAATATAATGTACTACATTTTTATAGTATCTAGGTACTCATTATTACCTACAACAAAAATTCGGCTATTATAGTTATTATAAAATTAAAAAAAAAAACTATTATAATTATGTCACAATAACTGATTTTTGCGTAAATTAGTCAATCAAAACGTATCCATGATATTAATCCTTATCAAACTAAATTGTTCCATCATTAAAGCTGATTATGTACATATAAATTCCTCTTTAAATTATTGGAGTTAAACCTTTCATTTAGAAGTTACGACGGTAATAAAAATGCAAAAAGTAAAGAAAATGCCGCGGCATGAGCGAACGAAAAGATTCACTAACGGAATAGAAAGAGCGACAAACCAGGAAGGCTTGTGTATATATTATAATGTTTTCAGGAATAAATTGCATCTGTGAGAAGCCGCTGGCGGGCCGCTAGTATTAATAATAAATACATCAATTTTAATGTTGTGCCTGTAAACTAAAGGGTCTAAAATCTCCAACTTTTCTGACCGTAAGGTTTTGGGTGAAACCGCATTAGAAGATTGATAAATTATTAACATTGAGTTGGTACTGCTAATCTAAAGCCACAAAAAAAATAAGTTTTTTATTATTATTTGTATCTGCTGATTTATCCGCTTATTTCTACATAAGGAAGATTTTGATGCAGTTTTATCCATCTTTTAGGGAGTTTCTTCAAATTTATAGTTTCATTAAAAAACGGCTGAAACCCATAGCTGAATACAGGACTCCCCCATAGACCACCAAAGAGCACCACTAACCACAATTATCCTATGAAACTAAGACGTTCACGCATCACAGTCCTTATTATCTATATCTTTGATCCTTAAGCTAAAGTAGTGTAAATTTAATTAAATTTTGGATGTAAATGATTTATTTATTTATTATTTATCTAACAAAATCGTCGTCATCTAAGTCAAGCAACACTTAGGTAACGGATGCCGCCGCAATTAAAGGAGGCACAGCCTGCACCAATGAAAGCTCTAAGTCACATCAAGTACATTAAACCTACAGCCAAATGAGAGAAAAAAAATAGAAGTTAGTTACAGTATCAAACAGTACTCAGTATCAGTTTTCTGAATTGCCTCCCACTGTGGAAGCTAATTTAAACATGTGTTCACGTCAAAAATCCTGTTTTCGATCCACTTAATGAAGGGCCCATAATGATACAGATATTTCATATATCTAGTTTCCTTTCCGTACTCATAGCGTGTGACCGTGACCCCGTCTTTTTTTTCTAAAATTACGTAATCTCTGAATCATAGCTCTGATTAATTTTACATGCCGGAACGTTTCAATCGAATAAGTTGCCGACGCGACGTTGCCTGGCGTTATTCAATCAATTAGCAACCAAAAAAAATGTCGAAAAAGACAGAGCGTTGAGATTGCTGATATATCAAACTCACTTTTGATTTTATCAAAATAAATCGTATATAAGCAGCTAGCTATTAGCAACATAAAATAGTAGAAATTGGTCGCAATATCAAAAGAACATAATATTAATAAAATGCATAGTACAGCTCAATATAAAAAAAAAATAACATAAAAATAGTGATGTTGTTTCGAATGAACTCAAGAAAGAGGATAATATTATTATATTGTATATTACATCAACGTTTATTATATTTTTACTAATAAAGATAAACTGGATTAACTTTTATGAGATCCAGCTTTAGTGAGATCAAACGAAACTAAATCTTAAGATAAAGTAGATAGAGATTCATATCTCATTTGATAATTCGTTTTCTAATTTGTTAAGATCACTTCAATATATAATAAACTAGCTGTTGCCTGTGGCTTCGTCCGCGCCCTAACTTCTTATAAATTGCAACATTTATTCAATTTTCATATATTTTTGTCAAGGGTCGAATATTTTATTTTATTTTTTAATGAACCCTCCGGAATAATACTTTTTCTTTGGATTAAAGGACAGGGTAACTTCTGTATTTCTGAGAAAATGTATGCAAAATTTTATGATGATCGGTTGAGTAAATAAAGCGTGAAAGCGTAACAAATAAACAAATTCACTTTAGCTTTTATAATATTAGTTAGAATTGCACAAACGTTAATTATTTTTTGCAAATAAAGATAAACTGGATTTAAACTTTTGTTAGATATATCTTAGGTGATATAAATCGAAACAAAATCGATTTCGATTTATTATTTCAGGTTGATTACATTTTTATTTACGCATTCAATAAGGCCTTTTCCTTATATTATTATCCATTCATATTTATTATCTAGAATATTGCTCATTTTTTTAAAGGTTTCATATATATGTATAAACATGTGGTACTATTTACCCTATTTAAGATGAATTTTACGTAACACAAAATTTCATATAGATTGTTGTTTTCACACAGATTTTACAAAAAATTAAATAGAAATCCATAGGCATTTTATCTGATAATTTGTTTTCTAATTTATTAAGTAGGAACCTATAATCCAACTGTTACTATTAGCCTATGAGTATTCTATGAGTATATGGAGATCAAATGATCTAATGCTAGAACTTCCTAATTTAGATATGACAACAAATTACATTAGAAATGTTTCGAAACAAAAGACACAAATGTTTGAAAATTGTAGTCGTTTGCTTTGTTGAAAATGAAATAAAATTAGGCTCACGTGTTTGAGAGACTCTTTTGAAACTCGATTCCGGAGAGAATAAATTTCGTCCTCTCTCCAGTGAGATAAGATAATTATTATCTTTTATTAGATACTGCTTAGCTACAAGAGTAACAATAAGTACTCTTAATGAGAATTTATTATTGTTTCCTATTTGAATGTTATTCTTGTTTGTCAATTTTATTTTTATTATAACTAGCTGTGCCCGCGACTTCGTACATGTTATAGTTCGGTCGGTCTCAAAGTCTCAAAGCATTTTTTATGCAATATACAAATTCACCCTTCATTAAAAATCGCCAATTATTTATGATTTATATTCTAACTTTGTTTTATTTGATTTCACAAAATATGAAAAGCGATGTATACAAAGAAATAATTCGATATAGTCAATCATTTATTGGTATATTCAGTATAGTGCAAAACTGTAGTAAGTAAAAAAATCTCAGTGTAGCCTTTGTGAGGGCATTATTTTGAAATTGAACTGAATTATAGTTTTTTTAAAATATTGTTATAGAATTTTTATACTTTTATCTTAGATAGATTTAAAAAATAACGTCGTTCTTAGTTTCTGAAAAAAATGTGTTTTGGAGTTAAAACAGTTTTGATATTAGGTATGTGTGCGATATATTATATTATTTTTGATTTAACATGCAATTTAAAATTAGCTTTAATTGTTAATAATAAATATAAACAGTTAATATATATGTACTCACTTGATTATATTTGTTTTAAATTTCAATCTGAATTGCTAATGATTAAAATTAAAAATCGACACTTAATAACATACGTATATCACAGTGAAACTCTAATCACATCATATGACCCACGATACTGTTTCACACCCAAGTATTTACAGTTTAAGCAAACTTTATACGTCCGTATACACGATGAAGATTTTGTGAGAAAACACTTTATGTCTCAATAATTTTTAACATGTATTTAAAATTTACACAATAATATTGTTTCTTGTCACGACTATACTTTTAGTAGAGAAAATCGCTGCGGATATATTTTACGTATATATTTTGTATGCTACGACGTTGTAGCACGTAGAGGCAATCGGTCGTAGTAGCGGGCGGACCAACAAGGTAGGCGTACGAAGCGAGACTGGCAAACACGACTCGAACGACCGCGATGCCTGAAATCACCTACTGAAAGGTACTTGTGACACACGTATAGATAGAGCTTGGTAACTACAAACAAGACATTTGTAAACACAGCCTCGTTTCGGCCGTAGCGTGAGCATAGGGACTCTCGTCAGTGTGTCCTTATGAACAAACGAAATTTGATTCTACTCTAAATGTTAACTGATCAAACTTGACCGAATGTCGCAGATATAGCCTAGAAAACTTATACGTACAGTGTTTGATCAATTTAATAAACATATTTCTTAATATTTATTTCGCCCCTTCAAATAATCACCATCAGATACAGTAAAGTTCTGTGTAAAGCATTTCTGAAACGCACATTATAACTGGACTTCAATCCCTCAGCGAATTAAATTCAAATGTAATTAACAGCATTTCAAAAATCATCGCTTACAATAAAACATGTCTCACTAATTTGTGTATTATAAACAATTGTGCATTCACAACAGGTGACAAATCTCTATCTCTATAGGTATATATAAAAATTTCGTGTCACATGTTTGTCGTCGATGATCTCCTAAACTACTGAACCGATTTTTGATAAAACTTGGTAACAATGTGTATTTTGGTTCAACTTATAAGATAGGATAATTTTTATTTTGAACCCGGGCGAAGCCGGGAGCGTGTAGCTAGTAGCATTATATAATTGTAAACGAAGCTAAAAAGCCTCAGAAAAATTGAATGTTATCATTGTCAAGTATTACTACACGACTTATGGGTTCATCAGTACAAAAAATGTACATATATATAATTTTTTTAATAGTGATGGGCACAGTGTGTTTCTCGTTTATAAAACAGACAACCTACACATATTACTATATTACTAGCTATATATATTATTGCTATATTATATATATTATTATATTACTAGCTGGTGCTCGCGACTTCGTCCGCGTTGAAATTTAAAAAAAAAGCAATATAACGCTTGACCTCGTGTTGCTATAACACTTTGGCCAGACGTTAGTGTTTTATTTTTTATTTATCCCTCGGGAATAGTCCTTTTTTCTGGATGAAAGGTACCCTATGTCCTTTCTGGTGTGCCAGACAACGTGTATGCAAAATTTCATGGTAATCGGTTCAGTAGTTTTTGCGTGAAAAAGTTACAAACATCCATACATCCATACATCCAAACATACTTTCGCATTTATAATATTAGTACGGACTAGTATGGATTATTTTTGTAAATAAATTGGAAAAAATGGATAGTGATGTAACTTTATAACGCTGATCAAATCGTTGGACGACATTATTACCTTTGACCATCTTCGACATAGGTATCTATATTTTTATTCGTAATGAATAAACTCAAAAATTGAGTTTATTCATTACTGGACCGATTTTAAAAATTACCTTTCACCTATAGAAAGCTAATATTATCAGTGAGTAATATAGGCAATGTAACAAACAAACAAACAAACAAACAAACAAACAAACAACAAATCTTTCCTCTTTTTATAATATTATTATTTTTAGTATAGATAAAACCGAAATGAAAGCGTTAACCAAAGGACGCTCTCGCTCTACCCTGATAAGACCCTGATAAATAGATACATATTTGAGTAAATCAAGTAACTGTAATATTCAAATAACAATGGTATAACTATTACAAAACTTATTGAGTATGTTGATGACATTCAATAGGAACTTCAATTAATTTAGTTTATTTTTATTTAAAACTCACCATTTTCCCGTTATATATCTCGATATTTTGACCGATTATTTAATTATTTTGGCTTAGCAACACTATTATGTCAATAGTCGGACAAGCAGTGCATTAACTGTCAAAGTCAGCTGTCAGAAGTCAAATGCGATGTGAATTTTTATTAGTAGGTACCTATTTTTGGAAAGAAAAATGGCTTCAGTACAAGAGCATGACGATTTAGTAGAAAATAACGATGTCGAAAACGGGGTAGTTGATGTGGAAATAGATGATAAAGGTGAAAATGAAGCGAAGGATCCCGCTAATAAGAAAAAAAAGAAAAAGAAGAAGAACAAAAAAGGAGGTTAGAATCGTTCCCTCGCTTATCTATAGCTTTTCTTTGTCAATTTTCTTCAATAACTTAAGATGTTTTACTATATTATCAAGGATTTTAAGCATTTTTACTTTGTGTTTTTACAATATAAGATATTTCAGTCGGCAAAATATTAGATGTGCTAATAAAACCTCAATAATTTACGTAGGAAGGTATAGGCAAGGTCTTACATTTATCCTGAAACCACATGAAACTTGTGATTTATAATTACACATTTTCTATAATCATTTTTTTTACATTTATGTATTGAATTACCATGTAAAATGTTTGAAGTTTTTACAGAATTATTTCCTCATAGTTGTATGTAACTGAGTAAATAACTTAAGAGCGCTTAAAGTCCATCACACACTATGCAGATACGATAATATTTTATCTGCGTATTAAAACTTACATTATTTGAAAATGCATGCAGATATGGAAATAAATGAAAATGACACTCCATTGAAGTTGTTCAAACATACTAGACCTGTTTGTTAGCGCGGATTATATATTAATGAGATTGCATATATTGCTTCTGGAGTTGATAGACAGCTCGTCAGAAGTTTTTTTTTGGACTCCTTTTAGCATCGCCATCTGTCACAATCGTGGACATTCAGCGGTACGTGTGTAATATTCAGCTGACATGCCGTGATGCATTCAGCCATACACCCCTCTAGATGATCAGTCGCTAACTAGTCAGATAGTTAGCAAATCTGTTGGCAGTCTTTTTCTTAAGCATCTTCATCAGATCCTGGGCCAAAACATTTGGATGCGAATCCATTCTTTTTTTGTAGCTGGTGGCGATTCCCTTAATTTTTTCTTCTACTGGTGGCACCCCAAGATCTTTGTAAATTGCTTCATTCGTAACAAACCATGGCGCATCAGCTAACATTCAGAGAATTTTTGACTGGAATCTTTGGATTATGTTCAGGTTTGGCTTTGTGCAGGTGCCCTAAAGCTGAATCCCATAAAACCAAACAAGTACTATTATGCATTTATAGACCATTAGTTTTGATTCCAAAGCCAGTTTTGATTTTCTTCTCAGCATCCAGTACATTTTGTTCAATTACAGTCCGAGTTGCTTCCTTTTTGTTTGGATATGAGTTTTCCAGGTCAAGCGTCTGTCCAGGTGCATACCCAAGTACCGTACCACATTTTCTTGGGGTATTTGAATTCCATTCATGTAAACTGGTGGACATGTGTCTCTTCTGCGAGTAAATGTGACGTGAGCTGACTGTTTATAATATTAGTATAGAAGATGAAGATGAAGATGAAAGTAAAAAATGAAGGTGCTGTTATACCCTAATGCTCTTAATGCTTTTCTTCTAATTTTAAATTGAAACATCTTAATTATAGATCAATAACATATTAAATTAATTTTAAAATATAATAATAATTCTGTTAATTATAGATACTGCTAATGAGGTTGAAGTGATTGAAACGGAGAAAATTCAGTGTGCATCTGTAGAAGAGTTATCAATAGATGGAGATGATAAGAAGAAGAAAAAGAAAAAGAATAAAAGCAAGTCTGCTAAAGACTCAACCAAGGAGCAGACAAATCCGCCGACCATACCAATTGCAGATTTATACCCTGATGGTAATTTGTACATTGTTTTTTACTCTTGCACAGTCAAATTTGATGATTTGATTAAACATTAAAATTGAATAGTTCATTTATTATTTTGATAAAATAGTAAATTTTACACATAAGAGATTCTAGCTGCTTCACATAGTATATTTTATTAAGAGGCCATAATTCAACAAATAGTGCTCATAATTAATGAGATGACTCATAAAAGGCAGTGAAGTATTCACTAAATTCAAAATATTGAAATCTCAAAAATGTGCTCATGGCGGATTTTGGTTTAATAACTATGACTTATTATAAACATGTATGAGAATTATACATTGTCACGTAATGAAAACACTCATATTTAAAAAAAGATGTTAATGAAAGTGTCTTCACTCCAAAAATATATATAACTAGCTGTTGCACACGACTTCGCCCGCGTAACTTTATAAACTGTAGCCTATGCTATGTTACTCGCTGATAATGTAGCTTTCTATAGGTGAAAGAATTTCCATAATCTGTCCAGTAGTTTTTGAGTTTATTCAACACAAACACACAAATATTCTCACTTTATAATATTATTATAGATGAAAATACTTTTTTGTGGTTAATAACACAATTGAATATTTCTGTATTTAAACTTACAGGAAACTTCCCCGAGGGTCAAATAATGGAGCATCCTCCTGTCGAAGGTATTGATGAGAAAACTGCAAGAGATCGCTTCACCAGTGAAGAGAAGCGAGCTCTTGACAGACTACATCAGGACATCTATCAAGAAATAAGACATGCTGCTGAAGCTCACAGACAGGTATTTTCATACTTTATTCACTTAGCTTTATTCTCTACTAACTAATAACGAAGGTGTGGGCACATTTCTTCTGCATCCCTATTACAGATTGCAATCCAGTATGTTTCTCAACCCAGCCGTTCATGTTGAACGTTATTTCGGTTGAATATTATTTCATTAACGCCTTACCCAAAAACGGGGTGTTATAAGTTTGACGTGTGTGTCTGTCTGTGGAGTCAGCATCCAAATGGTTGGACTTTATACTTTTAAAAATAAAATAAAAAACTTTTCACTTTCATCATTGAAATTATTATCTGAAGAAGATTCATTAAGATGTGATTATGCGATAATTTTCTGTCAGAAGATCTTTTACATTGTCGCTTTGTGTAACTGTAAAGGGACATCCAAATAAAAGACTTGAGGAAAAACAGCAAATATATTTTTATTTATAATTTACCATATCAACTAATAATTGACTTGACGTGTGACCCCACACTAATAAACAAATTATTCACAATAAATAGTACATCACTACAATAAAGATCGGGAAAGAGTATTTATGATAGTTGTTTACACATGGGCTGAAAAGTCCCAGGCCTAACAAAGAAAACACGGTTTTTTTTTTGTTCAAAATTAGCTTTATTCATCAACGTAATCTCCGTCAAGAGCAACGCAATCATTCCACCGCCGCTCTAACATTTCAGTATCACTTTTGTAGAACGATTTATCTTTTGCCTCAAAATAGACCTCAGTTTCAGCAATAACCTCTTCATTCGTGCGAAATTTCTTACCGGCAAGCATTTTTTTGAGGTCTGCGAACAGCCAGTAGTCGCTGGAAGCCAATCTGGCCAATACAGTGGATGTGGGACCAAATCGAAGTTCAATTCATGTAGTTTTGCCATTGTTTTGATTGACTTGTGACACTGTGTGTTGTCTTGATGAAACAAATTTTTTTTTTTTTTGCCATATGCAGTCGTTTCTTTGCAATTTCCACCTTCAAACACTCCAATAACGCTATTGAATATAATATTCACTGTTGATGATATTTCCCTTCTCAAGATAGTCGATGAATATTACACAACGCACATCCCAAAATACCGAGGCCATAACCTTTCCATCCGATTATTGCGCTTTCGGGGGCTTTGGACGAGGTTCACCAGTTGCTGTCCACTCAGATGACAATCGTTTTGATTCCGGAGTGAAGTGATTGAACCATGTTTCATCCATTGTCACATATCGACGCAAAAATTCCGGTTTGTTACATTTAAACATGGCCAAACACTGCCCAGAATCATCAACACGTTCTTGTTTTTGGTCAACAGTAAGCAAACGCGGCACCGACATTGAACGGAACATTCTCATAGTCAAATGCTCATGCAATATAAAGCCAACACGTTCTTATGATATATTTACGATGTTAGCTAACTCACGCAACTTCCCTTTTCGATCATTCAAAACGATTTCTTGGATTTTTTTGATGTTTTCTGGTGTTACCGCCTCATTTGTACTGCGTTCTGCATCATCGGTGTCTCTACGACCATGTTTGAAGTCAGCAAACCAACGTTTTATTTTTGTTTCTGATGGAGCGGAGTAAGTTTATGTCTCTGTGGTTAATTATTATTATGAAATGTTTTAGACACGCAAATACATTCGCGATTGGATTAAACCGGGCATGACGATGATACAAATATGTGAGGAGTTGGAGTCAACAGCGAGGCGTCTCATCGGAGAAGACGGACTGAAGGCGGGACTCGCTTTCCCAACGGGGTGCAGTCGCAACCATTGCGCTGCACATTATACTCCAAATACTGGTAAGATATCAGACTAGACCTCTGGCTGACGATATTCTAACACTCACTTAATCCGATGATGCCAGGGTCTATAGTTAGTGATAAGTTATAATTTAGTAAAATAGTAATCTATTATATTACGACCTTGTCCAATGAGGCGACATGTCCTCCAAGGAAAAGCCTCTAAATAAAGATTTAAAAAAAACTGGAACTCCTGAGCCGAGTATGATCAATCGGTTAAGCTCAATTGCTAAATTTGATTAGTTTCAATTTCGGCATTCATTTGTCAAAATTAATTTTTAGCTTGGCATGACAATAAATTTAATAGAAACGTCTCATTTATACACTAGCATGTGCCCGCGACTTCGCGGCCCTTAGGACCTTGCTTCTTGGGTGCTAAAAACATTTATTCAAAAGCTCAAAATAAAAATTACCAAAAATTCTCAGTCAGATTGCCGCCTTTGAAAGTAGTAAACCCAAATGTGGTGTTTTGTTTAGGAGATACAACAGTTCTCGAATATGACGACGTAGTGAAGATAGACTTCGGCACGCACATAAACGGACGCATCGTCGACTGCGCGTTCACCTTGCACTTCAACCCGCGCTACGACCCGCTGGTGAAGGGCGTGCAAGAGGCCACCGAGGCCGGCATTAAGGCTTCCGGGGTGGACGCTAGGCTGTGCGACGTCGGCGCTGCCATTCAAGAAGTAAGGCTTTAAGGCCAGGTTATCCGAAACAGGAGTTTTTGCGGATATTCGCATCCGCATCCGAAGATGCTGAACTTTGGACTGCTTTAATTTTAGATTATTTAGATTGACATCCGCAAGCGCATCCTAATCAATGCGAATCTTTTGCGGATGCGGATATATACCTAGTTCTAAATTTGACAGATTTTCCAAGATTAATTATGAAATTATTTCAGTTTTTTATTATTTACCTAAATCGTTTCAATTTTCTACTAAAAGCTTGATCACTTAATAAAAATTTATTTAAATGATTCTGTATTACTCGAAACGCCTCAAATGAGTTAGTGTCGTCTAGCTTTTTATATGTTTTTAATTAAAGAACTACAAATTAAAAGTATGAAAAAACTCGCTGCTTTCAGGTAATGGAATCACATGAAGTGGAATTGGACGGACAAACTTATCAAGTGAAGCCAATACGCAATCTAAACGGCCACTCGATTGGACCATACCGTATGTATTATGCCCATTGTTCATGGGTACAGTAGTAGTTTACTTGAATTTTAAATACTTGTTGTACACAGAACAGTTGTGTACCATTATAATTATTTTTTTAACGATTCTAATAAAATTAAACTCATAGAAAACATTCTCGCGTCTGCCCTCAATGTTCGAGTGCGCAAACTAAGCGAGTTCGGGGCCCGCGGCCCGCGAGATCGTTTCCCAATGGCTTTACTGTGCTATGATTTCATTGTCAAAGTGTCGCCTGGTGTTCTCGCGACTTGGATGATAGAAGTTTCGCTGTTGAACAGGTATCCACGCTGGCAAGACTGTGCCAATAGTGAAGGGCGGTGAGACAACTCGCATGGAGGAGAACGAGTTCTATGCGATCGAGACGTTTGGCTCGACTGGGCGCGGCCAAGTGCATGACGACATGGATTGCTCCCACTACATGAAGAACTTCGATCAGCAATTTGTTCCACTCAGGTAATTAAAGGGTCTCTTATGACGCGTATTCACTGGGGAACACGTCGCAGAGACATTTACGTAGTATATCTGTAATTTAAAGTCGACAAACAGTCTAAATTGAAGGATGGTAAGTGGTTACCGTCGCATATTAAACAAGCAACGCCACAGGTGCTTTACTACGGTGCGCTTCAACCGTAGTAAAGTATAAGGATGGGGGTTAATGAAGAGATAGGGATTACCCTATTAAGGCTCTGGCATCACTTACTCACTCGCCGAAACACATAAGCACACGTGCTATTATTTCATTGTGGTCTTTTGAAAGGTTGTGGTTACTGCCGCCAGACGGACTGCCCAAATGACTGCGAAACACAGTATGTCCAGCCAGCCACTAGTTAAATGTAAATGAAAATTTAATCTTTTCTGCGTGAACGAAGATTGACGACGTGCCTTATCAAGTGTGTACTACTACCGTACATACAGAGGTACAGAAGGCGGGAAGCGACTTTGTTTTTTACACGATGTAAGGATTGGTATGGAATGGCGTTTCAACAGACTGCAGTCCTCGAAGCAGCTGTTGAACGTGATCAACAAGAACTTCGGCACGCTGGCGTTCTGCAAGCGTTGGCTGGAGCGCGCGGGCGCATCGCGCTACGCCATGGCGTTGAAGGATTTGTGCGACAAGGGCGTTGTGGACGCGTATCCGCCGCTCTGCGACATCAAGGGCTGCTACACCGCTCAGTACGAGCACACCATTCTGCTGCGCCCCACCTGCAAGGAGGTCATCTCTCGCGGCGACGACTACTAAGCATACTAGCATATTACATTTCTCTTGCAATATGTGTGCCAGCCAGGGTTGTTGCGGATGCACAAATTTCAACTTTCGCCGATGTGCATTTTTTTTTTTATTTAGCTATAAATATAATAATGTTGTGCTGGTTTGTGTATAACTCGAAAACTAGCCGACAGATTGACTTGAAATTTTTACACAATATGCAATCCGCTTCAAGGATTGATCATATCAAATTTTTTTTACTGCGCCATCTGCCGAAAGCGAGGAGAACTCACTCGTCAACGAGAACCGCTGTCACATTTTAAGTGGAAGTTAGCCGAGTTAATATAACACTGAGCCACAGCGAAGCGTGGTCGGGTTCATCTAGTTTTATATAAATGAAATACAGTAATATGATACAATTCGGACCAAAGAACAAGAATTGTTTGGTAAAATAAATTAGTTATTTACAGAACCATAAAAATAACGAGGTATGTATAATTGTGGAGTCAACCCAAATTCCATTTTTGAACTCCAACTATACTGTAGTTCCACAGAACATTGTCTTGTCATTGGTTCTTTCTGCCACTAATTCGTCTTTTAATTTCTTTGAGGCAAATTGTAAGTGAGATGGATCACTTGAGTAATGAGCAGAGCTCTTTCCTGTTGTGAGGTAGGTAACAACTGCTTTTGTGAGTGTTCTCCTCCGATGTCCCGTAAATGAGGGTCTTCCAATATAATTTAAAGCTTTATTATAATATAAGAATTATAAAGCTTAAACAGGTCACAGCACTCCAGAGAAACTACCTTTAGATTTCCAGAGCAACATGATTAGTGTCAGAGGAAGGAACACTTTTTGTGTGGATCTAGCAGTTGACAATAAGAGGATATCACCAAATTTAATTTTTAATGCAGAAATAAATGATTGAAATTGTTAATTTTAATTTTTTTTTTTTATTAAGTAACTAGCTGTTGCAAGCGATTTCACGTAACTTTCTAAAATATAGCCTATGTTACTCGCTGATTATGTACCTTTCTGTAGGTGAAAGAATTTTTAAAATCTGTCCAGTAGTTTTTGAGTTTATTCAATACAAACAAAAATACAAATATTTTCTCTTTATAATATTCAGTATAGATAAAGATTTTAGTAGAAAATTAAACAATTTAAATTAAAAAACTGAAACGATTTCATAGGATGAATCCTGGAGAAATCTGCCACATTTAATACCGGTTCCATATTCATACCAACGCAAAAGATCCGCATTTGACAAGTCGATGCGGAAGTGCCGCATATGCGGATACTAATATCCGCAACAACCCTTATGTGTACCAACTTAAAATATCACAATTTGTAAGTGACAGAAAGAACAATGGCAAACTCTTGTATTTTTTTATTATTTCATCGAAGGTTAAGGTTGTATAAAAAAATGTAAAATGCCAGACATAAAATAGAATTAATGTATAACATTATTCTTAAATTTAAGTCAGTTTAGCCATTAAAAACATCTCAGTGGTTATAATGGCATTGCTATGAGGTAGTTATATCACTATTTTCTTTTACAACTAAAACTATTTCGCCATTGTCCTTTCAATTTTTAATATAATAATTACGAAAAATAGTTAAGTGTTCCAAAATGTTAAAATGAGTACATGCGTTCTATTTGTCGATATTTTTTAAAGTAAGATGTTTAATATATAAGATGGTCAATCACTCTTTCTGAACATGTTTCTAGAGAGGTAACTAATTAAGGTCAGATAATTGACTTGAGTTCTTATATGTGGACCTCTTGAGGACCCCCAGGTCGTTCAAAGTTGTTTAATACTAGCTGTTGCACGCGGCTTCGCCCGCGTAACTTTATAAAATATAGTCTATGTTACTCGCTGATAATATAGCTTCCCAACAGTGAAAGAATTTTTCAAATCGGTCCAGTAGTTTTGGAGCCTATTCAATGCAAACAAACAAACAAATCTTTCCTCTTCATGATATTAATATAGATTTCAAATGTCACAACATTGATTGCAATGAACTTCAATGTGTAGAATGAGTAGAAGTCTAATAATGCCTGCTTTTAATTATTTTACATAATCACTAACACCTTTGACAACTCATCTTACTGGTTCAACTGTTCGTTTGGGACACTTCAGTGGATCTAGCACGAGTTTATAAACTCATACTAGAGCCACTGGTGACGTTCTAAATACCTACACCACCCTCTAACGCAATATAAAATTTGCAATCATCAATTTCAAGGGCTTGAAAGCACTGAATATTTAATTGAAACTAGTTACCGGCTTCGTTCGGGGTGCAATTTTTACATAGGTATACAAACCATCCATGTTTAACCCTCTATCCATGTGTGAAAACAGAATTAAAATCGGTCTAGCCATTCCTTTTTGCTTATTTTGTAACAATATGTTGTAGGTTTTAGCTGGTAACTTCTGGTGTACTGACATAAAATATGTCTGTTTAAAATTATTGGCTTCAATTTTTTATTTTTTGCTTTATGACCTCTTTAATTTAATATTATTCGTGAACAGTGATGGAATATGCATTAACACTTTCATTTATTTTGAACTAAGTTTTATTATTATTGTGACGATTTACAAAATATGGGTTTAAATACATAACTTATTTTGGTTGGCTACTTTGATGTTGCCAACGTGTGGATTGTTTTCAGTCTTGTTTAAGTTTGATAGATCATGGAAGTACACAAAATTAAGTTAATTAAAAATTAGTTAAAAAAAGAAATAAAATAAATTAAGTTAAATAAAGTTTGACAGAATACTTTTATGGCAAAAAAAAAATACAGAAGAAAGGTCCGTTGATGCCCAAGTAATACAACCTTGTTAATTACAAACTGCAGTAAAATTGCATCACGCAAAACTGTATTTTCGAAGTGAAAAACTTCTTTAAGCGCATTTTTTTTTTGCTGAGGAGTAAACGTCACTTACGTTTAAGTTCGGTCACGTTCGGGTTCGGGTCGCTACTTGTAAACTTGTATACTCTCTCCAGTCGTCGTAAAACTGGAAGTTTTCATTTCTATAGTGTGGTTAAACCTTACACCCATTTTTTATTCACTACGTTGACAATCAAAATCAATAATAGGTCATAAAAAAGTTGATATTCTCAAAGAATAATCAACTTGAATGACACATTGAAAAATGTATTTTAATATTATGCTGTTTTAATTTTCAAATGTTCGTCGCTTCTGATTTTGTATAATGTAAGTTTTTCAAATTAAATAATAGCTTTACGCTACCAATATATGTTATTATTTTTAAGTATTTTTAAAGTGATAATGTTAAAAACATTTTTTTTTTCTTTATTAAACACATTTGGAATACTTGGGCGTGCATTTTGATTTCTCAATTGAGATAATATAACTCACGGGACGAGAAATGAAAATAATTTTTTTGAGTTTATTTAACTTTTATATTTAGAAAACACTATTAATTATTATTATTAGCTAAACATTGCAAATGTATAAGTTTACACTTGTAACTTTAAGTAAATCCCTAATTGATATAAAATTTGTAGTCAGTAAGTACTAATCCATAAAAATGTATAAAATTACTGACAAAAGCATAATAACGCTACAAATTAATTTATCCATAAATTTAATAAAAATACTACATACGTATTACTATTATTTTTAATTTATGTTTTAAAATAACTAAACGAGTAATGAAAATTCTGGTCCATTTCAATGTTTCTCTACACTAAACAATTTTACCAAACTCAACACTCGATTTTTCTTTCGTTGAATTCTATTCCAAGGCTGGACGCCTTTTCATTATAATTATACAATAATTTAAAAAAATTACTTCAAATAAATTACTGAGCAAACAAAATATCATCATTTAAAAGTGCTCTACACTTTTTGTTTCAATACATAAACATACCTAAATAAAACCATTCGTTCGACAATTATCTAATGAGGAAATCAACAATAATTATTAATATTGTTAAGAAACCCATTTATATGTTTACTTTTCCACACGTAACTGCTGGATATTGTTTTATTCAAAAACCTAATAGCAGATTCATTTTAAGGCCGACGCTTACTGACGGCATGGCAAAAGATTTTTTCTGAAGATATTATTGTTTATCTTATCCAATGACTTAGCACTCACGCTCCCCTATTTTAATACCAAGAGGCAGCGTTCCGTAGCATGCTTCGGCATCCCTTCAGCAACAAGTGCCATTATCACACATTTTAACAAAATTATGTATCTTCGGAGTAAATCAATGCTAACCTGAATAGCTTTTGACACGACACCGCTGCTTACTGTGCAAAGTGTGGGAAACCATCATGTGCGAAAACATGCCGAAGCGTGCCTTGTCATGCCATACAGTCGGTCAGTCAGCGCAGGCCCTTAATATTTACCTAAATTTTCTCATAAAAAATCTTTTTAACAGGTGCTTTTTTTCTATCGTTCGATTTTGTTTTAAAGGCACTTTTTACTCATTGAAAAATTTATTTGACAAATTATTATAATTACAACTATACTACAGTTTACATAATACATATATTCAAAGTAGCGAAGGTTCTTGAATAAAACATTTAATTTTGTCCTGCCTAATCACTGTGTATCCAAAAAAAAAACACTGGTATAAAAATCTTTTTTTTTGCACTGTGTATAAACAATACAAAAATTGCATATGATGAACATCAATACAAGAATAATAATTAAAACTCACAATGATTACAATTTTGTATATTTACCTAAACGCTAAAGCTAAACCCGAACTAACTGCAGTAATTTCATTGTCTACGTTTAAATTAGCCAAGTGACTAGACCGCATAATTCACATTACAATATTTCATTACTGAATAAAGCTGACCGTCTGCAAGTAGCTCTTAAAATTATTCGAATCTACTTAAATAAGGGGTCGTTCACACTCGCCCGTTAAACAACCGTACACGCCATTACATCCGAACATAGCCAACAAGTAAATCAGCCAGCCAATTTTGTAATTATAAATATTATCGATAAACGTCAGTTCACACCTGGAGTTAATTTAAATTTGAAACTTTACTGACTAAATTAGTGACCTTTTTTTAACACTACTTCGCCATATTTCACAGACATTTTTTTTAAATACAACGCACTTCAAAAACTGCATCGAATGATAAAAATATTCCTTTCATTTTCTTTTAAGGGGTGTAAGCATACCTTAGTAGTTTAATAAAAATAGCGTTATAGTAAATCGTATAGGTAGCGTTATGGTGGTTAAAATGCATGAGGAAGATAGAAAACGCCCTGAAACGATTGCCTAAACGTTTCGGTATGAACTGACCCTAACCAACAATTACGTTAATAGGTGCCTTTTACTGAAAGTATAAACAACCCCTTAGAAACAGATATTTTGTTTTCAAGCACTTATTTTATTAAGTAATGTTTAGTCGCTTGCCGTTTCCACCGTGCGTTCTTGCCCTAAAACTATATATATTCTTTTAGATACAAATGTGGGTAATTCCATTAATTTCTTACTTATTTTATATCCTAAACTTTTTTCCCAATAAAATTACTAACGATAAGTAACAGAAAAAACAACACAACAAAACATGTTTTTAAGTATAATTTTTTAACCCCTATCCTAGCTTTTCGCTCTCGGGATCTGTGTAATCGCTGTCAATACTCGTCTAA
Source organism: Synanthedon myopaeformis (assembly GCA_944738685.1). Classification (NCBI taxonomy): domain Eukaryota; kingdom Metazoa; phylum Arthropoda; class Insecta; order Lepidoptera; family Sesiidae; genus Synanthedon; species Synanthedon myopaeformis. The sequence goes on from OX122919.1 coordinate 6,659,439, forward strand.
ATTAACAAACAAAAGCACTTATGAAAGGAGACATGATAAATCCAACTCAACAACATACAATGTCTTATACCAAACCGGTAAAGTATCACAGAAATCAATCATACCTAGCTAAACTATCATGTCTTTAATACCATTTACGTATCTACTTGTAAGTAATTGATTACAATATTCGCGTGTCATTCAATCATAATAATCTACTTTTATGCACATAAACAGTCATATTTTAATTCTTGTCACAAACTAAGTGTAAGGGCTAATTCAAGGCTAAACGTAAACCGTATACGGTTTACCCTTAACGTCTTCCGGTTTTCTAAAGATAAACATATTGCAATGCTTTTTTTTCATTGGAAACTCGCCCTTCATAACATAGTAACAGAAGGAATATAATTTTAATATAAATAATACATTTATTTAGCTCAATTCAGCTTTTATTTATATGGTTTAAATCTCCTAATTTCAAAGCCTGGCAATAGTAATTCATGAACGGTTTTTCCAGGCAACTATACTATTGAAGCTCGAATTTTATAATTTGAAACTCGGAGCAAGCAAAGATGCGCGACAGAGAAGCATTAAGCATACTGCGCAGTGTTATAGAGAAGGACGCAGCATAGTAGCTAGTTTTTTCTTTTTTTTTTATCCATGAGCAATATTAATAGGCAACACAAACCCGATTTATTTTCTCATAGATAACAATTCACAAAATAATTTTCGTCTGGTAAACAGATGGGTGAAGGAAAACCTCTCTTTGGATCCCCTACTAATAGAATAGCTGAACTGGTTTTTTTTATAGACAAAAGCTGAATTAAGGTGAATGAATGTATTTACTCCCTTAATGAAATGGAGAAAAACTGGGCATTCAAAATGTTAATTGTGCAATAATTTACACTTAATTTATAGGTTAAAACTTTATGCTCATTACACAGTAAAGAGAATATTTTTAAAATTTAACTTTTAAAACGTATCAAATAATATCTAATAAGTATTATTATTATTATTGCAAGTTTCTAAAACTCGATTTTGTTTATTTCAAATTTGTATTTATTTATAACAATATTATATTACTGGTTATATGAATTTTTCTAAGCAAATCAGGAATACCACATAATAGGTACATTAGGCGTTGTTTTTAACAAAGCGGTTGCTAATAAATTAATTAATTATAGAGTATTTTTTGTATAAAGGAATACTATTGAACACTATTTTAAAAGATCTCTTGATTTTCTCCATTGGAAGTGGAGACTGCTGTATAAGGCCAGTTGTAGATTGACTGCAAAGGCACGTGCAGTAACTCCACGAGGTATCTATAGTTAGGCTCTGAAAATTTCAGTCTTTATGTAGAGTTTGCGTTGGACGTTCAAAAGATGTTACTATATGTAAAAGAACATACCATTTTCGGGGTTTATGTATCCCTTCCTTATAAGAAAATCTAACAAAACAGGAGCACTGGTGGTTTTGAAGTGAGGGGATAGAGCCCGCTGTACGCACTCCTCTGCGGTGAGCAATTCAAAACTCTCCACTTCTCCGTCTGCGTTCTGCGGTTCAAAGTCCAGAGGCAACTCCAGATCGTACACATATTCAGTGTTTGGGAATAATCCTCTCTCGCTTTCGAAGTAGAAACTGGAAGCAACATCAATTTATCAATCATTTTTAAGTATTATATTACTTCTGAAAGAAAAGATTTAGAGCTTTTGTGCATAGAAAACAGCAGTTTTATATGGACAAAAGCTGAATTCAGTTGAATAAAAGTACATATTTTATAATATTTATAAATAAGTAAATAAAAAAAATATATACAGCTGATAGTGTAAACAAAATCGGCCTGTAAAACGAAAATGGAGCTGAATGAGTGTAGTTACTCCCTTTTTTATACTCACGCCGCCGACCTATTTACCGCACCAAAATTACTCAAATAATTCGGCCAAATATAACAACAAACCTGACACATCCAGCTGGCACCAACTTCCTTATCAGATCTCCCTGAACAGAAGCCTCTTCGGCTGCCTCCTTTATCGTTGTCTCTAAAATGCCATATCCAACGGCTAACCCACCACTAACAAAACAATCCCATTTACCTGTAACCATAATGTATTTTGCCTCATTATTAAATACAAAATTTATACCGTTTTTTCAAAATGTTTAATCTTTATAATTAACTAGCTGGTGCCCGCGACTTCGTCCGCGTTGAAAAAAATATAAGCAATACAACACATGACCACTTGTTGCTATAACACTTAGGCCAGGCGTTACTTTTTTATTTTATTTTAGGTGATCCCTTGGGAATAATACTTTTTTCTGGATGAAAAGTATCCTATGTCCTTTCTTGTATCCCTGACAATGTGTATGAAAAAGTTGATTGGTTGAGTATTTAAGGCGTGAAAAGGTAAGACAGACAGACTTCACATTACTTTCACATTTATAATATTAAGTAAGAATTTTAAAAATAAATCCTAACAGCTAAGTAAAAAAAATATAATAAAAGTGAATAAACAACATAAATGTAATAAAATTGAATGTTTTTTTTCTATGATGCAAAGTTGTAACAGTCAACAGTACAAGGGACCAAAAAAATTGGTTGCAATCGATCTGTTGTTATAACCAAGGTTATATCCGGTTTCTACTATATTTTCAATTTTTTTTCTTCCTAAAATGCCTAGATTGTGTTTTATGATAAAATAGTAAAATTCAAGTACCTGGCCATGTTTGTTTAGTGAAACTTCTTTGCTGCAACCAAATGCACAGCCCCTTCGTAGGATGACTCAAATAACCAACAACACTGACACCATAACTTCTGATTCCAAACAAACATATGGCACTACGTTCCATCTCCAGCAAACTTTCATTGAAAATTGGTACACTCACTTCAAAACACTGTAATGATAATAAATATCTAAAGAAATATAAAAAAACATTTATAATTGTGAGTTTCTGTGTTACATGTTGTGTTAGAAAATTTGAGTGGTTAGGGTGCTTGCCTTAACACTCAATGTCTCAGGAGTACCGGGTTCGATCCGGAAAGGTCAACTTTGGAAATCAACTTTTCAAAATTGGCACAGGTCTAGATTTGGAAAGTAGCGACGGGGCACACTGTGTTAAGCAATCATTTGATCAGCCCGTTGGAGGCAGTAACCACCCCCTTACCGAAGACTACTGCGAAATAACAGCATGTGTGCTGTTGTTGTCAGTTTTAATCATACTATGATCAGCAGCGCACTTGCAGCATTAGATTAGATTAACTTAATATTTGATTTATGTTTTTTTAATACAACACACCATACGAATAGTTTAAAAAACATGATTTCTGTAAGCAGAAATAATTAACGTAATAACCACCTCATCTCGCCATCCCTTTAGCGCACAAATATCACTATCTCTACGTAAATTTTGCAACATATCAGCAACTTTCACTGTTCTCTCTTTGTAGTCTCTAAAAGCTGGGTTTAATTCAACGTACTGGCCAGTAATATGAAATACCTGCAAATTTATTAGTCAAATGAGTTCCTAATGAAAATTAAACATTTTCCAATTAGAATGTGGTATTTGAACAACGGTTACCTCTGGAAACTTTTGTACGTATTTCATAAAATCTGACCGTATTAAGCCCACTTGATGGCCGGCCACTATAAAAGGTTTACACTTCCCTTGATGTAAGCCTGAAAAAATACAAATTTAAAAATCAAACAAATCCGGCAAATAATGTCAAGCGAAACAACTTGTCAAACACATAAGAATAGTGCAAACACAAGTAATCATTACGACATACCTGTAAGATAGAAACAGTTGAATTTTCTCGCTAATTTCAATATTTCAGAAATTTCATGTGTAGTGGAATTCATGTCTTTCATAATTTTAATCCATACAGTGAAAAATTAAAGTATGTAACGCGAACGTTTAATTTATTAGATATTTTAAAGGCACGCACGCTTGGTGGGGGTGTCTTCACTTCACAATATTATCGCAAATCAATTAATAATAAATCACCAATATAAATTAATAATAATACTAATTCCGTAGGTATTTTTTGGCAGGAGAATAAAACACTCGTAAAAAAAGGAATTTCATACGAGCAAAATTACTTCAGTCAGACCACAGCACAAAGTACTTTATAATATATACGGAATAGAGACTTATCTTAGCCGTCAAAACGGGTAACACTTTTTAGCGCCATCTGAATTTTTAAGTTAGAACTAATATGTATGCGTCACAGAATAGGTTGGTAGTTACTTCATTATTTATTAATTGTCCTTTAATAAATATGGGAATAATGCAATGAAACCAAAGTAATAAAATGTAAAATTTATTTATTTCTACTTTCAGGAATAATAATGCGATTCTTTGTTATGGTGTTTATTCTTTAAATTAAAAAAAATTGGTCAAGTTACAGGTCGCCAGACCGTTGATTCCTTATTTGTCTAATATCCATCTTTTTTACGGTCGCCGCTTGGACTATAATACTCCTACAGACCTTTTCCAATTATTAGTTTTGGCCCCGGAACAAGTTTACTAAACAAACCTTTAGTTTGCTAATATGCCTAGACTAAATGGTTAACACTTACGCTTTAAACATTTGTGGAAATATTTCTTAGCGTTAAGTTGTAATTCATCCTCATCGTCATCACAGGTTTTTCTTCCACTAAGTATCTTATTAACATTTTTGCAATAATTGTGAACGAAAAATCGGCATGATAAGTTTATCATAAAGTTAATTACATCATCTTTATGCCTTTTACATTTAATAAATTCAAAATCTAAAGTCATAAAGATTAAAGTTTTTACGAATTCTTTTATGTTTTTTATAATAATATATTTCTTTAAAACTGTATGATATATATCTTGTAGGTTACATAGAAATTTTACCATTGCTTCACTTGGACTGCAAAGCCAACGCCGACCTGCGTATTCACGGTATTTTATATATTCCACTTCGTCCTTGCTAAGCAAATCTTTCTTACATTGTTTGCATGACTTAAAAATTTTCTTTTTTAACTGGTGAACAAAATAACCACTTACGTAATTCAGTGGCCCTGATATTCTGGGATCTACTTTTTCTTCTAGCGGTACCAAATTTATATCCGGTATATCAGGGATGTCACAGGTCGACGAGTCTTCGCAGTCCTCTGTGATGACGAGAGCATATAATGTTGTACATAGGTCTTTTTCACAGTTACCTCCAGGGGCGTGGACGCTAGATAAATTATTTATTAATAATGCAGTGTATGCAGATTCAAAGTTTTCCGGTGTGGGGTTGTTGTTGCGGCACCCATGGCTCCTAATAGCCCCAAAAAAATTTTCAATAGGATCCTGATTAAGGTGACGCATCCATACTGATGTAACGCCGTATCTATTTTGCAAATTTTTTAATAATGTCTGCACACCATCTATTGTCCACACCCAATTGTTTAAGGTAGGGACGGATTCTACTTTACCATTTCGTTTATTTACGAACTTCATAGTTTTTAAAGTCTTTTTGGCTTCATTCCACACATAATGGTGCAGGGAATTAGGTTTGGCAGAAGAAAGAAGTGGCTTGCCATGCATGTTCTTTTTGATGTAGCTTCCATTAAAGGAATCAAAAAGTCTATCAAAAAAGAGCAGCAGGTCTGCCGTTTCTTTGCAATCTTGAGGTAGAATTTTCTTATCTGAAACAAAAATAAATCATAAGTACGCTTTAAAATTAATAACTTACTTAACTTTAAACAAATATCACTTTTATTATTTTTGTACTGGATGGTATTTATTCGAAATTTGCTATTTTTTGAAAAGCCTATATACTGCATCCCTTAGTAATTCGTAAAGAACCACTACCTGTACATTTATTTAAGAGCTGTGATAATTCTGTGGTATATTGTATCAGCTACTCATCTAGATTACTAATTACCTGCAAGGTATCCCATGTTGTTGGCCACTGCTTGGCTAAACACTTGAGAAGCATATTTTACCTTCATCTTTGGGATTTGATTGGTTAAAATATGCTTATCGGTTAATTTCGGTATTAACCTTATTCCTTTGTACCCAGGATTTTCCTTGAGGAGTAATTCTAAATGAGACCATTTAGCAGTGCCATTCACATCATTTAGACAATATTTTAAATCCTTTGTAACAAGATTGTTGCGCACACATTTCAGCAAATGTGGTGGGTCATACAATGGCACTACTAATTGGTCATTAATCAAAATAACATTGTGTTTTGGTTCTTTTCCTTTCCTTAGATATAGGCCATGTGTTTCTTGCAGCAGTAATTTTATTGCTTGGCGGTTATTGCTGCCTTGATCACATATCGTTGCAACGACGATGAGGCCCGTTTTTTGTAATTCCTCTATAACATTTCTTAATTGTTTAGCTAGTTCTGGACCTTTTGTGGCTGCTGTTGAAAATGTGTAAGAGACAGGCTGCTTATAATTTTTCAACAAGCCTCTCACCATAAACACTTGTGCATGGTCTGCGAAATCTTTCTTTTTTACTTGACCATCTGTTGCAAAGCCAATAACCTCATCTTTTCTTTCATTAAAAGTCAGGTGAGCTTTTAGTGACACTTCGTCAAACATTACAACACAAAGCCGTTCTTCCAATTTCATTTTATCAGCTTTTTTTTTTAATTGATAAAAAACTTTTGCGTTTATGCCAGGCTTTATGTTAGCTTTATTTACAAGTTTTGACAGCGTTTGTGGTGCCGGCAATATAAGTAATTTTCTTAAAAATCTGTAACCCTTAGGGCTTTGCTTTAAAATAGACAAAGCTAAAACTTTTTCTTCATTAGTGAATCGATGGCCCTTAAGTTTTTTTTTATGTTCTCGAAATTGCATTAATGTTAGCACTTTAGCTGCAGCTGGGACATTTTCCATTATTTGTACAAATTTCGGATGTGACAATAAATTTTTTGCAGCTTTTAGAGTAGCTGCTTGCTTTTTAACTTTACTTCGAAATTTGCTGAGCTTCACTCTTGTCCTTATCAACTTATGATACAAGTTGAGCTGAGAAGGTGTTGTAAGTTTCTTCAATAAAACGCTTCTGCTGCACATCATTGCCACTTGTTTTTCATATACTGCAACAAGTTAAATATAATCATTTAATAAAACAGTTAATTGTTGTTTAAGTCTTGTTCCAACTTTGCAAAAATAATAGTTATTAAACCATAAACATCTTTTCTTATAACAAGTAAAAGCCTGTTATTCAATGCCATAAAGATGGTATGCAAAGCTTATTTTTATGTTATTGAACAGTGGAGTAAAAATTGTAAAATATACAAAACAATGAAACATTTTAAATAAAAATAAGGAAAAAGTAGCCAACTTACCAACTGTAACGTTTTTATCGACCATTTCAATCCTAGATTCACTACCCTTAGACTTTGATGGTATATTTTCAATTTGTTTCAATGGTCTGCGATCCATGGATTTGGGTTTTACAAGGACAGCAGGGTCATGTGGCAGTGATAAAATTCCAAGTTTTTCTATAAAATTCAAATAATAATTAAGAAAAATATTGTACAGAAATAAAACTATCTGTGAAATATATTACAAACAAAAAAATTACGTTTTGAGGTGGATGGGTAATTTTCATTTGGTGTTAATGGACTTTGCTCCATAGATGTAAAATTTGGCAGTGCAACTGGAGCTGAAAAAAAAAAAACAACAGCAGTAGAAATAAAAATATGTACCAAGGATTACATTGCATATGTGTACACTTACGGTACACCTTGCTTTTTATTATTTTAAGATATTATTATCTTTTGAACTTGAATGCTCAATTTTATTAAATTAGTATTATAAATTAAGGGGCATATAATCATCATAAAATTTCAACAGACAGCAGACTTAAAGAGAAATTATAGGTAATGTTGATATAATGTTAATTGAATATAATGTTGATTTATAGTGTATGGAATGTATGTAGGTACCTAAAATTAAATATGTGTAGGTATACCTAATTAAATCAGTGATAAAATTTAATGAAATTGTACATACCCAATATATTTATGGTTGGTATGGCATCTTTGCTAATCCTGTTATAGCGGCATAAATATTTTGCTTCAAAATGTACATGACACACCCGGCGATATTTATATATATGTGCATCATCCAACCCCAAAATATTACCACCAATACATTTAATCCATGTTTCAAATCTGTCTTTATCCTTCAATGGATTCGGAAATATGTGCAGGACTTGATGTTTCCCTAAAGCAAAGAAAAGTTGCCTTACATATTACTTATGAAAATTATACAATTAACTTATACTATAATCACTATAACAAGTGCTAACTTATAATTTTAACCGCATTTGGTTTCTGTATAGCCTAGGGTACACATTGCTTGTCTTTGACCAGTATCATACATCCGGAATGTACACATGAAACACATAATTATAATCATAGGCCATTCTCATATAGTCATTGTTATTGCGTCGAGTTGGTACTTAGCCAAGCTGTCTCACAGGTAAGAACAGTTCTTTGGCGAAATTGTGGCAATCCAGCAGGCGCCATAGAAAATAAGAAGTTTAAGTTGATTCTACAGTTCGGCAGCCAAGAAGTAGGTCATCATCCCAAAGGTTAGGTAGTGACTCCCCGATGTTTAAAATAGTTGATAATTAGCATGGAAACATTACGGCATGTATGTAGAAGTCTATAAAATTAAACTTTGTAGTGGATGATTACAAATATTGTTAAACTAGTTGTTCTATTAATAGTGAATTCTATATGGATATTACGATATCTATTGGCTAGTACACTTACCATCATTGTCCGTACATCCAGGGACGCAGCACTTTTTGTCGGAGCCCGACATGTCCACAAAAATAATAAGAGTCCTATCTCAATTTGTACACTACACTATCGAATCAAACCGGAGGAGCAGAACTCAACTCAACGGACGCAAAACACGAATTCGAAAACAACGCAAAAATATGCAAATTGCAGAAAATATTGTGATAAGAAAAATGACGCGTACGCTATTCTTCTGAACACAATGACATTTTGTTAGTGTTGCTAGTACAAGAACTATAATATATACCCAGCGTCTACGGAAAAATCACTAACACTGTTAGATTAAAACACAGTTATTCTAATTTCCACTTTATCAAGCACGACAAAACCATGAAACCATCAATCTTTATCTATAGCTTCATGCGTAAAACAATACCGAAACGGTACCATAATAAATATAAAATAATCGAAAGTATAAAATTTAATATTACAATAGTTTATTATTGTAAACAACACGATGATATTTACAAACAAATAAAAAATGACTCTAGCACAGAATTGGACCGGCGCATTATGAAAAAGAAAGTAATTATTATTCTACCATAATCTACCAATTTTATTGCGAAGTCTTATATAGCAGTTACAGATTATTCGTGAAAAACGACATCTACCTGACCATGCTCGAACTTAAACTATCTAATTAATAAAACTGCCATCTGCAAGACTAAGTTAAGACTAAATGCTACGATTTTTTTCTTACACTACATTGTGTTCTAAGATAGTAGGCTCTGATACTAACTGACTGCTCTTTGCTACTGACTGACTGTTGACTGACTGCTTTGGTTATAATTATATCAAAGAATTAAAGAGAGTGAATAAACATTATTTTTTTATTATTTCCGTTTTCAGTACATAACTTTTAACTATCTGTAATATTTCAGCTCGTATATATGGTGAAGTAATTAGATTTTATAGGGAGTTTCTTAAATATGTCTTCTAATAATATCGTTAACGGTATTATTAATAATTTCGCTGCAGTGTTCCGCCCGTACCTACAAAACGTTTATCAGGAACTAGAACTCGGTAAAACAAAATCTAATAATTTTAGATACAAATTATCATAACTTATACTTTTGCAGTGTTATGATTTAAAAAAATCACATATTAAATTTATTTTTACATTGTAATCATAAAATATGCCTTTAGTATCTTGATTATATAGTTTTTCAATAAAATTACAGGTTTGTGTAAAACAAAAGTTGATTTAGAAAGAATAGCGCCAAATAGTTTTGATGGTGAAGACAGTCAATTTCGAATAATATTGCCATACTGCTCCAAAAAGTTAAAATGGGAAGTAATATTTGATGCATCCGTGCCGTGGTTTGCGCCTGACTTCAGATTTGACGATGACACATTTTTAAGTAGTGTGGAAGACGAATTTTTGGAAAAAGAAGTTCCAAGTCTTTCTAATTGGAATGAAAACAATCCAAAAGCATTGAGCCATGTCATATCAGAATTGGTTACTTTGTATAAATCCCACCAGGTACATATCTGTGTATATAAAACTTCTTTAAGGCATTAATCCTTTAGCCGCTAGAGTCACATTTATCCGACAATTATATTCGTGTCCATTTCGCCAGCCGTATATATACGACAAATACCTGTACTTGTAAATGTTTTTTTAAAATAATTGCATTGCTTGTTGTTAAATTGCTTTTGTTAAATAACTTTAAAGAAATTCTTAAAATACCTAGCATTAAATAAATCAATTTTTTAATATTTTCAGATTAAAAAGTTGAATGAAGATGAAAGTTCAAGGGCTTACTTTGAGTACAGCGCTTTACTCGGTGATGCCGTTACAACCGAGACAAACATTGAAGTGTGGGTTGGAAATCATGTTGTTGAATTTTTGATTAAACTTAATGTAGATACATCGAAATTACCTGAACTCTATGATGACAGGTTTGTGGAACATTATAAACCTTGGTATCAATGTGCATTCCTATCAATATTCTAATTAAATGATATTTTTTCAGTACACAGTTAAACCCTGGCATTGACACAGCTTTGCTTTTAGTTAGATATCCTAATTCAACAAATGCAGAATTAATATTATCACCTTTTCTAACAAAGATACTAGGAAATATTATATTGCCACCGTAAGTATAGAATATACAAAAAGAACATTACCTATATGTGTTTAACAATGAAGTTCCAATAAGCAAGTGAGAATTTGACACAATTAACCAAAAACATTGCGATCTTTTAGAATGCATCAATCAGGAGTACTCATGGATTATGTTCCAATGGTGACAGAATTGTTAAATAACAAGGTATTTATCAGTATATCATATCTTCGTCGTATAAGTCGCTTTCCACCTTCTATATGTATGCTTAGATCTTTTAAACTACACAACAGATTTTAATATGGTTTTCACTAATGAAAAGAGCATTAAAGAGGAAAGTTTTTATATATAAATAAAACAGCAGCCAGGGGGCCAATAAAACTATTTTTTTAATATAATGAACTTATTATATTGAAAAAATTGTCATCACCATTACCATCCTGAATACAATATCAAGGTGTGTAGATTGCCATTTAAAAAAGATGTGGACACAAACCACACTTTTGCATTGTAAATACCATTATAATAATAATAATAATAATAATAAAGCTTTTTTTATTTCCATAGCCTATAACAAATTACCATTACAATATACATATATACAAGACAATATACATATATATATTTCCTTTTTTTTTTTAAACCATGGACCCCTTCTGAGTAAAACCATTACTAACATTTTAAGTTTATTCTTGTATTACTAACACTATACGGACACTAGGTGACTGAAATAAAGATTATTACTATTATAATTTTCTATTAAAATCTTAATTCCACTAATTAAACTATAATTACTTCAGAATATCTTAATCATAATTTTAACCATGATTAAGTCTTCTCCTCGATGAAGGTACATCCATCTTATTACTTATACTGCATTGTTTGATTCTTTTATAATTTTTCAGCAATAAAAAGTGTAACTTATGTTTTTAAATCTCAAATTTCAGATTGAAGCTGTAATTACCAATGGAAAATTAAAAAGAGATTTATTGTCTCAACTTATTGTGAAATATGAAGGTGCGGTTTTGGAACATGACATAAACAGAGCAGCATTTCTATTTGAGAAAAATGACTTCTACTGGATTCTTCAAATAGACATAGGTAATTTACTAAACTTATTATACAGTGCCCGTGTTGAAAAATAAATAATATAACACATGACCAAATATCCCTGACAATGTTTTTTAAAAATTTCATGTTATCCATTGAGTAGTTAAGGCATGAAAAGGACAGACAGACGGAGTTACTTTCACGTTTATAAAATTAGTTTGGATTTTGTATTGTACAAAATTAGACATAGTCATTTTCTTCAATGCTGAACATCATGCCCACTCTGAAATGCCTTGGTGGCATTGACCACCAGCTGTTTCCATTCCACCCTGTCCTCAGCCTTTCTTATAGCCTTCGAAACTGTATTTAAGGCCTGTAAGAGCCACAACTTGGTCTGTCCATCCTCTTGCCATCCACTCTTCCAACCACCACCAAGTTCTACAAGTTTTCTGGTTCTCTATGAGCTATGTGCCCAAAGTAATGAGAACCCTTTGTCAGCAGGTGGCAAAATTATGTAATCTTTATAGTTGGGAAAGTACCCAAAGCTAATATAGGTATTAATGACATTGCATTCCCTTAATATGAATTATGAGCACTTATTATGAAACAAATATTTTATGAACAATTGAACTTTTTAAAGCATTAAATACTTTTCAGGTGCGAGATTCCCAGAGAGACAACCCATTTTGACTCTTAGATCTGTTTATCATTGTAGCAAAGGAAAACCTAAATATAAAATCCTTTCAGGTTGTCCATATAATAATTTCGAAGGTTACATAGAACAACAAATTGAAATTTTCAAAAATGAGTGCAAAGGCACAAATAATCAACTTGTGAATTTAGATAATAATTAATATTTTTTTGTAATGATTATAAACATTTAATAACTGATGTATGTATAAAAATAAAAGGATAATATGAATGAAATAGTTTTTATTAAATTAAATATACACAATAACTTTCATTCACTTTTCTAAGTACATAGTCATCTACTTTCTATTGCTTTTGCTTTAATTGAATAAACTACCATTAACAAAAGTAGATACAGTATTATTTTTTTAAAATTGACACACGATCAAAAAGTGTTTGCTTCTTTGTGTTTATTTTATTTTTGTAATTTATGAGTTACTTCATAATAGTATTTTTACTATTATTATGGCTTATGTGTTGTATGAATTATTATGTGAAATTATAATTTCGTAATGTGTATATAATGAAATTTATATCAAATCACAAAGAGTATCAACAGTGACAAATTTGTCGACAGAAGACCTCCACTCTATATGGAAGGTTTTCTTAGTAATATGTTAACATTAAGACTATCTAAAACAAAAAAGATCATAAGTAACTCAATATGAGACTTGTTAGTTTGTTAAATTTGTATTGTCCTTGTTGCCGAAAGCCTCATAACGGTATCTCATATAAACCACTTTCATCCTGTCCCAAACATTTTCAAACGAATCCATCGCTGGCCTTACATCAAGTAAAGCAAACTGAAATTTGTTGTCCACTTCCCCTCCATCATAATAATCAATAATGTAACGGACGTCTTTGCCACATCTATCAACAATCCAATCATGGCGATCAAATGGTAGTTCATATCTAAAAAAAAGTTTAAGTCAATTAACCTTATTGTAACACTGATTTCAAGGGATTAACAAATTAATAACCACAATAATTCTTCACAGAAAATAGAAAGTTTATTGAAGCCTTTTCAATCATATGATCAATCATCAAAATAATCTGTTGTTGATTTTTAGAATGCAGCTGCAAATTCTGTGACCTTTAAGTGAGATAATGAAAAATAATTTACCCAAGTAATGAGCGTATACGAGCTCTGGGACTGTATTCGGTTGCCTTTCCGCCAAAACTTTTAAGCCTAGGATGTCCACACTCCTTAGCATGGAGAGCTTCCCATTTCAATACTTCCTGCCAAGCCTGAAAAAAAAAAACAGAATTTTTTATAAGAATATTAGGCAAATAAGCAAACAAACAATCTATAAATGTTATAATTCTTACTTGTTCATTATTAGCATTATGTATGTGAATAATGTCATCCATATCTTTCTGTTTAATATCTTCATCCTTCCATCGCCAGCCTTTGCGAAGCATAGCATTCCAAAACATTTGTTGGCTGGGATACACCCAAAATTCAGTAGAACCGTCAGGCATAGCTCGTGGGATTGAGGAAACTTGGCGTTGTGTTGGCAAAGTAAATGGCTGGTCTGGTGCTGGCTGTTGATTCGCTGGTGGCATCTACATAAAAGAAATACACAACTGATAAAATGCAGTTTCTTATTATCACTGAACTGTTGTAGAGTAATTACAAATACTTGTTAAAAGTTAAAATTTTGCTTAAGGTTTGAAAACATATATTGAAGAGTAATTTCAGTAAACTGAGCGATTTTCGAATAAGCAATGTAGAGAGAGTTACCCAGAGCTAGAGCTACTCGTAGAGCTCACCCAGATAATGCCTATTCCCTTGAATGTTGAAAAGATTTGGGTTTTATGACCTCTGAAACACAGACGCCGTCAGGGAGTTCCAAACCTTGGCAGTGCGCATTATAAAGGATGTTTTAAAACGCTTGGTCCAAAAAAAAGCATGTTTTATGAGGGACAATTAGACATACCGCACATTATCACTAAGCTATAAATAAAGTGTCATCTAGCTCAAATGATAGGAACATAATATAGGTTACCCACCATATTATATGGATTTAAGTCGTTTCCACTTCCATGGTTAATAGGACATTCTCCGACGGGAGCCTTGGTTTGCTCACTTGTTTTGGTAGTTTTATTATGCATAGGACATTCCGATGGAGGATTAACAGATTTGCCCTCTGTTTTACCGCTTAGGTTTGCTTCTGCTGAAACTTGGTTACCCATCCTGATATACGAATCTTACGTAAGAAGTGGGAGACTTCAATTAAATAATTTTAGCAGTCATCATTTAAGCAGACAAAATGAATCCGAACTATTAAAACCCACTGCTCTGCTACACGGGAATTTAAAACATTTTTATTTTTTTACACTGTTACATATAAGTAAATTAGTAAAATAACCTTATTTCAAATTATTTATGGTAATTGCTGCGCAAAGTCCACAGACTATCGCTTTATGAACACCACATGACACTTTGTATAATCTATGTTCAATATTCGTTACTCTATGAACCTTTGTTTGACAAATCTTAAAAGTAGTTCAGTTTAAAAACTCACGGGTAAATCTTCGTACCTCATTTGCGGGAAGCGAAGGAAGTTAGGAAGATATTTTATTTATTTCTTTATTAAGGCAAAAACAGTAATTACCTTGCACTCTCTCTATTCTGTCTATATGAATAGAATAATAAAGACTCCAAACTACACTTCCGAATTCTAAGAGGCTACGAACGTAACCATTATAAAGTGTCATATGGGTTTCGACTCTAGTAAAAGGTTTCCCTACGCGCAAGATTAAGCCAAGTTGTTTAAAGGCCTTCGTTACAAGTTACAATATGATCAATATGCATTTTAAATTGCAATTTGGAGTCTAACATGTGATCCTTGCGGGCTTCCAAATTGAACTTGTAGGAATGAGGAGCGAAAACCTTTGAGGGCGACTGCCTGACTGATTGTTTATATGTAGCTAAGAACGCGTTAGCGCCGTTTTTCCATGGAGCTTTCGGCCGCAAACTTTGTCATAAACTCTTATTGACAATTTTGTTCCGATCAGCAAGTCTAGTATAGTATAGAATCATACCTATAGCACAGTATTATTACACCAGTAGGTGGTTATACTCACCCACCCAGTGTGACCATATGTGGCAGGATCCTGCCATTTTGGCAAGATTGAACCCGAAGGCTGCCAGAATATGCTAATACAAAATTTTGTTCAGAAAATAAATTTATTTCTTTCTTAAACATTTATGTGACATTTCAGAAACTTTGTATCCAAAACATTGTTTCTCATATCATAGTGTGATATTGAGCCAATACACACCTTAAGTGCTTCCAGATGTGCAACATTCATAGGGTATTAGAAAAATAGGCTTTAAAACTTCCAACCTTTAATAATCAAGAGACTACATTAAAGAACAAACTAATAATACCTACATTTCACTAGTTATTTTTTCTTTATAAACTTTAAATACTTATTAGCATTATAATTGTCTTCCAAGTCATCAACTATTTTGACTTTCTTTCGTGGTTTTCTTTTATCCAATCGAATTTTTCTTTCCTCTTCGGACAACTGTGAGAGATCCAGTGGTAGCTAGAAAAAACATTTTGTGTAATTAATCAGAAACAAAATTACACAAAGAAATTTTAATGGGTTAGATGCGATTCATCTACTTACTCTGTATATGTATAAAATAAAAATTAATAATATTGTCAAAATTAAAATTGAGCCTTCTTTCTTATTATTATTAAAAAAAAATTAATTAAACAGACATATTCTTTAAAAGCCTTCCCAAATTACTAATTTTTCATTAACTAAGTTTGTCAAGTCCAGGTATTCAGAGTTCTAATGCAAAGGGGTATGATCTTCCATTGAAATGGAAGAAACATTTAGACCATGAGAGTATATACTTCAATTAAATAAGCACATTTTTTGTTAGTACTTTTTTTATTTCAATTCATACTTTAAGCAGTAAGATTATATCTATATTTTATTTATCAGTTATAACTTGTACATATGTACAATAAGTAGGCATATATTTTTTTCTTTTTTTTTTAATAAAAAGTAACAAGAATCCAGTAATCATCAATTGACGTGAAATTTGATTTGGAACAGAACATATGATTGAATTTTACCTTTATAATTTTTCGGGGTTCGAAGTATCTAATATTAATAGACGAACCATCAGCTAAAACCACAGTTGTAGGATATGTTCTTGTATATGTTTCTCTGTGTATTTTAGTTATGCTGCATACTTTGTTACTTAGATATTTCCTAAACGTGTTCAATAAGGTAACTTCTCTACTAAACAACATTAATTTAGTATTCATATTTTTCAGCACTATACAAACTTCTCAATAATAATTTACCAAAAAATTAATGTCTTCAAACATTAATAAATTGAATTACTTGCTTAATAACTTTTATAAATAAACCAACCAATAAATGAATAAAAAGAAGTCGAGAAAAATAAAATACCAAAACCAAACATATAATTTACGCCACAGAATAATATAAATTACTTTTTAAATATTTGCTTTGAAGTATCTTCTGACAGTCTGTGGATGGACACGACCGTCAATCCAGTGGTCAATCAGTAGCAATGACTAAGAACAATATGGACCGGGCATACCCCTATAGAAACGGCGTGCATACCTACTAAAATTTGGCACATAAGATAGCTACCTGTCATAGTAAATAATGTTGAAATAATGAAAATAACCGTTGTAAAATATTAATGGAACCAACGTCCGTCTTAATAATCATTTAAAGGGCCAAAATGTTACGATACATGACTAAATACATAAAAACATTTTAAAAAATTTGTTACCAACCTGTGTAAGCTAGCATAATTATTCAATTTAGGACAAAGCCCTGCACACCACAAAAAGTAGTTTTCTTAATCGTTCTTTTTTTTTTACAAAAACAAAATATTTCCTATACTACCACGAACTCGGCACATAGCATGGCGGCACCGGTCATACTTTGGTAAAATGAAGTCAACAAAGAGTGTTGCCAAAATTTTCACTTTACAAGATACCATTTATCTCTTTGTTTTCTTATTCAACTGTCATCTAGTTAAAATGAGACAAAATGTTTTTTGATATTAACGTATCGAAATAACAGATTTATATAGGCTACGGCGGTTCATATAGTAGAATAGGGCGCCTCCATAGGTGATAAATTACTCATTGATCCGTAACAATTTAATTACTCATTGATCCGTAGGGTCAATCTTTTCACTAGAGACCACAGACCGAGACCACTTTTGTTTGAGATGGTTTTGATTGGTGTAGGTGTATTATAGTATTCTGTGGTATCTAGTAGCCGCTCGCTTGCTTTGCTTGTGTTTTGTCACTGTCAGCAGTGTCAGTCAACACCACCAACCACAGTTTAACAATAAACACAACTCACCTTTAGTATTTATGTTAGTAGCGTTCTATTCTTTCGTTCGCTCGAGTCCTATTTTTCTATTAAATTGCTCCGTTCCATTTTATTAGACCCGAAATTTACTGTGTCACTGTTTTTTCACCGGTTTTGAATAATCTAATATATGTTTTCTTACAAGTGATGTTAAAAAATGGGTTGTACACAAAGTGAAATCTCCCCTCAAAATGAAACACCCAAAAAAGGCTGCACTGATGTTCTTTGGCTAATAATTTATATTATATTCTGGATATTAATGGTACTATTAACTTAATTTCTATATTTTAGCTGTATATCTTAGTTAATATTCTCTTTATGAACATTTTTAAATCTTCATGTTAAGTTTTTTTACTAACCCAATTTTTAAGGAGTGGTCTAGGGTAGGGCTAATAATTTAATCAATAGCTAATTATATTGAGTGTAGGCGTTTCATGTATTTGACACAGTTTACCTACTTGTTATGTCAAATAATTCATGTAATCATTTGTCTTTCAGATTATAGTAGCAGCAATTTCTTTTGTGTACGGGAATCCACAAAGACTCATTAATGGATTCGACTCTTTTGGTAACACGTGTGGAGTTAAAAACAATAAGAAGCTTATTAATTTTCCTCTAGCCGGTATTAGCACCATGGACCAAAACTACTTATTTTTTATGGATGTAAAGCATTTACGGAGATCTCTAAAGATATGTGTGAAACAGTGTCCCAACAAGAAAATGGACACACTTACTGATATACAAAACTTTTATAAAGAAACTGGATCTAATCTGTGCAGATATGACATAAATTTAAATAATACATCCAGTTCAGAAGATCTTCATGGTTTTTTTGGACCGTGTCCAACATTGCCCGTTTACGACACTTTTCCAGTCCTTAACAGATGCTTTCCGAAATCAACTAAAGATTTGGCTGAAAAAATATTTACCGATTTCTATGATTTACTCAATAGTTGGGACACAATTGAACAAGTACTGTCAGATTTATACTCATCATGGAAGGAGATGATCATTTGTGTCATCATAGCGTTTAGTAAGTTCATTTTACTTTCTGAATTTGTCTATTCATATTTTGGTATGTATATAAGGACTAGTATATTAAATATATTAAATACTAGTAGTGGCTGTGACTGTATGTGCTGTTTTAAAAACTTGACTTTCTATTGAGCTAAGCTGACTTTCTTTTATAATTTTAACTATAGCTGGTAACTAATGGAAAGAGAAAAAATAGAATAAAAATATTAAATAAATATAAAAATATATATGAACAATTTTATTGTTACATTTACTGCAATAAAACATAGGCACTATGACCATGAGGTGTAATCCTGCTTAGTTGATTCATCAAAATGTTAGGATGATGTCATTAGCCTTGTAAAACAATACTACTCAATTCACATGCCCTTGCTGTTGTTTTAATGCAATTTTAATATCATTGTGTCTATTAATCCATAATTTCATACTAATATTTCGAAAGTAACTCTGTCTGTCTGTTACCTTTTCACGCTTTAACTACTTAACCAATCATCATGAAATGTTGCATAAACATCAGGGATACAGAAAAGGACATAGGGTACCTTTCATCTAGAAAAATGTAATATTCCCAATGGATCATTTAAAAATAGAAATCCTATTTTTAAATTTAATAAACATTGAATATGTCAAGTGTTATATTGCTTATATATGTATTTTGTCTTATATATTTTATTTTTCTATGCGGACGAAGTTGTGGGCACCAGCTAGTTATGTTACCTTAGTGAGAAGATGTGGTAACTCAGTAAGTTTTCTTTTCTCTTTCAGTTTGCTCTTTAATAATGGTATCAATTTTACATCTGTTGGCTACCTTAGTCTCGTGGATATTCATGATTGTTGTATCCATTGTCAGTGTGCTTGGGACAGCACTGTTGTGGTACACGTATCACGAGCTGAGAACCGGTCAGAAAAATTTTACAGAAACGGCATTTCTTGCGGTGAGAATGTTATTGTAATTTTTTTATTTTTGTTCTTATTTAATATAAGATGTGATAATATAAATTCATGTTATAATGACACAAATTTGAATTGCTTTTTTTATTTAATTACTAAAACTTGTTTCTTTGTTTTTCAGGAGTCACTTAAAAACGAAAAGGCATTCTTGTGGTATTCTATAATAGCAACTGTAATAACTGTGAGTATCTTAAACAATTTATGACTAGTTTTCATTAACTTACTAGGTTATCTGGTAAAACACAATCAGGTAAAATCTGGTGAAAAGACGGAGTTTCCTACCTGGGTCATATTCTTAGACATAAGTGATACAATCTGCTTCAGTTGGTAATTATGGACAAAGTCGCTGGAAAGAGAAAAATTGGGTGAAGAAAGAAGTCGTGGCTGAAGAACATTAGGGAGTGAACCGGGATAGCTAATGCAGTTGAGCTGTTCTGAAGAACAAAAGACCTCTGAGACCTTATAACACAAGCAACGCTGCAAGTGCACTGCCGACCATAATAGGATTTAGGATAAGGGATCAGGAAGGCATACGGATATGGACTCATTGAAACGCAACAGCACAATGTTATTATTTCGCAGTGGTCTTTTGTAAGAGGGTGGTTACTGCCGCCAGACGAGCTGCCCAAATAGCTTCGAAATGTAGCATATGTCTGTTTTAGCTTTGAGCTGCTTTGTAATAATAACTGTTATTTTCAGGTAATTCTGTTACTGCTTGTGTTCGTCATGCGCTCGCGCGTGTCGTTCCTGGCGGCTCTCTTCAAGGAGACTGCGCATTGCTTGGGCTCGATACCCGCTCTTTTCCTACAACCAATCATAACGTTCTTTGTGCTTGTGTTATTCTTCACGTTTTGGTCTCTTGTTGTGGTAAAGTGAAATGTTTTTATTGTATAGTTCAGTGTATTGAGGCAATGATATTCAAAAACACGATAGTGACTTATATGTATAGTTCAATGACTTATGTACTATACTCG
Organism: Synanthedon myopaeformis; assembly: GCA_944738685.1. Classification (NCBI taxonomy): domain Eukaryota; kingdom Metazoa; phylum Arthropoda; class Insecta; order Lepidoptera; family Sesiidae; genus Synanthedon; species Synanthedon myopaeformis. The sequence continues at coordinate 6,680,351 of OX122919.1, forward strand.
ACGAGCGGTACGCAGAAATTGCGCATTTAATTAGTTACGGGTAATTCTCCGTGACTCTTTTACAAGGGAACGAAGGAAAGAAGCGAAGAACGCGTAAGCGCTCTTTTATCCATGGCGCTTTCGACCTTTTGGTCGCGAAGTTTAGTGTAAATTCTTACCGCCTTTGACAAACAATTTTGTTCCGAACATCAGTCTAGAAGAATACATATAGGTCGATGTTTCAGAAGATTCTTTTAAGTATTGGGCCATAAATAAGCCATTTAATGTTGGACATTTCTAGCTTGAACTAAAATAGCCAATAAATTGATAATATCTGCCTACAATATGATCGTTTCTAAATTTAAACAAAATAATATGTTAAATTTCAGGTATGTCTCGCGACGGCTAACTATCCTGGTATTCCGTTTAAAACAAACTTTTTCATAAACGGCACACCGTTGCCCGATCAAGTTGACAACTCTGCGATACACGCTCAAAACATTAACAAAAGTGCTAGCCTCAAATGTAAGTTATAATTGAATATGCTAGGAATGTACTCATACGCGTAGCCGTAGCTACCGCCGTATCAATTATATCAATAAAATATATACCACAAGGTCACTTTCAAGTTCAAACTTCAAGTCCATATTCCAACTTTTCAGGTCCAACCTCATTGCAAATTTGCAAAACTTTCAAACCTGACTTCAAGTCATTATTATCTATACTTACTAATATTATAAAGAGTGAAGATTTGTATATATGTATGTATGTTTGTAATGAATAAACTCAAAAACTACTGGACCGATTTTAAAAATTCTTTCACCTATAGAAAGCTACATTATCATCGAGTAACATAGGCTACAAAAAAAATTACGCGGACGTAGTCGCGTGCAACAGCTAATTAATAATAATTCCATACAAATGAGAAAATGAAACACTTTATTTTTAATTATTATAAATTTAATGTAATTACAGCTTATCCCTTAGATACGATAGAGTTTGATCCGTTGTGGGTGAAGAGCATGTGGTGGATGTGCCTGATTTGTCTGGTGTGGGGTAGCGAGTTCATTCTCGGTTGCCAACAGATGACTATAGCCGGTGCTGTTTCTCATTGGTACTTTAGGTAAATATTACTTCTGATGTTGTGCATAATAGGTTAATTTCTTAGAAACTTCGCTAATAATGTGTTGTATGTAAAATTTCAGAGGAGAGCACGCTAACTCGCCCGTGTTGTATTCGATTGGTAAACTGATAAAATATCACTTGGGTTCAGTGGCAAAAGGATCATTTTTGATTACCCTGTTCAAAATACCTCGGCTTATTCTGACATATCTGCACGCAAAGTAAGTCAATTAGCATTTTTATTTACCACTAGTTGTGTTTATTGATCTTTTTAATTCCACAGAAGATAAAAAGTATCTTACATGTTAATAATCCAGGTATTAAACTATCTGTTTGCCAAATTTCATCCAAATCCGTTGAGTCGTTTCTGAGTTTACCGTGTATAAACTCACAGACCAACGGACAAAATTTCTAAAAACAATTTTCTTTTTCAACATAAATTCATAATTTTTATTACAAATTGTTTTCAAAAAAACGATTTGTTCGTATTTTACGTATAACGTGTAATGATAATAATCGGTCACATTATTTCTTCACCTGTTTCAGATTGTCGGCTAGAGCGGAGAAGGGTTCTGAATGCGCTAAATGTGGTCTAAAATGTGGCATCTGTTGCTTTTATTGCTTGGAGAAATTTATACGTTATTTGAACCACAACGCCTACACTATCATAACTATCGAAAGGTGTCACTTCTGTAAAGCAGCTGCGAAGGTATATGTACACAGATACCTATTAAACTGAATTATGTTAAGAGCTGTTTAATTAAGGCAAACCTTGTTTAGATTATGTTAACACGAATTGGAAATATTCACAACGCCACTATCGCATCAAATTCTACATAAAAAAATGCCTGCTTATGAATAATTTGTACTAAACTGTAAAATTTATAAATATCTAGGCTTTGATGTCCTCCGCTGGGCTTGCTGGTCCAAACTTTTGGCCCCAGTGGCCCAAGAGTCCATACTATGTGTCCTGTCCACAAACACTTCAACTATCTGATCCACTGGCTTATTTCTGTAACTTTTGTTTGTCTTTTGTATGGAGACACTGAGAAATTTTGGACGAGAATATGTCTCGGAACTGGATCTGGTCTCTACCTTTTCGCCGGAAATTGTTCTGCCGATTATCACTTGCCAACTAACGTTTCGAGAATAATCATTTGCCAACCTTTTTTATAATTTTGTTTTATTTCCCAACCTCCCAGTTGCCAACTGTATGTTTGCTCTGCTTTTTATAATGACACTTTTCAAAATGCCAACTTTCAAGTAGCGAATGTTTTAATTAGCTTAATATTCATTTAATTGTTTATTGTTTACTAAATGTTGTATTAAGTAGTAACAGCGACGAATGTTATATTTATAATAATATTTAGCAAATTTGTTTTATAATTTAGAAATTGTTAGATTTATAGCTATAATAATAATAAAAAAAATTGTATAATTTTGTGCGCTGGTAGTAAAGGCGGCCTAATTTAGATGCGTTTTGAAATTTCAAGCGTTTAGAATTTAGAAATTGTTTGATTAATACTCATACAAATGTATTTGAAATATTGATGTGCGCTGGTAATAAGGGCGGGCCTAATTTAGATGCGTTTGTTTAACTTTAGGCGTTCAGTACACTGGTGAACAACGCGTTGCAAGTGGCCACCATCAACAGCGTCGGTGACTTCATCCTGTTCCTGGGGAAGTGCATAGTGACGGCCGTCACTGGGATGGTGGGATTGCTGCTGCTCAAGCGAAACTCTGACCTGCACTTCTACGCCGCTCCCACTCTGCTCATCTGCATTTTTTCCTTCTTCATCGCTCACTGCATGCTCTCCCTCTACGAGGTAAGCGAATTCCATTCGTATACTTTTGTCTGTTCAAGTTACAATTTAAAATTATATCTCCTCTAAATTGATGAGTTGATGAGAGTATGAGAATAAAAGGGATATTATAAAGAGGAAATGTGTGGTGCAGATGGTGGTGGACACTCTTTTCATGTGCGTGTGCGAAGATCGCAACATGAACAGCGCCGAGGGTAAGTGGAAGAGGTCGAGGCTCGCGGAACTTGGCGGCCATCGGCCCGACTCGGCTAATGGAGCCGACGCGCCCGGCGCCGAAATGGAAAGCTTGCAGAACAAGTACTGAAAAAAAAAAAAAAACGCTCGGTAAGTCGAACAACCAGCAGGATTATTGGAAATCCTAATTTTGACGCAATCTTTTGTTTTTAATGTATTTATAGATGTGTTTATGTGTAAAACTTGTTTCAGATAAGCATAATAATATTTTGATACATCAACTATGAAGACATTTAAATTGGACGGAAGCACAATAAAATACGCTTTGTTGTTTAACGCTTTAATATTTTACAAAAAATTGACTATTTATATATTATTATTTTTAAATCACTTCTATTTCTATTTTTATACTTACTACTCTAGATGTGTGCTATAATTAAGAATTTTACATGTTTACACTTTTTTGAGACTTTATTTTTTAAGACGATTTCATCTAGATATTAGGGAAACGGTTATTTTTAAAATAATATTATAAGCGTATAACATCATTTTTATAATAATTCGCTACGCATAATAAGTACGTACCTAACTTAATAATACAAAAGTGGCCTTTATAAGTTAGTATTGTCAACATTTCAATACCTATTACATGTTTTTAAATGATTTTTTTAATTTTTATTCATAACTTTTTATTTTTGATGTATTTTTTTTATATTTCAGAAAAAAAAAACCAATTTATTATGAAATCCATTAAATGTGAGAATATGCATTGTTAAACTAGTTAAATCGATAAGAAGTCAAATTAGGCGACAAAAATAATGCTTTTCAGCTAAGTCTCGCCTTAAACGTTTTATTAGTATGTTTATAAAATTTTTTACTTCACAAAAAACATGAACTACTGTCAAAAGGTCAGATGTAAGAAAATGTGAATGGATGAATCTTGTACGAATCTCGTTTCAACATTAATGGTCGTGTTTTTTTTTAATTTGTATAAGTAACATCGTTTATATTTACAAAATGCATTTACATTAATTTATAATAAGGATTTTTATGCTGTTCTTTTTAGGTATTTAATTTATTATCTATACTTAGGACATATGAATGAACTAAATGCGCCGTCATAAGGTTATGATCTCACGATAAATCATCCGAATGAATTATAAACCTATAATTAATTATATGAAATTAGCATTCCTTTTAAAGTACAAAGCCTCAATGGGGTAAATTATTTTGTAACGTAGCGTTACTTATTTTATTTATTTTATTAGTTATATTACCTTATTTGTTTATTTATTTATTTAAGTATTTAAAAACTTATTATTTTTTTTAAATATATAGAATTGCATTTGACGTTCAATATTCAAAATTTTCAGTCAGAGAGCGTTTTTTTGTTTCTCTGTCGCTCGCAGAGAGCGGTTCAGTTTTTGTGCTGATAATAGCCTGTATTTGCCAGTTTCATTTTCTTTTAAAATTTTAATTATTCAGTTTCAAATATTTATGTAAAAAAACCCCGGTTTATAAATGGGTACGTATTTCATCTTATTTCTGATGATAGATTGTTGATTAATGTTTTTTTATTATAATTTGTGTTTTAGTTCATTTTAAGTTTATTGTTATTTTACTCATTTAATTCTATTATCTTTTGCAGTTTTTTTTAATCCTTATGCAATTGTATTTTTTGTATTTTACTCTTGTTTGTTTTTGCCTGACCATTTATTGAAAAAATTATTAACATTTAGGGATCTTATATCTAAATTTTAGATTCCCACGGTCAGGCACACATATTTTTTCTTTTAGATTTGTGTTTAATTATTTCTTTTTCATTTCAGGGTTTTTTTGTTATGGTTTTTTGTTTTGGTTTTTTGTCATTCATGGATTTAATTGGAGATATATAATTATTATATAATGAATCCTGGGTTTTATCCGCATTTTACATTCTGATGAGCATTCTTCATTTTTCCTTGGTGACACTGATGAGCAGCGTGTTTTATTTTGCCGAGAAGGAAAACTATATTATTACATCCAGCCATTATTCATATCCAGCTAAGTTTTTAACTTTTATTAGCCGGTTTATTGAATCAAATATTAAATTTCATATATATATATAATAACGTACGGGCTTAAGGACCACCCCCTGTGTATTTTTTTTTGTTTTGTTTAAATATATTTTAAGTGCTAACATATGATTTTTTTTCATTTTTTAGTTAGCTGGCGCCCAATTTTTTAGTTAATTTCATAGCCGATAACGTTTATCAATTATTTTCAACGTTTCATTGGCGCCCAACGTGGGGCTCGAACCCACGACCCTGAGATTAAGAGTCTCATGCTCTACCGACTGAGCTAGCCGGGCTAGCTCAGTCGCTATAAATAAAGCGTTACAACTAACTATAAATAGCCGTTACAATTTATACTAAATATGCACTTTATATTTTTGTGCTTTTAAATGTGTTGTTTTAACGATACAATTAAAAGTTCATTACAAGGAAAAAGTACAACGTAATAGATAATAGTATGTTCATAGACTAAAAATGCTTTTTTGACGTACTATTATTAAATGTTGACTTCTCATATAGATATAGGTATGTGATTGCACTATATTTTAATAATCTCTTATACTGCGCTTAAGACGCTCAATTTTAAATTTTTGGAATAAAATAAAGACGCCAAACAGTTTTTTTCTGCTATAGTTGTTGAACTGTCATTTGAAAACTTTTAAATGTGTATTCAATTCACAAATTTTGTTATTATAAGAACCAATATTTATTGTGATACTATCTCGACAAACTGTAATGGAAAGAACATACGTAATAATTTTTGGCATTTAGTGATAAATCCGTCCTAAGCTTTAAATGGTAGAAAATTACATGTGTTTAAATCATGCATGAAATATTTTCTAAAACTGGAACATGTGTCCAAATTTTCTTCTTTATTTTTCTACCTCAACAGTAAAATAGTTCTTCCATCTCAGCTTACTTTGTTTCCAATTTCAAAGATCTGTAATTTACATTAGCAAATAAAGTTATGTGTAAACGACATTTTTGTTTTACTTACTACGGAATCCTATTCCTATATTATTATAAATGCAAAAGATTGTTTATGGTTTATTAGTATATTTATGGTTTATAAAAAAAATTTTTTTTTCAGTCATTTCCACCCGATTGAAAATTTATCAAATTATATGCAAATTAAAGTTAACCTAATATCTTGAAGAAAAAAAAGTCAGCTGACTATAAAGTGGTGGATTACCTATACGTCAGCTGATCACATAAACTTGTAAAAAAAAATTTTTTTTTTCAGTGTTTTCTTCTCAGTTGAAAATGTGTCAGATGACAGTTAACTTTATATGCTATTGTCACTGACCTGTATAAAGTATATACCACTGGACAAGCCCGTAACCCTGGCCGGATGAAATTAAAAATAAATGAAAAGCATAAATCGATGTAAAATTAATTCCTCCATCCAATTGACATTTGCAAAATCCAGCTTATAAATAATATTTTATAAGCTGGATTTTGCAGTATGTTTGGAAGTACGTAACTCTTTCACGCAAAAACTCCTGAACGGATCACCATTAAATTTTGCATACACGTTGTCTGGGACATCAGTAAGGACATAGGGTACCTTTCATCGTTAAACGCGGACGAAGTCGCGGCCACCAGCTAGTAAATTACTTATAAATGAAATAGGTTCCTTATTTAGGTACAAGTTTCTGAATAATAATTTCTTCTGTCACTTCACTCTAAGTTATTTGTATATTTTGTTATCTAGATTAAAATTTAATAACATATAATAACTAATAATTATGTATTTTATATTGAAACAAGTGGCCCGTTTCCGGCTTCACACGGGTGAAACTGCACGGCAGCGGGTGGTGGAGCGCCTGGATATCAGCTTTATAAAATAAACTTTATAGTGTTTTAATATTTCGGCTTTATAGTGTATTAAAAAAAAAGATAATCTTAATTCCAAGGTTTTGTCTTATTATTTCAATTTATTACACAAATATGAAACTAGTAAAAATATAGACATTTACATACCTACCTAGTAATTATTAATATATCCGATTATTTTCTCTAGACATTTTATAATATCACATCTTTCACAATAACCCTACTACATGATATATATATATACTCACACAATATACTTAATATAGTCTTTGTCTACTCGGTCTTGTGACAGTTGTTTTCGATAAATCCGGATAAATCAAAACAAACAAGAAAATGTCAACTCCGACAATCATGAAATTGATAAGCACACTTAACACATATGCATATGACTAAAGTTGAGTTTACATTATTTTATTACAGCTGTGTTGGGAATCGGGGGAGAGTCGACATAGGAATATAGCTATTAAACTAGGAATTCATTTTTATTAATTATGAAGACGATTTCATTAGTGTATAAGCACATTGGAAATAATTTGTTCGGTCGAGTTAGATATGCTTCAACCGCACTACCACAACTTTCAGCTGTAAGTTTTTTATTGTACCTATTGTAAATGATCCAAAGTCAATAGAACAGAAATGAGAATTTTTATCATTGACTCTTAGATAATTATTAAACAAAGACAAATCTTTATTTGACTTATTTCTATAAACTAAACCATTCAATTATATATAAACTGAACTTTATAGGTACCTACTCACCTAATGTATAAACTTTAGTTTATTATTTAACTTAGTTTATATCCATAACTTTTAGTTTAGTTTATAATTAAATTAACTATAGGTACCTAAGTAAATGAAGTATTCATCTAAATATTTTATTTTTTTCATGACTAAGTACTTCAATTTTCTTCTTTTTATTTTAAAAACCTAAATCATAAAACATTTTAGTTATTAGTAGGTATTAATAGTTTATTAAAGTATAAAGTATTTACTTCTAAATTATAGATGAGTTTTATTTTATAAATCTAGGTAAGTATATGTTTTTCATCCTTTGTTTATGATGAGTCTTGTACCTATTATGTATTATGCCTTTTATATGGTTTTTTTTTTATGTTCAGCTCAATAGACAGGCTGATGGTCCACTTGTGGCAACCATAGCCTATAACGCAAGCAGCGCCAAAGGTGCTGCAAGTGGCTCCAACTAAAGTAGGATTATGGCAATGGGCTCCTCACTCACCAAAATACAAAGGTACACACTAATGTTAGTTCGTGGTGGTTTTCTGACCATGCGGTTACAGCTGCCAGATGGGCTGCCCAAATGATAAGACCCAACTTTGAACCGTCTAGGGGTGTAATGCCCAAATGACAAGAAGTCCAATTGTCTCAATGTCCAAAGATCATTTCGTCAGCAACTTCCAAAGTTGGGTGACAATATTCATTAGGAAATTGAAATTGTAAATTAGTAGTTGATTGTATTATAAATTGTAATATAGCATCTATGGAAGATCAAAATCATGGCTCATAGTACAGCAATATGTTTAGCAGAGACTATTTTGGTACATTTCTTATCTAGGTTATTTTTCTAAATTAAAGTATTTTAGTATCTTGTTAGATCATACCAAATAAACAATTTATCTTTCATTCTTTCTATGTAGTTTGTTTGGTAAGTATCCTCTGTCAGTGTGTATTGTATGTGACTGAACTCCTAAACGGCTGGAGCAATTTTGATGAAATTTTGTGTGTGTGTGTTTGAGTGGGCCCATAAATTGTTTAGAATTAGATTCACAATTGGATCCGATAGGTGGCGCTGTAATCGGATTCAGGCGGGACGTCTGCTGGGACTGCTAGAAATTTATAAATACACTAATTGTTGCACGCGACTTCTCCCGCGTAACTTTATAAAATATTGCCTGTGTTACTCGCTGATAATGTTGCTTTCTATAGGTGAAAGAATTTTCAAAATCATTCCAGTAGTTTTGAGTTGAAAAATTCTATTTGATCTCTATATAAATGCTGTATATAAAATTGTTACAGGAGAAGTATAAAACAAAAAGGGGATCTTTTGCTGAAGTCCAGTCCACTGATGTTGACTATTTCAGATCCATTCTTAGTAATGAGCGAGTCCTAACTAAGGAAAGTGAAGTTTTACCTTATAATATTGACTGGATTAAAAACTGTAGAGGTAATATTTTTACATTTTATGATATTTTGTTCCTGAGATTAACGCGTTCGACCAAACAAACAAACAAACTCTTCAGCTTTGTATAATGTTTTTATATATTATAGATGCTCCCTTGGGAACAGTTTTTGTTTCTATATGAAATGTACTGTATGTAATTTTCTGTATCCCTGAAAAAATGTATGCAAAATTTCATGATGTTTGGTTGAGCAGTTAAGACGTGATAGCGTACCTAACAAACAAACGAAATCATTCGCATTTAGGATAATTTTTTATTTACCTATTTGGTACCTAATTATAATTACAAAAAAAAAATAAAAAAAACTTATTTCCAAACCTGATTATTTTACCAATAACAATTTAACTTACACGTTGTTCTAGGTCAATCAAAAGTAATTTTAAAGCCAAAAACTACTCAAGAAGTGTCAAAAATATTATCATACTGCAATGAGAAGAACTTCGCTGTTTGCCCTCAGGGGGGTAACACAGGACTGGTGGGGGGATCTGTGCCAGTTTTTGATGAAATAGTCTTAAGCTTGACATTAATGAACAAAATTATCAATATGGATGACATATCGGGTATGTACATTTACTATAAGCAAGTATTTACAGGGTTCACACTCATTGGTGAACTGTCAGAACTTGGACAGTGAGGTGTTCGATATCGCTGTACCACTCCATAGGTTTGCGGGGCGAGGCGGGAGGAAGGGAGGAAAGAGCGTGAGTCCACATGAGAGCGATATTATCAAACAAATCTAATTGATTCACAATATTTTAAGAGCTTTCTCTATACTTATTTATTTATTTTTTTAGTAAATATGTGAACTTTTACTTTTTCACATTAAAATTTCAATTACTTATCTAAATATTTTTTATCATTAATAAACTAAAACTACCTATACAAGTTTAAGCTTTTTATTTTATGAATTATGCAAAACTTTAAATGCAAGCTACGTATACAAGTAATACCGCTAGAAATAGTTGTTTTAATAAACTTCATAATCAATATGAACTATATATCTTAAAGGTTAACTACGTACTGACACCATGACCATGACCTTAATATCATATCAATGATAATGATAAATGTTAAAAGATCTTCGAGGCTTTATGTAAGTTTACATAAAAGTAGGTACCTAGGTATATATTAACTAAAGTTTAATATAAAAACAGGTGTGTGTAAAAGATAATGCATTATAATAGAAATTCACTTATATGTTTTTGATGAAAGTCTGATCTATTTTAATAAATATTTATAAAATTATGCTCTGTTTGTTAAATATGGTCTATTTCATGTTGTTCTATACTTGTTTTGTTCTACCGTAGAACTAAACAAAAGTTAGTTCCAATATATTCTATTAATTGAATTAATACTATAAACGTATTGATTGTTCTGATGGGTATTATCAAAACCTATCAGAACAGGTATTTAGGTTTCTAAAATAAAGTTAAGTAATCTATTAAAATTTAATTAAAAATTTAATCGTCTTATATTAGTGATAATTTTATGTTTAAACTAAAATACAGTCATTCTAGAACAGTTTTATCCATTGATAATAATGTGTTGCTTGATTTTATCCATTGACAACAAACAAATCTACTAGGCTTGATAGGTATGTATCAAGTCTAGGCTTGATCTAGGTAGATATGGCTAGACCTGATTATGCCATTAGTGAAAACTGCATAAAATCTGTTGCGTAGTTTAAAAGTTCTAAGCATACAGAGGGACAGGCGGCGAGAAGTGACTTTATTTTTTACTACATAAGTAATGATTTATCTACATTCCCTGTTTTCTATGTATTTAGTATATTTATTACGGTTATATTGTTTTTAGGATCTTTGGTGTGTGAAGCGGGTTGCATTTTAGAGACATTAGATAACTATGTAAAGGAGCACAATCACATAATGCCCCTGGATTTGGGTGCAAAAGGCTCTTGTAACATCGGGGGTAACGTCAGTACCAACGCGGGTGGATTAAGACTTTTGCGTTATGGAAACTTACATGGTTCCGTGTTGGGCGTCGAAGCTGTAAGTTTTATTGATAATGCCCATAAATATTTATTTAATACAGACATTTAGTACATACAGGAGATTTCATTGTCAATTTTAATGCTGTTGTAAAAAAATACAGGCATTTCTCACCATTATCACTATGACTAGCTGGTGCCTGCGACTTAGTCCGCGTTGAAAAATTAGAAAATATATGTGTAATATAACTCCTACTGGCATATTTATCTCTGTGAAGTGAAGGCGGCGACGCCGCCATTTTTGGACGATCCCTCGGGAACCTAATATTTTTCCAGGTAATAAACTATCTGTATGGCAAATTTCATCCAAATCCGTTCAGCCATTTTTGCGTGAAAGAGTAAGAAACATCCAACCATGGTTAGTAGTAGGACTTTAAAAATTATTTCACCTTTAGAAAACTACATTGTCAGCGAGTAATATAGGCTATATTTTGTAAAGTCACGCGGACGTAATCGCATGCAACAGCTAGTATTAAATAATATTTTTTTTAAGCATTTAAGTAACTTCTAGCACTACACCATCTGCCTTAAACGTTCTGTTTATACCCTTTTCCAGGTAAAAGCCGATGGCACTATAATAGATTGCCTTCGTACTCTAAAAAAGGATAACACGGGGTATCACCTGAAGCATTTGTTTATTGGCTCTGAGGGCACATTGGGGGTGGTAACTAAAGTTGCTATAAACTGTCCAGTCCTTCCCAAATCAGTTTCGCTGGGTTATTTCGGTAAGTGTCACTTCTTAGTGTTAATTTCTAAGCAAGACTTCCATAACAAACATATCTATTTGTTATGTATGACCCCTTTGTTTAACTTCCTTAGTCCAGTTCACAAGTTAAAAAACGTATTAACTTTTGCTACAACTAATCGTAATCTAGAACGTCTAGAAAAAAGGCAGACCCGCAGATAAACAATTGTAAAAGTTATAATATAAACAATTAAGGATTTAAATAGTGGAATTAAATTTTTTGCAAATAACTCAAATGTTTTATCTAATGTTAAAGCTGAGAAAATTTTCTGAAAATAAAATCTTTGACTTCGGGAACTTCGCTTGCCACGCGTAGACCTATTTTCAAGATTAAATAAAAAAACCCATTAATAATAAGATTTATAGTACTCATTTAGCAAATTGCTATCGTCACCTCCTCAATTTTATCATTTGCTCAAACGACGACAGGAAAATGTGAACGTAACTCCTAAGTCCTACTAGTTACTACTCAACTAAGACTTAGACCAGTGTTTGTATGTATACCTATTGATTTCAATTTATTGATTCTTTATGTGTTTGATACATTGACAGGTGTAAAAGACTTTGAAAATGTACTACAACTTTACAAGAGTGCGAAGGCGTCTTTAGGCGAAATATTGTCTGCATTTGAAATGGCCGATCACAAATCAATCAGCTTAACTTCAAAAAATCTCAAGCTTACGTAAGTGTCTAAGTTTTATCGATTGTTAAAAAATATCCAAAAATATTATCCGACATTTTTGTTGTTAAAAATTTCATAGAGTTAATTTAAGATTTGTTTTAGAGGAAATTATTTTTCGTCTAATCCAAACAATATATTTATATATTTTTATTATATTAGTTTATATGTAGAGCATGTTTGTATTTTTTAGTGTTTTTTCACTGAAAAAAAAAATTAAATAATTGAGCTTATATTAAAATTTTCCACAGGCCGAGGTTAAGTTAGGTTGCTATCCTGTCCACATAATTAATAAATGCGATGATTGTTACCTCTTCACGCCTTAACTATACAGCCGATCATCATGAAATTTTGCATACAACGTGTATACAATCTGGATGAAAGATACCCTATGTATAGTACAGAAAATAGTACCTACTGTTTCTGAGGGAAATGTGTAAAATATTGAGTTGCTTGATTTTCCAGTAACCCTATATCCGAGTTTCCCTTCTATGTCCTATTGGAGACACACGGAAGCGATGAGACACACGACAAGGAGAAGCTGGAGAGATTTCTGGTGAAGGAAATGGAGAGTGGACGCATTTCGGACGGAACTGTTACCTCAGATCCAGCAAAAATGCAGGTTATATATTTTTTATGTAACGTAACAGTCAACTCGCCTAAAGGATAGCACAAATGCTCCAATTTCCTACTACTACACCTCTGCAATAGTGGGATCTATTTGTTAGTAGCCTCAATAAATTAAATGTAGGAAGACCTAATTTAAAGACACAATGAAATCTTTACAAGTTGGCCACTTTCTTTATCTTTCATTGCATATATTTTTCCGGTCGGTGGGTCCGGACTGAAAACGCTTGAACCAGTTTTATGCTTCTTTTACTGACATTGCGTTAAGGCCATAAAGTCACAATTTCTTTCTGCGGCTTGTGTTGCATTTTTCCCTTTTTTGTAATAAAACATCAAAAGAAGACAATAGAAAAATTATGGGAAACAGTTTTCACTTTTTATTTTTCTGTTTTTAAAATGTCATCTATTTAATGGTATCAAAATCAGCCAGATACAAGCAAAGATATTTTACTATAACTTTTTAAAAAACTTTTTCCCAGACCTCGCCTAGGTACTTAAATAAATGTCTAATCATACAGTACCTACAATTTATGTACAGTAGAAATCGGTTAGAAAGACTAAATGGCATGATCGTTGCCGAATCCCTATAACGAATTAATATTTCTTATAACTTCTATCCGTTTATTACGACTAATTTTTATGTTCCCATGAAGGTCGTTTTAACCGATTTCCACAGTGAATTTAGATTGAATGATGTGAATTTTACGATTCCGCAGACGATTTGGAACCTTCGCGAGAACATCGCGAGCGCGGGTTTATTGGAGGGATACATGTTCAAGTACGACGTGTCGCTGCCCCTCGAGAGTTACTACGAGCTGGTGCCAAAACTCGCAAACAAGCTCAAAGGCACAAAGGCCAATGTCTTTGGCTACGGCCACGTCGGTCAGTACTCTTGAACGGATTTATTCTGTTTACTATTCTCGGTTAAACCGTTTATTTTACTTTTGACATTTGCAGGCAAATAAAAAAAATATTCGGAATCAAAATTAAAAAAATATATATTTCAACGTACCAGCAATTAATAACTCTTCTATGAAGAATTCTTCTTTATAAGAAGGGTTTTCCATACAAATTATTTTTTATTTTTTTATGTTAATATCATCAGACAGTCCTACGGTGGACAAAATTGTTATCTGCCTTCATGTTCGTTTTTATTTCTAGGGGTTTATTGATTTATATCCAAATTTTTATGTCAAATAAATGTTTAAAATTAAGCATTTACTATGAAACAAAAAAGTACTCGACTAGTATTTTAGTATTATGTAATATTTAGTGAGTTGTTTTTCGATTTGAGGCGATGGCAACATCCACATCAACGTGACGATACCCGAGTACAGCAAAGAAGTGAGTTCGGCGCTGGAGCCCTACATCTTCGAGGAGGTGGCCTCCCTGAACGGCTCCATAAGTGCGGAGCATGGCGTCGGATACCGCAAACCTCATTACCTCCACTACTCCAAAGGCCCCGAGGTCATCGCACTCATGAAAGGCCTCAAGGCCCTCATGGATCCCAAGGGAATCCTCAACCCGTACAAAGTGCTGCCGGATCTTGACCAATAGACCAATAATCGTCAGCGATGTGATCTAATTTGTAGCCAATTGCTAACATTAGAAGACTTTTAAAACCCACAATTTTTGTTTTTGATTAATTCAAAACTTTATTAGTGGGATCTATACTTTATGTATAGGAGATGAACCAGTCACGTGACGACGTGACGCTTTCCGTGTGAACCTGTTTTGGTTTTATTGAAATGAACTATGCTCGTGGATTGAACTATTCCCGTACAAATTTCTAATGTAACAGCAATTGGTTACAAATAGATTGTTAATGGCAATTTGGCATTAAATGTTTTAGCCATTGAAACAGCCGGAATGCAATGTGATGATGAAACTCTTACTGGTTTATAGCGTAAATTGTACCTATATATTAATACTAGCTAGTGCCCGCGATTTCGTCCGCTTTGGAATATAAAAAATACAACCCTTGAAAAAAGATCATAATAATATGAGTGATGTAACGCCGGACATTTTTTAGTTGATCCCTCGGGAACAGTACTTTTTTCTGGGTGAAAGGTACCCTATGTCCTTTCCTGTATCCCTAACTATGTTTATGCAAAATTTCACTATGATCGGTTGAGTGGTGAAGGCGTGAAAGGTAACAGACAGAGATACTTTCACATTTATAATATTAGTATGGGATCAAAAATGAAACTATTCAGATACAGAATGAAATTGCTAGCTACAAATACAATAAATAGTACAGCTAAAAAGTAGGTTATATTTTTTTACAATAACTGATTTCTTAGCGACTGTATTATGCGCGACCGCAAAGTAACATTGAGCGTATTGAATCTAGGTTACCTATGCATAATATACGTTGCTCTAATTATTATTTTTAAATAAGGGTATCATCACACCTACAGCATTCAAAGTTTTTGTAAATTTTATATTACGTACCAAAGGAACATAATGTTTAACTCGTTATATTTTTGAAATTTATTTGGATTTTATTTACCTTGTTATTTGAAATAAAATATTTTTTTAAAAGTTTTTTTTGTTTTATTGACCACTTAGGTCCAACAGTCCATTGCATATTAACTATCTAATGAATGCTTATAACTTTATCTGCTACATACCTTATTCATATATTACGTTCAGTATGTTACACCAAGATGGACAAAGTAGGTGGACCACGTGCAATACCCGAATTTGTCATACAGTTGGACTCTTCGAAAACAGTTTTATAAAAATTAGGGGTAATGAAGGTATTTTTGTATGTGCCTGCCTAACAAAATAATAACTTGGGTCAGTTATGTTTCTTCTGATCAAGGTAATTAAAAGGTGAAAGTTAAAAAAGGCCTTTTTGTCACTTCTTTTTTGTAGGCACGCTAATTCTCGAAAGTTGCTAGTCCATAATTTTTGTACCCCCTCCCCATACATTGCCACTGTGTTTTGAGGAAAAAGTAGTAGTATAAAAGTAAATTATTTTTTATTGTTTAAAACATAACTTTGGAAATAAAACGTTTATATTTAAGTGAGTAACAATATAAAAAAGTAACTCCTTGTGTTAGTGCCCCCACAAAAAAAGCCCTGGTCATACTTATGCAAAATGTAATGCAATTGGACTAAATGGTGGATCATGTATGGGTATAAGTTTGCGTTTTTACCAACTGAAGGTCGCCAATGCAAATTCAACTAATTGAACTAACCAATAGGATAAAAATAATTAGTTTTCAGACACCCGTAAAATAAAACAACCATCTATTTAAATGACTTTTATTAAA
Organism: Synanthedon myopaeformis; assembly: GCA_944738685.1. Taxonomy (NCBI): domain Eukaryota; kingdom Metazoa; phylum Arthropoda; class Insecta; order Lepidoptera; family Sesiidae; genus Synanthedon; species Synanthedon myopaeformis. The sequence continues at coordinate 6,696,877 of OX122919.1, forward strand.
ATATCCTTTATTCTTATAACATTCATTATATCACTGCAACAAAAATACAATGGAACATTATAAATATCTTCCCAATTGCTTAAAATAATTAAATCAATTGTATATGTATATTTTATTAATGGCTTTAGGATACTTTTGCAAAATCAATACAGTTAGCGAATGTTTGGTGTTTTGTTCGGTACTTAATAGCGGAAGCATTTCATCTTTTTTTTTATATTTATGATAATATTGTTTTCGTAGCAATCAGGTCATTGTTCTAAATCATCTCACACTCAAGGCAACTATCACGCTCGGTTTCGCTCACTTTAAATAGGCAAATTTAATCACATATGTAATGTACTTATTTGTTATTTCAAGTGCTGTTTCGAATTATTGTTTGACGGTCCATTTTAAACTCATTAATAAATCACTATAGCACACTTGTGCGAAACTCGCGGAGGTACTAAGTTACAGTTATTCGAAAATGTGTAACGGCCTTTAGAACATCCATCGTTCACACACACACACACACAAACACACACGACACATACCCACTCAAACATTTGGTGGCGATTGGTCCAAATTCACATTTCGTCTAACTCGCGATTGGTCTAACATTTCAAGTTTTAAAGGAAAAATTTTAAAACAAACCAACACTTGACAATTTTTCTGTATCTAGGAACTACGGACGGTTGCTAAACTTTTTCAAAATAAGTTAAGAGGCATTTTTGAAATTAATTTTTTATGATTTTTTTATTTTATTTTATGTATTATATATCTAACGAATTCAAATACACCATATACATATAAATTATTTAATTCTTTATCTATCGAGTAGTATAATTAAATTTTGGATGTAGATGCTTTCCACAATGGAAACAAGTTTAAAGACATATTCAAAAGACAAAAACTGTTTATACTCCATTATTTAATTTCTAAACAAACTCTTTAAGACTTCTTTATCTAAAATATATATAAAAAATTATATTGAATTTATATTATTAGCGTGATACGTCTCTTGCTATTTTTTAGACCAACTGTGATTTAGACGATCCGCTTTATTAGACAAAACGCTACTAAATTCTCGTTAACATTGTACATTTAAATAAGAATTAAAAGTATTTATTATGACAATTGGAAGGTGATAAACATTAAAGTACGACATTGTGTTGTGATTATGCTCAATATATCTCATTCGGCCTTCCGAGTCCGGACGGGACTATAAAAAATCATTAAAAAAAACCTCCACCTAGCCAGGTACCAAAGTTCACTTTTTTTCTCTCTTTAGATTGCAACACTTTTGCTAAACAAATGCCACCAGGGCTGTTATTTATCCACGTTTTAAAAATCATTTGATCTTTTATTATATTAATAATAATAACCATATATATATATATATATAAAATTCGTGTCACGTTGTTTGTCCGCGATGAACTCCTAAACTACTGAACCGATTTTAATAAAATTTTGCACACTGTTTGCAGTTTGATCCAACTTGAGAGATTGGATATAGTTACGCGGACGAAGTCGCGTGCAACAACCAGTAATAATAATAAAAAACAAATGCCATTGCAGTATATTATTCGTTTATCAATTGAAAACACTAGTCAAAAAAATATAATCACATTTTATATTGTATTTTAATTATTATATATTTTTTTTTAATTCATTGATTGACACAACTTATAAAATCTCGTCAGATATTAGTGTTACGTCAATATCTTATTCTCGCATGGCCAGGAAGGGGTTTCGAGCCGAATGTGATACGAAATGTAAAATAAAAAAAAAATAGTTTTACAAGAACAATGTAAGTAGGTAATATAAATAAAAATAGAAAGACAAATCAGTCCAACAATAATTACATCCGATTCATTACACAGTCAGTTTAATAATTCATTTAATTTAAAACACTGAACTATCCCTTGATCCGTTAGCCACTTTCTATCACAATGCAAAGTGACTTTTCCAAATAAATTTCAATAAATTTCAACGGATAAAAATCACTAAAACTTGTAATTCATTAACAAATTAAACGTTATCCTACTAAATGCGTTAAGTGTACTTTTTCTGATTCTCTTTTAACAATATGGATAACATTGATTTGATTTGTGATGTCTCTCTGAATCGGTTCCATCAATTCTGTGACGCTTTCTTTGCACGGCACTGTATTGCGTATTTTTAAAGGACATCATCACCCAGCCTCCATACATTTTTGGGATAATTTTAAAAGTGCCGGCCAACAATATTTTAAACATTTTTCAATATCACAACAAAGTTCTAAAAGATTATATTTTTATGGTAAAAGTTAACATTTTTGTAACATTTGAAGAATTATAAGGAATTACAATAAATACATCTTTATTATATTGTTAATTATTTAAGGCAGAATATCATCTCGGAGAAAACGCTTAGAAAGAGAGAGCCTTGTCGCCATAGTGAAAAATGTTTGGATAATAATAACGTTTAAAATATCGCTGGCCCGTAAAATATCGTAATAATAATTTCTTATTTTCTGTATTTAACTGGTGATGTTGATGTTGCTTAATATGTTTGAGAAGCTTGATTACGACATGAATAATAAGCGATACACCGCCGTGCGAATAAAGGCCGTTTGGATAGGATTTTAGTTAAACGTTACAGTGTCCTTGTGGTTGTGCGTGAGAGGCGATGGCTCGGTTATCGCTTGATCTGGTTCGTGATTTTGAGGAACTCGAGGAAGCCGGCTTGCATCTCCGCGTCCATGCCCGCCTCCCACGAGTCGTTCTCAAACTCCTCACTGAAATCAAAACGCTCAAAACGCTGAATAGTGAATACCAACTGAATTTATTATGTCCGACTTTCTATTGAGCCCAAACGATAATTTGCTGACGAACACAGGGTGAAATACCACCGAAGAAACATTATACCAAAATTCATATAAGTCATCCCTTAGTCAACTAGGAAATGGTCTTCAAACGGTTGAACAGATCTAAAAGAGCCTAAAAGGTAATAAAGTGATAAGGCTTACAGCGAGTCGTCGTCGGCGGTTGGCTTGGGAGGGTCGCAGGGCAGGTTGCTCTGCAGGAAGGCTTGCTCCTCGGCGGTGAGAGTGTGGCCGTCCTCCAAGTAGCCGCCGGTGGGCTCGGCGGAGTCGGGCTGGCCGTTGGGCAGACGACGCGGCGGCTCGCCCGGCGGCTCGGCGAGGCCCCAGCGCGCCGACCGCAGCGCCACCACGCCGCTCACGCACGGCAGACTCTCGCGCAGCTTCAGCCGCTCGAACGCCGCGTGCATTCCGGTCGGGCAGTCCGCGTCCAACGCTATGCCCGACAGCTGCACCAAACACATCACTTTAATTTTGCTCTTGTGTTTTGGTGGGTGAGTAAGTGATGCCAGAAGCCCATTACCCCATCCCTTCCTTATCCTTAATCCCTCTATGGTCGACGGCGCACTTGCAGCACCTATGGCGTCACTTATGTTATAGGCGACGGTAGCCACCTACCATCGAGGGGACCGTCAGTCTGTGTGTCGACCATAACATAAAAATAAAAAAAATGTGTTGGAGGACAACAATCATTGAAAAAATGCTATAACATAAGGCGACTGCTCGGAAGGGGCTGACTTTCACTTAAAAAAAGCAACACAACATGAGTAATGAGTATATAGCGGCCAGCAACGCGACATGACAGCCGCTTGCAATCAGTCTTGAAGCCAGTGTTGCAAGTGCATACTTACGTACATAATGGCAAAATGGGCGAATTCGATACAGGACAATTTATAATTGCAGTACTATTTATTATTGGACTATTGGAATCTATTAAAATTGTAATATTGATTGCCTCAAATTTTTTGTTAGATATTCTGTTTTGTAGACCATTCAGGCAGTCCGTACATAATGGCAAGAAAATTTAAATTTCATCAAATGTAAATTACCTATGGTCACAAAATAAATATTATTATTATTACAATTGCCTCCTGTTTTTTTATTCGTATAAGTATGCAACGTCGATGGCGCTGAAGAAGTATCAACAAAAGTAGGAGCAACAATGATATTTCCTCATTAGAATTCATTTTTTGAAATGAAATGGGCCACCCTAATCTATACAAGTTGGGGTGGCTAAATTATACAGAATATGTACTGGTAACAAATTTAGCATTCCACAATCATAAACTGTACACTCAATCTGTCTGCAGCAACCACCCCTTTATTGCTGTACATGGCTTATAGCGACTCGACTTTAATTAACTTTAATTTAACTATAATTTATAAGAATGAGACATAACTGAACAATGACATGATAAAGAAATGTGTCCTGGGTATATTTTTACCTTTCCCTGTGCTGTCTAGTGTCAGTAATAGAGCTGGATTCAATCAATTGTAAACATATGATAAGGACTATAAACTTAAGCACTAATAATGAAGTCCAATAGACCAGGACAAAATTCAGAAAACTCATTTCCAAGTTAAGTTAGTATAGATAACCTTGCCCATAATAGAACGTGAGACCTCATGGATCAAAAAATACTCTGAACTTTCGTATAGGTTATTGAGGATAAGGTTATAACATGTTTATTAAGGACCATTTTTCCTTAAATATTTCATTTGTTACAAAGTTAAATAATAAATTTTACCTTAAGTAGTTGACATACAGCCTTAATGTTCACTTCATTGTCAGTGTCCAGTAAGTGAAGGAACACCTTACAGAGACTCTCGCCCAGAGACTTGATTCTTCCTCCCTAAAGAGAACATTATATAAAACAATTTACTAAAAGCAACGTCACTTTTTATGTTATGAATTTTTCGTTAATTTAGGTTGCTGTTAAGGGAACCTTCCAAAAAGTCACGACTTACCAAGTGTGATAACATATTTTGAAAATTCTTTCACCTATAAAAAGCTACATCATCCGCGAGTAATATAGGCTATATTTTATAAAGTGACGCGGGCGAAGTCGCGTGCAACAGCTAGTAATGAATATATGAAAACAGATTATATCTGATAACGGATGCTGTGAAAGATAATAAGTAATGAATTAAAAATGTGTGGAAATTGAACTGACCTGATTATCTTCTAGCTGGGTGTAAATTTCAGCAAGGAACATGGCGAATCCGCGAATGTTTTCATCCGAAGTCTCGACACCGGTGATGATTTTATTTTCCTCGTTGGAGCAACGCGCCAACAAACATTCGCGGAAGGTCGACTCTTCGGGTGTCATGATGGAGTCGTACATTGAGCAAAGGCGAGCGCCATTGTAGCGGAAGTTCGGTTCGCCTATAGACTGCATAAAACATATTTGTTTAAGGTGAAAATGTTACAAAACTCCTATTTTTTACTCAAGTATATGTTGAAATACAATGTCCACACAACCTCTATTGTTTAATATTCAATTGGTATCACAAACGTTATTGGATCTAGTCTCATAAATTATTATTTTGCATTAATCCTTTTATAATATTTTATCACTTAAATGACATAAGCAATTTATCTTTCTTTTAAACAAATTACTTGGGCCAAGTATAAATTTAAATTACTGGCTTTTTCTTTTATTTTCGCGGCCAATGATGAATCGTGCCGTGTCATCACTGGCAGAATGTGCTACAATTTGCCTTATTTATTAAAAATTATTGGAACTTTTAATAACATTTTGCCCAAATACAATGTTTTGACTACTAGACTAGACTGAACTCTTGTATATTATGTTGCAATCAATTCAGTGAAATAACATTAATTGCTTCCATACAATTATGTAGAAATTTGAATAATATATTAAAACAAAAATTTCAAATGGAAAAAAATCAACATATGGACAATAGTAACATTATTTCTTATAATAAAATTATTTAACTACTTAAAAATATATTATAATACCAAATTACTCCTTATCCAAAATATATACATAAACCCTTTTTTATGTATTATAGTTAATGTTATAGAAAATGGCAATCTGGTTTTAAAACAAGCATTGCTTCATCCAAAAATGGTGGACCGAGAAAATGCTTTTGCTCTTGACACCATTATATCTCAATACTGCTAATTAACTTAATAGAGGAAAATGTATAACCACCAAAGGAGTAACAAATCAGAAAAATATGTCATCACATTTTTTAGGACCTATTAACAAACATAAAAGATAAACTAATACCTGATTAACGATAGCTTCAACCAGAGGTCTTGTGTAGTTCACATCAGATAATGTAGAAGCAAACGAGTCCACAAGAGAGCCACACAAAGTATCAAACTTGCCAGGGTCAAATGTTATCTCGCACATCACGGTAATTAGATGTGCAATATTGTTCTGTGAAAATAAAATTTTATGATACACTAGAGTGAGATCGATATACTACAAGTGGAATAAAATATAAAAGATTTAAGCTACACATATACAAAGTTTTATAATTTATATGCGCCTAACCTAACCTAACTACAGTGTACAACTAGTATATAAAAATTGATGCAGGTAATTCTGAGATCAATAAACTGTTAACTATTTAGACAAGCATAATGAAAGCCAGCAGTTCTAAGTGTGTTTATCTTCAAGCGAGCTGTAAACAAATTCCTACAGGTTAGGCAGCGCACCAGCATCCCCTCCGGGTGTTGCTTATGTCCTTGGGTTACTGTAACCACTTACCATCAAGTGGACCGTCAGCCTGTCTGTCAACTTTAACATAAAAAAGAAGCTTTTAACAGTATCCAATTGTAAATACAAACACAAACAATTATACTATATTTTCCTGTTACAGAACATTTGAAGATGTAAAACCTGTTATTTCTACTAAATATATAATATTATTAATAATAAAATAATATACAAACATGTAAATCAACATTGTCCATTTCAAGTGTGTATGACATATTGTCAAAGTTGTAAATGTTCTGATCCTGAGCTTGCCGCAGACGATCCTGCACCGAGGAGCGTGGTAACCGGTAAGGTACAGGATCCGCAGAGTAGGCTACTGGAGTCGCCTGCGGGTTGTAGTTAGGTGGATACCATTCTTTAGCATCCGCCGACAGTTTCGATTTAACTGCAGTATCTGTTATAAAAAAAATGATAAAAACATTTCAAAGACAGATGTAAACTTGTATGTATGTTCCGGATGAATTCCGAAACTACTGAACCAATTTTGATCAAATTTTGGAACTACAGTAGAGCGTCAATTAACCGAATGGTTAACCTTAACTGAACTGGTGGTTCAGAAAATGAAGATGAAAATATAAATGATGCTTCTGAAGCATTTACAAGTATAGAGACTGCCTTGTGATGGTTTGAAGCACAAAATGAAAGCAACCAGTATCAGTTATCTGTCCTGAAAAAAGTGTGTGACTTAGCTGTGAGCAAGAGAGTAGGTTCACTACAACAGACGAAAATTAAGGACTTTTTCAAGCGTTAATTTTAGGTACATACTTGGCTCGAAACCAATGTTCCGGTCTTTATAAGAGCTGAAAACTGGCCCTTTTCTAGCCCAGATCTGAACCCCTTAGACTTCAAAATATGGTCAGTTTTAGAGGACCTGGCCTGCTCTAAACGACACGCCTACATTGAGTCTCTTAAGAAATCTCTGGAGCAAGCAGTGGCTAAATTTCCCATGGAAACAGTGCGTAAATCTATAGATTCGTGGCCATATAGATTAAAGGCCTGTATCAAAGCTAAAGGTGGCCATTTCGAGTAGATTTATTATCTTTTTTTCTGAGATTTCAATAAATATACATATATAGAAGTTTTATTAAGATTACCTTACTTGAAGTAACTACCTTAAAAAAATAAAGTAAAAAGTAAAGTTCATTTGTTACAGAACTTATGGCTGGGCCAGGTATAATATTGATTTATACAACCTATCTCTCTCATATAAAGTACTAAAGGAGATTTATATTGTAAATATGTATATTAATGGTACATAAATGCATAAAAGCGAGGACATATATGTATAGATTGATTATCCGAATAAACCCATTATTCGGATATAGGGTCTCCCAATTAGTTTGGATAATCGACGCACTACTGTATCTGAAATTTGATCCAACTTAAAAGATAGGTTAGTTTTTATCTTAAATATTGAACTCAATATAAAATTGCACAGGTGCACTGCGAAATCGGGAGCGGGTTGCTAGTAAAAAATATAACTAGAATATAGTAAAAAAATATAGGAACATAGGAAAATTATTAAAATAAAAATTAATCAGAAACTAGTGACCTGCCCACGGCTTGTAATGGAGTTAAAATTTTCAAAAATCCTTTCTTAGCAGATGCTTCTTCTGTATTACATAGTATAATTTGAAGTATCTTTCCGCGTAAGTAGGTCTGTATAGTCGCTAACTCCTTCTAAACCACGCAATAGATTTTGATGGAGTTTTCACCATCAGTTAGATAATATTTCATGGAATTTTTATATTTATAATAAAACCAAATTAAATTTTTTCCTGGGCGAAACCGGGAGCGAGTCACTAGTATGTTATAAAATAAACCTTTGTTCCAAATTTCAGCTTTGTACACTTAGTTGATAGTCAGCACAAACGATTTTATAAGAATAGTTTAGTTAAACTTGTACAGTTTTAACAACGATAACCTAATAATGATTCACAACTCAACCCGTTCGAGTTTGTCAAGCAGCGGCGGACGACGTCATTAGAAATGGAAATCGTCACTTTCACCCTGGGTTTAAGTATATGAAAAACGTTGCTAAAGCTGGTCAAGTATGACGGCGAAAATAGGCAAGATTCGACTCGTGAAAGTGTAGCACGCATTGCATTAATCATTTATATACCTTCAGTAGCGATTCTAGGACGTCGAAGCTCCGGTGGAGGTTGGTTATCAGGTTGATGCCAACTCCCGCGGCCTCTGCCTCTAGACCCTCCGACCTCTCCGTTATTCATTTCACACAATTCGTCTCCGGCAGTAACTCTTCGTACCAATATGTTACGAGAAGTTCCATAAACCACAAGAAAATATGTTTTTTGATAATCTTAGGATATTTCGTAAAGAATTCGACACGTAAACAAAGAAAACGTTTCATTCAGTATCGCGACGATACGTCCATGTTATTTGAGAGAAAGGGACAGATCGAAAAAAAAATAATCTATGTTTATGACTTGGTATCATGCACTTTTAGCCTAGTTCTCTAAAGTAGTCTTGAGTTTCCTTGGTTTTTTTTTTAAAACAAGCATAATTTATTAAAAATAATTATTTATTGCATACAAATAATGTCAATTATCTTTACTAAGTTTTGACACACCCACTTCAAGTAATTTTACTGCATTACTATACAAACACAACTAATGGCGGATTAACAACTACACAAGACAAGGATTCATTCTAACAATTTTAAACTGCAAAGTCAAATCAGATAACCTTTTGTTCTCTACACCACACGTTACAAATATTTTCATCGATTGTAGATTCTCCTTCTCCACAGAAGCTTGTGCAAGAAACATGTTAACAACAACACTAAAATATGAAAAGACGCACTTGCATTTATTTTAGCCTAGATAGTGAGCTTAAAGAAAAAAAAGACACGTAGCGTGGTGGGGTTGGCTTCTAAAACGGAGGTCATATTCTCATATAATCATTATAAAGTTCAAATAAAAATTAGGGCATTCCTATTAGATAAATCAGCAATGCCAAAATGAACCCAATAAGAAAAGCAACTCCCGCCGATCAACTGTGCAAACGAAATAATCTATCGATTTGACCTTTTCGATAAATCGGTGCAAATGAACTGCACCAAAGATTTAAATCGAAAGATGCGCCCTAATCTCCACGTGCCATACTTTAAAACACACCAAAAATTATGCGCTCGACCCTATTGCATGCTAGCTACATGAGTGACGGTCGTTTGAAGATTTTTTCTGTTGCTTTTACTATCAAAAAACTCAATAGAAATGTCTGTATTTAGACAAACTAGTACAACTGTTAATGTATATTATGTATTTTTGTAACAGTTTCGCTAGTAAGGGCGCATCTCTCGATTTATATCTTTGGACTGCACATATAAATTTTTATACGATAAATTGTTGCCGTGTTTAGCCGCCTTACTAAAAAAAAAAAGCATTTTCTGTTTAAATTCCCAGCTGGTTTATTTTTTCACTTTTCGTCCAAACGTTGTTCTAAAATTACATTTTATTATCGATAGGTAACAGTTTTCCTGAAAACAGTGTAATATTCTCCTGTCTAAATAGAATTTACATTTATCTTTTGAAGATTAATATTTGTGTTCCACAGAAATTCTATAAAATAAATAAAGCAAAATATGTACACAATAAAACACACCAAAATAATCATATCCTACACAATAATCATATCCTAGAATGTTCAATTTTCTTTTTCCCGGATTTGAAAGATTTCGTTACGTGAATTGAAACGTAAAAAGACCATACCATACTAGTTTAGACTAGGAAATGATATAGATAATCAACAATATATTAAATAAATAATCTTATTACCCTTATATTATTCCTGTATGTAGGCAGGTACTGAAAAAGTAGGTAACAATAAATAAATATTTGCACAATATATTGTAGTTTATTATTAACAAATTATTCGGTATTTCAGAATAAAAATCAACTTAATGAAACTGTTTTATTTGTGTACCTACTACTTTTATACAATCATGGCTAAAGTATAAACAAGAATACACTATTTCATTAAAAATATACAATAAAACAAAAATAAAATGATTCTACTAACTCCATCTATATAATACATTTTTTACAATATAATCTAAAGCTAAACCATATACTATCAGTTTTAGTACATTATGTCACTAAATATTTTAAATAAACATTTTGTTTAAGAGCTTACTATATCATGACTGGTACATATTATATTGAAAAGTCAATATATATTTTTTATTTTTAGTAATGCTAGAAGCAAATACTATAAAGTATTATATAACAATTTTAGACATTTTTTTAAATATAATGACAACATAATTTAAACTAAAAAAAACTAGCCATTAAGATCTGTTTTGTTATTTAGATACTAAATGATTCTCCACAACCACAGGTGCCTTTTATATTGGGATTGTTGAATACAAATTCAGCTGACAAGTTGTTTTCTACATAGTCCATTTCAGTACCTAAAAAAGAATCAATGATACAGATTAAAATAGAATCATTTAAATGATTTATGATTAAGACTGCTACAATCTAAATCTGAGAGAAAAGGATAAACTAGTTATTCCATTATTTAAGTCTAAATAAGTACCCAACACATAAAAGTTAATGTCTATGTATTGTTTAGGTCAACAGACAGGCTAACAGTCCACTTGGTGCTATGGTCTAGATATGAAAGTATTAGTAAGGTACACTGTGTTTTATATTTGGGCAGCTCATCTGCTGGCACTAATCACTCCCTTACAGAAAACCACTGTGAAATTATAGTATTTGTCTGCTCTTGTGTTTTGGTGAGTTAAGAGATGCCAGAACTAATTTACCTATCCTTAATCCCATGGTCGGCAGCAAACTTGCAGCACCTGTGGCAATGCTTGTGTTATAGGCAAGTAGCCACCTACCATCAAGTGAACCATCAGCCTGTCTGGCAACCTTAATATATAAAAAATCTATGTTTTTTGACGTTCTGTAAATGTCTGTGAAAATTTGAATTTAGGGCTTCCAAAATGAATTCTTTATCAAGATCACTCCTTATAAGAAAGAGCTTAATAATGCTTTTTTAATAGAAAAGGTTAACTATGATTAATACTCCATCCAAAACATCTATAAAGAAGAAGAAGAACATTAGTTAAGAAATAAACATACAGACCTAACAGTGTTAACTGAGCTTTTTTATCTATAATAATAGTGACACCATCCTGTTTGACTTCCTCATCTAATTTATCTTTAGACTTCACATAATCTAATGTATAAGATAAACCATTACATCCCCTCTGTCGAACACCAACTTTTAAACCAAGAAAACCTTTGGCTTCATCCTTTGACATGATTTCTTTGATCTTAGTAATTGCTGATGGAGTTAAAACGAGTGCTGCTCTAGAAGGTAGCACTCGCTTTTTTACAGCTCTAACCGTTGCACTGGCTATTGTTTTGGTTGCCATTTATTACTTCATCAAATATACGTTAACAACGTCGTGGATATCCTGTAATAATTAGAAATCTATAAAATCCCAGTTATACGTAATAATAACATACGTATTTACTATATTTTTATTGTAATTTTGAGCAAGCAAATATAAATAAATATGCGTGCCTACCTTCTTAAGGGAGCTGTTGCTTGAAAAATTGTAATGTTAGAATTTCGAATTGTAACAAAAACAGAAAAATTTCATAACAGCTTAAAATAATCCTTTTTATACGTAGAGGGAGAATTTTATTATTTTTGTTTGATTACTTTTGCAGTCAGTCAACTGTCATTTGTCATGTCAGTGTCATTTTGCTGAGACCACAAGCTGACTAGAGATGGAGAAGTATGCACAGAATACTCTATACTTGAGTTATCAGTGAATTGCAAATGTATATCCATGTATATCTAGTACCTAGGTAATTACAGGAATAGCAGGAAGTTGTAATAGAATACAAATTTATATTACAAATTCCTGCTACGAAACAACAGCCCAAAAAGCCAATCAAGTCATTGTAGTCAATACATCAATAGTCAATACAAATACATTTTTCTAGTCTGCGTTCATCTATGGTTGACACGTCGCTGTCGTACGTACGTATCGTTTCGTTTGTCATTTTGATTCGTTCATCGTGTTTCGTGTTTCTAGAATTCGATATACTCCAAAAAGTACATACCTAGTTATTTTATTTTTTAATAAATGTAATTTCCAAAAGAAAAATGGGAGGTCAAAAATTTGAATACGACGAAAGTGGATCCACATTTTTTTATTTTGTTCTTTCTTTTCTTGCTTTAATATTAATACCAGCGACTTTTTACTATTGGCCAAGAAAGAAGAAAGAAGGTGCATATTTTTAATCGTATTTTTTGTTTAAATTTTATAAAGCTCTACAGTATGGCATAACTTAAAAAATATTCCCATAATTTACACACTTGTCGACCAAAATATCTTTAATCTTCTTTATTTTTTTAGTGAGCTCAATAAATATTCATGCCGTGTCCCAACTAGCTACAATTATTGGTAACCGTTATTTTCAGATCCGTCGAAGATAGCAGAACTGTGTCAATGTCCAAACTGTATAAAAAAACAAATAATTATAGAACAATCACAACCATACAAGGTTGTTAAAAATTTCTTCATAAAGTTAGCTATAATCTTAGGATGGATATTGCTTGGATTCTTAGCTTATAAAGTTTCGCAATTTGACTATGAAATGTCTAATTTTGATCCATATGAAATATTGGGTTTGCCACCGGGAGCTACGCAAGCAGAAATTAAGAAGTCTTACCGGAAGCAGTCTCTGGTACTTCATCCAGACAAGGAAACTGGTGACGAGAAAGCCTTTATGAAACTAACAAAAGCTTATCAGGTTAGTTTAAAGAACAGTATGCCTTGGTACTTTTCAGTAAATTACTTCAATACCTATATATTCAATACTTCAATACATTATATCAATTTATTAAATATTTACAAAATGTAATATAAATATGTGAATATGTATTTACTAGTGATGTGCCGGATATCCGTATCCGCAAATATCCGAGGGAGAAGAAAGATCTGTATCCATTACTTTTTGTCTTTTATGGATCTTTTACCTTTATTAATATTAATTTTCAATTAATTAATTAGGTAGCAATGAAAAACTATTAAATTCCATTCAGATAATTTTTTATTGGCACCTCTATATTACAAACATTTATGGGTGACACCACCAAAAAATGATAATTTGATAAATGACTTAGGGTCGGTAACTTAAACTTAAACTTTTGGCATATAAGTATTTAAAACTACCAACTTTTACAGTTTTCCTTGTAAAAGGTATCATTTTCATTTGTATTTTAAATACGCGAATGACTGTAAAACTATTTCTTTCCATTTAAAAAAAAAAAAGTTTTTTATTGCGAGACCACACACTTGCGAGACACTTGCTAGTACAAATAAAAGTGCCACAAATGATACCCCAAACATAATTGGTATAAATTTTAAAATTCGGTTCATTCAAATAGCAATTAAAATATTTTCTTTGAAGAACCACCTATTTTAGACAATGTTCATTTACTCTATTAGTTTATTTTAATCAATATAATTATTATTTACAATAATAATAAAAAAGTGTCACAGTATTTTATCCTTTTATGTTACTTATTTAAGTTACCATAATTTCTCTATTATGAAGCAATTGAGCAGTAGAATCCTTTTTTAATAATTGGCAACACCGGTATCTAACTTGTTATGGTCGGTTATAGTATTTAAAATTACTTGTCGGCCATTAGTTTCGCCCGAAACATGCTTTCGTTCACCAAAAAAAAAGTGTTTTTAAGGTAAGTTTGTATACTTTTGCTTTATTCGACAGAATATTTAGTATATATAATTATTAAATTACAGCTCTAAATTATGAAAGTTGTTAATTATTCTAATGAATAATTCAATATAATTATTGCTGTAAATTAGAGTTCTTTTGAAAAGAGGTAAGGTTTTATGTTTACCATTTTTAAATTTCGTAAAATAAAATTGATGTAAAGTCTAATGCACATTGGGAAATGTAAAATAAATCGGCATTTAAATTGCAGTGTATAAACATATTATTTTTTATATGAAACCTAATTATGATTACTGATATGAAAAACTGAAGTAATTTCCTTTCCTGTAGCATAGCTATGCTATGCAAAACTAATGAATGTTTCCCTATGGTAGTAAAAGTAACATATGGTGGTAAAAGTAACATAAACTCTTAAGTTACTTTTACGTTATATGAGGCCAATTTGGCGGCCTTACCCTTATGGTAGTGAGTTACCATAATCATCTATCTTCATAATGAAATCAATCACAAATCTTTGTGATAAGCCTATTAAAATAATGATATATTGAAATAATATTTATTATAGGAAATTTTCATAAAATACTAATTAAAATATCTTTATAATGAGATCAATTAGTTCAAATCTTTGTGGTAAGCTTAATAAAATAATGAAATATTTAAATGTTATAGAAAGTTATAAGATCACTTTTATAATGAGAAAACCAAAACTTAAATCTTCGTAATATTTTAAATTCTAATTAAATGATTAGAAAGGAAGACCCGCGCAATGTAAGTCGAAACATGTCCTGCCTGTCAAAGCTATCATGAAATGCGTCAAGTGGCGGGCGTCAACTATTGTTTCAAGGTCACGCGCACCGACACCGATGGAGTAAGAAAGTTAAGATTCGTATCCGTATCCGCTGATCTTGATACCAAATATCCGTATCCGGTTCCGTACCTGCGGATCTCCATTTTTAAAGATCCGGCACATCACTAGTATTTACATGTAATACCACTTTTTTTTTAAATCTTAACGTCAACTTGATGGTAGGTAGTAACCGTTACATAACACAAGCATTGTCAAATGTGCTGGAAGTGTACTGCCAGTTGACCATAGTAGGATTAAGAATAATGGTTTAGGAAGGTTTTTTATTCATTATACACTCACTGGAACACAACAGCAACCTGCCACTAACTACTTTCCCGATCCAGACCAGAGCCGACTTTCCAAAATTGACCCTGCCAGGAATCAAACCCTGAGACAGTGTTTAGGCAAGCACACTAACCACTCATGTAATGGGCTCATTGGTAGGTAGTTGTTTTTGGTTTTTTTTTGCACAATAAAACTAACAAATTTTGAATTCTATTATCAATTCTTAGGCTGGTTTTAGTATCAGTACGGATTGTTCCGCACGGACCAATATTTATTAAAGCTTAGGGAGCGCTTTAGAGTAATGCGGACAGGTCCTTGCGCGCCTCTGCCTGCAGTGAGCGTTTTAGTATCGTGCGGAGCGCACGCATCGGCGCAGTACAATCACGGCGAGTCGATATCGCGTTTTTGACACGAGTCGGTAACGCGTTTTTGACACATAGTCGATATCGCGTTTTTGACACGAGTCGATATCGCGTTTTTGACACGAGTCGAGTGATCGATGAAGTGCTTTTGAGGAAACTCCGCGGCGGTCAGGACGATACAAAAACAACATACGGTCCGCGCGGACCGCTCCGTACTGACGGTCCGGGTGACACTAAAACCTGCCTTGATGTTAAACTAGTTCTAGGTTGAAGATATTTTATTTATTTTTTTCAATTGGAATGCTAATATAAATATTTTTTTTTTATTAATATAGGCTTTAACAGACGAAGAGGCCAGGCGGAATTGGGAGAAATATGGCAATCCTGATGGTCCCGGAGCCATGAGTTTTGGCATTGCTCTACCCAGTTGGATTGTTGAGAAGGAGAACAGTGTGTGGGTGCTAGGTCTCTATGCACTTGTATTTATGATTGCCCTGCCTACAGCCGTAAGTACTCTCAAATTTATATCTTCCTCGTAAATGGTATTCTGTCCTCATATATTCAGCAGAAATTTGTGGAATTTAATTTTAGGTTGGCACATGGTGGTATCGTTCCATACGTTTCTCCGGTGAACAAGTTCTACTGGACACTACACAAATGTATTTTTACTTTTGCCACAAAACTCCATCAATGCCTCTGAAAAGAGCTCTCATGATATTGGCGGCGTCTTGTGAGTTCGATCGGAGACACAACTCCGAGATAGTAGAGAGGATAACTGACAACGAAGAAGTGCCACAATTGCTCCGGGAACTCCCAAATTTGGGCGAGAAAAACAAGGAGCAGCCCCTATGTAGAGCATACAGTATAAAGGCGCGAGCTCTACTTCACGCACACTTGTCTCGGATGAAGCTGAACGAAAGTACGCTGGAGTGTGACCGGCGCTACGTGGTCTCCCGTTGCCCTGACCTCATAGTTGAGCTTGTCAATTGTGTCAACCAGCTCATCGCTCTCGCCTACGCCAGGAGAAGTAAGCATACAGCCTTTCTTTCTTAAATTTATACTTATAAAATCTTTTGTTGTGACTGACTATCAATATGCATTTCGAACATAGGTTTATTTTATGACCAAAGAGTCCACTAGGAAAGGATTTATGAAAATTTTAACGCAGTGTGAATTAGTATGTATATAGCATTGATTTACTGCAAATGGATGATGGACAACTGACCTCAGATGGGATGGTATTGCTATCTAAGGTCATATCTATCATATGCGGTAGGCTGCTGCCACTAAGTGAGGTCCCTGGCGTCTTTTGTGATACAAAAAGGTTCAAGTAAGAGTAGAGATGAGGAAAAGGAAACGGGCTCTGCCATTCTTTACTCATGTAAAAGAAACACAACTGTTGAAAGAACATTCTGTTGGTCTTTTGTTTCTGACTTTTGTTCTGAAAACTTTTGCCTAATTTTTTCTATTGAAAACAATAATTGATAATAACTATATTTTTTATGCAGGCCATGCACGTTTTTTTTTATTTTATCAAACCTAAAATAAACATTGCAGGCCTAACAATGCTTTTATCTTTTTAATAATTTTAGATTTTTAAAGTACCCTAGGTGAAAGTATATATTTTTTATTATTAAGCCTGGGTTCGACCGCGAAATGAGCGAGGTCATTAATGAGCCCGCTTAACTTGCAACGGTAAGTTTCATAGCTGAGGCTCGACCGCGAAGGAGTCTAGCGGAGCGGGCTGAAACAGCAAAAAGAGGCGCAAGCGGCTTCGCTGTGTCATTGCGTAGGTTGCGAGTTTCGAGCGGAGCGAGGTATCCGGCACCCCTCCTACTCTCCGCCCGCGCCCCTCGCACGCCCGACTGTAGGGATGCGAACACGTGTTCAATTAGCATGTTTTGATTTATCATACGCAATGCGTTCTGTATCAAATGAGTCACAACACTAACACCGCTGGCAGCTATTTTAGGTCGAGCTTCACGCATTATTATCATTTTAACTATTTCTCGCTTCAAAAAACTCGCTCAGCTCATCTCTGTCCGTTCATTTCACGGTCAAGCCTCGGCTTTAACTAGGTCTAGGAAAGTAGTAAATTAGTTTTTGAATATAATATTCCAATGTAATTGAAAAAAAAATCTTCTTTTTTACAGTACCTCGCTTGCCGACCATTGATACCATAGAGAACTGCATGAAACTGTCGCCGATGATCGTTCAAGGACTATGGGAATACAAGTCGCCTCTGTTGCAACTGCCATACATTATGGAAGAGCATTTGAAGCATTTCACCAATCGTAAGAAGCACATCAAATCTCCGCTACAGCTGGCACAGCTGTCGGGGGAAGAGAGGCGGCAAGTGCTGAGATTCCTCAACGACAAACAGTACGACGATGTGATAAAGGTTTTGGGAAATATGCCCTATATACACTTTCAAGTCGACACTGAAGGTAACTATATATGCACGAGTCCATACCACAGAGCAAAAAATTGTATACTAGAGACGGCATGGTCAACGCTTTCCATATAAATTCAGCGTGTCAGAGAGTGTTACCATTTATTCAACACAAGTACCTACACGCACGGCTTACGCATTTTTAAGGTTTTGTGTTCCAAGACAATCTCGAGTTAAATTTAAAAAATTGCATTAATTACTTGTGATATTATTCCAGAATTTTGCTTGCTTTTTTCTTTGAATATTAACATCAATTCACAGCACAATGAGACACTTCTATTGTTTTTTTTTTTTTTTTGGATAATGTTTACTCCATAGCTTGCAAATAGAAACTGGTGGCCAAAGGCTCCCTGAGTTGCTCTCGGCGCAATCGCGCAGCCCGAATATTATTACTATTACTGCCATCTCCATATAGTAACAGTTCTTTACTCTGTGGTCCATACTATGTTCGTTTTTTTTAGGTGAATGGTCAGATGTGATTTGAACCGTGTCTTTTAAAATCTATCATTGGACATAAGTGATTTCTATATATGCTACAGTAATCACTCATATCCAATGTATCATCAATGTATAATGTATTATATTGTCCAATATTATGCATATCACAATTACATATTATGATGTTTTTTGCAGTAATCGACGACGTTAACCCAACAGTGGTGACAGCTGGTGCTATTGTGACAGTTACTGTGTTTTTGAGGCGAACAAACATGAAGGAGCTCTTCGGCAATACCACTATCAAAGAAAAGGCGACAATTAAGTAAGTAATTCAACGATTACTAGTTAGATATTGCTCGTAGCAATACATAAATAAAAATTGCATGAAAATTTTTTCTGAGATATAATATGAAGGTTTGAATGGAAACAAAAAACTTAAATAAATTTCATATCTAGTAAATTAATTTCTAAAATGTGCAGCATTTGGGACATTTTCTTGTAATTACTGACTAAAAGCCAATAATATTTTTCCATAAAAACATCGTAGCTATAATGTACATTTAAAATTTAGTTGTCAATAGCTACCATCTGTAAAAGTTTTTCTAAAATATTGGAACGGCGAGTTAAATAAATGCTGCGAATGTCTTTTGTTGCATTCAGTCTTCGATTATTCACATTATTGTAAGTTGAGACAGCAAAATATCTCAAATACCCATTACTCGCTTGCTTGTACAGCCATGCCCTTAACAATTGTTGGACACAGTTTCCCCTAACTTCCCTCCCGCGGAAGACCTGTCTTGTCAGCTTCCCTTTCATCTGTGATGACTAATATGTTTAAATGTCGAGAGAAAATTAACTGAAATATTTGTGTGTTTTCAGAGAGGATGAAGACGGTGAAAACAGCAAGAATGAACCAGATAATGAGAAGAATGATAAGGGCGATAAGAAGGAGACTTATAAGCGACCCGTGTGGATGAAGCAACCAAGGAAACAGCCGGCCAGGAAGGGAAAGAAACCACTTCCTAATAAACAGGCGAAGGCTGCGTCTGCGCCGCCTACGCCACCTCCCGTCGACAACAAGAAACAGAAGGAGATCAAAAAGAAGGAAGATGATGGTATGTAAAGCCTTAGAATAAAGCTCACACTTGATACAAAAGCAGACAAAGGTCCTTGAGACAAACAAAGGTGTATTGCATCTGAAACTAGTGAGAGATGGTATTCATAAAACTAATAAGTCCCAGGTCCCCTAGATTATTTTCTGAAGGACAAAATGTTAAGAATCGAGTAGTGTTCCTGTACTTTTACTTTGAATGTATGGGTTAGAGCTAGGCAAATTTAGAGCTATCCGGTGAGAAAGGAAAGCAAAAATAGGACTGCTTTGTGAAATTATAATTACAAAATAATATCCAGCACTGAATTCTTTAATTTTCAAAATTTATATTTCTTGTCAGAAAAGCTTTTAAATGATCTAAAAAATTACATTTTACTCGAAGAACCGCCTCGATGGTATAAATATTAATTCGGTTTCGGAATTGAAATAAAAGTTCTGTCGATGCAGGCGAGGCGTCGGACGCGAACAGCTCGGAGCACAGCGCGTCGCAGTCGTCGGGGTCGGACGACGAGTCGCGCAACAAGTCGTCGGCGGAGGACGACGACGACCAGTGGGACAAGATTCAGAAGCGGCTTCAGAAGCGCGAGCGTCTCGAGGGTCGCTCCAAGAGCTCGCATCCCGTGCACTGCCCCTACTTCCCACAGGTACACGTAGTGCCGGCGTTAGTTCACGATGATCGGTTGAGTAGTTATGGATTTCTTACACGTTGCCTCGGTATGTGGTGGTGTGCAGGAGAAGCAGGAGTACTGGTGGTGCTACATCTGCGACCGCAAGTCGCACACGCTGCTGACTGCGCCCGCGCACGTGACGGCGCTCGTGCACGCGCACGAGCTGCAGCTGCGCTTCACGGCGCCCCGGTGGCCCGGGTTCTACACGCTCGCCTGCTGCCTCAGATCTGGTGAGCCTATTATTCATATTATTCCATGTTATAATTATGTAACTCTCAATTAGCATTAAAGAACAATAAATTAGGATCGAAGGACTAACGTCCGACTCAAATCAGAGCTGCGCTGCACATATCGTCAAAAGGCTCTATTATCTATTACTCAGGGCCATCTTTGAATGGGCATCTATAGCTGTGTCTTAATTAAACATCCAAGCTAAATTTATTAATATTACTAACATTACTAATATCATAAAGAGAGATAATTTGTACACTCGGCGTCAAAAATATCGCCCGTTCGCGAAAAATAGTTTCAACCGACTTCAAACCTTATTCGATCAAGAGTAAGGGTATGATTGTAAGGTAATAAAATCTTTATTTTAGAATTTTTAAAAAAAAATAAGACTCATTGGGTCCAAAAATTAAAGAAAAAATATGACGGTCAGTTGAAATGTTTATTCAAACTTAACTATACAACAATAAATGCATAACAAAAATTTACAAAAAATGCTTAAAATTAACTTAAAACCTAGTGTTACCCCCCCCCCCCCCCCCCCCCCCATCACTGCCTCCAATCGTGCTTCCTTAACAACGCTTTCTTGTGGAATGTATGTTGCTCCATTAAGTCAGGACTCCTGGCTGGCCACGGCAAAACAGGGATCCCAACCTCCTCCAGATAACCTCGAACAATTAATGCAGTGTGGGAGCGAGCGTTGTCGTGGGTTACCGTGAACCCAGGGCCGACGTATCTGGCATAAGGAACCACATGCTCTTCCATGATCTCAGCAATGTATCGGGACCAGTCAGAGACCCTTGGCCGCGAGTTCCTCCAGTCCTGGAGATGCCGACAAGGTCGGTTTTACCGTCCATGCTAATGCCGCCCCAGAACATGCACGAGCCGCCTCCGTGGTCCACTGTCTCTTCGATGCATGCTTGAGAAAATCGTTCTCCCGGCCTTCTGTACACTCTGGGCACGTCAGCCGTTGCAATAAAGACAGACTCTGGTCTCATCGGTGAAGAGAACCTGTCTTTATTGCGCAAACGTCCAATCAACGTGGTCACGGGCGAATTGCAAGCGGTCTTTGCGATACTGTGTGGTCAACATGGGGCCCGTAGCAGCCCTGTGAGCCACGAAATTCTTCTCTCGTAGTCTTCTTCTAATCGTTCTTCTAATGCTAACTGCGGTGGTCCGAGCTTCCCTGAGGCGTTGTTGCCCCTGAATAGCACAGGAGAAACGATTGCGTAGTGAAGACGTCACAATGAAGCGATCGTCTCTTTCGGATGTGCAGCGTCGCCGACCAGCTCTATGTCTCCGGATGTATGCCCCCAATCTCTTGGAACCGTTGGAATACTCGGCGGATAGCACAACGGCTTAAATTTAGTTGCCGAGCGACATCACACTGACGAACTCTTGCTTGCAATAGTGCGATTCAGATGAGCAGATTCAGCTGCGGTGGTTTCCATCTTCGAGGGTTGATTTCTTGCTGGAGCTCCTTAGATGTGTTCTCTTCGACGTTTGGACAGTGTATGATTGACATTTGACCTTATACAGATCTTTAATACCCAAGGGAACAGGAACAACTAGCGACCCTTCAACCGCGAGTTTTGACACCTTTTTTTTAACTTTCAGACCTGGAAACCACATGGCTTTTTATTTAAATTAACCAACGTTGATTGAAAGGTTATTAAAGTGCTTTCATTTGATATCAGTATTAATAATGTAAAGTAATTTTTATAAAGTTTATATTAGCTTGAATCAGATTTTCGCGGAGGGGCGATATTTTTGACGCCGAGTGTAATGAATAAACTCAAAACTGATTTTAAAAATTCATTCACTTATAGAAAACTTTGTTATAAGCGAGTAACATAGGCTATATTTTATCCAATAATTTCAAACGAGCAATTCTTGTTATATATATACATGTAACTATATAAATATAATTATATAAATGTATATATTTATTTATATTGTGTATCCCAGAAACGGCTCTAACGATTTGGATGAATTTGAGATAAGCTTTTGCTTTTTTAAGTCTATTTATTATATATGTAGTTGTATTTCTAAAAAAAAGTTTTTTTAAACAATTAAAGCGCCATCTGGTAAAGTAAAATAGTACTGGTACTGTTGCCGATGGATGACAATCAACTAATTTTTGTTAGATGGCGCTATAGGCTTACATCAAATAGTAACAATACAATTAATGTTACAATGGTTCTGCTTGCACCAGACTCGTACGTGGGCATGGACCAACAGCACGACATTAAGTTGGACGTGAAGGAAGCGGCTGCCGTGCCAGCTGACCACCCGCAGTGGGACCTCAGTGACTCCGATGAAGACCACAACGACCAGGTAAACACCCGACGTAAAAACGGGTCTGTCTGTGTAAACAGATGGACCGATTTTGATCCGTTTTTTTTGTTTGAAAGTGATCAGGATCATTCTCAACTGTGAAGATTTGTTCAGGCATTTAAAGACTATCAGCCCATTTACTAGTTAACCAAGGGATTTCACTAACTTCCGCATGTTCGATTGATGTTAAATTTGGTATACTGTTACCTCAGTGGTATTTAAATGACATGGTGACCTTGATCTGATGCTCCTCAGCAACTTACAGCAGATACAGCGTGTTTGGGCTCAATAGCTCGGGGGTTAGCTATTAGCGGATGACACATATACCTATAACCATAAATTTTCTTGGTAAACCTCATATATAATAAAATAATGCGCTTAAAAATATTTGAAATAAATTTTCACTTTATTTATCTATCCAGTGTTTGGTTTGCGAGATTGACATTTCTATTATTGATTTTACACAAGTCAATATTAGAGTCGGTTAATATTGACTTTTTGATGAGTTCCAAAATGATAGATACAATTTTTTTTTTGGATAATTATTCATTTGACTTCGACGTCGTTTTCTTATTTTTCCTAAGTATGAAAATTTGAAAAAGAGAGCCATATGCGTATTTTAAAAGAAAAATAAATACAATCAAGTACTTATTTATATTTTGAAAAATATTAAAAGAATATCAATCACAACATTAAAACATGCTTTGAGATTGAAATAATCAGAGCATTATTAGAATTTGAACCAATTTCATATAATCGCCAATTTTTTTAGTTGATTAGACCCATATAAATTAATTGACTAGGTCTATTACAATCATTTAACTATTAAATAATTTATTCGTGTATTGTAATTGGATAGCAATTATAAAATCTTGCTAATCAACTAGTTATTTTGTTTTATGAATATTTATTATGAAAACCCAACATGTATGTTGCAACATGCAAAATAAGTATGTTTTGCTGACCAAATATTAACTTTATTTTTAGACAATACTTTATTTGTTAACAAAATATTACACCTGTTTTTTTTACTGTTGACTAATCATAGTATGATGTCAAAATAACTGAGCTGATTTTTCTTACTATGCCAATATTATAACGTTTTTTTGTAGACTCTAGAGAACATATATTTCGTGTCTGTGTTTATCGAACCCAATTAATTACACAGTATCTGAAAATTGACGGTTTTTAATAACACGGCATCAGTTTAAAAAGTGTCCTCGGTTTCTTTTAAAATAAAATTTCAATAACTTCTTAGATTAATGCTAAAGTCCATTTAATTATGAAATTATTTTTCACACTGTCAAAGCGTCTTTTTCCTCTCGAATAATAATCGACGCCTTGAGCTATAACCACTTTTGATTAACTAGCTGGATAGATAGTAAAATTACTTATTATGCAAGTAGGTTAATTTGTTTGACGTGGTTAAATAACGAAACATTTTAAAAGTGTAAGAAATGTGTCGGCGTATCGGCGGCGTTATGAACTGCGTTATGTTTGTATGTATTGGACACGAGTGTAATGCACTCTTGGGCAAATGTCAGGGCCACGGCCGTTATCATAAAATCTGTGATAATGTACTAAATACTTTATACTCGCGAATGTATACGAGTATATTGGGTACGGCAGCGTTATATTTTTGAACAAATTTTGACATTTAAACGATAATGTTATAAGTTATTTTCATGTATTTATGAATTTATCGAAATATAGGTTAATAAATAGACATTGCACATTTTTAAGATCATGCTATTTTTTTAATATTAAGGTCCACAGACAGGCTGACGGTCCACTTGATGGTAGTGGCTACCGTCGCCTATGAAACGCCATAGGTGCTGCAAGTCCGCTGCCGACCATAGTAAGATTAAGAATAAATAAGATAAGGCGATGGGCTCAAGCATCCCTTAATACAAAGTACACATATGCTGTGATTTCACGGTGGTCTTCTGTAATGGGGTGGTTACTGCCGCCAGACGGGCTGCCCAAATGACTGCGAAACGCAGGGCCACTGATTTAAATCAAATCATTTATTTCCCCATTCTATAAATTCTATTTGTGGGTATAATGAGTTATTATTTGTTCGACAGGGCGGCAACGAAAGTGAATTCACAACAGACGACGAGGTGGAGGAGGAGTAGCAGAAGATTAGTTTATTTTTATAGAATAAATTATTGAATTGTACGCAGTATGTCGTTGTGTTGTATAGGGTATTGTATTGTATATTGTATATGGAGTGACCGAATATATGTTTTTATATGAAATACATGATTACGTGTTATTTATAGCCCTCTTTTCATTTCATCACTTTTTCTGAAAATATAAAAGGAATACTTATTACTATGGCTGTATCAATAGTTGACTGCACATTATTGTTATGGCTGCATCACTAGTTGACTGCAGCTTATTGCTATGGATGTATCAATAGTTACCTGCACCTTATTACTATTGCTGTATCAATAGATCACTGCACCTAATTACTTGGCTGTATCAATAGATGACTGCACCTTATCACTAGGGCTGTATCAAAAGTTGACTGCAACTTATTGCTACGGCTGTATCAATAGTTGGCTGTATCATAATGTTCGGTATAGATAGCATATGTATTGATATTTTCCCATTACAACAAGGCATCTTCAAGAGAGCTGCAAACAAATTTTGCCATAATCGCAATGATTCTGGTCTTGGATTGGATCAGTATCAAGGTGTTTTTTAAGGACAAAAGCTAAATTGAGCTGAATAACTGTAGTAACTCCCTTTATGTTTTTCACAGCAAGTTTATTTGGCGAGTCGCTATATTTCGCGGGTCTTAACGCGCGGCAGTATCAAGGTGAAGGCTCTGAATCAAGGTGTTTTTTCTATGATCATAAGCTGAATAAACGTAGGCACTCTCCTGTATGTTTTTTTAACAGCTAATTAATTCGGCGAGTCGCTATATTCGCTGTGTATAGGCACGCGGCTGTATAAAGTGGAAGGATCAGTATCAAGGTGTTTTTTTTCTATGGACAAAAGCTGAATTGAGCAGCATAAATGTAGTTACTCCTTATTATAAGTTTTAACAGCAAGTTTATTTGGAGAGTCGCTATCCGCCGTGTCTTAACGCGCTGCAGTATCAAGGTGAAGGATCAGAATGTATCGGAGACGGCCTCATTATGGCCGAAGCACATTGTGTGGAAGCGCACAAAGGGATGTCCGAGAGGGTATCGTCCTCGGAGGCTGCGCGGGCGCATATTCCTCCCCTGGAGGGGCTGGTGGCGGGACGCGAGGCGGGGAAGCCGCGAAACGGCCGCGTCCAAACTCTGCTCGCACTAGCGCGCCGCACTCCGCCCGAGTACCACCACCTAACGACCGAAGTCCCCGACCGGTGTCGTATTACCGCTCTAAAAATACACCGCGAGCTCAATCGCCTATTTAGAAACGGCGCGTCGTGTTTTGAACCAGTGATTGACAGTGTCAAGTGAAGAATACCGCCTAATTCGTCGAGATATTACTTAGCCCAAAGTAAGTAGACACAGATAAAAAGTATTGGATGTCCGCGGAGTCTGTATAGATTGAATTACCGAATCGCGGTTTTAAAATAAACAGCTATACAGTTCTTAGAACCGATCGCGCTGGTTGCGCGCTAAATTAGGATTAAGTGTTTTCTCTGGCGTTTTTCAGAACATTATTATTTACAGGCGTATACTGTTTCAAATGTAAATATTTAAAGCATGGGTTATCATAGTGCGGGTTCTTTTAAATTAATATAAATATGAAACTTTACCTACATACCTACTTAGTTTTAACAGCAAAACTATGAACCTATTTTCATGAATTTTTTTTATGAAGAAAGTTTGGACTTTAATTGCTTTATAGATTTTAAAAAGTAGCATTAAATACTAAATAAATATAATATTTAAGTACATATTATAATATCAACCCGTCAGAGTTTTTTGTGTCAAAATTAATTATACAATTTACCTACTACAGTGACACCAATATGCACCAATACCTACGTCTTCTTTATAAAACAATTTCCATTCTAATATTTATTATTGAAATCTCTACCTACTGCCATCTTTAAATACTAAGATGTAGTACCTACGTTAGTTACGTTTAAAAAATTAGCCGCATAAATCTCTTAAGAGTTGTTTTAATTGACTATAAATAACGAGACAGATAAGCAAATTACTAACATGTTAACGAGTTTCATTAACTGACATACGAATTAGTGTCGGTAAAATAAATATTTAAATAATATTAATAGTGTCAAGCTTGGAATTTGGTCAATTGCATAAGCGCTATTTGTTGGCCTGGCCGTGTCGGGTCGTTTGAAACAACACGTCTCTGAGTCAGTCGGTCACTAACTACATTTTGCAAATATCGTCAAGATAAACATTAAACAGTTGTTGGCAACAAATAATTGCGAAATTAGTTGGCAGTAAAGCGGGGGAGTTGACGCGGGAAAATATTAGTCCTTCGTTAGAATTACGTTCGAGGTGGACCTTGGGGAGCTTTTGTTACATAAGGGCGCGTACACATGAGCGACGTTTTGCTGAAAAACAAACGATGTCTCGTAGCTCGTAGCGCTTTGTCGTCGCGTGTTTTCATCGTAATTGTGACATTGAGTGTGCAATTACGCAAAGATTCACAGTTTGACACGAGTTGAAGCTTCATTAACAGACAATTCATATAGAAGTTGATGTGTTTAAAGAATTACTAACAGACGGATAGCCAGTTATATCACTCATTTGAACTCTGACCCACATTTCATTTGAAAAATATTCTCAGCTATGACGCTGTTAACTGACGCAACCTGAGACTCATAGGACTGTGAATTAGAGAAGTCTAAAAATGTAAATTATTTAATACGAACAGGATAAATTCTCACTTGTACATTAGTATTTTAAAATTTGAAAGTTTTTGAACATGTTTAGATATGTGTTACTTAATGATGGCGACCAACGAATTCAGAAGAAACTAGATAGCACACAGATAGACCACGTCCTGTAAATAACACATAGATTAATTAGATCTAAATTTAGTTTAGATTAATCAATCAAAAATATACAGTTTAAAAAAATATTTCAGTATGACGTCGTCCTTATAATTTATCGGTTTTATAGACATCCTGTCTTAAACATACAGCAAATAAATAAATCTAATATAGGTACATAATACGACCTAAATAAACGCAAGATCTCAAATGACGTAAAAATATTTTAGTTATCTTTGTTTTCTTTCTACGATGGACATTATCCCGCTTTATAGACGGTGTAACCGGTCAATTTGGATATTGGATAGTTAGTGTATTGGGTTTTATTGAGGCGTGTAGTTGGTGATATCCCAGCAATGGCTACGGGCCCACGGGCGGGTGCGCGATGAATCGAACTGGGGACTGATAGCGAGCCGGTTAGACAAGTCCAAAGCAGTGAGTGCAATGGCCCAAACTTAAAGGAGCTTAAAACATTCATACTGCCAGCCGAGCCCTTCAATTTTATAATATTTACGACTTTGTAATTGAATCATTATTATTCTTTTATTATATACTAGCTGGTGCTCGCGACTTTGTCCGCATTGGAAAATGAAAAATTAACATCTTTATTGCTGTGGCGACGGTGACGCCCAATTTTTTACCCTTAGGAACCAATATTTTTCGAGGATAAAAATCCTACATATTAATCCAGGTATAAAGAGTAACAAACGTTACTTTTTTCCCCGCAAATAATTTATAACATTACTAGCTGGTGCCCGCGACTTCGCCCGTGTGAAAATTATATACCTACTAAAACCGCGGAGGACTTTGTTTTATAATATGTAAGGATTTAGTAGGATTAGCTGTGTCAGCGACTACATGCGGTTAGTTAGAATAGCGCGTATTATTTCAACTAACTTCACTTTTTTTGTTGGAAAATGTTTCCGAGATTAGCAGCGTGCACAAACGCACAGACGAAAATTCTAAAAACTATTTTTTATACAACGAGTATAAATTGTTTTTTTTTTTTAAATTTAATTTACAGCCACGGTTCATTTAGAATTTTATTATATGTATTAATTATGTTTTTTTTATACCTAGCACTTTCTTTTCATTTAATAAAAATATTTGTGTTCTTCTGGAGAGAATCAAATTCGTGACGATAAGTTTTCGTCAAAAATTTCTACTTTTAAATATGAAGTGAAAATTATTGTTTCCATAATAAGTATGCATGTATTAGCGGTAGACCAAGTATTACTCATTAAAATATGTAGATACTATACACAAAGCAAACCAACTTAAAATGTTTTTCCTGAAATATCTACTTGTTAACATTAACACAACTATAGTGAAGGAATGATGTCACCGCCCACACGATGTGTTTTGTTGTAATTTTAATTGATATAAACGCTGAATAAGTAAGATAAAAATTATTTATAAAACAAGGGCCTAATTGAATAATTAACTAGAAATAATGTTTATTTATTTAACTACAATACATTCAACTGCAATAACTTAAATTGTTAACTAATTAAATTGATATTTTTACTTGTACTTTGTATTTCACAAGAGCCACATCTTCTTTACATGGTATAATCGGTGTATGTCTGTATGTCCGCTAACTCTGCCTAAACCACGCCACTGATTTTAATGGAGAGTTTCAGCATCAGATAGATAATTTTTCACGAAATTTTTATATACGAGGGCTGCTACTTAAGTTTGGAGATAAACAAATAAAAACAAATATTTATAATCGGAAACCGATTTATAGCGATTTTGGACGTCCTTCACGAAATTCATCCTGAAGCGAAGTGCGACCACGGTTGAATTCGGAAAACCAGCGAAACACGGTGGCTCGAGATGGTGCTTCATCACCAAAAGCGAGTTGATCGGCACACTGCTGTTGGTTTAATCCACGTCAAAAGTCATAGAAAATCATTGCACGAAAATGTTCGCGATTTAATTCCATTTTTTGACCGAGATGAATGTTTCAAGTATCTGTAAACAACACAAATAGCACTCGTATGACAACACGTTCTGAGTACGTTCACCATTACAAATGTTAAACTTTACGATGATAATGTCAGATTTGACATATTCACATCGGTTTTTCCGTATCTCAAAACTTAAGTAGCAACCTAGGTATCATAAAACCTAATTAAGTTTTTACCTGGGCGAACCCGGGATCGGATCGCTAGGTAGTATAGGTATTTATAATTTACTATACCTACAATACATCTAAGACACATAAACGTGTTTTTGTAGTTAAGAATCTATTTATATATTATATGAATGCATAAAAATATTACTTTAGTTTCAATTTATAGTTACACTATCGCATAAGGTAAAATTGTAACTTAAAATAAATAAATAAATGAACTTCATGGTTGGGTATAGGATAATTAAAATTTTTTAAACAAATACCTACCTACTTGGAAGCGTTATTTATTGTTGACATAAAGTGGATAATACATATACTCGTATTTATTTGTAAAAACTAATTATTATTAATTATATTATGGTTAGATATATGAGAAATAAAATACCACAACACCTGTGCTATTGTGTTCCAGTGTAAGAGATGTCAAAGCACTAACCAAAGATATATTATTTCGATGGCACATACCCTTTCATAGGGGATGCTTTTCAAAGTCGACATCGCACTTCCATACTTTTCATTTGCTTGTATTCATAATAAGTCAGGCATATAGCCTATAGCAAAATGTCCACAACAATAATTAAAGTGGGACATTTTGGGGACAATAAAAATATTTATTTTTGTAATTCCCAAAACGTCCAAAATGTAACATTATTGTAAAACTCAAAATGTCCCAAATGGACATTTCTTGTGGGACATTTATTCCATCTTTATATTTTTGTTAGGCGTTGAAAATTTTACATTTTTTGATGATCCTTCGAGATTCCTAGGTACGCGAAAATTCATGAGAGTTAAGGCGTGAAAGCGTAACAAAAAACAAACTCACTTTCTCATTTATAATATTAGTTAGGATAGATATTTATCTAAGCTATATTTTATCTAAGTATTATATATGAAAATATATATGTAAATGAAAAATAACCAATTCATAAACTACTTCCTTATTAATTGTTTAGAAATGAGTAGGTACATTGCACATTCATTGCACACTTACTTAGTGCCAATCAATATTACCAACTGGCCTTTAGTTTTCCCTGTCGTATGCACATCGATTTTTACTCACTTTGTTTCTTGCTTAATTTGATGAGTCACCTAAACGATCAGACGGCTGGACGAATTAGTCTGAATCCGAATAATGCTACTTAACTATAGAGTTTTATATGTTGCTTAGCTGTGTGAAGGTTGTAGCTTAAACGTATACAACATATAATAAGTACCTACATACATGGCAATATGCTTATCTGCTTGATTACATGGCGCCGACTACGAGTATTGTTTTCAATGTTTATGTTGTACTAAATATAATATGTATCTAGGTATAACCTACATTAAAAATACAATGTACGGTATGTTGATTCTTTGTAATTTAACCTAACATTATAACATATTATAAATAGATTAATAATAAATTATTTAAATATTAATGTAATAATCTTAGGCGACAGTAACTAACCTATCATCAAGTGGACCGACAGCCTTTATTTTTTTATTTTATTATATTTAAAAAATTATAATAATTATTAGTTATTATAATAATTAATTATTATTGATCAGATAGCTATTTGTAATTCATGAAAAAAATATTTTTTTGCTAAATAGGTAAATGAAAGCATATCTTTTTATATGCTTTGGTAAAAATAATTGCTTTAAAATCCAAGTTATTTGCATAGATAGCTTATAGCTACCTACTATTTAGGTAACAAGAGATATGAAGACTTAGAAAGATATTCTTAGTGTTCAAAAAACCACCACTAGTCGCTTATAACACAAGCATCTCTATTCGTACCCTACTCATTACAAGTACGCTGCCGACCTTGATAGAATAAAGTACGATTATAAGGAATAAGGCGGGGATAGGGTAATGCTCTCTAACATCACTCATCTAAAAACATCAGAACATGCGTACATATAATTATTAATCACGATGGTCAGACATGGTAAGATAGTCAGATGCTAAGGAGTGCTCAGACAGGAACTGTCCAGTTCATGAATGCCCTGCCACTATACTACTCGACCGACATCACAATAAATGCAAAGGCAAATGTAACAATAGTCACTTGGAAAGCTCGATTCAAAAATTTTTTGAGTGAAGGGTCCGAAAAAACCAACGGTAATTGTTATTGTATTATAAAAACCTTTTTAAATCCTGGCGATTGTTATTTGTTAATGACCAAGTTCTCACAGTTAATACCTAAAGGCAATTTTGAATTGGAGTATGTACTTATTGTAAATTCAGGGAGGGCATTGTTTATTTCTGTGTTACAAAAATTGAATATCTTAAATTCCTTTTAAAGCGATTGGAATTATAAAAATAAAAATCCATCGCTAATGACAAACAATTTTTATATCTACTTTAATGTTATTTAAAAAAACTACTATGTAATGTACATGACACTTAACAAAAATGCCTACTTCGTAACCGTTTTTTGTGTTATAGGCGACGGTAGCCACCTACTAATCCTACCATCTACCAAGTGGACCGTCCGTCGAGTTTAATATTAAAAAAAAACCAAGTCTTTGTAATAAAACATATACAAACATAACAATTAGGTATATATATGTAGATAACCTTTCAGTCATTTCATTATTCAGCAGAAAGACAATAGTCTCATGTTGATATGCAGGCTAATTTGGTACCCACTCTTCAGTAAAGGAATCGTTCAAGCATAAACGTTTGCATTTTATTTTATAAATTACGCTAGCTTTTAGACGCGACTTCGTCTATGCCGCTTTCTTCATTTAATCAATCTTTATTACTTATATATTTTTGTTAAGTACTTCGGGTACAGTACTTTCTTCTGGATGAATCTCTGACAAAGTGTATGCGAAAATATCGTAAAAAAACAAACAAAAAAACTCACTATCGCATTTATTCAGATGGCTTATTATAGTGAAAAAAAGTCTGAACTAATGTATTGGATTTTATTATAGCTAAACGTATAGGAATCTTGGAATGTTTATTTATGTGTTAGTATTTGAAAATAGGTTTGTAAAGAATTTGACCTATTTAGATTAATCACGCCAACTTTTTAACTAGGTCTCTGCAGTTGCATAAACATTTTTATTCACATCACCGGTTTTCTAATTTAAAAAAAAAATTGGTAAGTAATAGGATATAATTAAAATATATGTAGGCTAATAATATTGGTATCTTGCCAGAATTCAGCGTTATCACGATTTGGAAGATATTCCGTACCTACATTTTTTTTCAAGGGCGCATTAAAATAAATAGAAGGTAATGCGTGTAAAATATTTAAAGCGCACCCACACATTCACGAAGTATGTATTATATATATATATATATATATATAACACTACACATTACATAACTTTCGCATTGAACTTGTAGAAGACCGTCAATGAATTTTCTAAGTATAAACCTAACTAATAGAAACATTACATTTTTACTTCGGAATTCATTCAAGTGTCACGATTATCTATTGATAGTTTTTGTTCGCTTCACTCACGTAGTATTTATTGCACTTAGATTTTTATGCAGTGAAACATAGAGTGATGAGTAAGCTAGCATATTGAAGTTAATGTTATTACTATGGTTTTTTTTTACGGTGAATTAATATTTTGGTTCATTATCATCAGCCTGTGTCTCTTTACTGCTGGATGTAGGCTTCTCCCGAGGATCGCCACCACGCACGGTCATCTGTCCTTCGCATCCAGACGCTTCCTGCGAAGCCTTTCAGGACGTTTGTCCACCTGGCCTTAGGGCGTCCCACGCTATGCTTTCCAATGCTGATCCTGATCCAATACATCATAAAAGCTTCCGAGCATAGCTCGATGGGCAACTTTAAACTCGTGGATCGTGTATCAGTATTGCCGTGAAGCGAAACGTGGCTTACGTTTCGTTTTTGATTAGATGGCCCAATTGTTTTTTCTGTCGTGAATAATGACGTTTGGATACAGAATTAGAACCATTATAATTATGATTCTCTTTATTATACGCGCGTGCGTCTGTCTGTCCGACTATTTTCGGGCGTCGATCAGGCTGACAGTCCCACCTTTTTTACTGTTGTATTTAGCATAAAAATCATCAAAAGGGAAAAAATCTCCTATATATACAGTCCTTATTGTTTGTATTTCAATAATATAATAATGGCAGTTTTATTCAATAGCAGAGAAAATGAAACATTATAAACTCGTCTGAAAATATGAAAAATTCAAATAAAGTATAGTATCTACTCTATTGTACGTAGGTATATCGTATCGTTTTCTACATACGTAATAACTAAACTAACGTAATAGTAACTTTCTTATCGGTTCTTTTGGAATTTTTACGATTAAGTTGTCGTCTTTTTGGTCACCTTATTATTTAAATGCGGTCATTTCAAGAATATCACAAAATAGCCTAAAATTTTTGTAATGTACCTATGTAATAATCTTAGTACCTTCAAGCTGTGAATTGTCCAGCTTTATTACGGACTACCGTAGCTGTGCATTGCAGGCACGTGCTCGTGCCTACAGTACAATGTAAAAAATCTATCTATGAGATTCTAGTTCTTATCAGCAGATTCCTTCACCGTTAAAGGAAATTGTCACTTATTTTCTGATTCATTTAATGTTTGATTTCTATATTGATATAGATTGCACGAAAATGGCATAATTTATTATGGAACAGCAGGGTAACATGTTAGGAGTGAGCTGAGGAGACGAGCAAGCGACGCGACGCGACGGTGTGGCTGAACGCCAACTCTTTCGCAACATTTATTTTTGTATCAAGGTCCCCACTTCGCATTTTGGGGGGTTATTGACTTTATTACTAATAGTACTGTGTTATTCAATAATTATCTGCCTTAGTGTGGCATTCTAGTTTTAGACAATAGTCAAGATGTCGTTGTAACGATATAACTGCTTAAAGCTGAGACGGTCTTAAACTGCTTAAAG
The DNA here is from genome assembly GCA_944738685.1 of Synanthedon myopaeformis. Taxonomy (NCBI): domain Eukaryota; kingdom Metazoa; phylum Arthropoda; class Insecta; order Lepidoptera; family Sesiidae; genus Synanthedon; species Synanthedon myopaeformis. The sequence goes on from OX122919.1 coordinate 6,731,952, forward strand.
TTAATTAAAAAAGTCATCACACCGACCTACTAATAAAAGAAATTATATTATATAGCTTTTTCTTTATGATTTAGTATTTATTTTAATTATCCATACTAATATTGTAAATGTGAAAGTAACTCTGTCTGTTTGTTACCTTTTCACGATTTCAACCGATAATCATGAAATTTTGCATACACATTGTCAGGGCATTTGCATACGAAAAAGGACATAGAGTACCTTTCATCCAGAAAAAAAGTACTGTTCCTGAAAAATAAAAATCCAGCGCCTGATATATGTATAACAGTAATAAAGGTGTCAGACATCCTGTTAGGCCTATCTTATTTTTATGTATTCTTAATTAGTAATTTTTTAAAGTGCTTTCGTAAGCATGTCGCATGAAGTCATCGTACGATAGTAGGTCTATCAAAGGTAAGTGAAGATTTTAATCGAACGTGTTACATTGCGTTTAACTTTAAACAAATATTTTTACGTGCGTCGTAATCGATTGAGTCATGGGTTGCGTAAAAACTTTCGATAATTATTTTTTAATAATTTAATTATTTATATTGTAACAATATAAATATTATATAGGAAATTTGGTAGAAATGCATTTAGTTTATAAAAAAACTACTGTACACAAATAGAAGTAGTCGTAATGAAATGAAACTTCCTGTAAATAATTATTGACAACTCTTTTATTAGCATTACAAATGTTTTAATTAAAACATTACTGTTGAAATTAAAAGTATATTATTAACTTTTTTTAAAAATAACTGAATTAGGCGTCTCTCCCAGTTCCCTTATGCCTTTATTATGGATGTACAAAATACGAAAATCTCTGTTATTTTTGTTTTATAATTCTCAAGTTTTTAAAAAAATGAACAGACACTTTATGCTTCACTATTTTTCGTTACAATTGCTGCTGTTTTAAAGGAGTAAATGTTATTTAAAATGTAGTTTTAGTCAGTTGTAACGTCAGTTAAACCGAGCTATTAGGCAGAGTAAGAGTATTGCAAGCAGCAGTAATAGCTATACGGCTCGAAGGACCAGCAGCTATTGATGGCGTAGATATGGCTCGAAGGACCAGCATCATTTGGTGGTGTAGATACGGTTCGAAGGACCAGCTATTAACAAAAATAGAAATTACTCCTAGTACCGACATGTACACCATGTAACAAATACATATATCTAATTGTAACTTAAAATGAGTTTCAGTGAAGACAAAAAGTTTTAAAGGGCCGTTTCTAATCTCTTATATACTTTAGTGACTAGTTGCTTGGCAGAGAACATAGATTAATCAAAAATAGCTAGGTCAATGTTTAGCTGATTATAAAGACTGTAAATATTAACGTTTAATGTTTCTGTACTCGCATATCTGTCGTAATGACACGTTAAAGTATGCACAAGTTAATTCTGTTCGGCGCCATGTGACTTGTTGGTTTTGAATACTCGTACTTTTCGCCTAGAGTGCATTAGACGTTAGACGCCAGTGATTGCGACACCGCCCTGCGCCCATGTCGACGCTCGCAGCTCGGCCAAGCCCGGCCGTCTAGAGCTTGAGCACTTTATAAGACAGCTTCTTGGCTGGTTTCTAGAGTACATGGGAAGGGGACAATCGGGGAATTACGGACATGTATCTATATATATATATATATAAAAATGTTATGTTGGTTTGTATATTACTCTAAAACTCGAAAACTAGCCAACGGATTGACTTGAAATATTTACACAACATTGCAATTAAACAGAAGAATGATCTTATATACTTTTTTGACCGCTGTTATGGCAAACATGGAACGTTGCTGACTGAGCCACAGCGAAGCGTGGCCGGATTCAACTAGTATTTTATAATTACTATTTTATATATTACCAGAGAACTTAGCAGACGTTAGTATTTAGTCCAGCGCCACTCGATAGTTTTTTAACCAATTGTTAATCTAAACCATTCGGAACCAACTTAAACATATACAAAAATTTCATCATAATCGGTCCAGCATTTTAGGAGGAGTTCAGTGACATACACACGTACAGAAGAATTAAGAAGAGACATCCGTTAAACCCTAAAGAAATGGTCCGTAAAATCCCCATCAAGTTTACTTTTAAAAAGAAACCGCATGCCGATTCTAACCAAAAATTTAATATTACCTAAATCTGCAAAAAAATAATTAAATATTTCTTAAAATAATCATTTATACAGTCACAAAACAGAAGTGGAATCAAGGAAAAATTGTGGATGGTGTTCATAATCCTTTTTCACTCGAAAGTTGTATACGATCTGATTTCAGTAATGCGCTTCGTACGCAATATTAAAGTGCAACTCTGTCTTTAAAGTGCAGCGTCATTAGTTACCTATAATTTAGTGAAAGCACAAATCTCTTGACCCGTCGTTAAAAGATTGCATTGTAAAGTCAACCATGCGACCTTAAAAGGCCGCAGCTGGGCAAACACTACATTATACGTTGCTACACATACTTATATTGTAATTCGAACAAAGGCTTTATGATATCACTTGGAATACCACCATCATCGTTCGGCAAATATTTAACAGACTTGTAAATGAAATGGAAATTATAATATTATATATTTAATAATCACCTATGCTGTATGCAATGCGATTCCGGTACCATCATCTCCGTCAATAGACAATCAGTCAATAGACATCAACTGCAGAACATAGTTTTCTCACATATGCCCATGTAGTCCATGAGAATAAGCTTGATTTCCCATTACGCCAAATAATTTTGTTGCTACACAACTGTTGAATATGTTTCATTATTCTTAGAAAGGTAATATTCTAAATAAGTACCTGGAAATATTCCGTATTCTCATACTTATAGTACAGTATGAAAAAAGAAATTCTTTGCTTCTAATTTGGGCTTATTGCAGTCTTATATTGAAAAATAGACCTACCTTCGGTGACCTAAACTGAACGGCACATAGACATAAACAGAGTTGGGTATTCCAATTGGTGGCATACTACAGTGACATTAAAAAAGCACGGGTGCTTATGTTTTTCCATGAGTGAGTAAGATCCTTTATCCTATCAAGGTCGGCAGCACACACAACCCGTATGTATATAATCTATTAAACGGTCACCTTGCATATTGCACAATATATGATGTCTTCGCTCACAGATGATTTAGGTTTATGATAATAGGTTTTGATTTCATAAATGATTTCCGTTATTGTAGAGAAGTCTTAACAGTCTTAACGACCACAAGAAAAAAATCCAAGATTTTATGTGCAGACGAACATTTTTGTAGGTACAGGTACGATTTATTTACACGTCCCTTTTATTTTTAAAAATATGTCGACGATTTTGTTAGTTTTAAAAGTAGAGATGTTAACGCAATCTGCATTGTATTACAGCAACCCACATACGGCTTTGATTTTTTTTTACAAATTATAATTTGTACACACCTTCCTCGTTTGTCGCGCTTTCCATTAGTGAAAAGCTTATAAAAATTCGTTGTGAAGTTCAGGAGGTTAGCAGATATACAGATTACAGACAGACAGACAGACGTACGTGGAAAGCGACTTCAATTTATACTATGTAAGGATTGTATAGATATAGATAAATAATCATACTACAGTTAGATACATAGATAGAGTCGGCTTCTTCATTGCTGAAGGTCGTGGTGGTATCGACCACCTGCTGCTTCCATTCCACCCTGTCCTCAGCCTTTCTCATAGCCTTCGCTACTGTAAGCCTTCATACTATAATATTTTTTTACTGAGTAGTTTTTTTACGCGTCTTTCCTGTCGGATTATGACCCACTCACCTTACAAAGGAATCTTAATTCACTCACCCAAATACCGGTAGTGTCTGGCCGAGAACTCGTATCGTCGGTGTAACTTATCGGTTTTGTGAAACATTTTATCATACGAGCGCCGTTTCTTGTTGTTACTCATATAGGTGACGTCATCGATTAACGCATGACTAAGAAATCGGTTGACGAAAAAAAATCTAAATAATAATGTTCCTTGTTGGAATTTCTTGGAAGGTGAATATATGATAGAAGAAGTCATGTCTTATGTAATTTTGAGAGAGTTATGTTATCTAATCTGGTAAATTTCACGATTCAATTCATCTACAAACTCTGTTTCGGCTTAAAAATTTTGAGTAGTGGCAGGCACGCTGCATTTCGCAGTCATTTGGGCAGCCCGCCTGCCGGCAATTTTTTTTACATTTTTTTCTTCTCTTTTAATGTCTTGGCTCCATCAGATCTTCTCCGATGATATTGGCAGTGTCATTTGTAAAAATAGCATTATAAAAAACGCAATATTCAAATCAAAATCATAGCAATTGAAAATAGCTTTTTTTAGTAGCAGATCCCGAGACTAGTCAGTCAAGTCAAGTCCACAATTTTTCTTTGAGTTTTCCAAAACGGTTCCGTCAAGTCCAAAGCAGTCAGGTCAAGTCTTTTTACATTTTATGACATTTTATGTCGTTTATCCGTTGCTAGGAAATCCTACATTTTATGACAATTGTTTATCCGTTGCTAGGTAACAATTTTTTAGGCACATAACAGCTGGCGACGGTAGTGCCGCCACATTTTTTAAATAATTTGGCGTGATTAGTACTTTTTTCTGGATGAAAGGCAGTATTTCGGTTGAGTAATTAAGGCGTGAAATATTAAAAAGTAAACAAACTCAATTTCGCATTTATAATGGTTAGGAGACGCTGTGTTATTGTGTGATCGGTTTGTGAATTGACATACCTATCTACTCATTTCGTAACAAGATATATATTAGGTAGGTATATAATAAAGCGGAAAATAATAGCAAAATCTAATTTCGATTTCCTAAGGTGACAGACACGCCCTGATCGGCTGGCGGAGAGCCAGCCGACAAACACATCATGGTTACAAAACAAAACCTTTTTACTTTCGTCTGACAGTAACTACAGCAGATCGAGGCCGGTTCTATCTACGCATCGACTTGTTTACTTCGCAATGGAAAGTTATTGTTGTACACGCCAACATATTTTAGTAATAGGAGTACACTTACTTATTAACAACAAGCTCTCTAGAGATCGATCATTCGTAGATAAATTATAAAAAAAAAAAACTTAAGAGTTAATTACTGCCCTAACTCTTTATCCTACTGCGTCATGGGTTGGTGATGGGATACTATAGAAATTGGATAGGTTCTAAACTAATACTAAATAATACATAGAAATATTTTATGGGTTTAATGACGTAGATAATATATATATTATATATATGCGTGTGAGTGTTGTGTTCATTTATTTACATATGCACATATTTATATGATAAAATAGAATCACGACGCATTTTGTACGCCTAGTTTCACCTTGAGATGATAGGTACTGTTGATGCAATGTACAGTCATAAAATTAAAGATGATAGAACAAGGAAATGTAGGTTTTTAAATTAAAACCATAAAACAAACAAAACAGACTTAAAAGTATGGAATTTTAATACTTTTAAAAGACTTTAGGGCTATAAATTTCATGAAATTGTAAGCAGATATTTGATAAAATCTTAACTAATATTATAATATTAAATGCAAGAGCGAGTTTGTTTGTTTGTTACGCTTTCATGCTTTAATTACTCAACTAATCATCGTGAATTATTTATACATGTTGTCTGAGATACACAAAAGCATATAGAGTAAATTACATTCAGAAAAAAGTACTGTTCCCGAGGGATTATCTAAAAATAAAAAAATTAAAAATCAACGCCTGACAAAAACATATGAACCATAAAGTACTGAATAAATGCTACACATTAGAAAAAGGCGCCTGTAAAAAACTAATCATAAATATAATAAAAAAGCTGTGTTACAGCCATTAAATTAATGAACTCCTTCAGAAATAAATGAAAAAAAAATCGAGGTGCGGCTGTGTCGTGGACACGGCCGTGTGTTTTACGTGAATACGTGTCGTGTACTCGAGTAATATTTTCTTTGAGCGTTTTTTATGTAGGTATACCTATATATCCAACGAAATTGAATATACCATTATATACCAAAAAAATCTTTGATCCTAAAGCTATCGAGGAGTGTAGTTAAATTTTGGATGTAGATGATAAATATGTCGCTACAGCATCAAACTGTATCTCCCAATTTTGTTAACATTACTTTTCTGAATTGCCTCTCACCTCCCACCATGGAAGCCAATTTAAATATCTATATTATGTCGCAGTATAATCGGAAAAAACGGATTTTTGCGAAATTCCTAGTTAGTTTGCAATACACTGGATAATAGGAAATTAACAACGAATTTTGTAATCATTCGAGGTACATTCAGGATCTTTGCAAAAATCCGATCAGTTTTAGGTAAGTCGCGAATAAGCGGTCAACTATCATAGCTCTTGAGCGCTGATTGGCCGAAATGAACGTTACTTACTGACGGAAGCTCTGATTAACCAACCAGAACAGAGAAGCTATACTTTATTGACCAATCAGCGTTTCATTTTCTAATCATGTAATTTACTCCTAAACAAATTGGGATTTTTGCAAAGATCCTGAAAGTACCTTGGATGATTACAAAATTCTTTGTTTATTTCCTATTATCCGGTGTTTTGCAATCTTACTAAGATTTTTGCAAAAATCCGTTTTTTTCGACTATACTGCGACACGTCAAAAAAACCGCAAGGGCTATATTAAAAAGTGTACTGAGCACACACCCGTTAATAGGAATGAGTGGAATTGATGAAGATGTCAGTTGAAGGGCGACACGACCTCTTGATTGTGATGATGCATCGGCCAACTCCGTACTCAATACAAAACGATGTTATAAAATGCGAAAGTCATGCAAATGCGACACGGATAAGTGGAAATATTTCCATTTGCATTTAATACTCTTGTCATCTAACATTGTTCAGTTACCGATAGATAGTATCTTATTTGCATCTTAATGTGTAAGTAAATACACATACGTAATGATACCTGGATACTTATTGTAATGCAGCTAACGTTCGAACCTCAACATGGATTTTCTTTATACGTTTAGTTTAGCTAGCTTAGTTCATTTAGTTCAAAAGTTCTAATTGGTTTAAACCTAATAATATGTGCAATAGCTCATTGGATTCGGAATGATGTCTAGAAAAATGTATTAAAATGCAAAACATAAATAATTGCATAAGTTGTAAACAAATAAAGATGAGAAAAAAAAGACTTTTAGGTTTTCTATAGTAGGTAAGAAATAGTTCTTAACGAAAATCGGAAAAAGAGATTGTTAAGGAGAAAATTTTAGATAAAAAAATTCCATACCCCGGATCTCTATCTCCAATTCTCCATTATTTATAATTTTAATTTATGCTGAAAATAGGTTTTTTTTCCTACCAATTATTAAATTTGAAAAAATATTCAATTGGGTCAAACTTGAGTAAGTTTCACTATACTAGACCCATCCATACTTCCATACTAATATCGTAAATGTGAAAGTATCTCTGTATGTTACCATTTCACGCCTTAACTACACAACCGATATTATGGATTTTTACATACACGTTGTCAGGGGTACAAAAAAGACATACCTTAGTAGGTGTTGAATAGTTTAAGCGCGTTGGCTTATTTAGTTTATGATTAATTAAACACTATTTTAAAAATCTTTACAATCTTTAAAAAATAACTGTAAATATAAATTAGTGACATTGTTAAGCTGTTTTTTAATCAAATTTCGAATATCACAAAGTGAAATCTAGGATCTGTGGAAATTGATAAGTGATTGAGGCATTGTTTATTCCTTGTATAAATAAACGAAAGTTTTGCTCTCAGCCTCCTTTCACTAATGTCTTTTGATTCACACTCTGATCATAATCGGAGATAAAATAGATCGCACGATGTCTGAACTCCGAATACCGAGTGCGGTCAGTTAGCCCGAGAGAAAATAAATCTTCAATTGGGTCGGTCAAATGCCAGGCTTAATTCTGTGGCGCAATCAAATCTCTTTCGTATTATCGCTTAAGCCGTGTCAGCTGTGGCTTTTATTGAAGTAAAAAGAGAACATTTTAATAATTTAACTATTTACTTCAATAAAACATTGCCAATTATTAGTTTAGTATATGTTTGTATTCTTATGACTCTACAAACCTTTTCCCGGTTTATTGCCACTTGCGATCTGATCCAGGCTACGTACAGATGTAATTTTTTCTACAAATTACAAACACAACTCTTCCTCGTTTATAGCTTTATTCATAAGTAAAAACCGTATCAAAATTCGTTTCGGATAGAAAATATTAGCAATAACTTATTCAATCTTTATTGCTTGTATAATTTTACCAGATCCCTTGGGAACAGTACTTTCTTTTTTATTGATGAAAGGTTTTTTTCTGTATCATTAAGAGTGTGTAAGCAAAATTTCATGATGATCAACCGTCTATCGGCTATAATACTGATCAAACGATCAAGTATAACAGATTAGTTAAAGCGTGAAAATGTAACAGACAGACAGACAGAGTTACTTTCAGATTTAATAATATTAGTATGGATATACTTAGATTAGATATACATAGAATATATAGATCTATATATGTGGATACAGATATAAAAGATAGTATTTATTATGCCTATCAGTTAACACCCACACCAATAGGACATTTTCAAAATACTCCACAGTTTGAATTCGCCGTTACACTTAAAAATGTAAATTGACATTCTCTTCTTTTTTCAGATGGCACAGTTATTAACTGTGCGTCTCAATAAGGCCGACCATCAGCCGCTTGGCTTTAGGCTACAGGGCGGAAAAGACTTCGGAACACCTCTTGTCGTTCAAAAGGTTAGTATTAGCACTTATTGAACATATACTTTTACTATTAACAAGCTGTTGAGCTGTTAACATTTACTGTCACTCATGTTTGTTTGTGTTAGCTTAGAATAAAAAATATACTGAATCAACCAGAAATCGCTATTTCTGGTTTAGGTACATATAGTAACTTCACTAACTTCGACATTTTCGATCACTCTCGAAAAGGCCTCTCTATCTCGCGCCACTCGGAACGTCTTTTCCACTCCCGCAATTTCGGATGTTTCTTAACAATGACATCTGCCTTCTGCCCACTCCTCTTCTTCCCTCAATCTTGGCTCTCATGCTAAGATAAGATCCATGATAAGATGGAGCACTATGATAGTTTTCACCCGTCAGGACATGACCTAGATATGCAACTTAACGAACCCTAATATTCGCTGTTAGTGTGAGCTCTGTTTAGTATGAGCTCTTCGAAGAATTTTCATATTGGAGACCTTGTCAATCCACGAGACACGGAGCATTCTTCTGTGTAACCACACTTCAAACGTCTTCAATCGGTTCATGGTGTTTAGTCTCAAGTCTTCTAACTTATCCAGGTCAATCGAAAATAAGAACTACAACGATTTCAAGTGCCGCATTTGTTCAAGCGTTCCCAAACTGTTAGATTCTCTCGGCTACATATATTTCATTGTAATACCGTGTAAGGAATTTGTGTCGTATATAACGATGAGACTACACAATGGATAGCTTGTTATAAGTTAGTTTTTTATCAGCCTACTCGAACCGCTAGTGTTCAAGTATGTGAATAAGCGATTAGTTATCCGAAGAAGCTTTTACCTCTCATTAACTGTTATTTGACCGTGATTTTTAAAGTAACTTACTAAAGCTACATTTTTTACGTTTAACCTTCTTGTAACTTAACTATTAAATTCAATGTCATTTAAGAAAAGAAAACATTGCGTAAGGAAAATAAAGTTTAAAAGGCTTAAAACATCACGAAATGGTGACACGACCGAGCGTTCTCAGAATCGATCATCAAAAAATATATGTATCCATATGTTTAACAATGTCAATGGCGACTCAAAAATGTTGATGGATCTTCTGTCGGCTGTAACGGTACATTCGCTTGATAGTTAGGTACAAGTAATTTGTAATTGAACAAGACTAATACTCGATGCAGACCAATGAACTTTTAATATCTACAATTTGACATTTACCTATAATATATTATCTCTGATGTGAGCTTCTAGAATATTCAAATTTAGAACTACATACAACTTTCCTGGATTTAGATGAAATTTGGCACACAGATAGTTTATTAGCTGGATTAACATATAGGATACATTTTATTCTGGAAAAAGTTAGGTTCTCGAGGGATTTAAAAAAATATGGGCGTGGCTTCGTCACCATCAGATACTTTCTCAAGTGTTATATTTTTCATTGCTCAATGCGGACGAAGTCGCAGGCACCAGCTAGTATTCTATAATAGTATCTATGTTTTCATTTGCAAATTTCAACATTTTTTAATCAAGTCAGAAATAAAGCACCAATACCGGCTCGGCACGAATCTGTGCCGAGAGAAACAAATGCGCTTGAGATTGTTGTTTTTTTTTAAGCAGACTTGACCTGGGTGTACATACTAAGTTTCGCTCCAGTCATATTTGCGGTTTTAATAATATAAATCTTGAGTTTCAATAATACCAGAATGTAATGTCGAATAATTGGAGATTTATAATATATCTATACTTATTTTTGTAAGGTACTTACCTAAATTTATACTTTATCTATTTCATTCGGTAGATATTTTTAAATTACATTATATTTCAACAATAATTTATAAGTCTACACATTCCACAAATTATATTTTTTTTATGAGAGATGAACTGCACCTACAAAATTTCATAATTATTTAGAATTCGAAAAATCAAATATTCACTATATTTTCGCTAATAATATTGACTTGACATATAATAAAATAGTTCGACATTATTTTACTTAAGAATAAACTTTATTTAGGTAAGTAATTAATATTTTAACTAAAATAATTTCACACAACTCATTTTTCATCGTGGACTACGTTTATTTTTTATTTGGTTTTCTATTGAAATATACAATACAAAACATAAAAACGTAGCAAAATATAAAACATGTTATAAAATAATCTTTGTTGCAAATGATTATTTACCATTGAAGATTTTTTCACTTTATTGCAATATTTTAATGACAACTCTATTTAAGAAACAATAACTATAACATATGCCTAGTATTTGAATTATTTATGTAAATTTAATATTTTTATTATTGTTTATCATCTAGTTTATGAGACTGTGTCGCATAGACTATGCACATGAGACATAAAGGCAACCCACGTCTGCGTCAAACCAAGCTTGCATCCCACACGGTGGCTTGGTCATCCTTTTAATTTACAGGAAAAAGTTTATTTTTATACAAAATTAATTATCGTGCAGTTAAATTACATTTAGTTTATTTTAAGCTCAATTATTGGCAGCTAAATTTATAAGATTCTTTTTTATCGAAGTTAGAATTTTTAATTGGTTCAGTAAGGGAATCATCGGACAGGTTTCGACTGCATTCCTCAAGGGATTGCGTCACTTAAAAACTTTCACTCCAATAAGTAATCGCGAATGCCCATAATGTTATGTTGGGGTCTTTAATACAACCATTTTAACACGAAATTAAACTTGTAAACACATCGCCAAATATAGACTTAACTAAACCATAACAACATTTAAACAAGAACAATGGATGCTTTGTCATAAAGTGATAATTGTACAATCCTTTTTGGTTCTAGTAACACATTATACAGTATATTTGAGTCTTTTTTAGTGTTTACAACACAAAAGTAATATAGTTTACTCTGTGACTCAACTTTAATTTTAGAATTTATGAACAATTTAACTTATGAAGTTAGGTCATATTACTGCTAAAACCAAAGCTTACCTCGAAGATGTAATACATAATGTTAATGTATTAATATTTTCCTTGGTTATCCTTATTTTATTTTTAAGTAATAAATTTTACAGGTAATTTATTTTATTATTAGGCTTGGGACCCTGCCTAGGGTACCGAAGCTTTATTTTGTATAAAACTTAGAATTAAATGAAATCAATAATCTCAATAATCAATAATCTTTGTCAAAACTAATTATTTAACAAATTGTTTCTTTATTTCTTTCAAAATAAATTTCATTTCCATCACCATTATTTAGAACTAAGATAAGCGACTCGTAGCTGCTTTGTGATAGTTAAGTAAGTACTTACCCCCACTAAGTACTGAACACGATTTGAGTCACGCAGACCAAAAGATTTGTTTTGAAATTGGAACAACAATGCCTTTCGTGGATTATCACTATTGGAGTTATAATTATATAATAATTATAGCCTCCGAGCTGCCACTGAGTTGATAAGTATTTACTGCGCATTGTTTCAGACTAGCTAACAATTTTATTGCACGAATGACATAAATGGTGATGATACAAAATTTATATTTTGTTAAAACACAGTGGCACGAAATAGTGTTAAGGTCGACAGACAGGCTGACAGTTCAGCGAACTCTGGCAACCCTCACTCACTCACCGAAACACAACAGCACACATGCTGTTATTTCAAGGTGGTCTTTTGTAAGGGAGTGTTTACTGCCGCCAGACGGCTTCCCAAATGCCACTACTTTCCAGATCCAGAAAATACTCAACCAAAGTTGACCATGCCGGGAATCAAACCCAGGATCAATCAAATCAAATCAAATCAAAGCTTTAAGGCCCTAACCACTCATCCAAATTGGTTCGTCAAAGTCGTCGGCTAACTAAAATATATTATCACTAAATTAAATAGGCTTGAAGTAGACTTTAAGCATTTTTTCACACCTATTGGTTATCTTTGCATTGAGTGGCTAAAAGATAATCTTGGCATAGCATACTATGTTTTGCACTCATAATATTGACAATCTGTCTGGCAGCAGTGACAATCCACTTACAGAAGCACCCGAGCTGTTGTGATGTTTCGGCGTGTAAGGGACGCCAGAGCTATTTCCCTAATATCCTCACTTTCCCCTTCAGGGTCGGAAAGGTATTGTACCACCCTTGGTTACACTTGGTTGTTCATAGGCGACGGTAGCCATCTACCATCAAGTGGACCGTCAGCCTGCCTGCCGCCCTATATTATCAAAAATAGTAGACTATTAATTTATACGATCACTCTTAAACTCAGTTGTATTATTTCTGTAAGTTAATTTCGAAATTGCATAGTATTTAGAAGTACTCTTTCTACAAAAGTATTTAAAATTAAAAAAAAAGTATAAATAGGTAGAAGGCGTGACCTCGTGTGGCGAGGCTGCATTAATTTCTTGTAGTTTTGTTGCCTTATACGGAATGCACGTGCGATGCGGCGACAGCGCCGCCGGCGCAACGCGAAGAGGGCTTCGTCATAGATAAATTCAATAGGTATATATTATACAGCAAGTTGCAGAAATAAATTCTATGCATTTTTTAATTACAATATTAATGTTTAAAATGGGGATGGGTTTCGTAGTAGCCGAAGTTCACACGCTCAGTTGAACGGCGGCGAAGCGTTCGCACCAAGGCACCTAGCCTACTATGCCGGACTGCTGAATTAACCGAGCCGGTATAACTGCCGGAAAATCCTCTGTCCGTACAATAACGCCTCTTTCACGCGCTTTTTCTCGAAGACGCAACACTGAGAGCAGGCAGACCAACATAAATCAGTTTAGGGGACTATTCTACAACCCATAAAATTAAGAGTACCCGTATCCATGATCATTCTCAATTTTCCTCCCACCTACTATCCTGCTCGAATCCGATTATTCAGATTATTCAGACAAACAGACATACTTAAAGCGAAAAAGCATTTATTTCAGAATTACATATGTACCTATACCATATTTATACTAAGTACCTATTATTTTATTCTGTGCCTATACCTACAATGTTCATATTTATTTCTATTTATACAAATATAGAATAGAAGTAAGTAGTTGGTAAACTGTGTCAGTGGTAAACAAGTCTCTATACAATATGTGGACACATTTACCATAGAAGCAGTTTTTCACACGTAGGTACACTTACAATACCTATTTGAGCGTCTGCTGACGCAAATCTATGGCAGGGCTGTCGGCCAACTACTCGAGGCCATCTCCGTAACGGCTGACCGGAAGGTTTTTCAATTCGCGGTGCGGTGGGGACATTAAATACCCTGACAGTTGTCTGACTAAAGGAGGGGGGAAGTATTTATATGCAATTCGTGCTACGTGCCTGAGTTTTAAATGATATAGCACGCACGGCGGAGATGAAAAAGTGAAAAGTGAATAATAATTGTTGCAATTAGTTTTATTGTCTGATTGGTCGCCTCGACACAATCATGTTAATGGACTTGTAAGACTTGCTAATCAATTGAATATTCAAGTGCAATCATTGCGCATTAAGTGACTTGTGGGGAATACGAATTGCATTTGCTGTATTGAGGTATGTACAACAGCGAATATAGATAAAACACGACACGAATATTTTGATATACCTACACATATGGACAGTTCTTAAAATATTTATCTATGCGACTGTATAATTTTTTTAAATTTTAAACAGTGGGGATGTCTGGAAAAGTATCCCTACCAATGAAGTGCAAAAGTGCGTTTACAATTAGCTGAGCCTGCGACTTCGTACGAGTGGTATTCGGAATTGCGCGTAACTTTTTTGTTTATAAACCAATTGCAATGAAACAAACACTAAATGTTACGGGAAGCTTGTTACAATACACTAGTGAAAACCACACTCAAATCGGTCAAGCCATTTCTGAGATAAACGCGCACAAACGCACAGAGAAACAACGTTTTTGTTCATGTGTATGATAATTGTTAACGGCTCTTCCGTTTCCAACGATATATTCTTCGGTAACGATATAACCTATCGGTTTATCTTTGACAGATTTGCTTCCTCGTAGAATTGACATTTTCAGGGGAACCAGACACTCGTGGCCCTGATTAGTGAAGACTCTAGTTTTTATTTGATTGACATAAAAATTAAGTACGCAATTATTATTTTTTTTCGATATTTTATTTTTGGCTAAATTAGCTAAAATCTTCATCAAAGATCTATGACGAACATTTGGTTGATAAAAATTTACAATAGGTGGACCACGCGCACCTATTGTAAATTATATTTTAAATTATGACCTTTATACCTATTATATATTGACATTATAAAGCCCATATGGATATAAAACAATATGTTTGCAAATTGGCTTGCATCCAACAATTATCTATTTTCCGGATGGACAGTTTGTTTGCAATTACAACTTTTATGACTAATGTATGATTCATTCAAACAAGATTGAAACATGTTGATCTAAATTTGTTAGAATCAAATTAGAACTACTAAGCACTTCAGTACTACAAGGGCGGCACTGAAAATTTAGGGAATCAAGGAAGTGATATAACATTATTAGTGGAAAAGATATTTATTGTTTTTCGAAGTATTCTCCTTGAAACTTGACACATTTTTCCATTCAATGGAACCAATTATCAAAGCATTCATTCCATTCTAAAGTTGGGGTATTTAAAATGGCCGTTTTGTAAGCGTCTACAGCTTCTTCAGGTGACGAAAATCATTGACCACGCAATTTGTTCGTAACTTTGGGAAAAGTATAAAAATCATTAGGGCTTAGGTCAGTGCTGTACAGCGGATGGTCTAATAATTCAATGTTTTCTTGCTTCAAAAACTCTTTTGTTCTGTGGGCGGCATGAGAGCTCGCATTGTCGTGATGGAGGATGATGCGGTGGTTGCAGTTCTCTTTACGGAGTTCAGATACGACCTGCGGCAAACAAATGCTAGCATACCATTCTGCATTGACCGTTCTTTGTCCCTCAACAGGAATAGTCGCAACAAGGCCGGTTTTAGAGACAAAGGTGGCCACCATTTCTTTTGCAACGATCCGTGAACGAACAACTTTTGTTGGCTTCAACTCATTTTCGAACACCCAAACTAGTGGTTTTTTGTTCGGGTTCGTATGCGTATATCCAGGATTCGTCACCTGATACGACGCTGTATACAGCATTTGAAGATCCTCCGTGGAATCTCTCGAGAGTTCTGACGCACCAAGTAACGCGAGTCGCTTTTTGCTCCTCACAGAGCGAATGCGGGATCCATCGGGAAAACAACTTTTTTACATCTAATTGTTCATGCAAGAACAATGTTGTTGAATGCATTGCGAAATTATAACCACGAATGTCTCATAGGCCATAGGTACAAACATACAAACTTTACCTATTTATAATATTAATAGATAAGTTTGTTGAATCTAAATTGAGGCTGAAACTAATCTAATCTAAATTAGGTAAATCTTAGGTGCAGTATTACAAGAGTTATTTATTTATTTAACAGTTTCAAGGGTATATTTTTTTTTAAATGATGGAAGTAACTAATGCTTTTAATAAATATTTGACCTGCACAACAAACATAATCCAAAAATCCTTTGTTTCCACACAAAATAAATATAAAAAATGCAGTCCGCTGATGTCATTGTGACGTCATGCGCCGTTTAAGGTAGCCGCTGCTACCCGATTTTCAACAAAGGCTGTTTCTCGAATCCACGTTCTCTGCGAAAAATCAATAATATGACTTATTTATTTGTAAAGGTTTGCGTATTTAGTGCATACTTAACAAGCTATGAAATCTTGAAAATGAATTGTAGGCATTTGTTGGCAGGAAATTGCTAGTATCGTTAGTCGATGTTCTGCAAGCATTCGTCCCTTATTTCGTGTCCCTCTACAGCTGCGCGATAAACTTTAAAAAGTGAGGCATACCATGTAAATGTCCTACTATATGTCTACGACAATCATATGCTATAGTGAGAACGTGGCCTTATAAGTAAGTATATTTAATTTAATGTTCCTTAGGTAAATGGTGGCAGTGCGGCAGAACGGGCTGGCTTACAAGCGGGCGATGCTCTGATCAGAGTGAATGCTACTGATGTTTACACCTTACGACACCAGGACGCCCAGGACACCATTCGCGCTGCTGGACCCACTCTAGAACTCACCGTGCAACGGTAAGCACCACAGCTCGCCTAACGTCTCAGAGGTTCCGGGTACGATTCCCGACGGGGTCAACTTTGGAAATGAACTTTTCAGTTGGCTCTGGTCTGCATTTGGAAAGTAGTGGCAGGGCACACTGCGTTTCGTAGTCATTTGGGCAACCCGTCTGGCGGCAGTAACATTTCAGAAGACCACCGTGAAATAACAGCATGAGTGCTATTGTGTTTCGGTGAGTGTGTAAGGGATGCCAGAGCCCATTAGGTACTCCATCCCTTATACTTAATCCTTCTATAAACGGCAGCGCACTTGCAGCAATGTGACGTTGCTTGTGCTATAGGCGATGGTCGCCACCTACAACCAAGTGAACCGTCAGCCTGTCGGTCGAGCTTAATATTAGAAAAAGAAAAAATGATCAATTGCAGCGGTGGCGGCACGTGGCGTCCATCTGTAACTCCGACAGGCAGTCTACCGCGACCTGGTTCCCGCCCATTGGGCGGTACTCCTGTTCCAGTCACCAACACATCTCTAAAAGCAACGCAGCAACCCTCAAGACCTTTTGGTTCTGGACACAACCAAACAGCCAAGCCTTTTGGTTATGTAAGTTGTTATTTTAATTCTTTCAACATTGTTGTTAATGTTGGCAATAAAAATAATAATCCTTTTGCAGATGAACGGTAACGAATCCGTTAAAAGCATAGTAAACAAGCAGTACAATACACCCGTGAACATGTACAGCGATCAAACAATTGCAGAAACGCTATCAGCTCAGACTGAGGTGCTGGCTGGTGGAGTGCTTGGGTGAGTTATTAAAGTCTATAGTATGACGAAGTGAGATCCAAGATCCATGCGAATTGTTTTATAATGAAACCAATATTTTTGTGGTTAACATGACTTATATCCACCACAGAAAATTCTATTCTGTGACTTACCTATGTACGTTATTATACTACCTACTTCCCTCACATTTTTCGAGTCC
Source organism: Synanthedon myopaeformis (assembly GCA_944738685.1). NCBI lineage: Eukaryota > Metazoa > Arthropoda > Insecta > Lepidoptera > Sesiidae > Synanthedon > Synanthedon myopaeformis. Next base: position 6,749,690 of record OX122919.1, read on the forward strand.
TTTGCATTTTGATGCACTTGTTTCGTTTTGACTGTAATTTTAAATATTAATATTAATAAACTGTACGTCAGAAATGAAAACTATGGAACATTACCACAATGATTTTCGAACACTATCGCCATCTATTAACGTTTTATCAAACTATTGACGAAATTAAGCTTATTATGAACCAAGAAATACGTGCTAAGTAGTTCGGGTAGATGGAGCTTATTTCATACAGTTAAACATCACTGAGGTTGTCACTCAGTGACGAAAGAAGTTTTCATTTCGAAAAGTGAATTCGTGTGCTTTAAAAAATTACTTACTTAATTTTACATTGACAGGGTAAACTTCAAGAAAAATGAGAAAACTTACGATGCAGAGAAAAGCGCTGTTTTTAAAGTTTTGCAAGAAGAGCAAAACGATCCCGAACCAGGTAATATAAATGATCCAATAATTATTTTAAGCAGAATATTCTCTCTTTCCGCATACCCGACGATTCAACATCGATATAGTATTGTCATTTGTAAATATCATACGATCGAGTCCCAAGAATATCCTGACCTCAAGAAAGATTTAGAATTGTCATTCACGATAACATCGCCGTTTGAAATTAAAAAGGTAAAATTTAAAATTTAAGGCAATTATATTTATGCCTATATAAAACATATATTGTTCTATTATTAATATTTCGGAAGATAAATGTATTCAAAATTAATGTAATAAATAAAAATTGGCATATAGTAGTGGAAGTGGGTTCGGCGCCGCCAGTAAGCGGGCTGCGGCACGTGCAGGCTCCGGTGACCCGCCCCGATGCGCCCATCAATAACACGGGAGGCCTGCCTCCCGGTCAGAACATTTGCGAGGAGTGCGAACGACTCATCACGTAAGTCGGACGAGACGCGCGGGCCGACACGGTAGCAAAAATAGCACTTTCGATTCGGAAATTATGCTGTTTAGACAGGAAAATTAAGCCGATCTTGATCATTGATCCTCAGCCCCCCATTTAGATTCTACCCGCATGCTCAGTGGCGCAGCATGGACCTATTTTTGCGCGAACTTTACTCTTCCAAGACCCCTTTAGGTAACACAAACCCAAGAGAACATAGCACATTTTTGTGCATGGAACAAGTCTTGTTGAGTAAGAAATGATTAGGCAGAAAAGTGATTAATATCGGGGAATATCTTGGTTCATATTAGACGTGGTTGGTGAATCGTTTAGCCGTCCAATATCAATTTTAACATACCATGGCTACGCCACTGCGCATGTTATACCTATCCACCCACTGAAATAAACTGTATAGTAATCGTATATTGGGGCTGACAGAGCCGAATACGTTTTATTCGCGTGCAAGCGTGGCCCGCGCCGGAACACCGAGCAGTCTGCGGCACACGCATCGCTCGCGGTCTCGCACGCCGCGCGTCACCTTCGCGGGACAACCTCCCGAGGCCCCACCTCGCGCTCGTTCGACGCCACAGCGCATTTCGCCCCCACGGGCCACTACTGGCACGCAGACACCCGAGCCAGAAACCTTGACACCGGAAGCACCACACCGACCAAGCATCCCTGTGGGATGCCACCAAGTTCTGCCCGACGGCCGCATCGCCCTGGGAGCGCCCGCACATCCGCAGCCGACCGACAACTCTCTGCCGGTCGTCAACGATACGCCCTATTGCTCCGAGTGTAATCGCTACATTATGTAAGAGGCGCCCCGCGGCATGCCTTCAAGTGTTTGCGACCGTGTCGACCTATGCATCACTTCTGTCGTAGATTTTAATTTTAATTCCGTTGTCATGTGTCGCAGCTCCTCCAGTTCTTTGTAAATATACCTAGCGCATTAAACACAAGGAACTGCGACGCTTCTAGCAAAAGTTTCTTTTGTTTTACCATTTTAAAGCAAAGATATAAATGAAACTTATGCTAGTGAAACTGTTCATCTCACCTAAATATGTTACATCTATTTGCAGACATTAAAGTGTAGATTGTAGGCAACTATTTATCGCAAATGTTGTAAAATTCATGTAATTTTCTATTCATTAAGCATGTTCTCACTTCGATGTATAGCACACCTGTTTTCTTTTGTTAGTGAAATTTTTAGTTTCGCACGTACTCACTTAGTTTTTGGTAAGCATGTTGTAAGTTTAGAAACAAAGCAGTGATGCGGAAATGAAATGCTTATCTACCTATATAATATTTATTCGTGCAATACTTTATAAAAAACAGGATCGTTATTTTTCCAGTTAGCTGTTCTTTACCTGTAAATTCATATTGAGAAAATTAAAGGCTGTTAAAATACTTATATACAATAATAGCGTGTTTTTATGTGTGTAGTGGCGTGTTCGTGCGCATAAAGGACAAAAATCTTCACGTGGAGTGCTTCAAATGCTCCACTTGCGGCACTTCGCTGAAAAATCAGGGATACTACAACCTGAATGGCAAATTGTACTGCGACATTCATGCCAAGCTTGTAGCGCGCCAGAACCCTCCCGCGCCGAATCTCGAACCAGTCACTGTACCACCGTGAGTTCTTTACTAAGCATTATCAGCGCCATAAATAAGACATAACACTTAAAGTAAAGCCATTGGGACAACGCAAACAGTATAAACAAATTCGACCCACACTGAGTTTTATAACATGGACTGGTTACGTATGTCTTTCCTTTTCCTGTCTGTCTGAAGCGGCCGACGCTATTCGCTTCAAGGTACAGGAAAGCGATCTAGACAACACTTGGTCACCTTTCATGAATTAAATGAATTTTTCTTCTTATCGTTTTTTTAAATACGTACTACAAGTAAAAACACGTGTTTAAATATTTGTTTTATTTAAAAAAATGTTATGAACTCCTAAAAATTTATATGTACTATTTACGTTGTCTCCGTGGCCTTGCTTTAGTATAGTTTATAATATTTATAAGTAACGAAAACACTTAATGGGATATTACCAAAGGTTATAAACAAAACAAAAGGTTGTAAATTATAATACAATTTTTTATTTATTAGAGATGAGTTTGCTCTTGGCGAACAACCAGCTGTGTAGCAAGGATGAAGCCTATGATGGAGTGAGCTCACCCAGAAGATTTTAGTCATTTATATTTATATTTGGTTTAGTCAGAGAAGAAAATAAATTAAAAGTCAAATGAACCTCAAAATAACATCATAAAAATGAAACTTTTTCAGATTCCAACGATGAAAGTAAATACATAGATTTTATGATTTATACGTGTGCAATCTAAGATAGATAATAATATGAATCTAACAAAGATAATAATTGTTGTTAACAATTTTCATTAACTTGCATTGTTTTATTTGATGGAGGGTCTCACAAGTGTTTTCCTTACTTTTACAATTTTACAGACAAAGTATGTTATGACGCAGTAAACCCTAAATGCCAATATGTATTTTATTTTATATGCGATTACTTACGTATTGGCACGTTTAAAACTGACTATTGTTTTGTTTAAAGCGGTGGCCGTGTTCCTACCAACACGTACTCGACTCCTCTGCCCCCGATCGCCACTAATTACACAAACGGCTCTTCGTCACTCTTTAGCGTAAGTATTTCTCTCTTTACATATTTATTAACTAATTAGCTGAACCCAGCCACGCTTCGCTGCGGGTCGCGCGTGGTACTGAACTCTGCTTATATTATATTTTTCAAAAATAAAAGTAGCTTAAATTACTCCTTGTAACATCAGATATCTGCCAGTAAAAGACCCGTCGACATCGGTCCAGCCGTTTCGATAGGCGGAACTAACAATAATTTCGAAAATTGGCTTTTTTTTTTGTTAAAAGAGCTGTAGGGTATTACTTTGAGTAAAAAGCCTCATAGACGTGGAATATCCGTTAAAGTTTATTGTTACGGAGTTTTGTTTAAAAATTACAGCCGACGAGTAACATATCCGGACCGAAACCATTCGGTTCGTCTATTGGGTCTGCGTATTCGCCGTCACTGTCGCCTCGGTCAGCGCCACTGTCACCGGCGACGCGCCCCGTGCCTGCGCCCACGCACGCCGCGCCACCGTTCGCGCCGACGCATGCCGCGCAACCTTTCGCGCCCAGTAAGAGAGTTACTTTTGCTATCTAGGCCTAATTACAGATCCACTATTAAAATTTATAGTCGTCGTATATGGAAAATGCGTTCAATGATTCACGGTTGCAAACTGGCAATGCGCCCTCACAAAGATCCAAGTATCCAAGTATGAAGATCTTGTAAATTAATGACTTACAGTCAAAACTAATACAAGCCAAATTCCGATAAAAATGAATGTCTCATTCACATATTTCTTGACCGCACTTATGACTCAAATATTTTAGTTGTGTGGTTCTCATGACTTATTCTGTCTTTCTGTTATTGTAAATCAAAGTTGCAATAACATTTTTTAATGTCTTATAACATGTTACGCTATGTGCGGCATATAAAGTTCTACCGCGATCATTATAATATTGTAATAATTATAGACCAGCTTTTGATGTGCAGAAGGTCTTAGGGCGCCAAGGTGTGTCAGAAGCATTCAAATATTCAGTGTGAGTGGTGTGAGTTAAACTGACTGAATATTTTCCAATTTCCAATGCAATGTGAACTGTGAATCAAGTCTTATAGTCTAGTTCACAAGTTCAAATTGGTGTTAATTCTTGATACAGCTCCTAAAAATGTGTGCGATAAGATATATTATTTCGATGGCGATAGCTCACTGAATTCGGAATGATGTCTAGAAAAATGTATTAAAATATTTTACCAGCATATAAAGAATTGCAAAAGCTATAAACAAATTAAAAATTAGCACCAATTTGAACATGTCAACATGTGAATGTTCTACATTACATAAAAAAATATTCAAGATTTTTCCAAGTATTTGATTATTTGACCGATTGAATACAACTTTTTGCTACAATAATATTAATATCATGACTACCACCAGACAACTTTGAAAAAGTTATCTACTTAAAATCTGATTTTATTTTGAAGAGCTATATGTATAATAATAGCTTTTTATAGTTGGTTTATAAAAAGATAGTGTATGAAAGTAGTGACATGTAGAACAAAATTTTGGGTAGTTTCAAAGTAAAGCGACAATAATATTGTCCAATTGTTTTTATTTAAAAAATTGTCTTAAAGGTTGCGCCACAATTAATCATTGATTAATCATATATTAATCGCTTGAAAAGTCAAGGATACCACCAAAAACAATAATGTCATAGGTACATACGTACCTAGATACTAATTAATTACCTGCTAGCTATTTCATTTATAGATATTTACTATAATATTATATAGTACATTAAATACATTTAAGAACGAAGTACAAATATTTAAGTATTATTATGATTTTATTTATTATTTTTTTAATTTATTAATTTTTGGGACACAAACAGAAATAAAAACAAAAATATATAAAAGACAAAAAATATGATTAAGCATTAATAAAAATATATATTTAGCTATTATAAAAAATATATTTAAGCATTCTAATTTTTCTATAAAATTATTAATACTTAGGTACAAAATTATACCTAAAATTTAATAAAGAAATGTGTAATATTGGCTATGCAAATATAAACTATTCCTATTTATTTTCAACAGAGGCCCCAGTTTCCATTTTTAAAGGTAATTTTATAAATAGGAATTTATATAAATAAACGCAGCTTCTTGTGACTACTTACAAGCGTTACGTATTAAGTCTCGATGTAAATAAATATGTTACGTGTGTAATGCACTACGCCCAGCAGTCAATGTCATTTGCAGTTTAAAAATAACTCTCCTGGCACTAAACAGAAAATCATCTGCGCTACGCATTCTAGTCTTCAGATTTCTTGAAAGCGATTGTCTTTATTAAAAATAAAACTAAATATAATAGATTAATGTAAAATCTACATTGCTTTTCCAATTTTACTAATTCTTTCTTTCATTTATTTCTCCCTCTTTGCTCGAAACCTACACAAATGTTATGAATCCATAAAAATAACAGCTACAAGTGTCAAAAGCGTTGTGTGGCCTCCTCCAAATAATCCCGAAGACGAACCACCTAAAATATTGCGTGAACGAGATCCTAGCCCCACAACAGTAGGGAAAATTCGTATGGAGCCAGCCCCCTTGATGATTGCACCGTGGGCTCAAAAACCCGAATCTGAGTCATTGAGCCAATCTAATGCCAATCGTATTTGCGAAAACACCCAAGAACAGATAATCTCATCATCACAGCAGACTAGCGAATTTTGCTCAACTGTTTCCTATGCTTCTACAACTGCGGTGGCGTCCACAAAATCTGAGACGATCATAGAAAGCAACAAATCGCAATTAAAGGAGGAAATAACTAGTTGTGTTCAATCAATTTCTGAACAAGTATCTTCCGAAAAACAATCCTTTACAATTTACGAGTCTCAAACAAGTCCTCCTGTGCAAAAGTCTTTTGATTTTTCTTTAGAAAATGTAGAAACAAATAACCAAACAGATAATAGTACTAAAGAAATTTCTCAGCAACAATGTTATGAAAACAATAAGCAATCATCAAGCGTTTTGTATTTAAACAATACAGAAAAAAGTACCGATGTAAAAGAATTTGTTACAGATTTAGAAACTAGTAAAGAAAATCAGGAAAATGAAACTTCCAAGGCAGAATGTAAAAATACATCTAATGACGAAGCTACTAGTTGTAAGAACCCAGAAAATTTCCAAGGAGGTGAAGTAGTTCAAGAACACTTTGAAATAAACCGCCAGATTGAAGTTGTTGATAAAGTTAATACGGAAAACAATTCAATTGAGGCTCGGAATACAATCGAACAGACTCCAACTAATTCCCTTGCATCAAATTTATTACCACAGACCACTTTGGTCGACGCATTAACTACTGCCCCCGATAGGCCATATTCACCTCTTCCTGAACCAACTGCACCAATATGTGTACCCACCTATACTTCTTTACTCGACGCACATCCTCCCCAAGAAATTCAAAGTAAAGAAATGCCAAAATTATCAGATCAAGAAAATGTACAAGAGATCGCAGCACCACAAGCACCTCTGTTTTCACAGCAACCAAAACGTGGAATAACACCTATACCACCCATTAAAACATTCAATCCTCCAGAGAAAAGAGAAGCTCCTATACCTATGCCTCCAGAAACCCAACCTTATATTCCTCCCGATTTTAAAATAAAAATTGAACCTAGAGTGCCTAGAGACGAAACTTCTTCTCCTATGATTGAAGCCTTAACAACTGCTCCTGATCGGCCATTCACACCCATTACTACACAGAGTCGAGAAATAGAGAGAAGTTCCCTCAGAGATGCTCTCACTATTGCTCCTGATCGTTCCTACAGCCCTTTGCCTTTAAATATTGTAAATCAATCTAGCCAATTTACATCAACCTCATCTATGCAGGTACAGAGTTCTATATCAGAAATTGTGCGACCAACTGTTACACAGACTTCTACCCAAATAACAGAACAAATTCACTCTGAATTTTCAACAATGCAAAATACTTGCAAATTGCAGTCATCTTCCGAAGTATCCGCTTTTAAACCAGTTGCCAAACAAGTTTTTCCGCCACCACAACCAGATGAATTTGCAAAACTATCTAATTTTACTCCGAATTTTAGCGAAATAACATCAACATTTGGAAATTCTAAGGTACAACAAGAAACCATTTTCTCAGAATCAAAGTCTTTGCAGCAATCTACTACCGCAATGAGTACTCAAGGGTACTCCTCCGTTAAAACAGCACAAAACTTTTTTGAACAATTAGATCAAAAAGAATCTTTATCCTCGAATGCTGTCCGGGCAAAATCTGGATTACATAAACCTGACAGTATACCACCGTATCAGAAACACTTTGAACAACTACCCTCTCAGAGAGGCATAACCCCAGAAATTTGTAATGCACCTGCTGTTTTTCAAAGACCAGTGACACCAACAACTGATCCCCCTACAAAACCAAGAGATAAATCTCAGGAGCCAAAGCCTGTACCACCTTCTGTTTTAACTCCACAAAAAGTTCAACAAACGAAACCTCAAATTAAACAATTACCAGTACAATTTCATAAAGATAATACTCCTATTTCTATGACTTTCCAACCTGTTTCAGATGAAACCTTCTTGAGAGCGTCACCCGCCCGCAGTCGTCCATCGACTCCTAGCTTAATTAATAAACCCGCACCCATAATCCCACACTACCAAATGAATTTAGTAACTGTAGAACATTTAGCACCGGACAGTCATTTATATGACCCTTCAAGCCCGGAAACTAGTCGGTCGCCTACTCCGAAACCTCGATCACGTTCTCCTGCGCAAGGCCCTCCACCTAATCCTCTAAAAGCTCAAGCTCCTCGTATAAAACAAACCACTTCACAACATCAAACTGGCCAGTCACTTTTAACACAAGCTACTTCAAACCTCCGAAAAGAACACGATTCTGCTCATGAGATTTTCAATACTAGTGGTGCTAGAAGTTGGGCTCAAAATCAACCTTCAGTTATTAAAGAACAAAGACAATCAAACGTTGGATTTAAAAGCGAAAGTTATAATAAAGGCAACATGAATATTAAAGAAGATTCAATGATAAATCAGAATTTTGGCCAAAGGCAGATGCAATCACAAAACATCTCAGAGTATGGTAATACTACTGTACAAACAACTAGAAAGTCTTTTGAAGAATTCGAACGAACACAATCAGCAAAAGTTATAGAGATACGTAAGGGTGGTTCATCTTCATCCAGCGCATATCATCAAATGAGCGAAATGAGCGCTTTACCTTCCAGTGGTAAACCCAATCAAGTTTTTCCGCCTCCTGTCATGAGTTTGCCTACATATCAACAAAGCTCATCTATTAACCTTACTAATGCAAATAAATCTGCCACCAATAGTAAAATGTGTCAACCGAATCCTTCAATTTCTGGTGCTAACCAAGATCCAGTGTGTGATCCTACCCCGTCGACAGGTTCCAGTGTAGGAGCTGCTGCCCGTGGTAAAACCTTTGGTGTTTCATCGGCTCCAAAACGTGGCAGGGGAATATTGAATAAAGCCGCATTGCCTGGCTCTCGCGTGCCTCTTTGCGGTTCGTGCAATGGAAACATTAGGTGATTTCATTATAAGGGTTGTCGTTCTTGTGTGTAGCATGCGTGTTTGGATATTAGATAGTTTATTTTATTTTTTAGGTTTATTTCTAATGTTTTTACTAATTTATTAGATTTTTAACTTGCCTGTAACTTGTTTGCTTATTGTTTTGTTTTGATTTATTAACAGTTAACGATGGACAAAGTCAAAGTGTTCTGCATAAAACAGAATTTAAGAGTCCTGCAGAAGAAAGGCTGATACGCAAAATGGCAAAAATGGCATTAAATGGGTATGAGATAGGCATACAAAGAAAAATAAAGCCAGCTGACCATATTCAGTCGATGGCTGATAAAATCCAAGACACCGTAGTAACAAAGCATCCTCTGAATACTGATAGCCCATCATGCGGCGAAAATGGTAAAGAAAATGCACTGAAAACGCCGAACAAATATTTAGACGGAGAACATAAAACTATAGATAGCATACATATTGGAGATACTATTCCTGTCACGATTTTGAAAGACAATTTCACTACTGTTGACGGAAATGTGCCTATTCCACCACCCATACCTAATTCTCCTATACCAACTTTCAACGTTCACAGTTCACCAACAATTCAAGCACTGAATGCAAGCAATGTGAAAAAACCTTCTGAATTTGTACCAAAAAGTTTAAGCTCCAATTATACATTAGAAAAGAAAATAAATAACGATAATGGTAGCTATGAAAATGTCCATGCAGATAAGAGGGACTATATTTTAAATAACACCCTAAAATCAAAACCTCTTCAGGATAAATCTGCAACAAATGGTCCTAATAATGCACCTAAACAGGAAACAAATAAAACTGATCTGAAATTCGACAGTAATCATTACTCGAATACCCTAAACAAGATAAACATGTTTGAAAAAAAGGATGCTACTAATAATTTCAATGAAAAGAACAGCTGTTCTAATAAGACTGATAAGACCATATCCATTGGAAATGATATGAATACATTAAAGAAGAATGAAAAATCGTGGTCCAAGGAAAAAGTAAAAAATAATGGTAACATACAAAGTGAAGAAAAAATAAAAAATGACGGTTACCCAGTTGATTTGTATGATAATACACTTTATACATTTAAGTCTAAAGAATATTCAGATGGTAGTAACAACGCAGTGGACAGTGAAGATTGTGCTAAACAAGATTTAATTAACAAAGATGACATGCAAAATGATACAGAATCAGAGGTTGTTGTTAAACGAAGACCAAAAAAGACAAATAAAAATTCAGAGGGCAGAAGGGATTCTCACATAATTGCGCGTCCATTAAGTACAATGACGTCGGTCGACAAAGCGGACGGACTTTATCCTGTATGCCACAAATGTGACAAGGCTATTACGAGGTAATCTTTGCAATTTAATTGAAACACCTTTACCATCTATACCGCAAGTACTACCTAAAGTGAAGTAAGTTTGCCACAGTTGTTGTTTGCACAAGTTGTTGTGTGCTTTTGTTGAAGCATGTTTTTGTATTTAATATAATAACATGCGCTTTATAAATACTTATTACTAGTGTAAAACTTTTCTATGACTAGATTCTTGATACACCAGACCGTATTTAGGTGTACCCTAAAAGTCATCAGTCAATTTCTTCACGAGTCGAAACAATTGTTCTACGGTTTTAATACCGGTCTGGTCTCTGATGTTACAACTTCCTCTTCCAAATTTTACGCTTTCCGGTTCAAGTTACGGCTGCTAATATATATATATTATTATTTTTTGCAAACAGAGGACCATTCATTACGGCACTGGGGCGCATCTGGTGTCCCGAACACTTCATTTGTGTGAACGCAACGTGTAGGCGCCCATTACAAGATATCGGTTTTGTCGAGGAAAATGGCCAATTGTATTGCGAATACTGCTTCGAACAGTATATTGCGCCCGCGTGCGACAAATGCCACGCCAAGATTAAAGGCGTAAGTATCTAGAGAATTGCAAGAAAATTATTAATTTATTTGTATTCAATATAATTAACATTTTATTACTTTCGCATATAGGATTGCTTGAACGCAATTGGCAAACATTTCCATCCGGAATGTTTCAAATGCGTCTACTGTGGAAAGCTGTTTGGTAACAATCCATTCTTTTTAGAGGACGGACTACCGTACTGCGAAGCAGGTGAGAATAGAAATCTTATTTCTATGTAGATATATTAGGCACATTATTTAACTAATTCAATATGTGTAACACAATATGATTTGTCAGACAAGCTCAATGTTCATATTAAATGAACCCCCCATGTTCCACCATCGGCGGCAAATAAATCCGGGATCACAGCGAGGCCTTATCCCCTGGTTAAAAAGTGTTACAAACACCGCCATGTCCACCAAACCAGTAGTAGTAGTGAAATCCTATAAAGTGTTGACCTAATTTTCAGACTGGAATGAGCTGTTTACGACGAAATGTTTCGCATGCGGGTTCCCCGTGGAGGCGGGCGACAGGTGGGTCGAGGCGCTCAACAATAACTACCACAGTCAGTGCTTCAACTGCACGGTGCGTATGATGCGAGCCAACTTTAATACACCACACAAATATTAATAATACCTAAATGTTGCATTGATCCATAAATCAGTCATGATGTCAAACATTTTTTTTTCTCATCGTCATATCGCCCCTTTTTTGACGTTGGGAAATCCTCTTGGAAACCCGCCACTGCGGGATTATGTCTAATTAAGATTATCAAAATTTTCAGAATAAAATAAAGCAGTAAGTAAAGGTTTCAGATGTAGGTACATTTGTTTCTTGCTAGATCCAGTATGTCGTTATTTTCGAATTCAAGTGCGTATTAACAAATCTGTGTATTAGATTAGTTCCTTTAACGTTGAAGGAAAATGTTAAAGGAATAAGATTAGTAATCTTTACAGACGCGTGACAATCCGCAGTCCTCGCTAAGAGGGCTAGCTATAGTCCATATATACCTTCTTACTTCGAGGGGTCAGGCTGTAATACAAAAATATGTAGAAGGTACGTAGTCCTATACAGATATAGAAGGGAAACTAGAATTATTTAAACAACCAATGTTTCTATTCGTAACTTCCAGAAAACTTAAGACTCGTTTACATTATGGCTTATTTTAAGATCAATGTGCAACATAGGTACACATTCCTATTTACAAACGTAAATTCTGCAATCTTGAACAATCAATGTAAATATCTATTGGCAGAAATGACAGAAAAGAAACCAATATTTCTATCGAAAAGAAAAAAATCATATTAAAATGTAGTTTAGTAATGTTGTTATTTCATTAGTATTTATTTATGATTTCTTGAGTAAAAACTTGCGCATAAAATAGTCAAAAGACATTTTAATACTCATCAGCTTTGTGCTCTTATGTTTGGAACGTTTCCCTTTGTAAATTAAATCAAATAAAATTTCGAATTTGTATTATATTATTTATTTTCTATTCACAATAAAATACTTTAATTTTGCACTTTGCATAATCATGCATTTATGACTGTATTCATATCATTTTTTATTTATATTCCTCTACAATGCCATTCATTTTGAATGTAAATGTTATTTTAAAAATAAATTAGAACACTTTAAAAAAAAAAGAACACAAAATCAAATCGAAATTACACAAGGATTACGTTTGCAATTACTACACAAATTAAAACATGATTTTGTTAAATTTTTAAAGCTCATCATACGTTGCCAAAATGTATCCATATTAACAATTTGTAGTCTTGTGTGTGTGCGCCCCCCATACGATATTTTATTATGATTAACTTGTATTTATATATGTTGTCTATATAATATAGGTACTTCCTACAGATCAGGAAGGTATTATGTATACAAATTTGAGTATATATTATATTTATAATGTAATATACTATGTGATGCTGATAAAACGCTTGCAAAAAAACGCTTTTTATAGGATTTTAAAGTTTGAGTGATATTATCAGTAGACGTGATGTTTTTGGCTATTTTATGTACAAAAATATATTAATATAATATCTTGTATATGTACTTTAGTGATTTTTTTTGCGTGTTTTTGTAATATTTTAATTATTAGATTAGTCAGCGATATGTTGGCGATATGCGAGTAATCAATGTCGCACGAATTTATAAAAATACAAAACAGATTTAGGTTATTTGCAGAGGTTTGGATTTTTGTAAACTTATTAAGAAAGTTGATTTTCAAGGGCTTATTAAATTTTGATTTTTGAAAGTGAAATGAGGCTTAAAAGGCTTTGCACTTAAAATAATTCGTGAGTTAAAAGTATTAAGCAGGTACAATTTACTAAGTTTGCAAAAATTAACCGCCAATTGTTTTTTTGTTATCTGGCGACATACACAATTTGCAAAAAAAAATATGAACACTATTAAAAGCAAGACTCATAAGAAAATTAAACAGCTGTTACACTTCAGGCAATATACTGATACGTTAATATACCTACGAGGGCTGCACTAAAAGTATCGGGATTGGAATATTTCCATTGTTCCTGGCATAATAAAGTCTTTATAATCGAAAACTCCTTGGTTTTATTAATCGAATACTATTTATTTATTTTTTAAAAAGAACGTGGTCTTGTCGAACTTGTAAAGTCAGTGTGAAAATGGAATTAATTCGAGAAAATTCAAGAGCAATGATTTATTATGACTTTCGAAGTGGTTTAACACAAAAACAGTGTGTTGATCGGATGCTTTCTGCATTTGGTGATGAAGCCCCATCTAAAACCACAATTTATCCCTGGTTTCCGGAATTTCAACGTGGACGTGTCAAGCTCTGTGACGATCCCCGTCAAGGTCGCCCAAAAACTGCAGTCACCCAAGATAACGTTGATGCCTTGCGTAAGCTGATTGATGGAGATCGACATGTGACATATCGCGAAATTCAGGCAACTTTAGACATTGGCATGAGCCAAATACAAATACAATCTTGCATGAACAATTAGGTATAAAAAAGTTATTTTCCCGATGGATCCCGCATTCGCTCTGTGAGGAGCAAAAAGTGTCTCGCGTTACTTGGTGCGTCAGAACTCTCGAGAGATTCCACGGAGGATCTTCAAATGCTGTACCTATACAGCGTCGTATAAGGTGACGAATCCTGGATACACGCATACGAACCCGAAACAAAAAACAGTCACGAGTTTGGGAATGAGTTGAAGCCAACAAGTTGTTCGTTCACTGAGCGTTGCAAAAAAAATGGTGGCCACGTTTGTCTCTAAAACAGCCATGTTGCGACTATTCCTCTTGAGGGACAAAGATAGGTCAATGCAGAATGGTATGCTAGCATTTGTTTGCCGCAGGTCGTCTCTGAACTCCGTAAAGAGAACTGCAACCGCCACATCATCCTCCATCACGACAAAAGAGCTCTCAAACCGCCCACAGAACAAAAGAGTTTTTGGAGCAAGAAAACATTGAATTATTAGACCATCCGCCGTACAGCCCTGACCTAAGCCCAAATGATTTTTATACATTCCCCAAAATTAAGAACAAATTGCGTGGTCAACGATATTCGTCACCTGAAGAAGCTGTAGACGCCTACAAAACAGCCATTTCCAATACCCCAACTTAAGAATGGAATGCTTTAATAATTTGGTTCCATCGAATGGAAAAATTTGTTAATTTCAAGGAGAATACTTCGAAAAACAATAAATATCTTTTCCACTAATAATGTTGTATCACTTCCTTGATTCCCGGAATTTTTAGTGCCGCCCTCGTACTGATTTCAATTTGCATTACGTTGTAGTCCTGCTTGTAGTAATGTCTAAATTTTGTAAATATAAGTAGGCTCATTCATCTGTCCAACACAGGTAAATATTAAAGACAAAAAGTAACAAAGATTTTTTCAATAATAATTTTTTTACCAAAGTACGAATAATATTTACCTGTGACATAACAAAAGAAAAAAGGTAAGAGATTCGTGTGAACTGGACCTTCTTCGTGATGATGTTTAAAAATGTTATTATTCTACAAGTAAAAGTAAATAAATTTTTAAATACGAACATTTTTACAGGTGTGCAAGAAAAACCTCGAAGGACAGAGTTTCTTCGCAAAGGGAGGCCGACCATTCTGCAAGATGCACGCACGCTAATAGCCCATATTTGATGTACAACTCCGACACTGTTTATTCGACTACTACTTTTAGGCCCGTCTCTCCCTCCCCTCGTACTACTCCAGTGCAGAACGCATCACCGCAGCGAACAAGGAAATTGGAAACACCCCTCCACTTCGATGGAGGATTGTTTTCCGATATAAAGAGCGCGGACGGAAAATTGCTAAGTAAAGTGACCGTCGATAGAGTCCAGAGTACTACACGCCACGACGTCACCGACTCCCCTAGCGTATTCGAGAGTGTTCAGCCTTGCGGCAATAAAGACTATGTTGACGACATTGTTAGATCTGAAACGGTGACAAACGAGGAAGTCTTCAGCGTCAAATTCACCCCGATCCCTCCGGAAATTGACGTTCCTCGTCTTCTCACACCATCACAATTTCGAACCAACCGCACCAGCACACCGAGGGAATATGTGAGGAATAACTTTGAAGATTTACAAAGTTATAAAATAGTCAATTCCCTATGCAAGGACAGTTTATTTGATTCAATCAATTCATATGTTAGAGAAGAAAAGAGCTCAGACGATCTAACTAATATCGTTAAACAAGACGAGAGCTTTGATAATCTAAAAGCAGAAGGTCCATATAAAAGAACTCCTAGTCCGCTAGCGAACTTCCTTGTCTCGGAACAACTAACCAAAATCGATAATTATTTGCAGGAAAGTTTAAAGGCATGTTCTGCTAAAGAAATCAAGTCGGTACAAGAGTTAAGGGAGGGAGAAAAATTTAGCGAAATAAAACAAACTCACATTGATAAGACACACGAGAGGAATCTTTGTATCGAAACCAGTACAAGTACTCTTAAAAGTTACCACAACGAACAAAGTCTGAACACACCAAGCGAATGTATAAGTAATGATAATAAAAACAATAAAATAAACAAATCAAACAGTGTCAGAGAGAAAAATCCGGGAGTTCTATGCGCTCTCTATAACATGCCGTTTCATTATCATGCCGCGATTCTCTGTTTCTTCTTGATTGTATATAATCTTATATACCAATACATTAAAGAAAACTGTCATGGCAATAAAAAATGAAATTTAACAACTTATAATTTGAATTATTTGCTATAATAATAATACCTATTCTACTAGTCATTGAGTACTTATTAATAGTGATCATGAATTTGTGAATTACTCGAGGTGTTTTGTCGAAACATGAAAAATGAAAAATAAAGTGAAATGCAACAAGAAGGTGTATATAATCAATGAATAAATAATCACTGTTAACATTTTTAATGCGATCGTGTATGAATAATAATGATAATAATACCTTATAACAATCTGGTGCTTTTTTACATCTTTATACTTAAACTGCTTGTTCTGCTATTATTGTGAATTGTCACAATATCTTGGTATATAAATTCGCCGCTTTGTATACAGCTTCCGGAATGTTTGCAGTAATCCGTTACTAACATTAACATGAGTTAGACTTTTATATCCAATAGTTTTGAAACAATACCTAAAATTTTATTTATATTTTAAATTACAGTTATATGTAAATGTTGTATTATTTAATATTTCTATGATTGGTGCACCAAATGAATAAGTCAGTGTACTCTTTATTTTTTAAATTAGGTACAACTAATATGTTTAGGTCAGTTAAACATTTGTAACACTGTTTAAAATTAATATAATTTGTATTTAGAATTATATGAGCATCACTTTTTGTTGTATTACAACCTAATAACTATTATTTTATTACATTTTATTAATAAGAATCATAAGATCTATTTATTTAGCGTTAATTTTATTTTATCGCAGTTAGTGTATTTCATATAAGGAAATGTGAGCTTAAATAAAGTATTTTATTTATGTCTAATTTTATTTTCTCCTCTTCAGTGCCTGTGTGGTAAAAGGGTACTGGTATTTTTTTTATTAAATGGATATTTCTAAGCAAGAACTGAACACTCGTGGTCAAATTTATGGAAATATAGTATGGCCAATGGCCAAGATAAAATAACGTTAAAATATGTTTGAACCTGATGGATTTCTTAAACAGTCGAGAGATTACCTAGTTGATTTCTGGAAATATTGGCAGATATTGGTAGTTTCATTATATAATTTTTATGTGATGACATGATTCACAGTTAAGCTAGAATAAGGGAGTAGTAACTCAATTTAGCTTTTGTCCAAAGAAAAAAAAAACTGTTTTGTATGGAGATGCGTACACGACCGTTCAGCTTCAGATAGCTTATATGGACAAAAGGTGAATTAAGCTGAATAAATGTAGTTAATACCTAATATTTTTTGAATCAAAACAAACCTCTGACCTTCTGTAAATGAAAGAAAACAAAGGAAGCTCAAGAATAATTGATTATTAAAGTAGTTCCATTTTTAAAATTGTATTCTCTGTAAAGAAAACCGTACTACACTACCGGACTATGATTATTGTGATTTCAATGTTTACTTTTTGTAGGTCAAAAATATAAAACAAAAAAGTTATTTTAATAACATTTTATTTTCAAGTTCTTCTTACCCTGAAATCATGAAAGTTACCATAAAAAAGTTATAAGGATTATCCATACTAATATTATAAACATTTGATTGTCATCTGTAATACCTTTTCACGAATTAACTACTCAACCGATCATCATGAAATTTTGCATATATGTTGCCAGTGATATGGGAAAGGACATATGGTACCTTTCATTCAGAAAAAAGTAGGTACTTACTGCTCCCGAGGGATTATCTGAAAATATAAAAAATTGTAGTGGTGCCGGCGATCAGTGAAAATTAACAATCATTAATCTTCAACAATTTATATCTATAATATCAACAAAAACTATATACATGTCTTTCTTTTACGAAGTCACATATCTACAAGATATATAAATATCTTGTACCAGCAGTGATTATATGCAAAATTTTGCTATGGTACTATGCTAATGCTACAATAAATAGTTATGCAATTTTATAAAGTTCTTAAAAACAAACATTCACTGGATTCCTGGCTTTATTTGAGCTGTTGAGTTGCATTTTATTTGCTAAACTGTGTAAGATCCCCTTCTACTGTAGCTTCTATTTGTTTGTTATCATCAGGAAAGAAGTATTGTGCTATTCTGAAATAAACAATTATAGAGGTGAATAGTAGTTCGAACCCAAAAACAATATAAAATTGAAGCTATTAAAATCGTGCTTATGGTTAGATAGGGCAGTGGATATAATTATTTTTAAGTTAAAGAGCATATAATGTAATGTAATAATTATATTGATACATACTGTTTCCATTCAATACACAGGCCTATAAACGTAAACGTAAGGAAACCATGAAAAAGCACATCTACAACTGGGACAGGATGTCTTTTATGTCCGAAGTTTTTAAAAGTTCGGTTATTAACCGGACAGACAATTTTACGAAACATATTCCTCGTCATAGGAAACATTGCTTTTGCTTCTTTTATAAATATGTAGACACTGAAGTCCTTGGAACTGTAAGTTTACATTAGTGTATTTCTCATACTGATACTGACATCTAAAAATAAATAAATAAAAGTAACACTGAAATTACAAATAAAATAAATAACCTAAAACACTGACAGCAGAATAATAATTCAAAATCAAATCAGAGATTCAAACATTGACTTGACAGTGGA
This sequence comes from Synanthedon myopaeformis, assembly GCA_944738685.1. Classification (NCBI taxonomy): domain Eukaryota; kingdom Metazoa; phylum Arthropoda; class Insecta; order Lepidoptera; family Sesiidae; genus Synanthedon; species Synanthedon myopaeformis. The sequence goes on from OX122919.1 coordinate 6,768,418, forward strand.
AAACTGGAAATTCAGCAGAATCTACCAGTGTTGCCAACTCCACGAAAACAAAAAACAACAGGTCAGCAATACAAAAAACAGTAGAAAAATGTCAAATTGTCAATTTTCTATATAAAATTTTACGGTCTCGTTCGCGAATGCATGCATTATAAACTCATACTAACTACTTAGAACCACAGTTACAGTTTATGCTTGCTGTAGCACTTGTTTGGTGGCGGGAACATACCTACAGTGGGTAAATACAATCAGCGGACAAGATATGTAGGTACATATCTTGTCAATTTTTTTATTATCCAAGCCTTACAATAATAGCAATCGAAATTATAAAACGAAAATCGTAAACGCATTAATTATGAGTACCTAGTTTCGCGACTTAGTGATGCTAAACGCTGCCCCCTTATTAATATTTCATTTTTCATTTAATGAATAATTAAATTTTTGGGTTTTTTTTTATTTTATCCTTTATAGGGTAAACGCTAACTAAAATTTAAAATTTCAAGTTTGTGAGTCTGCTAGACGTATCTTAAAATTTTGATAGGCTGCGAGTTGTCGGTGACTAAATTAAAGAACTTTGACTATAGTAAGGACAAAATGTCGCTGCAGGTCGTCATAAATTATTTTTCTGACGGATCTGACGAATGTCGTGACGAACTCATATTTTCTTTTTCATAACTGTGGGTCATGTTTTAGAAATTCTCCAATAAATATTAGATATAGGTAAATGACCCACAGTTCTGAAAAGGAAAATATTTAAGATAGGTTAAAAATAATGTAGAATAAGTACTTTAAATTAATTAGGTATGTAATAACTTATAATATTAAAAAGTAGATATTGTTATTGATAGTTAATTTCTGAAGCGCCAGCAAATAAATATAATATCCCAGAAACTAATGTTTTTTCACCATTTTGAATTCTCTTACGACTTGAAAATGTCACAAGTAAAAATCTCTCATTGGAATATCAATTGAGTAAGAAATGAGCGATAAAAACCGTTATAATATATTAGTTTATTTGAAAAAATTATTTTTTTTAATTTTGGTTATAGATTTTAAGGGCGACTGTACAGGGAATATTGTAACTGTGATCTATGTGCTTGTCCCATCCCTATAATAGGATTAATCGCATAAGGACAGATTCTAATATTGCTCAAATATTAAGTTATTAAAAGTATGTTTTAAATTAATGGATTTTTAAAAAATCTTATGGAAGCCACGGTAATAAGGTAATTATCTTTTAATCCTATCGTATGGCAATGGGATTGAAAGTAACACGATAATGAATCATAAATGTCAATAAAAGTGGAACCCATGAGCATAGGAGCCAAAACGCAAGAAAAATATCCTAGGATCCCATGGGATCCTAGACGTGGGAGCCAAGTGGAGGGAGGTGGATCAGGGGTCAAAAGTACCGTGAGTCGCTGAGAAAACGATGGTACCGGCTATGTGTGTACAAAAAATAAAACATTTTTTTAAGTTACAAATTTATTTTAGGCGGGCTTACTCTTAATTAAAAACTAAACACGACGAAATGACATACGAAACTAATAAAATACTTATTTATTATTTACAAGTATGTAATATGAAAACAATTACAATATAATTCATCATACAAGTAGCTCATACAATCATATTACCTACATAAGTATAAAAAAATATATAATAATATTTATGCTAGTAGCCAACCGACAATAACTCTGTAATTTTTTTTAAACAAAAATATGCGCGATTACAGAATGAAGATTTTCAGTTGATAAAAACATTAGGAAGAAAAAAAAAACTACTTGAGCAGAACAGTCATTGAAAGAAAAAATTATAATACAGGGGGTACACTAAAGATTATGCATTCAAATAAAAATATATATTAATAATCGCTGTGACAACGGTGCGGCCGTCACCCGATTTTTCGTATTTTTAGACAATCCCTCGCATTAAAAATATTCCTTATGTTTATCGAGGTTAAATATCTGTGTCAAATTTTTCAATTCGTTTACCCGTTTTCACGTGAAAGAGTAACAAACATCCATTATCAAACACAATGCTGAAATAATAATCACATTTATTCTATCCAAAAACCAGTAACTATACTTTATTATTATATTATGGGACTAGGTACAATATCAATCCATGAAATGAACATCAATCACCCTTAAGGTATGTTTAACTTTCAGAGAACATGTATTATTAAAAATTTTGACATCTACCTACATAAAAACATTATTTTAAAACGTCATATTAATAAAAAAAACAATTTCAAAAACGCCTGAGCACTTTCTTATGACGACGCCACGCTTTAATTTTGGAAGCCGAATATATTAATATCAAATATATGTATATAAATAAAATCTTTTACCGAAAATATGCATTAATTATTTCTTTCTTTCTATAACATTTACAACCTGAAGAATTGTTGTTTTAACAAATACTAGAAGAATATTCCATTCTAGTTAATAATTTTTGTGTATAATCAAATATACAGAAACTGTACCGCTAATACAAAAATCTTCAGTGAGGCCATGTAGGCACATATAAGTAGGAAATGCACTTTTTCATATAAATTATTTAATTCTGTTTAAAACTACAACGAGACGAAATCTCTTAAGGAATACTGTAACTATTATTTTTATTATTAAGGATCACTTCTGAACGTCATTAAAAAAAACTAACATAACCCATAAACTATATGGATGTAAATGCGAAATGCAATCATAAAATAAAATTATTCCTATTCCTATTCACATACAAAAAATAGGTTTTGCAAGAAGCACTGTGAACATAAAATCTAATCGTCAAACTTGATGGAATGGACCCCCGTGTCGATGGCGCCGCCTCGATATGAACCTCGCTTTTTCTTCGTCTTCTCATGTTTGAAAGATTTGCCACGAGTATGTTTTAAATCTTTATTAGCACGTTCACCCCAAGACCCGCGAGCTCCAAACTGTACAAACAAAACTATAATTAAGGCGTGGGTCACATTAAATAAACATCTGTCATAGGTTTGGCGAAAATGATGCATTTAGAAAACTAGCTTTGGCCGCGACTTTGTCCGCGTGTCCCAGAAACAGTAATGCCCTTTCCTGTATATCTGACGTGTATGCAAAATGTCATCGTGATCAGTTGAGTGGTTTTGGAGTTCACAGGGAATACACATCGATTTTCATTTATTTTTAAAATGGTTGTAACACAATCCAACGTGTTTTTGAATTATGGATGCTTGAAATTTGATAATTGAAAATAGTGACGTTTTCTAAATTCATTGTAAACACGGTCATACCTACATACTATATGCATAATAAGTTATAGCTCAGATTAAGTACAAATTTAGTAACAAGAAGTTTCCAATCCAATGAACACCTCGCAAAATAGTATTTTGCGAAGTGATCAAAATAAACTTCGTCAATATTTCCGTGTAGTGACAATGAAGTTTCGGCTACAGATGTACTGGTAGTTTTGTAGACAAAAAATAAAATAAAACAGCAATATGGACTAAAAGATATTTCATAAACAAACAGAAATAATTTTTCACCTCTCCAGCACGAAAAGGGTGCTTTTGGTGCCTAAAAACTCACCGGAAAATCGATTTTTGATGCGAGCGTGATTCGAAATTAACTCAGGAATAAAATTTTGATTTTATTTGTGTCCAGCCAAAGCCGACTAGAGTTGGCCCAGCTGTTAAGATAGACGGGACCCTTATCTAACACGCAAGTAAATAATACGACCATCACGGTTCCGAACAAAACTGTTACCTTTAATTTTACAAAATGCTGTAATTTTACTTTCAACTTTTAATATTTTTGTTAATTTAGTTATAATTTATATGACTATGGCTATAATAAACATAATATTTAAAATTGTCTTAATTGATTTTCTTACCTAAAGATGACCTAGTAATTCTTTTCTAGCTGTTGATGTGATAAGTTGTTTGTTTGATACGAGATAAAAAATTTTTATGTCTCGTGCCTTTAAATCACTCACTTCGCTTAGTAGTCTATATTAGAATCACTCGCTACGCTCGTGATTCAATTCTAGACTACTTCGCTAGTTCGTGATTTAGTCGGCACTCGCAGGAAAAAAAAGATTTCCAATAATTTTGCTGTGAATAACATGAAGAACCTACATTTGTTCTCTACTGGTCGGGTAACTACAGCTGTGAGCACTAGAGGTACAAAAAAACTATAATATGGTAAAGTTTACAAACTATAACGTACCATTTATCTGTTTAATCAAATACAATTTTTTTGTTTTGATTTTCGCCATCCCCGCTGAAACTCTTCCTATCGTTGAATCCCCCCTTATTGAATCCTCCACGATCCCCGCCGCCCCACGAGTGGCGGTCGCCGCGTCCCCCCCGACCACCTCGATCACCCCCCCGACCGCCGCGATCGCCTCCACGGCCACCCCCGCGACCGCCTCGGTCGTATCCACCCCTCCCTCTGAATCCCCCTCGGCCACCTCTGTCGTTGAACCCACCCCGACCTCCTCTATCGTTGAAACCACCTCTACCCCTGAAACCTCCCCTCCCCCTATCTCCACCCCTGCCTCGGTTAAATCCGCCGCGACCTTGATCCCTCCAGTTTCCAGAGTTGTTTGCTTCATCTGGTTCAACTTCCCCTTCCTAATAGACAATATGTTTACATTAAAACCAAGACAACGCTATGCAGTGCAATACAACATTAGTAAAGTAAATGCCCTTATTTATAAGCCTTCCAGTGTCATAGTTATCGTAATTCTTGGTATACAATACATGGAGTTGCCTTGGCTTCACAAATTTCTGGGCATTTACCTTAGCATCGAAAGAATTGTCCTTAAGTCTAGGGTCCACTTCCACAGATTCGTTTGCGACGCGTCTGAACGGTGCTTGTTTATTCGTGAGACCATTGGTTTTTTCAGATGGTGTTGAGGTATCAATTGTGCCCTAAAAATATTTTACCAAAATAATAGTTTTGGTCAGATTAAAGAATAGATTTTAATAAATGTCAAAGGATGAGAACACTTTTTAGAGATTTTTTTTTTACAAAAACTTATAACATCATGTTAAATGTAGAAACAATTGAATTGAAAGAAGATTTAGTTTAAACATAACAAAAAGACTAGATATTTATAGTACCTTCACAAAGTTGTTATAAGGCTTCTTGGCTGGTGTAGAATCATCACCGGAAGCTTTCCTCTTTTTTCCCGGTTTGAAACCGTTGGCTGCCTGTAATGAACATTTGTATTGTGTAAAGAGGTTGCAAAACTGATTTAGTATCAACAAAATAAAATTTATTATTCAATATATTGGTGCAAAATAGTATTAAAATTACCTGGTTCTCGTTTGCATCATCCTCCTGATCATTGTCGTTATGGGCATTAAAAGATTTCTTTACCTTTTTCTCAGGATTTTCATTTTTAACAGATTTTTCATCTGACGACTCATCACTATCATCAGATGAATCTTTTGATAATGATGCTTTACGCTTAGCAGGCTTGGATTGTGGTACAGGTTTTTGGGTTTTATTCTTCTCATCACTGCTATCATCACTGTCTTCAGAGGAAGATTGTTTCTTAGATGAAGTTTTAGCTGCAGGTTTAGCTGGTGTAGACACAGGTTTTGGTATTGGTTTTTGCTGAGAATCATCATCACTGCTATCATCAGATGAAGAATCTTGCTTTTTAGTTGCAGGCTTGGTAGCTGTCTTTTGTGCAGCTTTAGGTTTGTCATCTTCACTGTCACTACTGTCACCTGAAGATAATTGCTGTTTTCTAGCTGGTGCTTTTATAGGGGTTGGCTTAGCAACTGCCTTTTGTGAAGATTTAGGTTTTTCATCCTCGCTATCACTACTATCATCAGAAGAAGAATCTTTTTTCTTAGCTGGAGTTTTAGCTGGTGTAGCTGCAGGCTTTACCTTTTGTGAGGCTTTAGGTTTTTCAACTTCACTGTCGCTACTATCATCTGAAGAAGAATCCTTTTTCTTAGCTGGAGTTTTAGCAGGTGTGACTGTAGGCTTTACAGCTGTCTTTTGTGGCGCTTTAGGTTTTTCATCTTCACTGTCACTACTATCATCTGAAGAAGAATCCTTTTTCTTAGCTAAAGTTTTAGCAGGTGTAACTGCAGGCTTTGCAGCTCCCTTTTGTCCAGGTTTAGGTTTTTCATCTTCACTTTCGCTACTATCATCTGAAGAATCCTTTTTCTTAGATAGAGTTTTAGCAGGTGTAACTGCAGGCTTTGCAGCTGCCTTTTGTGGCGCTTTAGGTTTTTCATCTTCACTGTCACTACTATCATCTGAAGAAGAATCCTTTTTCTTAGCTGGAGTTTTAGCAGGTGTAACTGCAGGTTTTGCAGCTGCCTTTTGTCCAGGTTTAGGTTTTTCATCTTCACTGTCGCTACTATCATCTGAAGAAGAATCCTTTTTCTTAGCTGGAGTTTTAGCAGGTGTAACTGCAGGTTTTACAGCTGCCTTTTGTCCAGGTTTAGGTTTTTCATCTTCACTGTCGCTACTATCATCTGAAGAAGAATCCTTTTTCTTAGATGGAGTTTTAGCAGGTGTAACTGCAGGCTTTGCAGCTGACTTTTGTGGAATTTTAGGTTTTTCATCATCACTATCATCTGAAGAAGATTCTTGTTTTTTTACAGGCACTGGTTTTGTAACAGTTTTCTTAGGCTTTTCTTCTTCACTGCTATCGTCACTATCTGAACTGTCATCTTTCTTTACAGGAGCTGCAGGCTTAGATTGAGGTTTAACAGGAGGTTTCTTTGGTTTAGATGTAGCATCATCATCACTACTATCACTGTCTTCAGAAGATTCTGCTTTCTTAACAGGTGTTTTTGCTGGTGTAGGTTTAGTCTGAAAATTATGTTTCATTAGAAATATTTGAGAGAGTAATTGAATAATAAAAGCATTATAAAATGTTATCAGAGGTAGTGACGATCAATTTATATTTATCATAGTAATCAAATAACTTTGTTTTGCATCATTTAATTATAATTTCCATTCACTAAGTTGAAATTGAAAAGGTAAAACAGTTACTTAAATATAAAGAAAATATTACTTGCTAAGCTTACATACTTGTTTAGATTTTTCATCTTCATCTGAACTATCAGAGTCGGAAGATTCTTGACTTTTTTTTGCAGGTGCCTTTCCATTGACTTGAGGGGCTACTTTTTTGGTCGCCTCACTACTGGAATCATCAATATTGAATTCATTATATTGAAAGTATATTGAAGGTTTATTTTTTTATATCTCTTAGTATTCACTGTAATATTATCATTAAAAATTAGACAATAATAAACACACTTGTTACAATCATGACTAGATATTTCTTGATGCTCTTAGTATAATGCTTAGCCATCATCATTAGAAAAAATTGCACAACCAAGCGATGATAAGATGAAAGTACATAATAATTATGTAGAATAATGGATGCTGACTCAAGATTTTTTAAACTCTGTAAAGGAATGTAGATGGAAGAAGAAGAACCGATTCTGTCCAATTTCAGTTGATTATTGTTTTTTAAAATACGTTATTTATGGTATTTTTTATGTGAATGATATGACTGACATAGAAACCGAAAGGATAAAATATTATTAAGAGTTTAGAAAGACAAGTTTATTCATTCATTTATTTATTTTCTCCACTTATTATAGCTTATTATCATTAAAACGTAAAAACGTACTACTACAATCAATACTTACCATTCAATGATTTGAAATATGTTAAATTAACTATTTTTAATGGTAATAAGTGAACTCTTAGAACCGGTTCTGCAAACTCATTGAAAGAACTGATATAACTTTTGAAAGTTTGTCTAAACTGGATAAGCTTGAGTGGATTGACTAAAGGTGACCTCTAATACATGCTGAATAAGAAATGTGAACTTCCTTAGGTGGCAGTAACAAATTTAATAATTGCAAAAAGCTTGGGTACAAAATGAAACTTGTTACTGTGTGTTCATCTATACTATTATAATATTACTAGCTGAGCCCGACCACGCTTCGCTGTGGTTTTCTTTGACGTTCAACAGTCAGCAGCTGCCATGACAACGGCTAACTTCCACTTTAAATGTGACAGCGGTCCTCGTTGGCGAGTGAGTTTTTCATTGAATAAACTTTCAATGAAAAATTACCTAACTAATGGTGAAAACTTCCTCAAAATCCTTTGGAAGGTTTAGAAGTTAGCGGATATATAGACAGACGTGGACAGTGACTTCAATTTTTACTATGTAAGCATTTCTTTACGAGTCTAAGAGCATTAAGACCTAGGAACTTCACAACATAAATTAACTACACTAGTAATCTTGTGTTAATTGCTCAGATTACCAGATTTATTCTCAGAATGTTTATAACCACTAACAATTCTGGTTTTTTAGGCATACGTAAAATATTTAAATACTAGAATATTTTTTTAATTTGTAACATACCTCTGTGCAGCTTTCTGTGGAGACGTCAATTGATTTTTATACTGAACTATAATATCAGTAAGGACTGGTAAATTTTTTGGTCGAGGTTTCTGAAAAGAAATTTTCATTATAAGTTAGGTTATGCTGACAATGAACTGTCGACTAACACTATTTGTAATTTCTATTTGGAAGACTCAGAGGTAGTGACGAAAAAATATAAAATCACAGGCTAGAAGCTCATCTGTAATGGAGGTTAACATCACAGTCTTCAATAAAGTAATTCGGTAAACACGTTAAAAAAAGGGACAATCATTCAGAAGTATTCGAAGTACGAATAAAAGGCATTTCAAATTTAGATTAGGCACTTAATATAGGGGAAATATAAAAACACGCGTGTGGTTTGCACGTGGTTCCTATACAATACATACCGCTTTCGTCTTCTTTTGGAATTCCTGGGCTAGTGATTTATCTATATTTTGGATAAACTGATGAACTAATGATACAGCTTCCGCCTGAATTTCTGAAGAAACACCCATTTTGAAATTGCGGAGCAATACTTTTTATATACGTTTCTTCAAAATATTAAATGACAAAACGATGTGCGTGCACGCGCAGTGGACCTAAGCACACCACGTTGACGTTGTTGAAATGTTGAGTTGAATTTGATTGATTGATTGAATTGAACTACATATGCATTTACTTTATTTTAATTGTACACTACTTGAACGAAAGATTGAACGACTCTGTAGAACGACACGGAACTAGTGTTGTCGCAACAAGTCATGTTTTTGCCATATTCAAAAACGATAGTGCCACAAACGAAACAGTAGAATACTAACCAAGGAACATATATACTCTCTAGAGAGAGATACTAACTAACCAAGGGATGTAATACTCTCTATGGATACTGACAATAGTAGTAGGCTAAGATACTAACCAATACTAACTTTCGCTCCCCGGGTAGTACTAACTATTTAGTAGTAACACGGGAATTTATTTTTGCCTGTGTTACTACTCACTACTCTAATAGTAACACGGGTAATTTTTTTTGTCCGTGTTACTATTAACAACTCCAGTTGTAACATGAGAGTAATTTTATTTTCCATATTACTACTGCCTAAACTACCGGTAACAGTAATATACCAATCATGTAAACATAATACAATTTTTAAAAAACTTGCCATATTCATTTATATTTATAACAAATAAAAATAACACACAAAAAATAATTAGTTTATTATCATTATTCCTTCTCCTAAAAATCTGAAGATTTTGAAAAAGCTCAGGGAACCACCTCTTAATTATTTGATGATATTGACTTTGATATTTAAAATTTTACAGTCGAGTTCCGCTCACTTCGATTTTATTTCTCCGTGTGTGTTATGTTCTTTACTATAAAATAATGATCCCTATTTTCGGTTTAACAATTCTTTTTCTTTTTTCATATGAGTAGGCTTATTGCTTTTGCCCACTACTAAAAATTAATAAAGTATTATCTTTGTTTTTATTTTTAACTAAAGCAATCAATGCTTTAGTTCTCTTTTAGTCTATGGGCTCTATTTTGTTGTTGTTATGTGGTTTATTTATCGAGAGCAACACCAAATACATAGACAACACTTTCTTGTTTATGATAGTATTTTAACTCGCTAAAGAGTACTATATTCCTTTATGTATATTCAATTTAATGGTCTATAAGTCTGTAACTCTGCTGTCTAGCTAGTGTCTGAGCTACTGTAACTGGAAATTTTAACTGTTATCGTCTGTAGTATAATATGTACCTATAAGTATAAATATAAATAAAAAATAATTATTATGATTGTGTGCGAGACAGCAAACGTATTGATGTTTTCGTTGTTTTAGAAGAAAACTTCTTATTTTTTATGGATAATTAATTCGATGTAGCCAGCGATAAATGTACGCAAGCAACTGACATGTTTTCGTGTATCTGTTGTATAGAACTTCGTTATTATCTGGAGATTAGTTAATGAATACAATTACACGTTGTGAGATGTAAATAATTTGAAGGAATTTTACCGAGTAATCCTACAAACAAGATGCCAATTCAACAAATTAATGTCAAGAACTCATCTGATATCGAGAGTTGGGAATGGGGCGGAGGTGCAAGGGAGACACTGCGGGCAGGTTCGGGGAGCAGCCGCACATCATGCAGCAATTCCAGTGGGGACATTTGCCGCATTTGTCATTGCGAGAGTGAATCTCACAACCCACTGTTAGCACCGTGTTATTGTTCAGGTAAAATTTGTTTTCCATGTTACTTATATAAAAACTGTGATACCTAGACCTTAATTACGTGGTATTTTTTTGTAGTACCTATTTAATAAATTTACATGATATCCCCTTCATATGAAATCATCAAATAAAGTGATTACCATTCTGAGAGATGCTTATCATGCTATCTCATAGTATGTAACCTATCTCATAGTATTTGGTTTCTCATTGCATTGGCTTTAGAAATATTTAATGATTGCTTATTCTACCTCACACAGATTAGAGGTATGTGGCTTGCAGTGGAATGCAATTTATGTTGGCTAAAACTAGATTATATCAAATAGTTACTTTTGCAACAAAATAGAGAAATCACTTCATCTATTTATCAAATACTAGCTGTTGCATATATATAAACATTTCGTGTCACGTTGTTTGTCGCCAATGAACTCCTAAACTACTGTACCGATTTTAATAAAATTTTGCACAATGTGTGCAGTTTGATCCAACTTAAAGAGATAGGATATATTTTATAAAGTTATGCAGAAGAAGTAGCGTGCAACAGCTAGTATTAGTATAGATAGTATAGATAGACTATGACATATAGCCTCACTAATTTTTTTTGAATAATGATGAGTGCTATATAAACATGCAGTACATTATTTTATGTATCATCAATAGTTTTCGAGAGTACACAAACTAATGACTTATGGGCAAATTTTTGATACCTTCTATGACATTATTGTAATTCTCATAGGGATCTCTAATATTAAGAAAATAAAATACAAATAAATACAGTATGTGCTCTTTGATAATGTAGCTTTCTATAGCTGAAATATTTTTTAATATCTGCTAAGTAGTCTTTGAGTTTATCCATTACAAACAAACATATAAAAATACAAGCATACTCTTTATAATATTAGTATATATAATTTTACTTATTGTTTAGAATGTAAATAACACTAACAGCCATAAATGAAAATACAGTTATAATTAGTACATATAAAAGTTATTTTCTTTGTAGTATTATTAAATATCATAATAATACTTCACATATCTTACTCATTAAATTTAGTTGAAATTTACATTTAATCATTTAAACTACTGTTATGTTCAGTATCAGAAATATTGTGTCCTGAAATTTTTTATATTCAAAAATAAATAATTTTATTTCTATTATCAAATAAACAAACTGCACAATTCTTTAGGCTGATAGTTGAGATCATTTTTCAAAAATTATTGTCAATATTAAATTGTGAGTAGGTATATTAATTTTACGTTAAAATTGACAGATAGACAGACTGATGGTCAGCTTGGTGGTAAGTGGCTACCACCACCTATGACGCAAGCAACTCCACAGGTGCTAGAAATGCGCTGTTGACCATACTAGGATTAAAAAATAATAAAAAGACAATTCAAGGTGCACAATATTTAGAAAAATACAATATTTTAAAAAATATTGTTTAAATAATATCTAGAACGAATAAAATATTATATACCATATTAATTAGTTGCATATAAGTGTGTATTCAATGATTGCACAAAATAATATGTACATTTGCAAGTTGTAAAAATTTTACGAATTTTCTGAACAAGAAAACTGCAGAACTCACAATATTGCCCTAACCTTGACAATATTGCAAATTAGCAAGGTTACAATAATTACGTAATAAATTTACATATTGATTTCATTCCCTGCAATTTTATTTGTGTGCAAATATTTGGATACTAAATTAGAAATATTAGATATAGTTTTAGGATTCCACGTTAGTGGTAGGTATTAAAACATATATGTATTACAGGTTACCAGGTCTCATTTAGCAGATTGTACAAAGCTGATCCATCAATGCGAAAATTTGATAGAGTTGATGTATTTATGAATATTTTTTATTATTTCACACAAGAACCGCTTAAGGGATTTGTTTGATTTTTGGCACACAGCTAGTATATTATCTGAATTAACATGTAGGATACTTTTTATCCTATTTATTCCCGAGGGATCAGCTAAAAATATAGAAAATTGAACACCACTGTCGCTGTTTCTGAGCCACCATCGTCACAGCAATAAATATGTCCATATTTTCTCAGGTTTTTATTTTTCAACGTCGTTGATTGATTCCGATGATTGCGGGCATCGGCTAGTAATTAATACATTATAGCATAATATTACCCATTACTTTTAATGTCATCCACTATAGATTTTGTGACTCCTCTAGTATTTTTTGTATAATTTTTAATTGTGTGTTTTTTTGCAGGAAGTCTAAAATATGTTCACAATAGCTGTCTACAACAATGGTTGACTGCTTCGGAAACGAAATCCTGTGAACTTTGTAAATTCAACTTCATAATGCACACGAAAATAAAACCTTTCAATGAGGTAAGTTGTTATGGCTTATGATAGATATATTATTTCAAGCTTATGATAAATATATTTTTTATTATTATCAATATAATTTATATTAATAATGTTATATTATATTCCATGTATTATAAATATACTATCGGTTGCTCACTGCTTAGTTGGGGCACATTTTTTTAAACAAGGAACCTGAACACACGTAAAAAGAGCTCCAAGCACCAGTGGTGGTTGGAGCTCACTTGTTTGCGCATGGTGCACTCACTGCGCAACGTCGTCGCCCAGAGTTCTTTTTATGTGCGTTCATATGTTAGTAATATTTAATACCTCCTTAATCAAACTTAAAAGAGCACATTGCAGTGAGTTTGGTTAAGAAGCAACAGTTGCACTCGTACCACCCTTGTTGCAATAAATTTCATGAAATGAAAATGTTTAGAAATGTTTTCTAATTTAACACGTCACCCACAATGCAATATTTAGCCGTTGCTTAATGAATATGTAATCAGCAATAAACTGATAATCAACATTAGGCAAGAATTAACACATATCAAGGTTACTTTTAAGTATATTAAAAAATGAAAAGAAAAACTAAAATAAAAATATGGAATGCATCTTTAACAAGTAGCAATACAATACACTTAAAATATAAATAAATAAAGAATCTATAAGATTATCTAGATTCTAGAGCATCTCAAACAAAGATTTTGTATAAGCAATCAGACTGACACATAAGCCTTAAGTTTTTAATATTTGGACTTAATTATAGTAGAAGATGAAATATAATTATGTTACATTTAAGTTTATTAAGAAAAAAAAACCTATTAATGTTATTAACCTTAATTGGTCTGTGTCTTTAATAGAAGAGTAATTTTTGGCTCATTCTTAGTTTGCAAAGTAGTTATTAATACAAACACGAGTATTATAAACATATAAGTTTCTGTAACCACATTGCATGGAAGTAGCAGTTGATGCCACAGTTATTTATAGTCATAATAATTTTATTAAGGATACTGGTTCCTTATTTCCTTAGTGAATATTTGTTAATAATAATTATCACGAAAGGCGCCTTTCATTTCCTATTTTTTTTTCTTGTTCCTTTTCTCTTTATCTTAGAAGAGGTATAACTTTTCATTATGCTTTTTTATTTTTTTTCTATCTCTTTTTGTTATTTATAATTTCATTTACCCTATTATGGTGTGCATAATAAAAGTTTCTATTGCATAGTTTTGAATAGTTTGAATAATTTTTTTAACTTCTTGTAAAAGGATGCCTTACCCTAATTAATTTGGAACATCCCAATGCATTGAAACTAATAAAAAATATTTCGACAATAAATACTGAATGTATCTTAAGGATAAAAATATACCTATATAACAAAAGCAAGGAAAAACAAAATTGTAAAATTTAATTTAATGAAATTTTTGTGAGAGACCAATGCTCCAGGTAGGCACAAGAAATTTTTTTGGTCTTTTTTGTGCCTTATTATTCCTAAAGGAAGTTTTCATTGTTAAAATTTTACAGTAGACATCAGTTTTTATGATCCCTTATCCTTAATCCTACTATGGTCGGCAGCGCACTTGCAGCACCTGTGGCGTTGCTTGTGTTATATGATATGCGACAGTAGCCACCAACCATCATGTGGACCGCCTAGCTTACCTTGACATAAAAGAAAAAGATAAACTGTGTTTGTTCAGAAAAACTTTAAACACTTCTAGTCTTATATTTCTAAAAGAAAATGATGCCGCCATTTCGAAAAATTTAACCATTTTTTAAAATACTTGGGTATATCGAAATTGGGATTGAATAATATTGAGTAAAGTACAGAAAACACGTTTGAGAGATTGTTCTTAGATAATTTGATGGGCGCAGTCAATTGCGTAAAACAACTCTAAAATTATTAAAACAATCATCAGGAACAAAAGTCGTTCACCACATTCCTAGATTGCGGAACATACAGAGAAAATTGAGGACTTAATAGTATTTACTGATTCTATATTGTGTGCCAGTGGCGGCTGTTGGAGATGTCGGGCGTCGAAAGAAGGCGACTGTGCTGCGCCGTGCTATTCCACTGCGTGGCTGCTCTCTGCGTCATGTGGTCACTATTTGTGCTCATCGAGAGAGCCGTTGAGGAAGTTAATCGTGGACTCATTGGTAATATACATTGACAGTTTCTTTATCCTTTATTTTTTCAAGGTATTCACTTACGGAGTGTACTGGTAACCCCCTGGTGTTGCGAATGTAGCAACCTATTATTGAGTTGTACGTCAGCCTGCCTGCTGCTTTAACCCATTAAAAAAACTAATTGATATTTTTGTCTTGTGTTATTGGTAAATGTTTAATTTTTTGATGTGAAACATCCTTTGCGGCGGATATGACCGGCTGTTGGCGTTGCAACTCCAACATTTGGCCAAACATTGGTCAAACTTTAGCCAACACTTTGGCGGAACTTATAACTCTACGACTCTACTCGGCTCAGCAATGCCCCTCTACCGCATTGAGCTCGTATACCTAAAGCGTACATATGTAATATGGAGACCTACTGTGTAAACCAACCTTTCATGCATATTTTCTATACAAAATAGATTCGATATTTCACATTTGCCAGGCGTCCAGCGACGGCTTAAACGAGCACGATTAAAAAAAATACAGATCACCAGATAGGCTGATGGTCCATTTAATAATAATACTAGTAGATGCATAATACTGAAATTTAAAGGTGCCTTCTACGATTTGAAACATCCTTCGTCAACTAACTTTTTTTTATTATAAACTTATTTAGTGTCTTCAATTCATGAAATGTTTAATTGTAAATTTGCAATTTGCATTTAAAAGGTAAAATATTTTAAAGAATTTAATTGAAGAAATATCATTTATAGATTCAATATATTTTGTGCTGAAATATGGGAAATTTTGTATCCACACTAAATTAAAATCACTTAGTTATTTTTTTTTGTTTATGTAGCCCCCCAATCCTTTTCGAGGTTAATAGAAATATTTACGTATGATAACATAAGTTACTTTTACTTATTCATTAAATAATAATAAGGATTAAAAAAAAAGAATATTTATATTGAAAAAACTACGCGATAAATATTTCCTCATAACACAAACACACATGTTTTCGCTTGAAAACGTGCATAAATTTAATTTTAAAAACGTCTATGAATCATCATCCACGGATGTTGTTATTGGTTTACTTCAAACAAATTGTAAAATGCATATATAACTAATATGTAGTTGTTTGCATTCTTACCAATATTGTTGTCAATATTGATAAGAATGCAAACAAAAAATTACCAACCAGTTGTCAGGCATACTTGTTGCCTTTCAGCCATTTTTACTATCTCGTCAGGCTGGTGGTCAGAAGACTACATTATCTATTGTCGAATGTAAATTGATATTATGGTTTATTGTAGTATTAGCTACCCGCCCCCAGATACGCAGATATAATTCTGCAGGCAATTTTTCCATTTTTTGTTTTCATAAAAACTTACCGTAGACTTCAAACAAATAATAGAAAAAAAATTATATAAATTGTAAAAAAAAAAATACTATACCTTAATACTATACTTAAATATACAAAATAAATATAAAAATACTTAAATACTTAAATATACTACTGCACCGATTTTAATGTGGTTTTCACCAATGGATAGAGGGATAATCAGGGAAGGTTTTTACGGAAAAAAAATGCACCCCGGGCGAAACCGGACTGGGACAGCTAGTATATAATATACAATACAAGTTTAAAACGCAATATTAAATTTTTTTCTTTATTCATTAATATATTTTAAAGTCTTGTTTTATTGTTTTAAAACATTTTCATAACTGTTGAAGACTAATCTTTCATTTTATCATAATAGTTAAATTTTATACAATGGTAATTTGTTTAATACTATATATTCATTCAGCGTTTTAACACGTCTTTTTCCAGCATTCGGCACTGTTATGCATTTAGTCACATCATCGATATTTCACTATGTATAAATATCACGTATTTAATTTATTGTCATGTTATATATTATAGTTCTTGTTGTTACGCGTACAGTTCTGTTTAAGTAATTATTTAGTCACCGCAATTAACCTTTGAGCTGAACTGTCCCTCGGTTATGATTAATTCAGTTTTTTACAAGTTTCAAATATCCGAGGTCTTCTGTCACATTCTGTTCTTCGATTTAATAAATAAGTATAAAATATGGAATGTTCATTTCTTTTATTTTACTACTTTAAAAGTTACATATTATGTAAAGAATTAATACGTAAAATGACTGAAATAGATAGTAATGAAACTATAAAACGTACAAAAATTAGAATAACTTTATGTTTCAGGAAACAAACTGTGAGAAATACCATATCTTATTTTCAACTTGTACTCTACTATTTTAGCGCATCTGAGAGTTCTTGACATCCCTTATGTACTGAAAACACAATATCACACGTTACTAATTACACGGTGACTTCTCTAAGAAGGTGATTACTGCCGAACAGACGCAGATAAATACAGAATTCAATGTGCTTCTCAACTTTAAACTGCTAGTCCCGTTTTTTTATTTCTTATGTTAAGGTCGTCAGACAGGATGACGGTCCACTTGATGGTGAGTGGCTACCGTCGTCTATAACACAAGCAAGTGCACTGTCGACCATAGAAAAATTAAGGATTAGGGAAATTGAAGCGATAGGGTAATGGGCTCTGGCATACCTTATCAATCACCGAAACACAACAGCACACATGCAGTTAAAAATTTATATATAAAAATAATTATATTCGTTGAACAAATTTAACGTCACTGTCTACGTCTAGTGTGACTTTTGTAAAATTGAACTGTAGATTTTGAGATATATCCTAGACCAGAGGTGTTTAAATCGCCGATCGCGAGAGGTTTCTGAGTCGATCTCGGGAAATATCGGTAGATATCAGTCGATTTACAATTTTTGTTTGATGACTACATGATTTATATTTAAGTTGATTCACAGTTAAAGTCAGAAAACCTGTTATTAAGTAGGTACTTTTTTATTCATTTTTAACACAGATAATATGTAACATGTAGCTGTTAATACCTGTAATTAGCACGTAAATGTAAATGCGATTGTATATTTTGTTTATGTGACTTATTAGATTTTACTGTGCTCTTGGTTAATTAAAATTTAATAAATAAAATAAAATAAAAATACAATATCGGAATGACCCTCCTGCTCCTTTATAAAAGAACGCACGGTATTTGGAAAGGCAAGTGACCTCTACATATGAGTATGACCTACCTACACCCTTCATTACTTTAGTATCTGCAAGCGAGTATGTGTATCACACATACTTGCGGCATCTACCGAGTCTATTGTTGTAGTCTAAAAATTTTGAGGCATTATTATGGAGACATTATGAAAACTGTGTTGTTATTTTCAGCGTGGCCCTTTTGGACGAAGCTAGTGGTGGTGGCAGTGGGTTTCACGGGCGGAGCTGTGTTCATGTACATACAGTGTCGACAGTACATGCAGCTGTGCAACAGATGGCGTGCGCACAACAGGTGGGAAAACCTTTATTAGGATTGTAATATTTATGTTCTGTTGTGTAAATTTGTGTATGTATTCCCTTTCATGCTGACTTAGTTTCCATATAAGCATATGTAAATCGAGCCTTTTCAGAAAGAACATCGTAACCGCCATTTTGCATATTTTACAGGAGAACATTTATGGCATTTATTTGAAATTTTTACTAAGTGTTATAGAAGTGACTATAGTCAATGTTTTGAGAAATATTTTTTTCTGGATGAAAGTTACTTTATTTCCTTTTCCGTAAACCCCTCTGACGAGTATGCAAAACTCCATAAGAATCGGTTGAAGTATTGGTAGTGTAATGCTGAGCTTAACATTCTTTTTATGCATATCGATAGCGTTGTTATTCATGCTGCTAGCTTTATTACTCGTTAGTACTTACTTTTGTTTTAAAATTAAACACCTCAAGTTCTATTTATAAAAAACGTGTTTTTATTAATTGAACCTGATGATGATTAAAATTACATTTTTTTTAAATAATATATTATTTAACTAATTATATTAGTAATGGCCATTGCTCAATTGCGCTTTGTACTATAATACTTGTGTGGTATTTATATATCAATATCGATAAATGGTGTAGATCATATATGATCGTTTCTTTTCAGAATATTACTGATACAAAACGCGCCAGAGAAAATTCCGATATCGGGAGCGGGCGGTTCGCCCCCAACGCGAGTGTACGGAAGACGCGGGCAAGTGGTCGCCAACATAGAGCTGCCGCCGCCTCCTCCGCCAGCCGTGTTCCGCGAGGAGGACGAGACGGCGGCCGCCGAGGCCGTGGAGGCCTTTGGCGACGCGGCGGACGCGGGCGAGGCGCGCCGCTACTCGGACACGGCCGGCGCCGTGTACCACATCGACGTGGACCCGCTAGAGGCCGACATCCGCTCGTTGCTCGCGCTAGAGGCCCGACGCGAGGCGCGCGCGGCCCGATCGCTGCCGAACCTGCGCGCGAGTCGCGAAACGCTCTTGCCCCCCGAACCACCTCTCCCTCCTCCCACAGCCGCCGTCCCGCCCCGCACCCCCGCTGCCTCCTGACTCTACCGGTCGCACCACGTCTAATGGCCACTCTCATAGCGTTGCGGGTAAGAGAGAACCATAGACATGGAGAATACACGGAGCAATCTCTCTCTCTCTCTCACTTTCTCTCACTCTCTCTCTA
This sequence comes from Synanthedon myopaeformis, assembly GCA_944738685.1. Lineage (NCBI taxonomy): Eukaryota > Metazoa > Arthropoda > Insecta > Lepidoptera > Sesiidae > Synanthedon > Synanthedon myopaeformis. The sequence continues at coordinate 6,788,085 of OX122919.1, forward strand.
TCTTTCTCTTCAGACGAGAGAGAGAGAGAGAGAGAGCGAGAGAGAGAGAGCGATAGTGCGGCCAATACAACACGCACAATTGCTTCGTCTCCCACTTTTTACTTATCTCCCCATATTTACTTTACAGGTATATAGGGAACGCTCAGTCAATTCTCAATGTCTATGGAAAGAACAACACGTCAAACTTTATGATCACTCTGAAGTAAGAGATACTCTATTGTGTGGAGAACTATCTGTGTAGGAAGGAAAGATATTCGTATACTGTACTATTCGCCATGGTATATTAAAAAATAGTCAGGCGTTTAATTTCCCTTCAAAGCAAAATGTACAAAAAGCAAAATGAGCACCACACTCAATTTGAACAAAACGCAAAATGTGCAAAACGCAAAATTCACACAAATCGCTAAAGTTTTGTTCATAACTATAATTTAGAGATCTTATATTATGTTATCATTAAAAGGAAATGGGATTTAAAGGCTGTAAATAATTATCCTACGATCCTTGGGAGCCAAGACAAGTAAAAAATACTCTAGGTTTCCATGGGAGCCAAAAGCCAAAAAATATATCCTATGATCCCATGGGTCCTAGACATGGGAGCCAAGTGGAGGGAAGCAGTTTATAGAGTAGTGTGTGGACCTGAACGAGAAATGTTATGTTGTAAGACTTTAGTATAAGATCTCTAAATTATAGTTATGAACAAAACTTTAGCGATTTGTGTGACTTTAGCCTTTATGTACATTCTGCGTTTTGCACGTTTTGCGTTTTGTTAATTTTGCTCTGAAGGGTTTTATTTTGCTTGTAACCAAATATGTCAAAATCTCACTCTTAGTGTTTGTCTTAAGTGACGGCGCATTGCGAAAGCGGAAGCGGAAGCGGATTGAACATGTGAGAAGTGAGAGGTAATAATAATAACTTTATTTGCATGAGAATGTGAGTGAGTACAATAATATCAAAAGAAATATAATATACAGTCCTATGAACACTTTCGTAATTACGACGTACAATTTTTTTTCCTTGGTATATAAATTAATTCATTTTCATTCAATTCGAGTACTTGTTTCGTGCGCAGTGTATTCCGCTTCCGCTATACGCTGTCACTTAGGATACAAACTTACAGATGAAATAAATTCATTTTTGAAAACAATTAAGATTCTCATTTTTTATAATGATCATTTTGTTTAATAAAAATACATACCCGGCTGGCTGCCTGAAATTTTTAATAAAACTTCAGAGTTTTCATAATACGATGACAAATAAAATGTAATATTATCGCACTCATAACGTCACGACGCTTATTATAAAGTCTTTCGCATCACATGTACAATTGTACCATAAATTAAAAAAATAAGATAATTATGTAAATTATTTTTTTTTTTATATATATATACGCAGCGAACTATATTTGCTAAGTATATACTTAATAAATTGAAATAAAAATGAACGCCAAAAGTAATCTGCATTTGATATTGTACATTATGGTACTCTACTTAAAATATATAATATTAAAAAAGAAATCTAGTCATTGAAGTATTAGGTACGTAATAAAATTAACGTCTAGACAAAGTCACTACTCAAATAATCCTACTAATAATATTATAAATGCTATTATGAAAGTTTGAAGGTTTAAACTCAACAAAAAATTAAATATTGATGGTGACTTTGTTTAGAATTCTAAACAAAGTTGTTTTGAATTGTTAATGAGGCATTTTTGGACACGTATAAATAGGCCTATTTGCTTGAAATGTCTTTTGTCTAATATTTGGTACATATTACTTCGATGTTTCTAGGCGTAAGTAAAACGTATATATACTTACTTTTATAATTATAATAATTTGATATTTTTGATTTGTGTTCAGTGTTCAAAAGTGGAATCGTCGTAGTACGTTTATTTTTAATTTTTTTTTTCACCTGTCATATGGGTTTTTATAATTATATGATCAATTATGTCAATTAACTATCTTTGAGAGTGAGCTGCTATTTTCACATTTTATTGAATTTTGATAGTCGCTAAATGCTAGAGGATACAAAAAAAGTGAAAAATAAAAAAATGGGTGTATTCTTTAGTTAGACGACACGATTGAAGTGAAAACTTACAATTTTTTTTTTTTTTTTTCAATTAAAAAAGCATGCTTATCTTTTTCAATTGGTCCTGAATTTTGTTGTCTATATTTATAATCTATATTTGGGAGTATAGTTCTGTAAGAGTTGGAGGATTCTTGCGATATTTTTTTGATAAACCTCCTCTAGGTTGATATAGAGCGTATAATGTGTATAGATTTGTTGCTTTGTATTGATTGTTATGGCATTGATCCTTAGATCCTAAATCGCCATAATACTTTTGACTTGATCCATAATGGCTTGATCAATAAAAGTTCATTTTAAATCGTGCTCTCTTAAGGGTCATGAATCTCTATTAATAATTTTCTTTTTTTAATTTTATTAACTTAATATAAACGGTGAGTGAAGTCATTGCAATGTTTGATTTATAGTGAAGTGTTCTTCTAATTTTTATATTTAATAAGTGAATATGACCATTCACATAAGAACGATTCATGTCATTGGGTCGTTTATCCAAGACATATATATTTTTTAAATTAGCTTCACCACTGAAGTCAAAAAGGTTTCACTTCAGGTATTTTAATAATGTACATAGCAATTTTATAGCTTAAATCGCGCGATGATAATAAAATTCTATTAAAAAAAAAACAAATCCGTCATTGGTATACAATTTATGTCTAGTTTTGTTGTTTTTAACAAATTGTCTCTGAGCAAGCCTCTCTATTATGCTTAAATTGAGCGATCATAATCTATGTATGTTGTGAATATTCCCATGAATACTATATTTAATTTTACTTATAATATTTAATTTTTATTCGAGAATCCTTATAGAATGAATTATTAATTATGTATGAATTCACACTCTGTCGAATGAAAAAAAAAATAATTGAAGTGTGATTTTTTTGTTTAAAATCTTTATAAATGTGGCCATGCCATTATAAATATTATTATTTTCCGTGTGACACAATTGACACTAATCAAGTTATTTAAATTAAGTACAAAGTTCTCTTAAGTTTGCACTTGAAAGTTATATTTGGCGATTTTTTTTAAAAGAACCCTGTGGTTACTGAAGTGACCTTTTATTACATATATAAATAAAGTCGTAAAGAGCTTAGAAATAAATATAAAAAAGAACGCTTAGAAAATCATGTCTAGTGATTAAATGAAGACATTAAATCGTTTTTTTATAAACTTACAGAATCTCACAATGACGCCTCTCCTCTCCACCAAGCCTTCTCTATTTTGTGTCAAAAACTAATTTTTAACCCTTTAACCCTCGTAAATTTATTAATTTTTTTTAAAAGAAAGCAATTCAATGATTGAGGAATTTGTCGTATATATCCGGCTCTGGCGAAATGGACACGAAAATAATTGTCGGATAAATCCGACTCTGGCGGCTAAAGGGTTAAAGTGGACTACAAAATTGACTAGTCAATTTGGTACCCTTGGTATTAATATTCTATTGCTAACTTAAAAAGTGCGCGTCGCGTCGCGTCTCGGTCTGAACTGACCCTAATCCAATACGGTTTGAAATGAAGAGGAAATTTTTAAAAACGAACCGCGATTTTGTAGGCGTTTTCATACTCGTCAATCACGAACTTAATACTATAATAGAATCATTTTTCAGCATTTTGGGAGCATTTAGCGTATGGAGAAAATTAGAATTTAATCCTTCGTCTAAAATTATAACCCCACACTAACTCACATCACTGATATAGTCTCTGACAATTAAGTCACAATATTTTTAAAATAGATTTTAAATTAATGTTTAATTTACTACGAATAAAATGTTATTTTTAATGTATATCACAATTTTACGTTTTAAGGGGTCCTCATGCATGTGAATTAAATATTTTTTAAAAATATTGATTATTATTTTAGATTTTAAACTATTTGTTAAAAAAAGTTTAACGCCTTACTCTTTTTGTGGAAAACGTGATTGAACGTTACCCAAATTTGTCAGACATCTATCTCAATCGGTTTTTAATGCTTTTAAAAGAAAATTGAAACTGCCATTTCAAAAAAGTAGCCTCCGCTCTCTTTATTTTCAGCTAGTTCTTTATTGTTGTGTTTATTTCCATAAACATTACAATAGTTAATTTTTTATTTCTCTCATTTTATTTCCATGACAAATTTCATTGTGATTCATTTGAATATATATTTTATTTGTATACACAGTTTTTAATGTTTGTATTTTATAGTTAGATCAAAATCATTTGAAGATCCCTTCAGCCACCGCACTCCACATTAAAATTGTGACCCTATGAGGTTGTGGACAAAATATACAAGTAACTAATTCCATATAAAATAATATAGTAGCGTGTTGCTTTTGCAAAATGAATTAGTACCTAAATTATATAATTAGATGATAGTTTATGACATAGTTGGACGTTTGGTGCTAATAAAAATGTAATCAGTCCAAAGTTACTTTTCAATTGTATCTGTAATAAATACAAATACTTGAAATAGTTTTAGTTTATCTAGAAAACAACATTTTGTCTTGACTTTTTCCTATTGTAACTGTCATATGCTTAAAATATTGTGTTTTTTGTTGTTTCACAAGGTACAGTGAGTTAAAAAGCGAAATTTTCATATTAATGTATTTAAATATTATAATTGTATCAATATATATGGAAATTGCGCTTTACTCACTGTAGGCATACGCTCGTTCATACATTTAGTGTGTATTTTATTTTTAGTTTAAGATATTTTATTATTATTTTTAAAAATATGTATAAATAATTTTTGAAATATGTATATATAATCCATATGATTTTTATCTTATTATGATTAAGTACACATGGTAATGTTGTAAATTTTTATTATATACTAATCTTGTAAAATATAATAAAATGACACTAAAGTTTATCGGCGCAGAATTGCAATTTTGATTGTAAAACTTTTTTTAAATACTTTCGTGTATTGTTTTGAGTTAAGCTTTTGCATATTTTACTAATAATTCAAAGAAATAAGAGAATGTTAACACAATTTAGGGTCCGGCGCTGAACGACGGTAAGGCGCGGCAAAAGATATTTTTCCTGAACATATCTGTATATCGGAAGCAAACTATCCTAAGTCACATTTAGCAAATTATTCACCACATAGTCGGAATTCAGTTTCGGATCTACAAATCTATGGATCTACCATATGTATACAGTAGTTTTCCGTTCGGATTTTATCCGAATTAGTCACACTCCTTTGTTTCAATACCGTAGCGTTCCGCGTCATGCCGAAGCATGCCGCGGCATCCCTTCAGCAACTCAATAAATGACTAGCAAAATTATTTATACACAACCGACTTCGGAATAACCCAATGCTAACCTGAATATTGAGTTTCCGTACTGTGGGATACCACGACATGCCTATGCATGCCGCAGCATGACGACATACCGTCAGTCAGCGTCGGCCCCTGTGCCCTTGATATAAATCCGATTTCGGTCTACTGCGATTCTCGGTCGATAAATTTAAGCTGGCTATTATCTGTACGATAGTAAGGTTTGAAGCGAGGCCATGTAAGTTTTAACTGTAAGTATACTGTAAGCGCTGATACTTGGGCGAGTTCAGGCAACATGTGTGACATTGCAAGACGGAAATACGTTTTATTGTGTATGTACTTATATTTTAAATTAACATATCAAACTTACCGTTTAATGTGTAAATAGAATTATATATTTTTTTTAGCCGTTTAGTTTTTAGCCGAAGTGTCTGTTGTGAAGTCGTTCGCTTGTAATGATGTGCTACGAAAACTGAACACTGTTTTTGTTGACAAACAATGTAGTGCCTTATTTAGGAATTTTTAAAGGTGATTTCACGTTGACATCAAGGAATGTGTTTAATAAAAAAAGTCTGGTAAAAGGCTAATTGATTGATTGCTTGGAGGAAATGTTGCCACCATAAAACATTTTGTTTTTTTACAATAGCTTTGCTTTTTTCCTCAAATGTAAAATAATTTTACATTTATTTAATAAATAATTAATTAATTTCTTTTAGAGCACAGATTTATAATGTGCAAACGAACGTCAGGTAATTTTTGAAGTGAAACTTCTTTGCGTGCGATGAAAGTAAATTTCAAGGTCGATTTTGTGTGACACTTCAGTGTAACGATTACGTGACGTTTTTTTATAACGATTCTCCAAAAGTATAATATAATATAATATTAAACATTTAAAGTGTTTATTTTATCTCTGACATCTACAGCTTACTATATATTTGATTACTAAAGAAGTTTCACTTCTGACACGTGTATATGTACTCTGCACTTATTTCTTTTATCATTGGAAGATTTATAGTTTTTAATCGCCTTTTATGGGAGATTTAGAAGTTTTCCTCATAGTAGTCAATTCAATTAGCCTATTATACGTACGAAATTGACTATTATACTTATTTAGTGAGAGTTATTGGTGTATAGTTTTCTGCGCACGCGACGCCGCCCGCCCACATTTGTACATTGTGATATAAATCATAAGTGTTTTTTTATTTTGCTCAAAATCACTTTTCAGTTTCATGTATGTACTTATCGTTGGTGAAATTTGTAAGACTGTATATTATTTTGTTGTGTAACATTGTTAGGTAGACCCAGATTATATATAATAAATAATATAGTTATTTTGAGAAGATTGCTGTTTTATTTCTTCGGTAGTCAGAAGACTATTGGAATATTTCAACTATATTTTTAATAGTTTTAAACACACTGGCTCATAAAATGGTCTATTTTTAAACTTTAGTCTTAAGTCCCTGGATGTTAAGATAAAAAGGAGTTAAGTCCCATTTAATAATATAATACAAAAATTTTGCCAATTATTAAAATTGTATATATTTCTGTTTATTAGTATATACGAGGTATCATAGCAAAATTAATTAAAACACTCCATTTTTTAGAGTACTCAGGTAGTTAATTTGAGTAGGCATAACCAGTTTAAATAAAACAATTGATTAAATAAAAATAAATAATTTATTAATTTGTTCGAATTGAATACGCGCTGTTACGACTGCGACCTGTCGCCGGCCGCCGGTGACTAGACTGTACACTCAACATTTCTCATAATAATAATATATATATAAAAGTTATACATAAACAATATATTTACTTCTGTACAAACAGAAAATCAACACTTAGTAATAAATAGTTACGTTTCTACTTAATGTTTAATATATAAGTATAATAAATTATCGCTAATACTCGAGTATTAGAATTATTAAATCCACCGAAAAATAATATAACACACTGCCAGGAGCGTTACGATAGCCTAAAAATTAAATTTGTTAGTCTTACTCGTATTTCGTTAGTATAACGAGTCAATGTAACTTATATTCTGCGCCTTCACTAACCGCTACAAACTTTCAATCAGTCGTACAATAGGGCATTTAGATGTCGTTCAGAGCGCACTGAAATCGTGCGCCATGAGACATCCGCATCTTTCTAGTTTGTTATGATATATATATATCACCTTTTTATTACATATTTTTCATTTAAAAGGAACGTCCGTTGGTGCGCCATCTGTTGACTGCTCTGAACACCGTACGGGAATGTTTCGGTCGCTAAAACTCAGCATCGCCAAGTACGTTGTACATGAGGCGTTTGAATGAGTTTGATTGTTGGATGTGCTCTTCGTTCAGTGAATTTACCTGGAAATTTTAAGGTTGAAACTGAGTTAGAAAAGAAATATTTAAACAGTGAAATTAAGTGCTCAAGTTGAATTGTTTGGAATTTTTAATACAGATAACAAAAACTAAAAAAAAAAAAAACAAGAAAAATATATTTTGAACTAAATTGTAAAATAACATTAATATTAACTGATGTCCGCGACTTCGTCCGCGTAGAATTATATATAGAAACCTTTCTCGTTTAACGCACTTTTCCATTAGTGTAAAGCGTATTACTAAGCGTATAGAGGGACAGGCGGCAGAAAGCGACTTTATTTTATACTATTTAAACGTGTATTTTATAGGCATAATTTTAACACAAAATACCAAAAATAATTTACAAAAATACCACTCTGTCCGCTAGTTAGTGAGATTTTACGAATATATTACACAAACGTAGAGGTGAAACCTCATTCAAGACATATTAAATAATATCCTTTCCAGAATTCTAGCTGTTCTAGTGTCTAAAGTTTAAAATCGATGAAATGAACCGATACGCAATGTCTTAGGGAAATGCATTAGACTTACGAAGGTCGTTTGTTTTCCTCTCGGTTTCGCCTCGGGCTGTTTCGGTTTCGGAGGGGGCGCCGGTCGCTGATGGACAAAATACATCAGATGACAAAGAGAAAGCACCACTAGGATGAGTCCAGTATCGTCTCATTATTTTGATTCAGAAAAAAATGAAGACTCGATGGAACGGAGAGCATTTTAAAAATAAGATTTATATGCTATGTAAAGCTAACTATAAAGAGTGAGTAGATATCTGGTCACCATCCTATATCAGATAAAACATGTTATATTCGTATAAAGTAATTAAAAATTTTGATATACATACATAGCACATACATACATATTTTGATATAATTAGTTGATAAAAATTTTTTGGTAAAAAAAATTCTTACACATGATCAATATCAGATAAATGAGTGCACAGAATGTTCCTTTGTGTTGTCTACGAGAGTATGTCAGTCTCGTGTGGTCCCATTTGACGAGCCCATCAGTCGAGTGGTCAAAGCCTTGGCCTTAACGATCTGCCTAAAAGATCCCGGGTTCGATACCCAGCTGGAAATGAACTTTTCAATGTTCAAATAAGTCTAGTTTACTATGTGCAGAGATTTTCAGTCCATCCCTTTGTATACAACCCTACAAGCCTATAAAGTGTTTACTTTGGGGGGTTTACCTTCTGCGGTGGCGCGGTGAAGACCTTGGTCTGTATGGGCGTGGGCACCTCCTGCACGACGTCGCCCAGGCCCTCTTCTTGCAGTGCGCGGAACGTCTCCGACTTGGCTGGGTCGTAGAGCAGCGTGGGCTTATGCCTGTGCGGGCCGCGCGGGGGGAGGGTTAGTTTTAGTCGGTTAGCGGGCGCAACAGAATACAGAGAAACATTAGACTCGTCACCACGGTTACGGTTACGGGGATGCGGAAGCGGTTAGTACACGGTCCATGTTTAGTGTTTGTTTTTCAGGAAGGACAGGTCGATGAAAATACTAACATTAATCATGTAGAATAAGTACCTTAAGGCTAAACATTAGCGACTGATTGCCATGGCAAACTTCATTCGAGCTGCTCTCATAAGAATTGCGTTGTTTTAACATGTAAACGCATACTTAATCTTTAAAACCCCAGCTAGTATTTCACATTTAGTTGTTTCGTGAAACTATAATAGAATAAATACAAGTTCACAGCGAAATTAAGTAATAAAATAAATAAATAAAAATATCTCAGATCTGTTTATTGGCGTGTAATAGGTATCACCGTAAATGAAGATTAGTAATCATCTTCCTGTGGATTGCACGATTATGATTCTTTGAAAACTTAGCTGTAGATATTTTAAGAACTATAAATAAATAAGGTGTATCATGCGAAGATTTGCAATAACTAGTACAAAAAATAGTCTTGTGAAAGTTGTGCCCGTAAACCAAATTTTCTTTATAAACTTAAAAGTGATAAATTTAGTAGTATCTAGATTGTTTCGTTGACATGTTTATTATATGAAACAATGCATATTCCTTGAAATTAAACCAAACGAAGTTCGCATGGTAATAGTGCTAATGATCTAATATAAATAACTAAGTCTAGTTGTGTGGATAACCTATCAATCGCTTCGTTTGATTCGCACACAAAATGTTGATGTGCGAGTGAAGTGTAGTGTCGATAGATATACATCACTATCGGTTTTGTGTGAAACGGCGACTAGTCGACATTGTCGCCGTGCGAATGTCGCGATTGCAGTGTGGAGTGATAGTGATGGAGACACAGTCGATAGAAGTCAAAAGATAGCAAAATAAAAATCAAGTAAAAGCATTAATGCGTCGTGAGAGATGGGCGTCGATTGTCGTTTTGGCGCGTTTCTAATAGAACACTTGCCTCTTGACAACGTGCGGCCGCCCGTAATAGCCGTTAGAGCTAAGTAAGCAGAAAACATCCAATTAAAGCTGCGGCACATATCAGACAGGGCGGCTGTGCGACTCCAACCCGTCACAGATAGTTGTAGCGTCATCATAGGCCTTCACCATCATAGACATATAGGTATAGGTCTCCCATATAATTTTCCAATAGGACCGGTCGGAACCAGTTTGGATCCAGCGATGATCCGCGGTCCTCATTATACTACTTTTCACATTGCATGTGTGCGGTGACATTTGATTTCATCAATTTCATGCATGTTATTTAAAAAAAAATTGTCAGTCGTAGGACTGCACATCAGAAGTGAAAACTACGCCATCTGTTAAGATATTAACAGACTATTGACAAAGTTAAGCTTATTATGTACAAAGAAGTCCGTACTATTTATTTATTATCTAACACGTATTTACACATGTCTGGAAACCATTATTAGGTTTGTCTAGACATTTTATTTCACGCCAAAATAACATCATTACACCATATATTATATTATAACATTACAACTCATCAACATGCCTAACTAACTGAATCGCATACAAGAAGCAACTCAGCAGGATTAAAAAAAAGAAAACCTGTCGAGCGAGGCATCGTCACGCTTTGTGCGTGTGCAACTCGCTACACAGGGTGTCCCATTCTAACCAGGCATGTATATTTTCACAGGATATTTATTTAGTTTAGGTAATGTTTTTTTAATTCTAATTTTAATTACTAATTCGGGTAGATGGCGCTTATTTCATACAATTACACGTCACTGGGGGTGTCGCTCACAGAGCGTGACGGTGCGAGTTCACGGTTTTTTTGCTTATACTTAAAGAGCCTAAGAACGCGCCTAAAGAAGTTTTCATTTACGGGTAATACACATTTTTTTAAATATTTTACTATATTTTTTTAATTCGATTTACTTCAAATAACAAACGTCACCGTACCCATGCTATATGAAAAATAGTATAAGTCCTCATTGCACCTTAATTGTAGTGTATACTGAACTACAAATACCCAAAGTTTAGCCAGCCCCGTCGGATATGTGTTAAAATCATTTATTACGTATTAAATCTGGCAAAATATATTATTTCATGTTCTAATGAAACTCTCATATTATCATCATCTTTCCAATATTTACTCCTACAACTATTGAAAAATGCTAAAATTTCTATAAAAAGTTAGTCACGGTCAGAAAAATCTATAAACTCTTTCTAATGAACACTACCTCATCACATTTCAGTTGTGCACGAAAAAAGCGAGGGACTTTAGTACGAACACAGTTATCCAATTAGTGTGTCTTATACATATTGTAGTGTGAGCCCTCTTCTCTTAACCTCAGCGCAAGAGTTTGTATTCCCAAACTATTTTGAAACGTAACATTAACTTGCGAACAAAACTAGATTGGCGTCAAGCCATGATCCTGAAATCCAGTGCCAAGAAATGCGTCGGTTGACACTGATGGTTGCTGGTTTTTTTTAAATAATTTCACATTAAACTCGTTTAGCTAAATTATAACATCAAAGCTATCAACACATTTGAAATTCTCTTAGAGTTTCAAAGGATTTGTTTAAAAAGTTCGTCTTCAATGTATTCCTATCAATTGAGTGTAAAAGATTCGAGTATTTTGACTACTATCTGTTTTGAAAGTTGTAAAAAATGTATGAAGCAGACATACAATTCTGGTTGCACGTGGACAACGTACAGTCAACCCCAAAAGTAGTCAAAGTGTATGAATAATATAACAGGTCAATTCAATGTTTAAATTAGGAAATTATTCATTAAAAACTTAATAAAGTTATTTACGACTGGTAGTACTATAAGATTACAATTGACAGTGTAATCGTTATTATGAGATACCATCATTTTAGCGTCAACAGTATTGGCTACAGCACTACACCAGACGAAGGTTCCATCGACTAATTTCGTAAAAGGTGAATTTTGTCTTAATGTGGATGTAAGATCTATAGATAGCTAGATATCGAGTCCTGAATTTGTACAGTTCGTGTCATATACGAGTATCAGTAATACTTACGGCAGTGGAGAGGTTTGCTGTCTAATCGACTGTGCGATGTTTTGATCGGAATATAGGTTGATGGGAGAATTGAACTGTTTGTGGACCACCTGTGAAGAAATTTAATATTCACGTTAGCACTATTATTTTGTATTTTCTTCATAATGCACTAGTCTTTATTAAACATGTTTCAGAATTTGGTTAAAAAACATTACTCAAAGTTTATCTAGCCAACAATTTTTGCCCTGAGGAGTAAAAAAGAAAAAATTTTATAGAAAACTAGTTCAAAAATTATTATGAATTTATTATTGTATACTTTGTTCTTTTTTAGAATAGTCTTTTTAATGTTTACTAAATTATTATCAACTTTTTATTTATAACAAATATTATCTATGAATGATTATTTTGATTACAAAAAAAATATTAGCCCATATAATATGCCGTTTGAATTTTTAACCAAATTTAATATTTAGTTCAAGGGAAATGACTGAAATTATTGAAATTGTTCCTTAAATGTATTAACGACCACTAAAAGTTGTATTAAATAACATTTCCTACTCTCAATAGTTTATTAATTGCATTAAAATTAACAAACAAGTTATTTTCGCCAGTGTATAACTTCACATTAGAAAAAAAAACAACACAGACTGATAGTGAAAATTCCAAAATATAAGAAAAATTGTTTTTTAAATATATTATATAACATATACCTTAATATAAGAAGAAAATATTCATAAAATAACAATAATATTTTATTGACTCAAAGAAAACTTTTATGATAGATGAAAGCGTTAAGATATACGATAAGATGGTAGATAGTAAAATGACAATGACAATAGAAAGCACAATATCAGAGAATCAGAATGTTTAATATTAAATAGATACTAGGTATATACAATGACGTCAAAATATGGTTTAGAATAGTATTGGATTTACGCAACTAGTTTCGTAATAAAACTGACTTGATTTCTTCCATTCTACGCAAAATTTTCAGTCTTTTTAATGTAAGATTATTTCTACATAGCTAGATTATTGTATACACATTAGGTATTACACAAATTTTACATAATACTTCCGTCGCCCTCTTTCGGATTTATATAAGATTTTATGAGATAATCGCATTTACGAAATTTCTGGTAACTAACAAATTTTCCTTGGTTTAAAATTTAATACATATACTTTTTCAATAATATTTATTCACCACATAATTCACTACTAACTTCTACTTTCCAATTGTAATTTTTAAATAAAAATATTATCAACCTTATTCCATTAAACAAATCAACTCGCAGATAAAATAAATTATGAACAATTTGGGATTTTTTTACAATAAATAAATCTTGTGAGAGATTTTTTTTAACGAAAAGTTCAAAATACCGTAAATTATAATTTTAAGCCGTTTCTTATTATAGAATGGAAGTTTGATAAGAGATTGTAGAGTCCGCACCAAATAACTATCGTCGTCTGAAGTTGTCGCAATAGCTAAAAACAGATATCAGCCAATCAGCGAGAACGAGCGTTTGACTGTACTTGCGCGAACGTCGGAACCAACTTCAGAGGTCAATAGTTGTTTGAGACTGACTATAAACACGAAACTAGAGGCGAGTTAAGATTGGACATCGAAATGACGGCTTGGCTTCGTAATCAGAAGTTTGTTTTGACTCATGCTCAAAGCATTATGATAGTAATGATGTAATTGAGTAGATCACACAACTCGTTATTAAACCACCTTGTTCCCTTCGTCTCCAACCACTCGCTGCAGCACCGACTCGGCTACCTGAGTTTCCAGCAAACATATCGTACTATTTAATTTTTTAATATCACACATTTAACTTGTGTTCCCCAAAAGGTGAGTACCTAATTTATTTATTCGTTCGTGATTCTAAGCAGTTTTTTGTGTTACTAGGGAAAATTGTATTAAATAATATTTAAATAGTATAAACAAAATTATGTGTTTTAATTTTTATTAATATTCAATATATCTTCAAGAATCCCTCGAAGTTTTCTTTAATATCATATTAAGCGTCATACGCTCTAATTTTTTGCTGGAATTGTACTGTCTGAAATGGTGGGATTGAGAGATAAACATAAAACTGACCTAGGCTGACATAAACTGCAATAGACTTAATCCAGGTTTGAGTTAATGACCTATTAAACTCTTACTCAGTTTTTTGGAATAATTGACGAGCGTAACCAGATATTATAACTTTTCTCTATTGTTATTCAGCAGATGTAACTACATAGATTAATTAGAGTTGTATGTTTGTGTAGATGTGCACGTGCTTTGAGCTTGGCGTGGAGATAGAAATTTGTTAAATGTTTGTGTGTTATAATGTTAGACACCTAATTTCTACTTGTGCAGGGAAAGACCTAAATTTTTCTAAAGTTTACAAAGGATTTTTCTTTAAGAAATCAGCTTTTTTTCTTTAAGAAATAATTTTATCCGGTGGAAGTAAAACTTTCGTCTATTATTACTGGCATAGTTTAATATTCTTAATATGTGTTCGTAATTTCATTATGCAAATATATTCAAAGTCGCCTCGTACTTATGGACGAAGAATCGCAATAAACTCCAATGAAATTAAGATCAATGAAATCCGCTTCTGTTTGTTTCTCCGCTAACTTTCTATAATTTATCTAAGAGATTTTGATATGATTTCCCTGACGGAAAGAGCGATAAATAAAGAAAGTTGAAAATGCGATACCGGAGGACGTAGCTCGAAAAGATGGTCAGAATAGGTATGAGCAGGCCTTTTTTGTCATTTCTTTTTTGGTGCACGCTAATTCTCGAAAGTTGTAAGTCCATAATTTTTTGTACTCCCTCCCCATTCCTTGCCAGGAAAAAATAGAAGTAAATTATTTTTTTATTGTTTAAAAACATAATATCTTTGGAAATAAAAAGTGTGAGTAAAAATATTAAAAAAAAAAAAAAAACTCCTTTGGAGGCACTGCGTGCTCCCACGTACCCCCACAAAAAAGCCCTGCGTATGAGCAGTGTTTTTGTATACCGAGGTCAAGATCACAACATGTGGAAATAATCGATGGAATTTGTCCCGTAGCTGTCCCGTAGTCAAAATTTTAAGCAGTTAAGGTATGATTGTGCGGAGGAATACAATAGTATAATAATACATTTCTTTGAATAGAGTTACTGCGATTCCACGCCAACAAAAATTGGAAAATAATTTTATGTTGTACGTTTCTGCAGTAGTCTTAGAAACCACAAGATATCTTTGGGTCATAAATTCCAATATAATATTTGTATACGTTAAATTTTAAATATTGGTATGTCGACTTACCCTCTGCTTCATGACGGTATCGCGGTAGTCATGGTGAGGTGGCGCACGCATCGATGGGTTGGGATGATGGCGCAGGTAGCTCTCTGTGGGTCCTGGTTCACGTCGTACCTTCGCGCCGGGTAATACGAGAGGTGTTGTGCGGTATGGCTGGAAATGTAGTTAAATTATTCTTTTAAATGAATATTGTAAAAAAAGCTTTTAACGAGCCCGTTGGATTAGTGGTTAGGGTGCTAGCCTGACAGGATCAACTTTGGCAGTGACCCTTTCGAAGTTGACTCTTTGAAAGGCATTTGCGTTTCACAGTTATTTGGGCAGCCCGTCTGGCGGCAGTAACCATCCCCTTACAGAAGACCACCGTGAAATAACAGCATGTGTGCTTTTGTGTTTCGGTGAGTGGGTAAGGGATGCCAGAGCCCATTTCTCTATCTCCTCCCAATCCCTTATCCTTAACCCTTCTGTAGTCGGCAGCGCACTTATAGCACCTATAGCGTTGCTTGTGTTATAGGCGACAGGGTTTCTTAAAGGTCCATTTCATCAAGAAAAGGCTAGTGATTTTTCCATGAAAATGTAGTTTTCATAGATTTGTGAATCCTTTTCAATATATACTTATCATATTTTCTATTATAAAAATAATAAAGTCACTTTGAAATTTCTTATGAATTTTCATTCGAATATTAAAAGTTTTACAAAGTGGTACGAGTAGGAAGTAAAATTCCAGTGAAACAAATTGTACAAATAGGACAGACGAAAATGATTATACACTTTCTCTAATGGTGGACCACTTCGTTGTCAGAATGTATAAAATAAAAACGTAATAGAAAAGAGAATAAAATTTATTTCACGCTTCTAATAAAAGTTCGCAAACCTGAACGCGCACTGCTACGCGCATTCTATTTATACTCCGAGGTTGGTTTATGTGGGTTATATGATTTCTGACATCGTTTCTGTATTATTTATGTGATTGTATTGTTGAAGTACTTAAAATAATCCTATCTGACGGACAGACGAATATTTGGCAGTTAGACGGGATTCGTAAAAACGTTTCATTAAAAATAGGACCATCCGAATCGAAAAAGGGCAATATAATGTGTAGTATGGTGGTAAGACTATGTGTTGAGTATTTAGACCACTCTGAATAATGTGCAGATCTGACAGTAGCAACCGTTTTTTTACAGAAACCGATTTTACAAAATAACACCAAGTTAGAGAATCAAATAGAAATAAGCTAGCGCCTGTATTTGAAACTTTTATTTTTATACAATGTGAATTGGATTTCATTACTTTTTGACTCCGTCACTTGAAAGATTATAAAATAAAGCCTATATTACTCGCTGATAATATAGCTTTCTATAGGTGCAACAATTTTCAAAATCGGTCCAGTAGTTTTTGAGCTTATTCATTACAAACATAAAAATCTTCTCTCTTTATTATATTAGTATAGATATAGATTAATAGATAATGAGATAACGAACAGTAAGAATTTTAAGATGCTTTAATTTGCTTTTCACATTATATTTATTTTCCAAAAGGTACACCAACAGCACAAACAAAAAACTTACAATAGGTATAGGTAACATAAGGCAATTTTACTTATACTTAGATAGCTTTGAAAGTATGAAGTTTTCAGTGCTAAAGTCAGAAATAGAGAATCCGATTCAGAATCTTCGAATAATGTAGACAAAAATGCTGCAATTAGTTGCTTGATTTGATGTTATCGGTATTAGGTTGAAATTACATAAACGCATTAGACAAAAAAAGTACAGTGCGCGCATATTACGTATACATTCCACTTATTACGTATTTTCCAAAAAACAAGGACATTATCCGATACCGTGGATGTGCCAACAGGCGAACAACATGCTGTTTATTTCCGTCCGTGTTTACATGAGCCGATGCTTTCGTTATTGACGTAATGTTCCAAGTTAGTCACGAGTACTTTTAAATGGTCCATAAAGAAAACAGTACAATTCACAAGTATGCGTGATGTGCTTATGCTTGGAATTTAAATTATCCTTTTTTGTTGTTTAAAATGGATATAAAAATTTAAAATCTTTGTCATGTTGAATAAAAATCAATAAATTTAGATTTAATGGGATAGTTATTGAGGTCTCATTAAAACAGACAAAGATGGCATACATTTTAGAGTACAAGTTATTCGTGGTTAAATGGAACACCAAACAAACATTTATAAATGTTGGTACATTTAAATGGGGTTTGTTGGATCGTGTTTTTTAATTTGAATCCACATGATATATGATTTATGTGATGAATCATGTTTTGTTTCGGTGATTGAGTAAGAGATGCCAGAACCCATTACCCTATCCCTTCCTTATCCCTTATCCTTAATCCTCCTATGGTCAGCAGTGCACTTGCAACATCTATGGCGTTGCTGGTGTTACGCTTGTGCTGTGTTATCTCCTTCGATCTTAATATAAAAAAATAATAATGCCCTAGAGTATACAAGTTTATTACACTTAGACGTTAATAAAAGTGATTTTTTAATTTTTTTTAATTTATAGATGCCAGGCGGGCTAACGATCTACTTACTTAAACACAACAGCACACATGCTGTTATTTCACTTAAGTCTTCTGCAAGGGGGTAGTTACTACTGTCAGAAGGGCTGTCCAAAAGGCGGACTACCAAACGCTATAGGTTCTCCTTCCCCTACTTTGAACAGACCAGATACAACTTTGAAAGTTCATTTCCAAAGTTTTCCTGCCGGGAATCGAACCCGGGACCCCCGAGACAGAAACATCACAAACTTCAAAAAACCAGATACAGAATTGAAATTTATATATCTATCTGACGAAGGGATGTAATATTTTTCGAATAATTTCAGTGAGATTAGATATATAACCTACGCATAGTACGAATGCGCCACGCCTTAGCGTCAGCAATGAGAAAGTTCAAGTGGGTGTTAAAAATGTATCGGTACATGACATTGGTCTCGAAATAACATTACACATCTGGCCATTCCGTATCAACTACAGTTGAATAATCATCGGGAGAGTGACACGAGTAACTAATATTAAAATTGTATTTGTAGCTACTGTACGGATCTCTTTTGCCTTGATACATCTATTTTGGTTTAATATTCTTGCTTTTTTATATAAATATTATGCCGCAATTATTTCTATGATCTGTTACGTTAAGTAAGCACAAATTAGTAACATCTGCTCCAAAAGCAAGTCCTGTTTTATTTTATAAGCTGGTAGACCCACGCGTTTTGTCTGCTTGCGTTCGATTCGGAGAGTTATAATATCTAATGTTCATCTGAAATGTTGTAAAAATAAACTTACAAATCTTTATATAATATATAAAAATTTGGCTTCCGTATGTTTGTCTCTCAAGAACTAGTCGACGGATTGACTTGAAATTATTAAACAACATTGCATTTCAACACAAGAGTATTTCTTAGATACATCTTGTTTCTATGTTCCAACGGAAAACTAGTCTATGCTAATATTATATAGAGGAAAGATTTGTACTTTTGTTAGTAATGAATAAACTCAAAAACTACTGGACCGATTTTAAAAATTCTTTCACATATAAAAATATACTTTATAAGCGAGTTTTATAACGTTTATAAAGTTAGGCGGACGAAGTCGCGTGCAATTTTTCAAGTGGTTTTTAAAATATAAAAAACAACAGACAAGTATAAGTCTGCTCATAGAGAGAGCGCTCTTTAAAATATTAATATAGATGATCGTAATACAATATTATGGATACCTAGGTATTATGATTATAACTTTCATAATAGAGTTGGCGATAACTGAAAATTATTACAGACATGGTAATTTGAAGTCGTTTTCCGCGTATGTCTATCTGTGTGGCCGCAACTCCTAAACCGCGCAACGGATTTTGATGCGGTTTTCACTAATAAAAAGAGTGATCAACAAATAAGGTTTTTGTATATAACTTACAGAAAAAAATCCGTGCGAAGCAGGGCCGCCCCCTGCTAGTTAAGTATAATATTGGAGTTATTTTGAGTTATAACGATACTTTTAAATACTTACTTGAAAACAATTTTTAAAAAACTCAATAGTTTTTTTTGGTTACCTTTATTTACCACTTTTAAACCAATCTGTTATGAAAAAAAAAATAACTCGCGAGTTATTACATCACTTAGGTATTTTGTAACACTACGCGCTGGATTCAAGTGCTCCAAAATTAGACGCGTTGGAAGCTATCGGGAATATTAATCCTTCGTGCGCCTTGCAGATCAACAAATCAACGCGTGCATATGGTATACTGCACGTCCAGTAGTAAATCATGCGTTATGTGAGGAGTTTTATATGGAAATCCTGCGATAAATGTAGGATTAGTTAGACGCGAGCACCCACCCAGTTGGAGACGACCTCCTCCTCAGGATGCTTGGGGTCCTGGTACCCGTTGGGGAAGAAATTTGGATTAAGTGCCATTATGTCACACTACTCGGTAGCGCGGACGTGTGTCGTGAGAGGTGCGATCGCGGACTGTGGCTCCAGCCGTTCCCTCTCGAGTAAACACCGCGATTTCTATTTTGGAAATATAGCAAGAAAATATAAAACTTAACGTAGGTGAACCTCCCGCGCAACGAAACGATACAACCACGTCGAAATAGTTGTAACTAATTTAATATTATACTCTGGAAAATTTTTATCGATATAAATATCTTTTCCACAATTCCTACTTTTATTTTCTTTCTTTTTTATTGCTCCCAAATCATTTCTTTTAAATTTTTACAGAAACGCCGGTCACAGTTTCCTTACAGTATTATTTAAATTGCCAGAGCAAAATGTAATGAATTTCTAATCTTTACATTTAAACCGAAACCGAAAATCGCTAAACAGAAATGACGTGATTCGTATTTTCGGCCATATTATTCTGTTGGACTACTACGTCTTGTTGGACTGCAACTCATAACAGGGTTTTGCATTGTATGTATTTCTTAAGAAACATTTCCTATAAAAGTCATATAAATCTACCACATAAATACTAATTTAAGTGATTTTATCAATAGCGACCACACTAGCGAAATGTGCCCTGCTTTGCACGAATCCAAATTTTTTATGCAAATTAATTAATACACAAACCTTCCTCGTTAAATAGCCCTTGCCATTAATAAAAATCCGTTGGGTGGATTAGAAAAGACTTTATTTTATAATTCTTATAGATATAGATAGAGGGTAACTAAAAAATCACTTATTTTCAGGCAACTGGACCCATATTATGGACATTATTATTATTATTATATTATTATATGAATTATTCTAGACATTAAAACAAATACCTAAGTAAAAGCAATTTTTTTTTTATATTTCAATAGTAATAAAAGTAATAATAAGACAAGATAAAAGCTAAATAATTTCTCATTTTTAATTAATTAATATATTAAAATTTTATCCCTTAGTTTTTTCACGCAAATGTCGGAGAGTATAATATCCTTGTTTATACACGTATCTTTTATAAATAATTTTAAATAATTATTGTGTATATTTATAAAAAATGTAAATTATTTTTGGAATTTATAAACGAGAAGCTTTAAAAAGCCCTCTGTTGGTAGGAGTTTATTCGCTAAATATTTGAAAATAAGGATTTTTGAAACAAACAAAAATATTCGATGTAAATATAAGTATTTTCGTAACAATTCAAATAATTTCTAGTCAACAAGTAATGTTTGAATTTTGTATGACTAATGAGTTAAACTAAATATTTAGTATAAAAATCACCTAAGTATTAGTTTTAGTATTGTAATTTGTAATAAATATATAATTTAATTAGGTATGGACGGACAAAGTTTTTGATTTACATTAATAGTTATGTTTACTTTTAACGTTACAGTAGTTTCATAATAACTGTTACACCATTACTAACGCTTTATCACCATTACTTTGTTCAACAAGATTATACAAAATATACCTACTGCTCTATACTCTGCGAGGTACTAAAATACTTTCGAATTCCCATCTTATTTTTCAATTGAAGAAGGTAGGTAGGTAAAACGCACTGAATGCGTATGATTCAAATCGCGAAATAATTACTCACATACAAATTTGCGATAGAAATACCGCCGCCGCAGCCTATTATTGTGTATCATGAATCAGAAACGGATTTAGCCGCCTCCAGAACATTCTGAATTTACATGAGTTGTTGCTAACACACCCGACGAGACTCTTCCAGTCGCTTACAAGTCTAGTCTACGATTTTGTTTCTGTTGAGTGTCGTCGGCTTGACTCGATCTAATTAATACCGTGTTATTAGACGTTTTTTGGCTGACATCCAAATCCAAAACTTATTAACGCGGTTAACCTATTTTACGTTCCAAAACCAATATTCTTTAAAAATCAAAGCTTCGTAAGATAGGCTTGTAAGATCTTTTACATATGGGGTGCTCGCTCACACTTGAACTGCTCAAAATTGTAGGCAAGCGATTAATCGTTCGGCAGTAAGATGCCGCAAGATCTTACTATGTAGATCTATCTTATTTATGTAGCAAGTAAGATCTTACTTATAATGTAATGTATGTAGGTGTATCATGGCCTAGGTAGGTCATAAGTGTAACTCACTGCCACAAGTTTCTATAAGAATAGATGGGAATCAAAGATGTTGCGCGCCTAAGTTCCTTTGATAAATCCGCCTTTCGCCGCTAGCAAAGAGTTATTCCGATATTAAAAGTAATAAGGGGTTTATTCTGGCTTAATTGTGAATCTGTCTATTTAAATTATGTCGTAGTCAAAAAAAATTGTGAATAGATCGACATTGGTCAACATTTCCTGAGATCGACTCAAAAGATCTTGCGATCGTCTGGTCGATCGCGATCGAACACACAATTTGAACAGTTTGAACACTCCCTGTAATACAAAAATATGAGAAGGTTTGCATGTAGTAATTACTATTGTAAATATTTTCTATTAAATCTGACGAATATTTAGGAAAAATGAAATTGTTCTTAAACATATGGTTATTTTGAAGCTAGATTTTCGTGTCCCTCAAATTGTTTTATAAATAGCTTTGACTGCAACTCGCAGCCTAGATATGACGAAGTGCACGAGTGCATCATCCAACATGACAAATGAGCCGACGAATGAGGAGACTCAGCCATATCATTTGGCAGAGCACCAACCCGAAGTGACGTCTAATTGCTTTGGGCAAAACAATGCTGATATGGCCGATTAACACTAGTTGTATAAATTATGGTAAGCGAATTAAAAAATTAAACGTATTTTTCACAATTTAAACGACCAGTTTGTTGGTTTGTTTAGTTTATGCATTTTATTTATCTATCTATATCATATCTACATCTTCATCACTATATAAAGGTCACTAATATAAAGAGCGATAAGCAAGGGAGGTTTGTGTATGTTACTTGCAGAAAAAAATTGCATATGTGAGAAGCAATGTTTTTTTTGTGCAAATAATCCGTATATCATATGATTTGCACAATTAAAAATTAACGTCGGTGCGAAGCCGAGGGCGGATCGCTAGTTGTTTGGAAAACAAGTCTATCGTGAAATTAGATTGTGGTTCTCGCCGCACAGAAACACGAGAGAAACTATAAAGTAAACAAATGCACTGCAGACCCTGATAAGAAAAAGGATAAGCGACAAACTGGGGCTAGTGGAATGGGCTCTGGCATCCCTTACTCACGCCGAAATATTTCACGTGTGTTGTTATATTTCAAATATACAAACAAAACGTGCTATTTAACCATAGTCACGTATGGAGGTGTGGTTACTGCCAGGAGAGCTACCCAGATTACGAAACTCAGTGTGTTAAATTTCCACACATTACTTTTCACAGTTAAATATAACTTCTTTGTTCGTTTAAGACTAGACGAATATATACTTCACAAGATAACGCATAACAAACACAGCTGACAACTTTAGTTACTAGTATTTATTTAAAAAGCGACATCTAGTGATAAAACTCTATTTTACAAACACTTAGTACCTACATATAGTGACACATAAGTGTACACAGTTGTTAGTACTAAAAGTTTATGTCTTAACTGATAACCTATAAACCTATGATCATAACTTCACACATTCCATATGGAACAACACCATCTAGTTCCACAGTAAGCAACTAATGCTTGTAACTGATTATTGATTTATGAAAAGCTGAAAGTATTGACTAATCAAAAGGATAAATAACTTCTTGAATAAAGTTTGAGTATAGTTTGGTAATGCCATTAGCATTAATGTTTAGTGTTGTCATGAACGTACCTGACTGTGAATGGATTCGTCGAGGGTGTCGTCGGTGAAGGTGGAAGTCGGCGACAGCAGGAAGGACCTGTACTCCCCTTCCTGCTGATGAGGATACTGCGAGTAGGGCGGCACAGGAGTACGAGGCAGCGACTCGGGCCCGGACCCGCGGAAGGCACCGCCCGGCATTGGACTGGGTGTTCTACGTACGATCGAGATTACGAAAGATTAAAGCATTTCAATAAGTATATGTAGTATTGTCTCTCTTTCATTTAAGACACCTAAAACTCGTATTTTTCTTTCTATACCAATCACCGTCTGTACTCGTGCGGGCTAATTTACTCATCCTGGTAATGAAATGTGAATATTTCTAGAGGCTCAACTTAGCTTTCAGTCGTCTAGATATTAAATCCAAAGATGATTTATGCGATGATAAATGTTCTTAACATTTTAGCAGTGATTATATCTTGTTATAGTACAATTTTTTGAACAAAATATCACACTACATGTATTATCTCACAGTTGTAAATAAAGTTGTCTAAATTCTAATTTCAGTAAAATTAACTTTCTCAATTGGTACACATGAAACTATGTCATACAAATATATTGTTCGAAAGTGAGAGAGTTCAAATGTGTGGATGGGCCCTTACTTTTGATGATATTTGTTTTGTGTAGAAGTTTTAATTACAAAATGAGATTAGCGAAAAAAATCTATTTAGTTAGCAAGCGAATGAAAAACAATTCGGTATCTGACTCCAGAAGCAGATTACCTCTGAAATTGTATGAATTATAAGAAACGTAAGTCCCTCATGTGATACAGAAACTTAACCTATTATCGTGGCCAAAACAATACTGCAGTAATTTAAGAATGAAGGCTTAAGTATACAAGGAGTTGCGAGTTTAATTACCTTGCATTTTTGTATAGCTGTTTTAATTTAAAAAATATTTCATCCATTACCACTGCTAAAGTTTAATTGACTTCTTCTCTAGGAATCTAGGTGAATGTCAAGTTAACACAAAGTCCCAGGATCATACATTTGGTATACAAGGCATTTACCGTCTTATTATTTTTATAGAATAATTTTTACAGAATTCAAATTAACTATAGTAAAGTTTTTTTTTTAATTTTGCATACGAGTATAACTGACTTTTTGTTTTTCAAGGTGGCAACATATTGAGATTTTTCAGAAACATATGATTTGCCTTTTAATCAGGCTGCGAAGACAGCATTAAACAGTATCCTACGAAAATAAAAAAGGCCTCTTGTAGATATCGATATGCTTGGCGCAATCGCTTGCTAACCAAATGAATTGTTACGATTGATATAATGAATGTTTGTATACACCTGTAAGGCGATGCAGCTGCATGAGGGATGGGCGACCGCGGCGCTATCGGAGTCCCACGCGGCACCTCTCGGTCTACGTCCCTATGCACACCATGCACATAAATATGATGTCTTAGGTTGATCTTTCCATACAATGTCAACATAAAAGAATTGATGCTCTTTTAAATACACGAGTAACAGTATATCGATGCAAACAGGAGAAAATACTGGCAACAATGAAACAAATACAGGATGAATTTGTAATCAGTAGATATTTAAATTTTTAAGTATGGCCTATTAACAACCCATCTATATAAAAAATGATATATAGAAAAAATGTTAAAAGCATGATAGTTGATATTTTAATACAAATTTTCTGTGCAATATTTTTATTTTAAAAACGAGTGCTACTACATACAAATATTTATTATCAAAAGTTTATTAACATTTGATAAATAAAAAATAAATAAAA
The DNA here is from genome assembly GCA_944738685.1 of Synanthedon myopaeformis. Taxonomy (NCBI): domain Eukaryota; kingdom Metazoa; phylum Arthropoda; class Insecta; order Lepidoptera; family Sesiidae; genus Synanthedon; species Synanthedon myopaeformis. Next base: position 6,813,464 of record OX122919.1, read on the forward strand.
GATTAGCTTCATCATTTCCGATAGACATTTTGTATACTAAGTCCTATAATTAAAACCGAGCGAATCCGAAGTGCATCGATATAATACCTACCCATATAGACGTTTGGATAGATAGAGACCTCAAATTCACCCTGTACCTATATTATAATATACACGTCTATACATATGATGTTTTCTTACTTGTTTTTTTTTTCTGTAAACGAAAAATACTTAATTGTTATTTGTAATAGGTTAAAAATACAGTGATTTATAAACTTTCAACTGCAATTGATAATGATTGTAACAAAATATTTTTCACCAATCTTTTTTTTTGGTTGAACCATAATTGGAGCGTTTTCCATTGACTTAAAACTTTATTGAACTTACATAAAGTTGTGTCGTGGAGAAACAAACTCCGATAACTAATGCTAAACAATTTTGCATCTATAGCTGTTTTCCATATTTGTTTATATAAAACACAAGTAAGAAAAAATCGAGACTACATGCAAATATTAAGTTTACAACATGTAGTATGTAAGGTACACTGTAGGGATATATATGGCTACAACAACATTATTATTATATTTATAACGAAAACAATCTTTGAAATAACTTATACCATGCTAATAATCTTAAAAATTCAAATATAGATATTAATGGGAGTCGGAATAAAATATAACATTTAAAACATTTAAAAGTTGGTGATACTGAATCTATTTATGATATAGTTACAATCTCTTTTGCGATTTAGATAAGTATGTATATAAATTGATTCAGTAGGATGGGCCAAGTTGTTATCTATATAAACGACATCTATGGGTCAGGTTGCGCCTTACTCAGCCAGCTCGTGATAGAACGTGGGCGTTGGTATTCGCCCTACAAAACTTCCTGAAGCGCGCGGCAAAGAATATAGGTGAGCGCTTGAGCCGCCCCTGTGACCACATTTTCCTTTATTTGCAGTTCTCAAATATTCATATCAACATCTCGAAAAACTATCGAGAAATCAAGCAATTACTTAGGACTAGAAAAGTTTCCTTATATACTTACAGGACAACTTGAAAAACTATTCTAGTGAAAAATAGTGCCACAAATTTATCTTACTACTCGTATCACCAAATTTACATAATTAGCCTAAATTTTTAAATAAAGACCGAACCACAACAGCACACATACTGTTATTTCACGATGGTATTCTGTGAGGGTGGTTACTGCCGCCAGACAGGTTGCCCAAATGACGGCAAAACGCAGTGTACGCTGCCACTACTTTCCAGATCCAGACCAGAGCCAACTTTGAAAAGATCATTTACAAAATTGGCCCTGCCTCATTGCCGGAAACTTACAGCCGGAATTTTCCGGCAGTGTCAAATACATAATTGATTATTATTAACTGGACATATTCTATTCGTCCCCAGAAAAGTGAGCGGTGTTGTTTCGTTCCTTGGTATAAAAAATAAAATAAATGATTTCATTTTGATTTGGCTAAATTCAGCTTTGACGAACTTATATGGTTAAGACCCTTTCTATTCAATTTTGCAATAATGGTACGGCTTATTTAGAAATTAATATGACATCGCAATTTCTATTGCCTTGTGAATATTATTTGTTATAAGCTTATGGCTGTGTTTATATACTTAGTTGTTATAGACGCTTCTTTATTAAAAAAAAAACATTGTGAAACTAATCTTCACATAGATTTGTAGTTTAATTTAGTTCTTTCAGAACTACTGATAGTTCCGCTGAAAGTTATTTAATTAAAAAAAGCATTTACCTTTGCACAACTAGTTTGATTTGATTCTGTGCATTCTTGAAGAGATTCTGTGCATCCTCGTGTCGCAGGTCGCGTGCGTCATAGTCGTCTATCTTAGCGATAATGTCACCTCGTACCAGCTCACGGCCGGCAGGTGTACCAGGCGTAACCTGGAATCACACGACATAATATAATTAGAACGAGCTTTCATTTCATTGCAATGCAAACAGAAATAGACTAAATCAAGTTTCGTAGAAGGTATGCGCTTGGATAAACATCTTGACTATTTATACTTGCAGTACTAATGCTGATATTGGTGTGTTTCAAAATGTAATCTGTTAAAAAATGCAAAGCAAATGTGAGTGAGTATTCTTTCGTTTTAAATTCTGAATGAAAAATAAAAATATAATATAGTTATGTCATTTGCTAATGTTAGACGTCCTGAAGGTTGAGTCAGATGTTCCTTGACATTCTGTTATGTCACAGGAGGCGAACAATTATACTAACGTCTGTTCACCGCGGAGATGATTCTTAGGTTTTTATATTTTGACTTTATTGATATTATCAGTTAGACTTTTGGCAAGTTCAGCAAGTGATATGAACTTTTACAAGTTGGTATTTGAAAAAAATCATTTAATCAGGTCCTTTTGATGGTAGGTGGTTACGGTCGCCTAAAACACAAGCAACGTCAAATCTGCTGAATACGCGGCAAACGCAAACGCGATGCCGAACATAAGGGATTAGGAAGAATAGAGAAATGGACTTTGGCATCCCTTACTGCCTCACCAAAATACTTATTTATTTATTGATTTATACAACCCCACATATGTTGTTATTTTACGGTGGTCTTCTGTAAGGGGATGGTTACTACCGCCATACGGGCAGGCTAAATGATTGCGAAATGCAATATGTGAGTAGATATACGTCACTAGAATTATTAATCATACTAGATCATACTGGGGACGTAATCCAGTATACTCAGATAAAAGTCTACTTTAAAAAGTTTGTTTCCAAAAGTGGATGCTATTAGAAATATCATCCGGAATAGTTGAGTCATTAATGACGTGGATAATATAGGTGTAGTTGTCCAAAGGGTAGTTGCATTACAGCCAATGATGACCTTGTAGATGTGAGGGGAGAGGGCGGCATATATGCACCAAGTTTGGCCTGAGGCCAGGCTAAATGCGTACATCGGCGACGCCCGCCGAGCCAACCGTCGCCGACATTTTTATTGAAAACAACCGCCGGATCTGATGGAGGCCGCGTCGCTTCGACCTGCGCAAATCCATCACACTTCCTAGAGTCAATGGCGAGGACATACACTATATTTACACTTGTCCATCACCACCGACCGCGTGCCATCTCGGCAACGTTTCGGAATTTTCATGGCACCTTCAAGTAGCGCGTTCGCTGCGATCTCTGTGTGATTTTTGATAATTTTCAACAAGTTCCAGCTGGCTAATGTCCACGCAAATTTCACTCATGAATGTATTACGCGTTACGAGCTTGCGTCATAACATGTCAACCAAAGGTTGACCTATATCATTAGCTTTAAACCGATACGCTCATTAGAGGTTTGAAGAAAATGAAGAAACAGTTCTAAATGGTTTAATGCAACAACCTTGTGACAAAAAATACTATAGCAGAAAATCGTTGCCAAAATTTTACGTTGTTTAAATATTGTCATAATTACCCCAGCTGGCTTTAAAAATATTTTTAAAGCCAGCCAGCCATTTCACCCGTAAATATTGCCTGATTCATCATCGCCCAGAGACGCATAAGCAGTGGAAGTAAACCAAACGCAATATACCTAGTTGTCTAATGGCATGTCTAATGGCAGATGTGAATAAAATCGGTTCAAGGTTCTCGTGTGATATAAATATGAGAATCACAAGGTTGAAGATATAGTAGGTCTGATTTTATAAGAACACACACACACACATATATATATAGATATATATATATATATATATATATATCGTGATGTACATGGCATAACACATAGAAAGAAAATTCAAAAGGGAAAGTCGGTTAACCATAAACAATTGTTTTATCTATTTATTGTGTTATAAATGAAATAAAGGCTAAAATTACAATTCTTGGACAAAAAAATGTATTTTAAGGCAGTACGATATATTTTGGGTTCTCGGTTCTCGACAAACATATCTACTCATCAAATGATTTTTTTTTGTAGGTGACTCTTTCAAAAGTGTCGTAAAATTTTTATCTATCCTCTTTTCAGTACGATGAAAATAAAATTTTATTACAATATTCACATTTGCTATACTAAATCTTCGTGAAGCTATATACTAAGCTAGTGAAGCTATTTGCCAAAGAATTAGGTGTTATAGAGTAATTGTTGTTATTGTATTTACTAACAAATGGAAGCATTTTACCAAATGCTTCAAGTCACTTCAAGTAAAAATTTACCAAATGTCTTATTAGCGGTGTAAAAATAAATTATACGAATGGTTAATGAAGTTGCCCAACAATGTTTTTGCTTTGTTGTTATCTCCACTCTTTAAGTTATCAACGAAGAAACCGACTTCTACTAAAGATATTATTAAAAGTGAGTTCTGACTCACTCATTCTAAATAGACCAATAACTTGTGATGAATAATTATATTATTATTAGAAAAATAACTGTTGTAATGATTATAAACAAAAAGATAAAAGATGATTGAAAAGGTATACCTTTTTTCGGACTTATTTTGTTTATTTCTCATATTACTTAGGCAGACTTAAACAGAACTGAACACCGCTGATATAGACAGATGTAATGGAAGTTGGGAGTAGAAACGACATACATATTATATTTTTTGAGAAGCATGAATTTAGCGTACAGAAAGAGATTTTATTTAAAAATGCAATTACATGCCGTTTCTACCCAATAAAATAATTTCGACGAGTCCTCCTGTCCCCGTTGGCTTTTTTGCCTTCAATAACTATGTGCTATTCTAAAACGACGTCTGCATATTGAATTGGATGAAAGTATGAAATATTAAAACGACGAGTTTATAAAAAAATAAATTATTACGGCGTGCATAAAAGACTGGCTTGAATATACGAGTGGTGCGATTTCTCGTGATATGATTAGGCAAGAATTCATCCAAATATTGTAACACATTTTTTGGGCAGCCACTATGCTTGCAGACCAATTTTATGAGCAAATTTTTTATCCCTACTGGGTGTACGTACTGCCGTTATGGTCCGAGATAACATCAGGAACTTTCATCATTAATTATATATCGGTTAAAAATGATTTATCATTCAAAAATATTTTTTCTTCTCTAAAGGAGATTAATCAGTTTTGTATGGAGATCAGGCCATTGGAGATTATTTTCGTTTTAACGGTTGAAACTTATATCATTAGGGAAGAAGAAATTACAAATTTTACTGGGAAAATATCGTGTAATTTGGTAATGGAGTTTCATAGATATTTAAGTTTGAAGAATGGTATTTCCCAAATACAAGTCTTTATTTTCATATTCATTTATGTAATCGGTAAAATTTATAATATGAATTTTATAAATCTGAAATATTCACAGGAAATTACTGAAATTAAAAAAGAAATTATTTACTATTAAATTCTATAAAGTGTCCTTTCAGACATTTTCAACAAAAATCAATTCTCTGAGACCTTCGGAAGCCATGCCAGCTCAAAACAGCAGGGCCGAAAAGCGTAACATCATCGAATCATTTCTATACGGTAATTTATTTGCGTCAACAAATATGAAAAATAAAAATAGTATTTAAAAATTGGTTGGTCTTCGATTTTACCCAAATAACACATTACACACTTTGTCCGACAGTTTCTATTCCCATTATCATGTAAACAATTTTTGGGCAAACTTTTACAATGAAAATTCGGCTGAAAGCTCAAAGTATAATTTTAAAGCTCCAGGGGATTTTCGTCTGTACAAGTCAATTTCAGGTTGACTCTTCCTAGAGTTTACGAGTTTAGAAAAATAAATATCTCTCATCATATATGAGTCACCATATTGGTTTTTTGGCAATTATGATTATATATGCAAACTTTCGTTAGATATTTAAAAGTTTAGCTCGTAATAAATCGGTCATTCCAGTGCTTCGTGCAATGTTTTATTCCCTATTTCGGCTCCTTTAAAATGAATCACTAACTTGAGATATACTTAGCAATTTTTTATTGTTTTGGTTAATAAAACATATGTAGAAGGGAACAATAAGAATAAAATCATAAACGAGCCTGTACATTAAATATAAAAAAAAATTGTACATGTTGTACTTACTTATGTTGCCGAGGTCAAAAAAATAGTTTTTAGAATGTTTGTCTTAAATGTAGAATGAACAATATTAATGAAAACTAGCAATCTAATTTCCATACAAATAGAATGACTGAAATAGGTTCTTCAAACAGATAACAATATTAATGTTTGCTATTCACATCAATAACATGTACAATAAAGTTGGTGGTTCTAATTGAAATTAACTAAATTTTCACAAAGAAAATCGCAGGAACTGTTGCCGTGAGTCTAAAAGCTAAAAGCCAAGTTTTTAAAGTTTTTTAAATGCTTTTAAAAGCACCTTGATTTGAAGAGGCACCATCTATCGTCCACGTTGGAGTGAGAAGTGCTTCTTCATAGGTTGAAACAAACTATGAAAGTACACTCTGTAATTAAACTGTACCTACTGCAGTTTGACAGAAACTTTTAAGTACCTAAGAAGAAGATACTGAAGAAATTTTAAAACAGGAAATTTTATATAGAGATGTAGGTAGCGAGACGATTTACTGCTGTATTTTTATTGATAAATAATAAGTATTAAATATGGACAAACAGAGACAGTGTTTAAATCTATAAGATCGCGGTAGGCTTAAAAGATCTGTTCAAAGTACTGTCAACTGTTTCTTTGCGGTCCAGTGTATTTTATACCGTTCTTAATTGGTATGAATATATAAAATAAAAAATACTTAATCTTTGAAAATTCAAAGCAATTAATTATTTTGCTTATGGTTACTGCAATAAGTTTTAACTTCCGACAATTTTCTTTGAACAAACTTAAATGAGGCCAGTGAAGTAATAGCAACGCTGAAATTCTACGTAAGTATTTGTTTGGGAACTGGGAACTGGCGGGATCACAAATTGAGGTCAAACCGTCTTCATTCGCGGCTGTCGAACGACGGGTGATCGGCACTCATCCCAGAATAACACGGGTTAAAAAGGGACTTAGCTATTGTTCTGGATTAAGAAGTGATCTATCGATAAACAAATGTTCTCGAGTCTCTTTCTGTTCGTGATTTAAAACGAATTTCAGTAGTTAAGTATGCAGTATTATTAGGGCCTCTTTCACCAACTACAAGTAAAGTGTTGATTAGTTACTTTTAGAAATAATTTTATGTTTTATTAAATTATGCACTCGGTGTACTGCATCCTTCGATAGGCGAATTTTTTTATAATTTTCTTTTTAATGTTTGGGACGTTTACTGTACAAACAAAGGTATATCAACTTCATCATTCTCGGTGACCGGTGACTTTAAATGGCGGTTAGCCTACTTGTCACTTTACTCAGAGATGGTGAAAGAGGCCCTTAGCTTAATAAAATAAAATAAATATAGCGATTAAAGTAAAAAAAAAAACTTTTATAAAATACTAGCGACACGCCCCTGGTTTCGCACGGAGAAAATTTTTCAAAAACCCTTTCATAGCGGATGCTTACGTTATAAAATAAACCTAAGTTTAAAATTTCAGCTATCTAGATTTAGTAATTTTGGCTGTGCGTCAGTCAGAACAAACCAATTTATACGTATAGATCAATAAAGGTCATTTTAAAATTTTTCCCTTTATTGTTTTATTGTAAATAAAAATATATTACTGTCACAGACATGAGTATAATATGGGAACCGGCGTTGTAGTCGCTAAAAAATGAATTTGAAAAACTGCTTAGATTAAATTTAAATTTAAAAGCGAATCTCATCATGAATTCCTTGATTTCTTGTGCTGTGGTATTAAGTTATTATTAACACACGGAAGGTATAATGTAATGAGCGCCACAGAATCGCGGTTTGTTTACACCGGTAGCATTGTTGACATGTTACAGCGTCTTCAAAGTTGCGAGCGTTGGTGCGAAGGTCGTACCCTGGTCACGATGAGGGGCGTCGCTAGGTCCGCACCGCCGACGAGTCGGAGACCCCAATTGGTCTCGCGATTCTCCCTCCTTAGGGTCACCACGAATGTGTGAAGTCGCCCCATGTCCCGGGGTTAGGGTTCGATGCACTAGCGCGAACACGCGCGTCCACTGCGCGGCCTGTGCGTATACGACGGCAAGACAGCACGGTGTGCGCAAATTTAGTCGCACCGCCAAATACCTCACCGCAACCCCCCCTGCAATGGTCCTGCACCGTTTGCATGTAACCCTGCCTTTGCGATCGACCTAATTCAATTCACGAAAACCGAAGGGCATTTCAAATCGCCGGTCACATATTCCAGCTGTTCCAGGCGACGCCGACTCAAGCGCGCTACATATCAATAAAACATTTGCGTTTGGCCTATATGAAACACAACCGCTGTGCAAATGAATATAACCAATATTATGAGAGCACACGACTGGTAGCGTGAATCATAGTAACATTTTTTTATATTAATTTGGGCCCATATGATTTGAATACTTCTGTGATAAAAATTATTATTATTGCGGTATTAATTTAGAAAAGTTTTAACTTTTTCATTTTAAAGGCAAATTTTTATAATATTTGAAACAATTAATTGTAATATTTCAAACACTAATTAGCTTGACGGATTAAAAACTGCTAAGTGCTTATGAGCACTATTTGTCGAACTAACCTCTTAATAAAATATACTGACAATGTGCAGCAGCTATAATCTGTTATGTGCAAAACTTACTCTATTATCAAAATAATAAATAAACTATTAAATTTTCATGTTTAAAAGGTTTACGTATAACAACTTTAAGTTTCAAGTAAAATACTTTAGGAAAAATCTTCATTCCAAATTTTTTAGGAAATCTTTTTTGTCAATATCTCAAAAGCATTCTTTTTGTACATAGTAGATTTTGGTTTGGCAACGACGATATGTTATTTGCACTGAAAACCTTTTTCAATTTTTTAATTTCTATCTTCAAAAATTATTACGTAAATTGTATGGGGCCTGGCCCGGCATACTTCATTCTATTAAATAAAAGGTTCCTGATAAATAATATAGACAAAAGAGAATATTATATTGTCATTTGTGATATTAATTAAGTATAAAAAATATATTTCTTAAGAAATTCATTTATGATTTTTTTTAGTAATATAACTAGGTACCTATATTTTTTCACCCGTTCCACCTAACTTTGGATTGAAATTCATTTTCAATACATTGAAAATGCTACTTACGTTTTGGGTCTATCTAAGAATTATTTTGCATTATATTTTTTTTTTGTAAATTAATTTGAATTATAAAAAACTATATGTTATTTTAATTTTAGTCTTAAGTATAATTTTTTAAATATCGTATTATATTATTATCTTAAACAAATAGAAAGTTTAATGTGGCGTACATTATTGAGTACTAAATATTAATTTTATTAGATTAATATATTAATAAGGATTTAATTTAAATATCTTATTGCTTATTTTGGTAACAATAAAGAGTGAAATTAATAGGCAACCTTACAAATAAATTTGTGTGAATTGATATATACTTATATACATAAATTATTAACAGTGTCATGTAATGATTGAAATAGGCAAGGATTTGGCACGCCCAAACATTTTCGTTTACAATTGCCTACGACAAGCAGACGCGAGTATTAAATACCGTCATTTGTAATATTAATCTAACATGATATAATGTTATTACTAAAAGTTTAATTAAAAATCCGATGTAGATTAAACATGAATTCCTTGAGCTAGATCTATTTCTGTTGGGTTTCAAAGCGGATATTGCTGTCTACAGTAGGTATTCGTGAGAAAATGTTGGGTTAATTAGTTCACTGGGAATCATTTTTTAAGCATAGACGAACGACGCGATTTTTAATATTGATTTTTGATCATTCAAAATTTCTAGTAAATATTAGTTAGTCTAACTACTTCTAGTATTTGTACTACGATAAAATAAATTGAACAAAAAAGGGGATAGCAGTTCTACTACAGAGTACGACAGATTTAACTCAAATTATTTAAAAAAACACGCATCTATATGTCTATTAATTATTAGTCATATTACTAGATATATTTTTAGTAGGGTCGTGTATTTGTAATTTTAAGTAGGCAAACCTCCTGAATATATTGTAACATATGCATGAAATAAATCTATAATATGATTACATATTAATTTACAAAGTCCTCTCATAACCCTCGGTTATACCTATCTCCTCGATTCATGGATTCAAGGTTCCCATAACTTCTCTTCAAGGAGAAGCCAACGTCTAAAAGTACGAACACTTCCAGACCACTTATTCTGAATAATAACAATTGAAATATACTTTATCGTAAGAGCCATAAAAGCAACTGGCTGTCAAGTAAATTGGAAAGAACGGCCAGTTCTTGTGGCAACGACTTCGACTCTATGAACCGGAAGTGGCAAAGATAAGCAGCAATGCAGTGAGCAGTTTCAGTTCCAAAAATTGGCGTGGCATTCTTTATTAAAGTATATAATAATCTTTTTAACGTAGCTCGAAATGCCTCTGAGTGAACCAAAATGGTACTTTGACTGCTTACTATATATATATTTCTTAAAAAACGACAAAAATTCCCAATCACCTTCCCAAACTTTTCTCATCCCCAGATAAATGAAAAATTACATCAAATATTAACCCAATTTTAACGAGAATTAAGCCTAAAAATATAATAATTTATAAGAAAGGCAAAAGCTATGTTTTCATAGTCAATAAAACGAAGGTAACTTACTCGTCTCCTTTGTCCAAAGTCTCTTGTTTCATCCTCAGGATCAGTTCGTATGTAAGGTACACGCCAAAACGGAGGTCTTTGGTATGGCATTGTTATCTCAACTTCAAGTTAAAACACCTTAAATAAAAATGAATTTTACTATAAACATTAGTAGGTTTTAAAATTTATTATAAACCGTTTATGTCTGTATATTTTTCTATCTTAAACGTGTTTCTAATATATCTATTAATCAGGATGAATAGCATTCATAGCGGAACCCAGTTATAAATAGTATAAATATGGGATCATAAATCATTGTAAAAGAATGCGCAGACGAGCAGGCATCACAAAAAAGTGTTGTTTATATGAAATGAAAAATCGTGTGGGTTTTAGTCGAGTGTTTAGGGCGATTGTAACAGTTCCGACTCACCAGAGGGCGCAGGGTACAGTGTCGGCGAGACAGTGCCGTTCTGTATTATCCCGAATAAAATATTCCGGCCAACATCAAACTAAGTCTATTTTTCGCGCTGGATCTGTGCGAGCGAGGCGTCGCTTCGACGGCTTGTGCTTCGAGTGATTTACAATAAACGCGATCGCAGCTAACAGCCGCCGGCTGCTGTTTCTGGGGCAATCCGAAATTCGCAACATTTCTAACTCGAAGCGATCAATCCCGGTTCATTGCTCTCAATTCGCGGCTTATATCTGCTGAATTATAAGATTTTGAGGGTAAATAGACGCTTGTAATGTAATTCGGACGACACGGCAGGACGACGAACTCGCGAGTGAAAATTCAACATGTTACTGAAATAATAAATGCGAAAGTTTGTGAGGATGGATGTATGGACTTCTGTTACTTTTTCACGCAAAAACTATTGAACGGATTTCATTTCCTAGTTATTCCCTCAATGAGTTTTTAAATGATGAGACTATATAGTGCAAACTATGTCTTAAATTTTTTTTTTAATGATACTAAGAACAATAGTTATTGTTTGATCTTTTAGATTTGCACACCGCTTATCGGTGAATATGTGGACAATATAAGTTTTAAAATTATTATGAATTTGAATTTTGATGAAACTTTAATTATAGGCTATAATTTATCACAACTTACGACTATAATTTATAAAGCTACGCAAAAGAAGTCGCGTGCAAGATATGTATTAAGAGATGTCTATTGAGACATCTTAAATATTAAATTAGAAGAAATTAAAATGAAAACAATATTCCGTTTATTACAAGTGCAATAAAGATTTTAGACATCTATTCAAGGAAATAAAAAAAAAATTGTTTTTCAAATTTTATTCTTATTTATAACATTCCAACAATTCGAAATTATTTCAATAACATTTTGAAGCACCTTATAATGTATAAAGTAATTTTAATTTTTGGTTTAACAAATTAATATTAACAAGTTTAAAACATAATTTATTTTAATGTGTACAAATAGTTTACCAATCGAATCATAAAAAAACATATGTAATTGAAATCGGATAAAATAATAAAATATAAATATTTCACAAAAACAAACAAATAAAAAATGTATATCACAAACGACCGACGGATAGACACGTCTACTATATTAAGAGCACTCATCCGTCAGAATCACGCTTTATGATTTCGGACAGAAAATAAACCAATGATATGTTTTGTTTGCAGATATGGGCTTTTGTTGGTCAAAAAAAAATTCGTCAAATTACAGGTCGCCAAACCGTTGGTTCCTTATTTGTCTAATATCCAAAAAGTTATAAAGTCCATTTTTGTACTTATTCTGGACCACCACCCTTTTTACGGTCGCCGCTTGGACTATTGGGATCAAATTTGAGATATTTCTGTTTTTTCTTCGACCTAGTATGTGAAGACATTTATGTTCTAAAACATTGTTTTATAATTTTTTTAATAACTTGTATATTTATCTGCGTAGGCCGTCGATCGCTAGTTTAAAAAAGGGCTGTTTAAAAACTGTTTTAATGAGAATTCATTTTAAAATATTTTTCAGCTATGTACTAGATTATAAAACTACAAATAACATGACGTTAACGTCTTATCTACAAACTAAACATCTGAAACTACTAAAAATCATAAATGTTGACTCCAGCGTGATTCTAATGGACGAATGCTGTTAATAACTGACGAGCACTGTGTAGCGATAAAGTCCCTTAGACGGCGCTTGAAAAAAAGTCAAGTTCATGGGCTAAGTTGATCATTCAACACTGTCAACTCCAAACATTTCAACTTAGTGCATAACCATACTAATATTATAAATGTGAAAGGTAACTCTGTCTGTCTGTTACCTTTTCACGCAACCTATCATGAAATTTTGCATATATGTACGTTGTCAGGGATACAGAAAAGGACATACGGTATCTTTCATCCAGAAAAGGTATTGTTCCCAAGAATTTTTTTTTTTTAATTTTCAACGCAGACTAAATCGCGGGCACCAGCTTGTACATAGTATATGTGATAGAATTCAAATCGCGAGTTTTTTTTTTCAAGTCGACGTTTTGTGTCGATAAATTACTTTATTTATTCTATTTTTTATACATTCAAAAAAGTCATTATATTAATATTACGGTGTACCAAATACGTTAAAATTATCACTTTTGGTTGAGACTTTAAAAGTGCAAGAAGCAATCAACTATCCTAAAAGCGTAAACCAAATTCAGTCCGTCAAAAAACAATTACAAGAAAATAAAAAAAATACACTACAAACAAAACTCTTGCATATCTATTATAATAAAAATTAGCTATAATATGTATGAGTATCATATAATAATTTAAAATAAAAACATATTATAGAATTTGATTGACATTGTCTTTGTACTGTTATAGAAACTGAAAGGTGTGTAGTGTGTAGTGACTTTATCTTAGGCAATAATTTGGAAACCTTAATTAGATGAGATTCTAAACAAAAAAAAATATTATGTACGTACACTAAAGCAAAAGTAATGCTTTGTTCTTACTAGACAATATGACTACATTTAATATTGAAATAGGTGAACGATTTTCGAAGATTATAGCTGCACATTAATCATTATACAACGTGACGTTACACTTGATGAAACCTATATAATTCTGCGGCCGTGTGTATCGGTGTATCCATATGTGTAACATTGATAAACATTAAAAATATTGTGATAAAGAATATTAAGATAAAAATGGACTGAGCAATACCCGCATGAGAGAACGATCGTGCGGCCAATACCTATGTCTTCCCTGTCTTTTCTGTCGCACAAGACTACTGGCAGCACGATCGCTTCGTCTCTATCACACTTTACAGGTGAATAGGGAACGCTCAGACCAACTCTATATGTCTATGGGTTGCGTATATCGTGTGTCAACCATCCGCCTGAGATGCGCGACAGGTTAAAAGTCCAATATGGCCGGCTTAGTGTCTCGGGCACACTTCATGAGCGAGTGCACGAGCTTAACGAAGCCAGTGTCCTTTGGTTTCTCGAGACCGCGAAGCAGACGATTCTTCATCACCGCCACGAACTCGCGGTTGCTTAGTTGTCCGTCCACTGTCGATTTTAATTCAATATTAATTCAATATTGGAGTAATTGTCCGCCCCAGAAGGTGCAGAGCGGTTAATAGGGACAAGCGATGACATACAATTTGTAGACGATTCGGCCCGTATGTCTTAAATGTTGCTATGGCCCAGCACAGTTTTACAATTTATAACAGTTGTGATACGCCTTTGCTGCTGTTCAAGTTCTAATTACTGTTGTTTCTAAAAGGAAACCCATCAAATAAACACTATAATTCGATTTTGAATTTTCAATAAATAGTAACTTCTTAGAGTGACATAGATATTTGCTCTGTGTATCACCAAGCTAAACGCCTTGTATGTTACCAGTTTTTCTTGTACACAAGAAACTTAAATTATTTAGTTAAACTGATCGCAAAAACCACTACATAGAGTGGCTACGGGTGCACTACAAAGAGCCTCGTTTAGTGTTAAGAACCAATCTATGCGCTTAGTGGAGGCCCTGGGATTTTGGTGCGTTGCGTTGCGTCGCATATACATACATTTTTATGACATGCCACATTAATGCGTTGCGTCAACGCACGCTAAGTTTCAACGGATCGACGGACAAGAGACGAAGCGGGGGGAGGGTGGTGCGCTGCGTTGTCGGTGCGATGACGGACACTGAACAGTGTTCCACTGCCAGAGGGGCTAACTAGACGTGCGACTGTGACGGCGTGCGTCGACACAACGCAGGCATACAATGCGTTGATCCGATGCGACGACGTAACGCAACGCACGAGTGGCAGCGAATAGCGAGTACTGACTGTTCTCGTCGAAGATGGTGAAGACGACGTTGACGAGGTGCGGGTGTAGGTCGACGCGGGCGACGGTGCGCGCGACGTGCCGCAGAGTGGGCTGGTCGATGGACGCGCCCGCGATGTGGTAGAACGTCAGCGCCGTGTCCACGTCGTTTATGTTGTTCAGCAGGTGGAAGAACTTCAGGTAATCGTCCCGAGTGATGCCCACGCCGTGGTCGCGGAACCTTCGCAAAATCAATACAACCCCTTTGAACACTTAATAACGGTCATGTATACTATAATGAAGGATTGGAATTTTTTGAAGTGAAAACTTCAATTACTATGCTTTTATAGCAATTGACCTAAAAATGTTGCTGATATGAAGAATTATACTACAGTGTAACTATCATAATTTATACTGATTTAGGTTTTATTTTACACTCGATGGTGGGTGGCTACCGTCGCTTATTAACACAATTCCACAGGTACGGCAATAAGGAATTTAAAAGGGATAGGATCCCTTACTCACTCACCAAAACCCAAAATGCTTTTAATTAACGGTAGTATTTTATATGTGTATGTAACTTACGCTTTCTTAACACGTTTAAGCATCCTAGCCTTCTTTTTAGCGGGATAACCGGCGTATGCGAGTAACAGCTCAGCAAAGTCTGCCTCCGTTATACGACCATTTTCATCTGCAAAGTAGGGAAATTAAATATTAAGATTATTTTCGCATAAAAGCAGACTTTAGTTCAGTTTTAAAAACCTTGAAAATAATATTCAACTAACAAATACAAATATGAATAATAGGAAAGATAACTGAAGTTTGCCAAAAGAATATTTATGTAGTACATACCGGGTTGTTTCCTCTGAAATTCAAGTGATAAAATTTCCTTCTGTAGTTGATGCTGAAAGTCTAGAAACTTCTCAATAGTTAACTTCTCATTCAACTTCGGTCCGAAGAAGTAAGTCGTTAAAGCGGAATTTATTCCCTGCAAAGAAGATTTTTATAATAATTTAATTTTTTTGAAACCTACTCCATTTAATTAATAACAACGTCATAACTTGAGTAATGAATTACAACGTTTTAATAACATGCTATTATTAAAATAATAAACTAACCCCCGACTTTCTATTGAGCCCAAACACGCTATGTCTACTGTAAGTTGCTGAGGAGTTCGGTGTTCCGCAGACTACTTGACGCTGCAGCATCAGATCAAGGTTACATGTCATGGAAATACCACCGAAAAATAGTACACAAAATTTCTAATCAATCGAAACTGTGGAAGTTAGTGAAATTCCTTCGTTAACTAGAAAATAGGCTGATTATCTTTAAACGCCTGTATAAACTATAGCTAAGAACTTTCCCGATCAAGTCAGCTTTCAAACAAAAAGTAACTGATCAAATTCGGTTCATCTGTTTGGGAGCTACGAATCCATAGACAGACACATAGATACACTCGTACACACACACACACACACAGACCCACGTCCAACTTATAACACCCCGTTTTTGTGTCGGGAGTGAAGAAATATATATGTTATTGAAAATTCATCGTTACTGAAATCAGAGCAAGGTGCTATTACACGTAAAAGTTATAAAAAAAACCTTGAAAGTGTTGCCAGTGTTAGCATGGTCACGGTGCCGGGAGCCAATGCTGCTCTGTTGTCGTATGAGAGCTGCCACCTTTTCGAATTCCTCACAGTCCACATCCCCGTCACCATTCAGGTCGAACATCCGAAATGCGATCTCGAAATGACGACGAGACGCTGAAAACCAACAAATAAATAATTATATTACTCGCCAATGCCCGCGACTTCGTGTTAAGATATGAAAATAATATAAATAATTTTATAATCTAAAACAAATAATAAAATGTGTAGGCAACTAATAGATTAATAGGATTGCTCGTTTTCATCGCGGGTTTGTTACTCTTTCAAGCAGTTTTTGCTTAGACTATATTTAAAAAAATATTTATACTGATTTACCAATGCACAACCAAAACTATTAATTTTAGAAAGCTGAAATTTGGATCATAAATTTATTTTTTACGTAAGTCTGGCGTTATATTGCTTATATAGCGGACAAAGTCGCGGGCACCAGCTAGTAATTTATAAATATACGAGGAAGAAATTGCGGGCAAAAGCTAATAATAATAAAAATGTATTTTAATCAAGTACAATTGTTAATTTTTTTAAAACACCGCCGGTTTGGAAAATGAGATTTCATGAGGACGAATCCGATAAGAAATATCAAAGGTCCTCTTTTTATTTATTTATATAAGGGACTTAATATTTTTTCAAATACTGTACAGCATACCATTGAACATAAAATATTAATGTTGATGTAATAGTTGATCATAGTTACAATTCAAATGCATTGAAGGAGCGTTGCATTGAGATCGAGAAAATCATTAGATTCGCTCATGCTCTGTACGCTCCCCCATCCCACTGGATGCTGCGTACATTCGTTCGCTCGCGAAGATAAAGCACAAACTGACAGACGCGATAACAGACCAACAAAACAATATATATGTAATTATTTATAAACTAATAGGTATCGATTTTTAATAGTTTAAACTAAATTTTCCTGTTACCGCTGTTTAGTTTATTCCTATACCACATGACGGGACAAAATGAATTTCTCCATAAAAAGGTTCCGAGCGAAAGTGAAAACGAATGCATTCAACTATTTAAAATGCGGTGCCAATACAGTGACGTTTATTTTTTGGGCATCACTTTATTTGTTGGTGATGAAGTTGACAATATTCAAGAGCAACACACCGGCTGCAAGCCCAGTGCAAGATTGGTCAGCGGTACCTGATAATTACACGAAATGGATTGTTAACAAGGTGTTTATAAATATGACAACACAATAAAATATAAGACCTAGGAGGATCATTGGCGCGAGTCAGTTATTATGTTTGTCATAATTTCAGGGTCAAGCAATTCAGGCTCGGGAAGTTGAATCGGATGGAGGCTCCAAATTAGTTAACTCTGTAGAATGGTGGGAACCTGACAATACCAGCTTAATAGAACTGGAGAAAAGAGTGGAAAGAGTCAACAATGTATGCCAAAAACGCTCTCTTTTCTCCCAACCATTAAATAATAAGGAGTTTTTTGTAGACCACGCGCACAATATCGTGTGGTGTAACATTTTCAAAGCAGCTAGCACATCATGGCTCTACAGATTCAATATTTTAAGTATGTATATTTTAAATCCTGATTCTGAATATGTCTTGAATGATTCTAATTTAAATTCTTATTTCAATTTCAGGTGGCTACGATAAAAAATTCCTACATCGTACTAGACAAAATCCTCTAACTTTAGCACGGAAGAAGTATCCGAGGCCTAGTGAGGAAGAATTAAGGGATGCCGTCAATACGCCAGGAGTTGTTTCCTTTTTAATCGTCCGCGAACCTTTTGAGAGGTTGCTGTCCGCATATAGAGATAAATTAGAAAATATAACACCACCTTACTATAGGAAACTAGCGAGGTCTATAGTAGCTAAACACAGAGAAATGGCGACAAAGATTTTAGGACCGATAAAAAGTTTTGGGCCCACATTTTATGAATTCGTTGCATATTTGATAGATAAATATAAATCTGAGAACCAGTCGTTCGAATTTGACGAGCATTGGGCACCGTATTATCGGTTTTGTACACCGTGCGCAGTAAATTTTAGTGTTATCGCCAAAGTAGAAAGTTTATCTAGAGATTCCGCTTACATAATTAATCAGCTTGGACTTGGATATATGTTTAATGCGGGTACAATAAACAGTAAAATACGAATTCGAACTGTTATGAATAAGTCTCGTGATGGAAGAAATACGCATGTTTTATTAAAATACTATTTCAAACAAATCGATAAGAAAATGTTAAATGATTTATTAGGAATTTATGGAATAGACTTTGAGATGTTTGGTTACGATTCAAAAGTTTACGATAAGTATGTTAGAAAATAAAAATGTTTATTAGGGGTTTGTGTTTTCACGCCTAGAGGAAAAACATTGTCATCGTTACACTGAAGAAAGAAAGATGTTGGCAAATTTGCACACCAATAAAAGTCTTTTTGGTATCAACCAAATGTTACTAATTTTAGTTTAAAGCCAGTTATTTTAATTTTAGTTTATACTTACTCGAAAGCACAGTAAGAAGAAAAATGTAGTCACTAAAAGTGATTAGTCCAGATGAACCGAGTTTGTAGAATATTGAGTCTTCGTCTAAATCTAGATTGAGTCGCTGGCTGATACTCTGGCGAATAAATACAGCAGATATACTATAAACATTTCCCAGTTCTAATAATGTATTAAAAGCGAAAATGAAATGCACTTCACTCTAGAACTAAAAATCTAAGAATTTTAAATTAGAGTATGATCCACCTACTGTCTAATCTCTATCTAATTTTATTGCTAATTTATTTTTAATGAGATTTTTTTTATGAATTTTTGTATAAGACCACTTTAAGAAATGTTTACTTATATGTGATATAATTTCATAACGATTTTCAGGTAAGTATAATAAATAAAAACTTATTAAATTTGAAATACAAAGTCTTAAAGCAGAGATTTCTTAAAGTGTCCAGTATTCTTTGAATCCACTAAGTGAATATACGTAATTATTGTATACATAATATTATATTTATATCAATCATAAGAAGCTATACTATTTAGAAAAAAAAAATGTTGTGAGAGAGCTAGAGTTAAAATCTAAATCTACATGCTCAGCAAAAGACACAAATAAAGTATCAACAAAATAGGTAATTATTATATTAACTAAAAAGGTTGACGGTGTAAACAAGCCTAAAGGTGTGGTTAAAAATAATATATAAAATCTACAAGAGTTACTTAGCTAGAATATCAGGAATCAGGAAATCTAAGTGTTTGCATTTTGATTAATTTACTCAAGTAAATATGTCATATCAAATTTTAGACGAGTATAAATATACCTTGCTTTTTATTTTAAGTTTTATGATTTTTAATAGTTTACTTAAATATAACTTAGTTAAAGTTTAATTAAATTTAAATTTACTTAAATACGTTGGGTATTAAAATTTACTTAAGTAAACGTATTGCTATTGCTATATATACCAGTTTACTTTTTTAGTAAATATATTGGGGTAATAGCGTTTTATGTGACTCTAACAGTGGAGATATTGAGTACGACCAAGTCGCTGCCAATGGCGAAGGTAAGATCTGAAAAACTTGTGGCATGAACTAAGGAGATAGTGTAGTACAGATAGAAAAATAGTCAATGCAAAAAGAAAAATAAATACAGAAGTTGAGAGCAGAAGAGGAAAAAGAAGACAGAAAAGGACAGTACCTCATCGATGTTCTGAAAAAACAAGAAAGTGGTGTGAGTGGCCAAAAAGAGGTGCACGTGCGTTTGTGTTTTCCAATATACTTTCTCATTTATTTATTTATTGATATCGGGGTGTTACGTTGTCCTAAAGAACTTAAAGAGTGATCTATGAATTGTAAATAATTTATCACAAACATTTCATAAAAAATTTATAGTACGGTATCTGAAGAGAGGTTGACGAGGTTGTCCTTCACTCATCTGTTTACCAGCGAAAAGTAGATTTTAACACTCTTTAAGAACAGAGTGAATAGGCTTTAAAATAAATCGCGATTGTTAATTTTAAAAAAACTAGCTGCACTATGATGCGTCCTTCTCTTTTTACAGTGAATAGTACGCTTAAATGCTTCTCTGTCGTACTTACATCTTTGTTTGCTTCGATTTTCAAATTTAAAATGAAAACGAAAATCCATTCATGTATTACTATTGCAAAGCAAGCATAGCATAGACCATAGCAGCTAGGTTTATTTATTTATTTTTTATTGAGATTATCCATGAAAATATTTTTATAGACAACACATTCGCGATTTATTTTCTCTTAAGATAACAATTGATAAAATATACTCTTCGTTTGGTAAACATATGGGTGAAGAACGACCTCTCTGTGGATCTTAGATATTTAACTAATATAATATATAAATTTTAAAATAGCTTCTGGTATTTAAATATATTTTGGAAGACTTTAAAGTGAACCTATAGAAACGTGAAACAAGATATAGGTCATAGGTGGTGCTGAAATATGCAGCTACCTCTATTTAAATCTTCAAACAAGTGATTTGGATGAATAGATAAATAATTTGATAATAATTAATTAAATTTAATGACAAATCACTATAACCAATTGTACTACAATTACAATAATTGTTAATTTAGTATTTAGTTACTACCTATTATAAACATTATAATATTTTTCCATCTGGTAATAATTTCAAATGTGTAACGATGTGTAACTCTGATAGGAAATGTTTTCTTGATTTTGTATAAATTTGCAATGAATATATCTGCATTAATCAAAAAACGAGCTTAAACATATTAAATATGATTAAACTACAAACATTTATTTTAAATTATCATACAGGCGTACAAATAGATTAAAAAGAAATTAATTTATAACAAATACTAAAGAATTAAAAAAGAAAAATGTATTCTATCTTACCTTTGGATCATATCTTCTATATTGGTCAAGTCCCAATCCTGCAAAAAAGAACAATAATAATTTCATTATAAAATTACTTTAATAATATTTGAAAAGCTTGTTAGTTTCATAAGCATTACATTGTTATTACTTTTATTCTGATAGCAATGTTTCTGATTTTTTAACCTCTCTTAAAAAGTTTTACTTCATTATGGCAAGATTATAGATCCATATGACCTAAGTTTTTCACTTTTACTCAAACATTTTCAAACAATGTTATAATTTAAGTGGAAATGTTTTAAAGGTTGGCTATCAAATACTTTCAATTGTATATAAAAAAATTTACAGTCGAAAATTGAACAGGTATGCCAAGAAAACAAATGTTCGGTGCATTCTAACTACGATACAAAATCAAAAATATTTATACCATCAGGTTGTTTTACACCAGGTGTCATGGAGCGGAGAAAGTCATCCGGTGTCATAAACACCTCGTGCTGATCGTGATGCTGTGCCTGAAGGGTAGCGAAATACCGAAATACCTTGTCTGGTGTTGAGTACTGGCGCATACGATTTTCGTACTCGATTATCTATTTAGCAGCGTCCAAATAAAGTAATTTCATTGTTTTATTTGTTTTTAATAATGTTACAAATACACACTACAAATATTAAGAACCATTTATGGTTGAATCATTAAGAACCATAAAAGATCCAATTTGCACACTCCTAGTTTCTATTTGTTAAATATGTAAATATACATTTTTTTAAAGTTTCTGCATGGCTTGTCAATAATAGGGGCTTTGCCATGCATTTAACTTAAAATAAATTAATAGGAGTTTTTATTTTGAGTAGGTAAGTAAATATATTATTTTAATTAAGTTACACAACCTTGTCATCAAGATCCTTTCTGTTGTACCTACACTTCCGCTTACTTACATTTTTGCTACACTAATAATTGAATTTATTTTAGCCTTAAAAGCACCTTCAACTTAAATGAAACCGTTAATAAAAACAAGATCTTATGTATGGTACACAATGAAATTATGTTTAAATAAACTCTCTCACCTTAAATAAGAAAATAATAAGCAAAAATATTTATTAAAAGCAAAAAAAAAGGTTTTATTTAAAGCAAAAAAAAAAAATCAAACAATAATACCATCAGGTTGTTTCATTCCCGGTGTGATTGCCCGTAAAAAATCATCTGGAGTCATATACACCTCAGTGCTATCACCATATGTCAACTTGACTGTTGCAAAGTATCTGAATATTTTGTCAGGTGTCGAGTAGGCCCTCATTCGGTTTTCATATTCAATAATCTGTAGTTGTAGTTGATAAAGAAAAATATGAAGTCGCAAAATTATATTTGGCGAGATCAATTTAAACTTTTGTAAATAATAAGGTATAAGTAATCTTTGAAGTATTGAGCTTTGAGCACAATTGAAACCATTGAATTAGGTACTTGACAAACTCAAAACAATGGAATCCAAAACAAATACAGACAAAGACCTCACTTTTAGTAGATTTTTGACAACAATGCTTCAATGTAGACAATTTAGGTAAGACATATTTACGTTTTGGGATATATAGACAGAGGATATATAGACAGTGTCATTCATTCTGTCATGGTCGAACACTTAAGTCTGTCACAGTTAAAACATACTTAAAGCTATTATATGTGGGTCAAAGAAGCCTTAAAATTGATTTTGTATTTCACATTGCCAAACAACAATACACTAAAAAGGAACAAACAAATTTTACCTCCTTTAAAATAATAATAACAAAGCAAACAAATAACAATTGTTCAGTAATAAAAATTAATAGAAATATTTGAATAAAAAAAAAAAGAATAACCTTTCTATCTCTGAATCCAATTTTCTCTCTTCTGTACCTTTTTTTCTTAGTATCTGCTTCACTGTCAGATTCGGAATCTGTAATTTCTTCAGCAGCAGTTATTGTGGGTAATAATATCTGGTTCATCCTAAAAAATTTATAGGTCTGAATAAAATCCTTCTTAACTTTGTTATTAAACAGATTAAGGTCCTTTTTATGGACATTACAAACAGCTCATATCTATATAATAATATGATACAACATAATAGTGTGGAAGCAACTAGAACAGGGTTTCGTTTGGGTTAGAATATTTTCGTTTGGGCTAGAAATTCAAAGGGGAAAATATATTTTTCTATTACATATTAGCTGGCCTGGCAAACTTCATACCACCTAGGAATAAAAACACATGTGAATGTATTTTTTAAAGATTTTATTGGAAATTGATAGCACATTAATTTATGACATAATATGATATTCATTTAATATCATTAAATTCTTCCATTAATTTTTTTTTAAATTTGTATAAAATTTTGTTTACGTTAGAATGTATTTGCACTTCACCGTCAAAATGGTGATTATATGAACTTGTAGGGATATGCTTGCTCTGTTCTAATACAATCTTTGTTGACCTGACATTCTAATGATGTCAGAATGATTCAGGATGTTTAAATATAAATTCTCAAGTATTTTACACTTTTCCACAATGGGAATTATTTTGAATGTCAAAAACACAAACCAGCCAACAGCTTTGATTTATGCCATTGCCAGATATACCAGACTTATTACTAGATGGGCCCCCAATAAAGTTTGTAGAGGTAGCAGTAACATTTACCGATATTTCTTGAAAAATGAAAATAATAGCTTACCAAAGTTTATAAGATGTGAATACAGCTGCACCAAAGAGAAGTGAACCATATAAATATTTATAAGGAAACTGTCGCAAATTATAGTATCTTTTGTCACTGTAATTCCGCTGAAAAGGATAAGATTTGTATGCAGATGTTGATAATATTTTTGATACTTCTATGAACGATCTACGGCGAACTGTAGATAATTCTTTAGGTATGAAAATTAACTTTGAAGAAATTGTGGAGTACATAGTATTGTTAATTAATTGCGACAGTGACAAACAATTTTACTTTCTATTTCTTGGAGTTTAAATACAATACAATCTTGCTACAAAAATTTGTAAAAATAATAAAATTAAATCTACTCGGCTCAGCTAAACTCACAGAGTAGCTATATTCAAATCAAAATAAGATAAGTTGACGTAGGACAGCAAAAATTAAAACACAGGGTGTGTTGCAAGACAACTGTCAAGACACCATGAATTTGATAATTCAAGGAATGAGTTAGTTTTCGCAGGTAGAATCGCGATTGCAGAATCGAATCAAAATAAAGCAGGTGTACTAAGCACGCGTGTCAGAAGTGACACTTCTTTGGTGATGGAATTAAGCTGTACATGTACATATAATACAAAAATGCTACAAGAAGCGCAATGCGACCATTACACTGAAGTTGTAGCGTCATATAGCATTCATCTCTGTTTCTCATCACGCACAAAAAATAAGTTTCATTTGGAAAAGGTGATATGTATGTGGTAGATACTGTTTCAGGATTTTTTCGAAAAATTAAAATAAGGATGAATTATATTCAAAATTCAAGTACATTAATTTTGTGTCTTCGAAACTGTAGAAAGTCGAACCCTTTTTCTAATTCCTATATTTTCAGCACGTTCTCAGAATTCTTGATAATAAAAGGGATAATTGAGACTCGCTTTGCTAGATAGTAGTTATATTCTTTGATTCAGACACACTTGGCTGACTGTGACACAAACTCACTCCACTGATTTCGAGTTTATTTGCCAGACACACCAGACGTTGCCATAATTAAAATAGAATTTTCTAGTGACCAGAGACTAAAAATAAAATAATTTCTTTTCTTGATATAATCATATATCATATTGGCTACGCTTGCTTGCGAGTTGCAAGTTGCGGGATTGCATTCGAATAGTGTCAAAGGTAAATATCGTATGCAGTTAAATAATTTATTGGAATAGCAAAAAGGAAACAGTGATAATAGTTTTGGTTTTGCAAAATTTTGTGTGTCAAAAGTGCTAATATTTAATTTCGTTTGCAAAAGAAAAGTGAGTTATATAACCTTGAATCACGGGACTTCAGTATTGATTTCAGGTGTTATAAATTATACAGGTTTTATAGTAAATAAAATTATACAGGTACGTTAGTGCACTTCTTGTAATTAACTCGATTTCATTTTTATATAGAATCGTACGAATTATTGAGACAATTTAATGCATTTTCGTTAATTGATGTCTAAATCACAGTTAATGTATTTTGAAATTGCAAAGTTTGTATCCTTATTGTATTATATATTTTATAAATAAATCAATAGAAAGTTTTTTTTATAAATTTATACAAGTGATTAGATTAGAAAGTAACCTTCGTTCTCGTTTGACACAATTAGATATGATCTGTCAGATTTAATACCTTGATAACTATAATAAATTGTCAAATATGGACAATTTATACAAAGAAAATCGGTTATAGCGACCTACAAGGCCTACAAAAATTGATATTTATATCAATTAGTCATTATAAGCAATAGGGATTTGTAGGACCTGACCATTTAGTCCTTGTAACCAATCTGTCGTTTAAACCGAATCTGTTATATCCGGTTCCAAATAGATCTCTTCAGTTGACAAGGTGTTCTTGTATAATTAAAAAGCAATATTCAATTGTGAAGTCCTGTATTCCTTCATGCTATTTTTTAACATCTTATTTGGTGTAGTATTAGTGGCATTGTTTTTAACTTAATTCCCCTACTATTACTTGTTCTTGAACTATGTTTATAAATATTACCATATAGCTATTACTTACCAAAATAGATTTTTTAATTTTGAGTGATTGCCAAGTATTTAGGTCAGTGTTAATTTAATCGCTCTTTATTACAAAGTTGTGAATGTATATACTTTTTTTTTCCATAAGTGTTTTTCTTACATTTATTTTTATTGATGTAATGTAGGTTTATTGATAAAATTTAAACGTATTACAAATTAAAGGTGACAACATAAATGTATACTATATTTGTTACTTTGTATGCACTGTAGTTAGTTTTTTGAAAATACCACAGGAAGCTAATATTTTTCAGGATAAAATGTATCCTATATGTTAATCCAGGTAATAAACTATCTGTGTGCCAAATTTTATCCTAATCTGTTTAGCCATTTCTGAGATTACCATACACAGACAAACAGACAAAAATTCTAAAAACTATTTTTTTGACCTCAGTAACATAATTGTACAATGTATACAAATTGTTTTTTTGAAAAAATATTTAATGTACATACACGACTTGTTTACGATTTCATTATATGTATAGATAGCAAAGTAATCTTAAAATTCCATGAAAAATATGTTTCATTATAAAGTGTTTGTTTTGTTATATTTTGTTGTAACTATGTTTGCTTTTGACACGGATCTGTTTTGCCTACTATGATTACCTTGGTGATAATAACAAATTTGTACTGCGAACTTGGACTTGTTGTGTATTCAAATTTGACTTTTGATTAACAGAAGTGGCATTCGTGATTAAGTCATTTTGAACCTTTTCATATGATTACAACCTTATGGATTATGGAACAACCTGTATAAAACATACATTTATTTAATTAACAAACTAATTATTGATTTCCTATTGATTCCTTTTTTTATTTATATTTTTTATATTAATTAAGTACCTTTTTTGCCAGATCTGACACTTTAGTAAATTGGGGCCAGGGACACATTAAAAATGCATCGAGCAAGAATTATTTTCTCAGCTTCAAATAAAACTGGTACCACTGAGAGATTTGCTTCATGGCTCCTAAATAAACCACAGGTTAGTAAAAACCACAACTGTCATTATTATTGAATTTAATTTTCATCAGCTCTATTTTTATCCAACATGCAACAAATGGTAGTTTTTGCCACTCATAATAAACAAGTTCAGAAAGTGTAAATATATAATAAATTAAGATATCAACTCGCAGCCAAAAAACAATATAGAAAAAATAAAAATTAAAGCAGAGATTTAAATATAAGCAGATTCCCAAATAACAAGATTGGGGTTTTGTAGTTGGTAGTTTTTTATGCAGTATAAAAATCATCATTTTCAAATGTGTCAAACATTGGTCCTTTCCCTTTTTTATATTTATTATTGAAAGGAAAGCTCTCAATATTTCAAAATAATACAAATGCAATATTTCTAAATCATAACAGAAATTGCATTATCTTTTGAGATTAATATATTTTGTAGATAATCTTTATTATGAAGTGTGATAACAACTCAAAGCACCTCTACTTTTATCACATTGTCTCCTTGGTGTTTATCATTGAGGAAATTCTTAGAAAATTAAAAATAATTTATGACATCAATATTTTAGTGGAATTCATAGGGAAAATTTGTTTGTATTATAATAATATGGTAAAAAATTTACATTATTATGTGTCCCATTTGAATTGAAAACTCAGAGTTGTATTAAAATTACAGTAAGGCTTATTTTACAAAGTTATAGACATACATCATATCATAGATGAATTTTGAGCTTGTGAAGACTTTAAATTACATAGATCAATTAATGCTTTATCGTACAGGACAACATAGGGAAAACGAATCTGACATTTGAATTTAAACTCAAATGTTATCAATAGTAGGTATATTTAGTGGGTATTCTCTACACAGATTTTCTTAGTCAAATTATATGTACTATACATATTATATTATATTCTTGTTCAACAGATGTTACAGACGAGCCCCCATATGAGTACATTGATAAACTTATGACATCTCATTTAATGTGAATTTATTTACTTAACCTTTAACATGTCTGTCACACCTCTTCTCCAGTTAGATTGGTCATAAGTGAAAATATGTATTTCGATTTTATGATGGACAATATTCTTTATTATTATAAATAAAACTGGTTGTTCAAATTATTCTTTTAAAGCTCTTATATTTTATGAAGGAGTACTAGTAGGCAGCAATAAATATTTGATATGAATCAATCAAGTTAGTTAAAGATAAATATTTAATATTTGACACCCCCACTTAACCCATTCATATGGTGAGCCAGTTTTGCAGGAAAAGGATGGTGTGTTCACGCAGAGCATCCTGCGATGCCGTTTTTTATGTTATGGTTACCAGACAGGCTGACTGTTCACTTGATGGTAGGTGGCTGTGACGCCTATAAAACAAATAACGCCACAAGTGCTGTAAGTGTGCTGTCGACTACAGTAGGATTAAGGGATTGGGAAGTGATGGGTATAATAAATTTGTATTTTTTTGTTTGTCCAGAATGCCGTTGTGACAGTAAATGCCAATAGGCTTAAAAGTTCAACAGCGGCAGAACCCTTCCTCAATGGCTCCAGCTCTGCATACGTCGAAACCATGTACAATTCATGGCTCACCGATCCTAATTCCGTCCACGCGGTAAGTAGCCTTGAATTTATCACCGACATCATTATTACGTGTTTTGTAGAAATTCGCTCTCGTGATATATAGAGAACCGGATATCAAAGTCTATTATAATGTTTACCAAACAAACGAGATAACAATTTGTGATAACTTGTAAAAACGCAATAACAACCTCTTTCTTTTTTAGTTTTAAAGTCGACTGCCTTGACATAGAAATGTTGAGATCAGGGCTGTATGTTATTTCTATGCGGTCACGGCGTTTAAAGATTATATTGGTTGTTTTCTAGTCTTGGTTTATTTTTAGTAAACTTGTTAAGTTGTGTCTAAGGATTTTAATTTTAATTTTGAATATGTTTCTGGTATTGAAGTAAGTAGAATAGTATTGTCAGGAAAGAGCATCAAAAAAGTTATAATCTGAGTCTGATTTAACATACTTTATTAAATAATCTATCTATAGAGCGATTTTTCGTAATACCAATACCTAATGATCAAATAAATCAAATAATATAGCTAATGATTACGTTTAACATTTTTTTGTGTTTATAATTATCATCTAGATAATATTATTAACTTTGGACAGCCCTGCCCTAGATAATTACATTCTGACGACAAACGGCATTGTACTTTTCTTGTTTTAAAATCAGTTATGCATGATTTTAAAATTAAAAATACCGAACGTAAAATGGCCATTTACGTCAGTAGAGTGAACGTGTCTAATTTATTAGAATTCAAAAGATAGGTAGGTATCAACGTGTTTCTTTGTAATTTTCCTAGAGTTTTCTTATCTGTTATATAGAATTTTAACCTGTATTTTGAAAGTAAATGCCCCTGACTAAATATTTCTATCGTCATCTTAAAGTCCGTACTAATATTATAAATGCGAAAGTATGTTTGTAACTCATTCACGCAAAAACTACTGAACTGATCACCATGAAATTTTGCATACACATTGGCTGGGACATCAGAAAGGACATAGGGTACCTTTCATCGTTCAACGCGGACGAAGTCGCGGGCACCAACTAGTAATAGATAATTTATACAAGTCGTACGACAGGTTTTTACCAATTTTTATACGGTATACAATTTTCCAAATATGTATGTCTTTAAATACTATTCATAATGATTACAAAATATGTTTATTCAAAAATCATTTTTAATGTCGTAACCATGTTTTAATTGATATTTTGCCAGTTTGCCGCGACACAACAAATTGATTATAATTTTTTAAAGTGACGGCTGGATAAGCAATTTTTTACTTTTATGATTAATTAAATTAAACATTATAAAAGTGCTTTACTTTAATCAAAACTTCAAAATACGTATTTTGCTTTGACACAACCTTATCACTTTAAAGTTTTTTATCTATACTAAATATTATAAAAACGATTAAAAGTACGAGTTTGTATGATTGAACGCATGTAGAGATTCGATACATACATCTCGGTGATTTTTTGCATTAAATATCCAATTTATTGAGATAGGACGTTATGTATATTATCACCGCTTCCAAGAGGTAAACAAAACCGTCCAAATCTGGTATTTTTTAGGCTAGTATTCTGCGAATAATGAATCATGCGATCGTAAAGGATAGACGTCACACGACCACGACGAGAACTAAACATAACCTAAAATGGCCGTTATTCTGTATTCAAATTTTGCGCGTGAAATCGTCAAGAACACCTAGGGCCTCTTTCACAATCTCTGAGTAAAGTGTCAAGTAGGCTAACCGCCATTTAAAATCACCGGTCACCGGGAATGATAGAGCTGATGTACCATTGTTTGTATGGTAAGAGTCCCAAACATTAAAAAGAAATTAATAAAAAAATTCGCCTATCGAAGGATGCAGTAAACCGAGTGCATAATTTAATAAAAAAATTAAATAAAACATAAAATTATTTCTAAAAGTAACTAATCAACACCTTACTTGTAGTTGGTGAAAGAGGCCCCTACTATTATTATTAATACGATGAGTGATGATAACGAAATCATCGAAGCATGATTATCTATGTACACATGTGCGATTGTTTTGTTGTGTCTAGACAAACTAGATTTACATTGTCTTTAAGCACTTTGAGCTAGATTTGGTACATTTTAGATTCAGTTTATTACATAGGTACTGCGTTTCGCAGTCACTTGGGCAGCCCGTGTGGCGGCAGTAACTACTTCCTTACAGAAGACCGCCATGAAACAAGAGCTGTGTGCTATTGTGTTTCAGTGAGTGAGTAAGGGATGCCAGAGCCCTTTTCCTTATCCCATCCAAATCATCTATCCCCAATAATTCTAGGCGGCGTACTTGCATCACTTATGGCGCCTTTGTGGTGACGGTAGCTATCTACCATCAAGTGGAGCGTCAGCCTGTCTATCGACCTTAACCTTAACAAGAGAAATTAATAAAATAAAACCTATAACAGCCTAAATTATGGTAGATACATTTTTCTACCACAATTTGTAGAGTTAAATCATGATATCAGCAACATTTTTTAGGTCAATTTCTTTAGAAGCATTAGCAGTAATTGAGAGACTAGTAAATGCTAAATCTAAAAGTAAAATACTTTTCTTGATAACTAAAGTATATAATTTGATTGGTCACGTAACAGTCATGAAACCAGATTGACTTTACGTGTACTGGTATTTGTCTGGTAAATGGTAATGAAAACCGGCCATAACTCGTTATCGTTATGTTTGTGAATCTTTAGTGCAAATAAACGTATTTGTATTGTTGTAAAACTATGTATTTGTAGTACTTACCTATCATTTCATTACAAATACTTTCAGAGGATACTCTTGAGGAGTTCTTTGCTTTTGCAGATATTATATTCATAACACTTTGACAACGCATCGAATAAAGAGTAAAGAGTAAGAATCTAAATTTGAAAATTACATAGTATTTTCAACTAAGTCAAATGTTGTCAGGCCAACTAAGTCAAATCCCGTTTGATTAAATTTGCTTGTGTTTGGGTTCCTGTGCGTCATTATTGTTATAAAAAAGATTTATTTTAAAATTGATAGTAGTATGATACGTAATACTCCACTTGATGGTAAGTGGCTACCGTCACCTAAAGACAAAAAAGTCAGGAGCGATGCAGATGCGCGCTGTATAGATGTATACCCTGCAATGATTCATCGACAGCTTACGTAAAGAAGCCCATATTGCAGCATAACGAAAAACTTTCAGAACGGAGTTTGTTCCATTCGGATCTAGCGCAGCGGTTACTTATACAAGTAATGAGAATAAACTCAGTATGGTGTTTAAAATTCGTGATATGCATTAATTGAATTGAATCAATTGAACAATGTGATATGCAAATTAGCAATCACTAATTTACAACTGGTAGAACATACAAAGAGAGGCTAACCAAAGTTTTTATGGTGCTGTAATCGGTTTGGTAGGTATAAAGAAATGAAGTCAGTGCTTTTTGCAATGCTCTCTAAGGCTTTAGCTTATTTTCAATCAGAATAACATTGAATGAAGAATGAAGACTAGAAAAGGCAATGCAATGAAAAATCAATGAAGATTATCGTGTGTTTTCCTTATATCATGTTTGTCTTGTATTGGAATACACAATGTTAAAGGAAGAACCTACGTAAATAATGTGGAATTCCCGAATGTCAAGTGTTTATTTATAATTTATTTTGTTTTCAATATGTGTAGTCGTGGGATGCGTTTTTCCGCAATGCGACGAACGGTGCCCAGCCCGGTGCAGCGTACACTTCCCCACCTAACCTGGCGCCGTACAACAAGAACGAAGTGCCGCTTACCTCACTTGTACCCACGTCCGGTGGCATGCCTTCCATAGCTGCAGGTTATATTGCATTTCATTTATGTTCTTTTAAGGAAAACGTGCATCTTTAATTAGAAAAGTGATCTTTTATCTATACACTAGGTGTTGCACGCGACTTCATCCGCATAACTTTATTAAAATAGCCTATGTTACTCGTTGATAATGTAGCTTGCTATAGGTGAAAGAATTTTTAAAATCGCTGCAGTAGTTTTTGATTTTATTCATTAAACAAAAATACAATTTTTCTTTGTTTATAATATTAGTATAGTATAGACATAATAAAATCGTAAACGAGCCGTGTAAAAAAAATTGATTAGAATTTTTGCATGTTTGACTGTGCGTTTGTCTATGCTAATCTCAGAAACGGCTTAACCGATTTGAATGCGGTTTTCACTGATGTATTGTAGCAAGCTTTACTATGGGTTGACACCAAAGTTTACGTAAATTAAGTTTAGTCAAAACCAGTCACAGGTGCAATGAGTGATAATGTAATAGAAATCGATTTATTTCGAATCTACTTTAATACTTGTAGGCCGCCTTGTTAATATACATAATCGTTAAATATTTATTTGTTTATTAAGCACACGATTGTTTGAAGCACAGGCTTGCATGCCTAGTGTGTTTTTCATGATCATTAAACTTGTCGTATAATTATGTTTCTGTTATATATTTAATGAAGACTTGCAGCAAATAAACAATTGAACAGATAAAGTACACATTTGATAACCCCATTGCAAACCTTCAGTTATAGGTATTTAGTTAAAGAAACATGTTTTTATTATTATTAATTTAATTTAAATAAATATATAAATGTATAAAACTTCTTCTGTAATAAAGGTTTTACCCCCGACGCCCGACACAAAAACGGGATGGTATACATTTGACTTGTGTTTCTCTGTGTGTACCTGGCTGTAACTCCCAAACCGATGGATCGATTTTCGATCCGGTTTTTTTCGTTTAAAAGCTGACATGATTGGGATAGTTCTTAGCTATAATATATGAAGATCTGCCCATTTCCTAGTTGACTCGATTTCACTAACTTCCACATGTTCCAATTTGGTATACTGTTACTTCGGTGGTATTTCCATGATATGGTAACCTTGACCTGGTGCTGCAGCATCAAGTAGTCTGCGAATTAATCAACTACTCAGCAAATTACAGCAGATATAGCGTGTTTGGGCTCAATAGAAAGTCGGAGGATAGTTTATAATTTTAATTACAGCTTGTGGTTGATGAAACTTAGACTCTTGTACCTTAAAATACACAATTGTTATAGACGTATGTAGTTTGTATATCATTACTTATTATATACTCAATCATAAGAAACCAGTTTAACATTCTTAAATCTGAAAGTGTTTTTGTGTAAACAGGTTCACCAATAAACGAGAAGATCATCGACGATCATCTCGCCGTCCAGGCGATCATCAGGAGTTATCAGGTGAAAAATGATTTAAATCATATTATTGAAAACACTTGTACACAATTCGTTTTATTTGCACATTTTATGTTTATTCACATACCACAATATACCCTCTGCCAGTATATTTGCGCGTTTGTTTCTGTCCTTGTTTAATTACGATTTGTATACTCTTGTACGAATTAGGCATCAACGGACTGTTGTAAATAGATTTTGTGCCTCCCTATATATATATATCCCTTTCGTTTTCTTCGAATATTGAACAATTTGTTTGAAAGTAGGTTGAAAAAATTCGGCCTCAGTTTATTCGACGTTAATAGTTAGTCGTTAGCCATGATTGGTCATCGCAACTGCATGTGAAATTATATTGGCATTACGGAAGTTAATTGTTTCGTGCGTCCAAATTGCACACACTTTCTCACCACCTGGCGACTTATTTTTTTAAATATTAAAATATTATGTGATTGATATAGAATTGATTATTGTTTTAAAAGAAATATATATATTATAACGTAGGAATATGGTGGAGGGTGTAAGGGAGTATCTACATTTATTAAGCTCGATTTATTAAGCGGAACGTACGCGTACCCAATCTCTATACAAAAACGTTTTTTTTATGGACAATAGCGTAATTGAGCCCATTTCTTTATCACTTTCCAATCCCATTTTCATTTATCCTACTGTACTCGGCAGCGCACTTGCAGCACGTGTGACGTTTTTGTTTTACAGACGACGGTAACCATCTACCATCAAGTAGACCGTCAGCCTATTTGTCGACTTTAAATAATAAAAAAAAAATTACTTTATTTTCCTGACTGGCGCGATGCCAAATATGTATGTCATGAAGTTCAATAATAATAGTATAGAGCTGATTAAATGTAGTTATTCCGGTACTCCCCTACTTCGGCGCGATGCCGAAAATTTATATACACAGGGCTTTTTTGTGGGGGCACGAGGGGGCACGCAGTGCCTCCAAAGGAGTTACTTTTTTATATTGTTACTCACCTAAATATAAATTCAAGTTTTATTTCCAAAAATATTATTTTTCTAAACCAAAAAAAAATTACTTCTATTTTTTCCTCAAAACACAGTGGCAAGGAATGGGGAGGGGGTACAAAAAATTGGACTTGCAACTTTCGAGAATTAGCGTACCCCCAAAAAAGAAGTGACAAAAAAGGCCTGTATATACATATTATGAAACTTCAATAGTTTCTATAAATTTTAATAAATATATACCCATACTTTGGTATGCGTGTGAAATACAAGCTCAGTGCGTAGTTTGAGGTCATAAGGTTGAGTAAATATGAGATTCGAAGGGTTGGTCCGGTAATGGCGGGGTTAAATAAGGACTAGTAGTGTCTGTCCGGTCGCCGGATGGTGCGAGTGGTGTGTGTGTGTGTGGGCTATTTGATGACGTGATGGCGGGCGGCAGGCTCGCGGACACCTGGCGGCTGACGTGGACCCGCTCGGCATCACGACGGCAAACCTGCCCGAACTCGGCATGCGCGCGCCGCGCTCCGAGCTCATCATGAGGAAATATTTCAATTTCGGTAACCATGACAACAAGCATTGACGAGCCGAACACAATGACACCTTGATAGCAATCACTCTCCAACTCTTGTGACAACTCATAATATGACTAAACGCTAGTACCTACGATCGATTTTAGTACGTACGAACGAGCTCAATATATCAAAATCAAAATATTTTAGATATTTTGAAATCTCCTAAAATATCCATGGAAAAAAAATGTAGGTCATAATGATTATAATAATAATTAGGCAGCATTATTATCAGTATTGTTTGGACACTAACATAAATACCCGCAATCTAGCCGCTTCTAGATCATTGATACGCGTGAGGGCTTAAAAATCGACACTTAAGAAAAAAATGTCTTGTAACAATTTTATTACACGTTAGTAAGTACGTAATATTTATTTTATAATACGTATATTACAATAGTGGCAAGGTACACTGCGTTTTTCAGTCATAAATTGAGTTGCCCGTCTGGCTGCAGTAACTACCCCTTTAGAGAAGACTACAAAGAAATAACAGCATGTGTGCTGTTGATTCGGTGAGTGAGTAAGGGATGCCAGAGCCCCTTTGATTATTCCTTTACTTTAATCCTACTAAGGTCGGCAGCGCACTTGGAGCAAATATGTTTTTGCTTGTGTATACTTATAGGCGACGGTAGCCATTAGGTGTCTGATAAAATTTACATAAAAAATACTGACAATTAACTTTTATAAGTTTATATTTAGATAGCGATTATAAAATGAGCCGGTAAATCCCAATTTGTCTTGCAATTAGAACGATTCATGTTTACCCTTAAAGATGTTTAGATATGCGTTCGTTCGTACAAACTAAAATTGCATAAATCGGCATAGGCCGTTTTATGCGCGTTTTTTTAGGATTTTTTAGTCCAATTAAAAAATCAAATTACCAGTAATCCTTTGTTTAAATATTGGTTAATATAACTTTAATACGTACGAAATATTATAAATAAATTAAAATTTCCACATGATTTGCGCGATTGAAGAGTTTCATTTGAAAGTGATTGCTTTCAGTTAATGTATGAGGTGGTAAAGATATTGGTAGATATTGAATAATATTTGACTTTAATTTAAATTTAAAACAAACGATAATTAATAATAATTTATTTTTTGCCGCATTTATATATCTACCGATATCAGGTTTCTTTTTAAAATTAAAAATTGTTATTGTGTTCGTAGTCCTTGTATAACGTAACGTCGTTTTAACGTCTTTGAAATTAACAAAAAAAAATCTTTTCTACCTGTATTAATTTTATTTGAGCGGTCATAACATGTCCGTCCTTACTAACTAACTAAGACATGGACCGATAAAAAAATTGCTAGTCTCAAAAGATGCATTTTAACTTAGTTATGCAATATCTCGCACAAGATTTTATTTTATTTTCTTTTATTTTTGTATGTATGGGATTATACATAGGTACAGTCCGCATTATAGTTGTGTCTATTTTATATATTATTATATAGGTTTTCATGGTTTATTTTTCATTTCAATGTGGTATTGTCTGTATTTTTTTTTATTGCTTTGAGGCAATGATTTTTTATTTAGTATCGAAGTTGTTATTATAATGCCTGTCTTCGCAAGCAGAAGCGCCTTGACCAAAATACCGATCTGTTTCTTTAACTGATTAATTAATTCGAAAATAAATATGTGCTTATAATGTTTTTCTAATTTCTTCTATACAAAAATGAATATCTTCATTAATCAGTTAAATTATGTAAAATACATATATATTGATATACTTACGTTGGATGCTGTTTCGATTTTTGAATGGCAGATGTGGCCTTGCTAAATTGGAAGTGAATACACTTTGTGTGTGTCAAAATTGTAACGCGGTGTGGTTGTTTTGTGCGCGCCGTAGTCCCGAGGCCATCTCGTGGCCCATCTAGACCCGCTGGGTATTGCGACCGGAGACCCTGTCTCCAGCGGCGACTGGCACGGTGGCCTGCGGGCATTCGCCAACGAAGCGGTCATTAGACAACACGTACGCTTCGGTATGACATCTTCAACTTGCACTATCGCTGTTGAACCTATTGGAATGTCAACTAGCTCTAAGACTAAATCAAAAATTATGTTCTTGAAAACAGATTGTTG
Organism: Synanthedon myopaeformis; assembly: GCA_944738685.1. NCBI lineage: Eukaryota > Metazoa > Arthropoda > Insecta > Lepidoptera > Sesiidae > Synanthedon > Synanthedon myopaeformis. The sequence continues at coordinate 6,850,957 of OX122919.1, forward strand.
TAATATGTCTCTTATTAAGTATAAGTGATGTATTTGTATTGTGTATGTGCTGTTATAATTGTGACTAAAATTTGGTTAGAACATGAAATGTGTTAAAATTTCATGTTTGCGAAATAAATGGGGTTTTTAATAGGTGAAATAAATAGCATAAAAAATACACGCATCGGGGTAATTTAGTCGACAAAATTCATAAATTGAATAACTATGTTATGGTTAATTCTTTATATTGTTTTTAATGGATTACTAGTTTATTTTATCCCTTCCTTTTTATATATTTAATGTGATAATAATATTATGCAATCATACCAATTGGAAGTTATTTCGCAACTAGTTTACCACAGCACGTCCAGTTATATGTAAAAGTGGTTAGCCTATTGTATAAACAATCATTAATTTTAATTGGTCTCGACTTCAATTAGCGCTTAAAACAGCCCGACAAAAATTAACCTTGCCCGTGTTACCATTTGTAAAAGGCAAAATTTTCCAGTAAAAGCTTAGTCGTAAATAAATAACATAGTTTTCTGTTATTGGATAATTATTTATCACATAAATATAATGTTTTTAAAAATAATATAAAATTTTACTGAGTCATAATTTTTGGTTACTGCAAAAAAAGTTGACATTTCTTTAGTTTTCAATGATCAATATGAATATCTAAAATGGTGTAGGGGTTTGCTTTAAAAGCACTCGTATTAATGATCGTGTAAAAAGCACAAATGCACATTGCAGATTTAAAGGGAGGCGTTATTTTAAACGAATCAATTGAAAGTTTTTTTCCCGCTTCAAATGTAGTTAGTATTCGCTTATATTTTGGTGATTGGTTATAGACTAGTTTTTTTTAATGTATCTATGTAGTTTTGTATACGTTTTTTTTTGTGATCAAGTATTTTTATTGGTGCATGGGTAATATTTCATTACGTATGTACTATGTATATTATGTTAAATTTACATAAGTATTGTATTTGTCCAAAGTATATGTCAAACGTAATTTTGTTATTTTCGTTTACTGTGGAAAATAGACAAAGTATATTATATGTACCTATATTTAAAAAATTGAGACTAGCCTTTTTGAAACATACGGTCTAAATAACACCTCTAAAGCCACAATATACTTATTACTATACTATTATATTAAACTAACTATAACGAAGTTATCGTAAGTATTTTGTATTTTAATATTGTTTGTCGAATATTAAATTTGTTTTGAAGGATTGTAATAGTTGGTGGTTTCTTTGCTTTTATACTATTATGTCAATACGTTTTTCCTATAGTAAAATATTATGTACCTACGTAACTAACGCTTTGCCGTCATATTCCTTTACTAGTTTGAATTTACATACAGTTAATGTGTATGAAGTATTTCCTTATTATAATTTAGATTGTTGTCCTTTTTGACGTTTTCTGTTTAGGCATTTATTCTGTGCATTAAAACACTATAAAGCCGAATTAATTATAAAGGCGAATATTTAATGCAATGCACACGTGAAAAGATAGATGTATTTTAGGATGTGGACGGATTTTAGGGATGTAATATTCAATATTTTTTGGTGTATGTTTTTTTTTAAATTTGATATATATTATTTACCTCATTAAATTAGCTACAATTAGATTTGTCATAGAAAAAAAAGGTTAATTTTAATTTACTTTTGAAAATAATTTTGGAAAATTATATCGAGTTATTACTAAAACGGTAAATGAACTCTGCACTTACTTGTCCGCAATTTAATTTAATAAATTATGAAAATATAAATAAAAATTAAATTGAAAATTAAAATTATCACTTTCAAATGAAATAAAGCGTAAAACGCCAACAAAACAAAAACTAAATAAGTTTAGTTTAGTACATATTGTCTGTACCACAGTACGTATCAATCATTTGCATTTTCTTAAAATATCTTTTTTTGGTACTTATGCGGATTGATTAGAAAAAAAATAATAGATTTTACATAGCGATTCTTGATATATCATATATAAAAAATTGGTAATTCCTTTAAATTTCAGATATCATTCATATACCCTATTGTAATATATATACAATTATATGCAGAGTGATTCATTTAATCGTCTCAAAACTAATTCTAGAAGTTTATTGCTAAATTAACAATCATTATTTATTCTAAGTAAACTTTTGATTCATTTTCACCTTACCTTTTCGAATTAAGTTTATGTACAAATATTAATTCATTTCCTACAGCAACAATACAGCATAACCTGTGTTTATATATATATTTACAAATCAAATGCTCTTAACATGTTTTTTCCTTATTTACGCTTATTTTAATATTTTACCAACAGAGAGCTCTGTAATATATTATAACAATTATTAAGTGCTTAGATCATTGCATACTAAAACCCAGTATGTTGTAAACTAAACAAACAGATCCGAGGACATCATATAGCTCAACTCGACCCTTTGGATATATCGAACGCCGATTTGGGCGGTAAAAACCCACGGGAGGTGATACACAGCAGCTACAGGTTTGGTAAGGAGACTAAAGAGAGCCTGTCGTTTTAGCACCCTTCAAACCCTGCCCGATCAATCGAACCTCATGCGTAGTGATGGGCGGCCAAGCAGTTGATACTGATTTTTTGATTCGTCGAACGTTTAGGATTTAATACCGAAATGGACATAATTAACATTCGTGTGTGTCAAAATGGCCTAGTATCTATAGAATTTTTATATTCAGCTGATATTTAATTTAGCACTTTTACACTACGCAACGGATTTTAATGCAATTTTACACTAGGAAGTTATTTACAGATACTCGTACCTTCGTTGTGGTACCTGTGCGAAGCCGGGAGCGGATCGCTAGTATCCAATAATAGCAAACCTGCCTAAATATACTTGTATACGTTTGTCAGCCCCGAAAATTAAATTGCCCCTACTCTTGACGTCACGATGGCGAGTGACTGGTATCTTGCATGTTCATTTATGTATCTGTATAAGTATAAGTACTGTATATTACTTTAAAATGGTTAAGTTGTCCATGAAAAAGGTATTAATCCGTTATTTTGACACATTAATATTGATCTTTATGTACAAAATCGCATAAGAAAGATTATTCCGTCGTAACTGTTTTCACTCGTAAATTTTTACGCAACCTAACGGTGATAGTGTTAATTTATTGTTTTTCTTTTATTTTTATTTTAATCACGTCAATTAGATATTAAAGTTGAAATATTTCAATTGGCCTACTTCATTTCTTATCATTTAGAAATACCCATTAGCTCGACCAAATTAATTTAGAGAAATATTATATATTAAATACTGCAAGTGTGCCCATCACTATTCGTGCGTAGTTATGGCGGCGCAGTGAACATTCATAAAAATCCCAATGACGTTTTAAAGATAAAAAAAAAACAAGTTGAATAAAAAAACCGATTCAGTTGATTCACAAATTTAATCAATATGATTATTTTTTATCTGATTATTTGTTTTGAAAACATAAATTGATTTTTCATCAATTATTATTTATCAACGTCATTGGTTTAATGCTATAGTAATATTTTGGTTATGAACAGAACAGAACATCTGGCAGAAATAATGGTGATTTTTCATGACAGGGTTATTTTCTCGATTCCCTTGTAGGTTTCTCCATCATATTTTATTTTGTATTTGCTTATTTTTAACACCTTGTTATTTCTGTTCGTAATTGACTTTTTTTCACTGGACGCCATAATGTTTTACGAAACAATTGAATGTTGCGCACTTTCACTCTGTTCCTTTTGGCTCGCACCTTACCAACTATTCTTGTCTTCAGTTGTTCCCATGTCTTGTACATTCTTATTTAAATGCAAATGCATGACGATGCATCCTCATTAATCATCATCAGTTTATGTTTGTTACTGTCTTATATATATACGCATGGGTATCAATGTAATACGGTTATGGGGAAAACATATATATATTGTAAAACGATGTATATAAATTGTAAGTATCACTCTGTAATTTTACAATGTATTATTATTGTTATTATTATAATAGATATTCGTTAATTGTAACTATTTTAAGAGAGTTACAGAGTGACATTGAGAAATATAGCGCGTAGGTCGTCACGTGTGCCCGCCACATCTCTCTGTCTTGGACTGTGGCCAACCGCCAATGGATTGTTACGGCATAACATCAAACTATCGCTATCATACGGACCTTGGACTTGTTTATAGTATTAATTTCTCTATTTCGAAATAGTATTGTAAATTATATTAATATATTATATACTCTATAGTATATATAACATTGGATACTTGAAAAAATAAATAAATAATAGGAAATGTAATTCTAGTAAAGGGATATGATTTATTCAAAATTTGCTTCTGCGTCTGCTTTTTCTGGTAGACAACATTTTGCTGCGATATTTTGCCAATAAATATCTCGGGAAAAGTTTTTAATTGGGATTGTATTTCATTTATTTAGCCTACTTTTTATGTTAACAGTAGATATGCGACGCATTTACCGTCCTTATGATAATTGAAAGTATGTATTGTATATATATACTTATTGGCTTATATTTGAATAATTAACAACTAATTAATAGAGTAATAATGTTAACGGACGGTGAATGTTTAAATCTAATGCTAATCCTACTCTTATAAGCGCTTGACATATTTTAGATGAAGCTGACATGGACAGGGTGTTTAAGTTGCCCTCAACCACTTTCATCGGAGAAAAAGAGAAGGCTTTACCCCTCAGGTATACTTTTTTCAATATTTCAATATCACATAAGATGATCTGAATGATGTCACGCAGTTTATTTAAACTACGCAAACGTTTAACTCTGTATTATTCTATTTAAGAGTGGTTTGATCCAGTATTAATTAAAGGAATTGGTTTTGTTCTGCGAAGATACACTGATTAGCATTTCGTACAATCGAGTCGCCCAGTGGTTGAAATTCGACCGTAATTAATTTTATTTTTAGGTACTATATTAATCTTTTCTCAGTTTGACCATGAACTTTGACCAGAAACAAAAGAGTATACGTTTCAGACACGAGGTAGTGTGTGTAATTTTTTTATTTTAATCAATTCAATGTATTTCTAATGCATATTAAATAAAAATATTAGTTTTCCCAAGTCCTTTAATATAAAATTTAATTGTATGAAATTTCACACTCCGTCCACGTAATTTTCTTAGAAAGGGATCCAACTTTTGGCTTTACCTATTAATTAATAAATATATTATCGAAATATGACATTACCTATGTACTTGTATATAGTGTTTATTTCAGAAGAATGTATCTTAAAAAACGCTGCGTTTTGCAGTCATAACCCAACTGTTACGCCTAGTAATTACACCTCTCTTACACAAAATCAACAAGAAATAACTGCACAGGTACCACAAGTAAGGGATGTTAGCCCATTACTCTATCCATCTTGTTCCTTACCTCATTATTTCACTATTTTAGCAGCACATTTTCACCCTCCCAATATTGATTAAGATGTTCTTAGTTTATTTTATAGTGGTAGCCACTTCTAGAAAATAGACAGCCAACTATATTCCTCACAAAAACGTTTAAGGCAGTTTAAAAAAATTACCCTTTGCAATTTTTTTATACAACAAAAGAAGCTATATTGTAAAAAATGCTATATTTTTTTCAGGGAGATTTTGAATCGTTTAGAGCAGGCTTATTGTAATAATATCGGCATCGAATTCATGTTCATCAACTCGCTGGAGCAATGTAACTGGATTCGACAGCGTATGGAACCACCCGGAGTCACTAAGATGAGTCCCGATCAGAAGCGACTTATATTGGCCCGAGTGACCAGATCAGCTGGGTATATATTTTTCTTCGCATGCATCCTTTACTTTTGCTGATATTTAATAGGTTTTGTTTGTTTATTTATATATTAATTTAATATTACAAGGCCTCCAACGAGGCAGGCATCAAATAAAATCATCACCATCATAATCAAGTAACACTTGGCGGATGCCGCCGCAATACTGTCACATACAATGTCAGCAACAAATAAATAAAATGTCAATTGTCAGAACCACAAAAAAATAATATAAATAAAAAATTATGTTTTCTTCGAGTATAATATATGACCTTATTGTGAACAAAAGTGGCTAAAGAGTATTTGTTATCATTCAAATTTTGCCTATGTAATATGATAAAACAGTTTTGCTAACTTATGCGTCAGAAAATACAAAGAGGACAGTAAAAAATATCTGCTTTAATTTCGCGTTAAATTTTTCAGATTTGAAAATTTCCTCGCTAAGAAATGGTCATCAGAAAAACGTTTCGGTCTGGAAGGATGTGAGATCTTGATTCCGGCTATGAAGCAAGTCATCGATGTCTCTACACGTCTAGGTGTCGAATCAATCATCATGGGCATGCCTCACAGAGGTACTAAACTCGAAAACCCATTTAATTTTACATTTTAATTACATTATATTAGCAAAAGTTCAATTTCCTAAGCAAAATTTGCTATATTTGCTTTCAGGTCGTCTCAATGTTCTCGCTAATGTTTGCCGCAAACCTCTCCATCAGTTGTTCACTCAGTTCGCGGGTCTTGAGGCTGAAGATGACGTAAGTTACTATGTCATTTTTTTAACATGAAAAAAAAAATTATAGCTTCCATTTTTACTGATTTAAACTGTCCAATTTTTAGATTTACAACTTTCATTGTTATTAAACAACTTTACATAAATAATTTCTGCCCTCTAAGCTTTCTTATCTAATCTTTCCGTATCTAATCCTTATTTTCTTCTATTTTGTTATATAAGAAAACAAAGGAATAGATAGGAATAGATTTTACCGTTTGTAATTGTATCAGACCATATTTTTTTACATATATTATGTGCCACTGATCGGAATAGGCCTACCCTAGAGACTGCACATTTACAAGACTGCATTAGTTTGATGAAGTCTTGATTTATCTCTTCTCACACACCTAAATTTCCTTACTGTGTTTTCATATATCATTATTAGAAGTCGAAAAGTGAAGGGCTAATTACATTTTTATTTTATTTTATCACTGCTAATACAATACTGCCCTGATAACTTTCTTTAATAATTACTAAATTACTTAATTTTATTGTAATTAATCAACAGTTACTAAGTGTATAGAACAAGTTGACTGCATTCGTTTGTGTGTTGTGAATTCAGGGCTCCGGAGACGTGAAGTACCACTTGGGCACGTACATTGAGCGTCTGAACCGCGTCACGAACAAGAACATTCGTCTGGCTGTATGCGCCAATCCGTCGCATCTCGAGGCCGTCGATCCCGTCGTGCAGGGAAAGACGCGCGCCGAACAGTTCTACCGCGGCGACAACGAGGGCAAGAAGGTAAACACGCACACACCGATCCGGATCGAAGGACCAACCAAATACGCGCTTGTAACTAAAGACTCTTTGCACATTTAAATTATATAAACAATCATCGATTACTACAGTACGTGTACGCTAAACTATAAAATCAGTGACAAATAAATGTATACGTAAAAGTCCATTCCTCTTTGATCCTCGAAACTTTAATACCAACTATGAAACGCATAAGCAGGGCTACTTAGCAACAGTTTGTATGACGAACAACTGCAAACATCTAAAAAACAAGGCCAAAAAGGTAAACACGAATACATAAATCTGGATCGAAGGATTAAAAACGATTGTCCCTTAATATTTTCACATTTAAATTTAAGTATTTATTGATTACTATAGTCCTTATAGTTCTTTGTACGTTAAACTATAATGAGTGTCAAATGAGTCCAAGAGATGCAGATCAGACCACCATTTACTAGAACACTAAATGAGAACTAAATAAATATGTATAAAAATAGATTTGGGTCGCGATACGTGCATGCAGATCGATACGTGGCTGAAAATGCATGGTAATATCTAATGGCAGGTGATGTCTATCCTGCTTCACGGTGACGCGGCGTTCGCCGGTCAAGGCGTGGTGTTCGAGACAATGCACTTGTCTGACTTGCCCGCGTACACCACTCACGGCACCATACACATCGTCGCCAACAATCAGATCGGCTTCACCACCGACCCCAGGCACTCGCGCTCCTCGGCCTACTGCACAGGTACATATATACTATATATAATTTAAGTGAACGTAAGAGGGATGTTTACTGTATTCAAATACAGTGAATGTGAATAAATAAGTTGTCAGGTGGATTTCATTAACTTAAGGAATAAGTGTTTGATGTTTGGTAGACGTGGCCCGAGTGGTGAACGCGCCCATCTTCCACGTGAACGGCGACAACCCGGAGGCGGTGATGCACGTGTGCAACGTGGCGGCCGAGTGGCGAGCCACCTTCCACAAGGACGTCGTCATCGACATCGTCAGCTACCGTCGCAACGGCCACAACGAGGTCGACGAGCCCATGTTCACCCAGCCCCTCATGTACCAGAAGATCCGAAGGACCAAGCCCGGTATCTACACGAACACTTTACAGTCTATTTTGCGCCCTGGCACAAATCTATTAAACAACCTCGTTTAATAGATTTTTTAACTTGCGAGGATACGGATACAGATCCGGAATTTTAGAGCATCTAAAGTTCTTTTTAAAAGATTTATTTTACAAGTGCAGAAATAAATGAAATTGATTTCGATGAGCAAAAATAAATAATTAAAATAGATCATTTTAACAAATTTTTATTAAGTAATCAAAGTTGCAGTAGAAACCGCTTTCATTAATGTTAGACATGGTCAAATAAAAACAACTGATATTTCTGATTGAAATTTGTTTCAATTTTAGTTTTGGAGAAATACGCTGAACAATTAATCAACGAGGGCGTAGTGACCGCCGAGGAGGTGAAAGACGTGAAGGACAAATATGAGAAGATTTGCGAGGACGCATACAACCAAGCGAAACAGGAGACACACATCAAGTACAAGGATTGGCTCGACTCGCCTTGGTCCGGTTTCTTCGAAGGAAAAGATCCACTCAAGGTATTAAATTAACATATTTTAATGTTTCGTTTTGGAATAAGAAGAAATTGGATTTTATTGGTCAAAGATAAAAATTTGAATTCCACCTTATTTCAATAATGTTTTGTTTGGGAGGGTCTCCATGAGTTTATTACTATAGTCTGTTCGCGTTAAGAATTTTGTGCTATCAGGTCGCACAAAATTAGAAAGTCAAGTTCACAATGACTAGTTGAAGGCAGACCTTTGAACGAAACAGTTTTATCGTTTGTGGGTTACCTTCAATTTTAAAATTAAAACAATGAATACCTAACCCATTCGTAAGAATAAAAGTGGCGCGATAATTCATAGTGGAGAAAGACGAGTAATGTTTTTAAATACTTTTAATACTATATTAAATACGAAGGGAGATTCCAGTGACACTGATTAAATTATGAGGGCTTTATTTTTATTTAAGACAATTAAGTTAATTTTTATCCATTTTTATCCAAATAGATTATATGTTTTAAAATATAATCTGTTTTATTTTTAACTCGACTGTGAATACACCTTTACCCCACCGTTGCACTGATGACTCACTGCATTCTTAACGCGAACAGTATAGTCTGTTCCATTTTTCATTAAAACAGTATGAATATGTGTTTTCAAAAGATGTTTTAGTTCATTTTACTTTTATATTTTTTAATCATTAATTTTACTTTAGATTTTTTTTTATTAAACTTAACCTGCCCTGGCTTTGCAAGCGTGCGATTAGCTAAGGGATAATTTTAATGTAATCAGATATTTTCATATAATAATTTTACGGCAGATGTCACCCACTGGAGTGGTGGAGGAGACGTTGGTCCACATCGGCAGACGTTTCTCGTCGCCGCCGCCAAACGCGGCCGAGTTCGAGATCCACAAAGGCCTGCTGCGCATCCTGAAGGCGCGCATGGAGATGGTGGACAACCGCACCGTCGACTGGGCCTTGGCCGAGGCCATGGCTTACGGCAGCCTCTTGAAGGAGGGCATCCACGTCCGTCTATCGGGAGAGGACGTCGAGAGAGGCACCTTCTCGCACAGGTGATAGTTGTAAATAAGATGTTTAGATACTTCGAGCGTGATTATGTTCGCTAATAATAATAGCCAACTTTGTATCTCGGTTGGATAACATGTTTCGGAAAAGTACAAGTTAATGTTTAGGGGAACTGCAAAAAGATCCCGCATTATCAGTTTTATGAACTGCGCGTAGACATTCTACATATTTTTTGAATCGTTCTTGTCTTGTAGGATAAAAATTTAAATTTAGTTCTGATTAAGACAGCACGAGGTCAGTACTTTAGTTTTGGAGTTCAGAATAAAGATCAAACAAATAGGTAGCGCTAATCGAATCGCCGGTAATGGCTTATACCAAGAGAATCGTAATATTCATTAATCACTGGCCATAAAACTAAATTTCTTTTACTGTTGACGAAGCTATTTTCAGGCTATATTTTTGTATTTACTTTTATATCAAATTTGAATAATAAAATTAATTGCCTGATGTGTAACTTTACAGACATCATGTGTTGCATCATCAGAAAGTGGACAAAGCGACGTACTGCGCTCTCGCACACCTTTATCCGGACCAGGCTCCTTACACCGTCTGCAACAGCTCACTATCTGAATACGGTCAGTTCAATATATCATCTTGTTCAATTGTCATTTCACATTCCCCTTTTATTATCCCGACTCTTACTTTTTATTCTATTTTGTCTCTACACTTTTTTGTTTCCTTACTGTTTGAGCAACTTGTTTTTATTGTCTAAGCGACGTGCCATATGATGGGCTGTCCATCTGTCTAATATCACATGTTTCTTGAAACAAAGCGTCGGTACATAGTTTGTTTTAAAATTGTTAAACTATCGTAAAAACAAACCATACCCGAAAAGATAGAACAAAGTGGACCAACTCGACTAAATTACTTACTAATCTATTGGACTAATTTTTTGGTGTTTAGACACGTTCAGTTATTAAATTACTTGCTTGCCACTTGACTAAATTACTAGCCTTATGTCTGGCGTTCAGACGTCGTCTCGTCGCATATATCATTTAATAGTAGACTGTAGGCTAAAACGGCAATGCGCAGGTGTGCTCGGTTTCGAGGTGGGTTACTCAGTGACGAACCCGAATGCTTTGGTGCTGTGGGAGGCGCAGTTCGGCGACTTCAACAACGTGGCGCAATGCATCATCGACCAGTTCATCTCCAGCGGACAGTCCAAGTGGGTGCGCCAGTCTGGCATCGTCTTGCTGCAGCCCCACGGCATGGAGGGCATGGTGACTAATCTTCATACCTACTTCATTCAATCGGACTGCTTTTTGGACTTTTTTTGCTCAATTAAAAGTGCCTGTACTGCCTGTGTGACAACAGTGGCGCCCAATTTTTTTTATATTTTTAGACGATTCCTCAGGAACCTAACATTCTTCCGGGATAAAAGTATCCCAGGTAATAAACTGCCAAATATCATCCAAATCCGTAAAAGTAAAAAACATCATCACAAACTTTCGCAATTATAATATTAATAGGATTATTTTTTATTATTTGTACCATGATATCATGGTGCAAATAAACTGAACTGAAGGCGAGTTTGAACTAGAACAAACTGGCGGCGATAATGTCATGTAATCTAGACAAATTACAATGTAATGAAAGATAGGTAATATTTTTAATGAACTTCGAAAAGTGTGTTTCTATTAAATGTGTATATGATTTTAATTTGGATTGTTTAGGGTCCCGAGCATTCTTCAGCGAGATTGGAGCGATTCCTTCAGATGAGCGCTGACGATCCCGACTATTTGCCCCCAGAGAGCAACGACTTTGAAGGTTAGATCACATGAATAGACGGCCATTGCTATATTACTTCCAAAGTCACATTAGCAAGAAGCTAAATTAATAATTCGACAGTTCTTTAAAATTATTAAGGACTCTATAATATAGAGTCCTATGGAGTCGTTAATAGTTTTAGTTAGATAAAAACCATACACATTTTTTTTGTTGAGGCGCTGAAGTAAAATGTTGTTTGATGACAGTCCGTCAGCTGCACGACTGCAACTGGATCGTGGCCAACTGCTCCACGCCAGCGTCGTACTTCCACATCCTGCGGAGGCAGATCGCGCTGCCCTTCCGCAAGCCGCTCATCCTCATGACGCCCAAGTCTCTGCTGAGACATCCCGAGTGCAAGTCCTCCTTCGACGAAATGAAGGAGGGCACCGTCTTCAGGAGGTAACATAATTTATTATTGACGACAACGACGATGGAGCAAGATTTGGGTTATAATATGAGCTCGGAAACAATAATAAATTATTATTTATTATCATTATCGTCTTTGTAAGTTATCGTCGTCTTGAGGAGCCTGTTGGATTAGTGGCTAGGGGTTTAGCCTTAGCGCTCTGTCTCAGGTGTCCTGGGTTAGAATCCCGGCAGGGTCAGTTTTGGAAATGAACTTTTCAAAGTTACCTCTGGCCTGGATTTGGAAAGTAGTGGAAAGGCAACGCATGAGCAAGGGATGTCAGAGCCCATTTCCCATTTTATGAACGCGTCTTGTAAAAGTTAAAAATAGAGACTAAAATGGTGGATATTTAAAGAGAGGACTTTATTTACAGAGTTATCCCTGACGAGGGTCCCGCTTCGCAAAACCCAGGAAGTGTTCGCAAACTGGTGTTCTGCTCGGGCCGCGTTTACTACGACTTGATCAAACAGCGGCGTGAGAGAGGACTTGAAAAGGACATCGCAGTTGCCAGGCGAGTGATACTACACAATCCACTAGCACTAAAAAAATATATAAAATTATTACTTTAAAAACCTTATTTTACAAGATAAAAGTAGTGAAATAAATAATGTGTAGTGTGTAGACTGAAACACGCACACGTAATGGGTGTATTGATTGTGCGCAGAGTGGAACAGATCTCCCCCTTCCCGTTCGACCTGATTAAGGCGGAGGTGGCCAAGTACCCGAACGCGCAGCTCGTGTGGAGCCAGGAGGAACATAAGAACATGGGCTCGTGGAGCTACATCGAGCCGCGCTTCCGCACCTTGCTTCACAACCAGAAGCAGATCAGGTATGAACCTCCTCACACCCTATCCTTCTGTCCTATCAGGGTGGTGTTGCATGGGCTCTTATAGTGGTTTTTGACTGTTTTAGTGATGTATTCGATTCGATTATATATTACATTCGAATGTTCGAATTCAAGAAAATAAAATGAAGTGACAGCGTATCGTGTACTTGTTCCGAATCCGCGATACGCCGTCACTCAGAACACATACTTAGGCGACAACAGACACCTACAATGGAGCCAGCAATCCCAAATGTTGACTACGTTATGAAATGAAATTTGTTAGTTTTATATTTTCTGCTTCATTTATTCCTATTCTAAACTACGAAAAAAAGATTAATAAATACTAGCTGGTGAGTCAGCTTGCAGCTTGAATTTGAGTAACTATTATACGTCTATTTGTATTATAAATAGACTTGCATTGCATGCTTTTAGGATCATAAAGTATTTAAGCAATGAAGTGTTTTAGCTACCTTGTGGGGAGGGCTGTCAATGAATCGCTTTACCTTAATTCTATTAGGAAGAAATCAGCAAGAAACCTCCATATCACTTGATCTTTTAAAATTATTAATTTTTAATAGTTTAATAAAAAATAATAATCATAGTTATTCGACTCATTGAGTGGATTAAAGTAGTTTCATCGTTTAATTAACATATTTCACTGTATTCTTAAAACGCATATTCAGTAGGCAAGTAATACACGGTAAATTTTCATTGGTTTTAGAGCAAGAGCAATAGAATTAATAGAACCTTGTCAGCACACACCCCACTGATTCCCCCAGTCTCGCAAAATTACGTCATTGAAACGGACTCGCTAGTGAAGTCATGGTGCGCATATGATTTAAGCGTTACTTATTCTCGATTAAAAAATAAAACACTTGCCAATATTTTTTATCTTGCACGTCTTTCATATAACATTTTTTTTCAACAACTAATTTAAATTCACCGTGGAAGCTAGTTACAAGTTGTATCGTCTTGATTTTGGGGAATCACATTATACCCACCTTCTTGACGGTCGTAGAGTGCATGTTGTGACGCTATTTGGCAAATTGGTTCCAGGCCAAAGTCCCATTCGCAAGGGGGCGGTTGGTTTGGCCAACTTTTCGGGCGAAATGAGCAGCATACTGAGGCGGACACTGAGACAGTGCCGCGCACCATTAGGTGAGCACTGACGTGGATGCGTTCATTTCACTCGAAACCTTACTTTGCTTCGCTTAGCTTGGCTTTGCCATCTGGCTTACGTAAAAACTATTTATTATCAGTGCTATATTTTGGAATTACTTATTGGATGTGAAAAATAGTTTTTCAATTAATTTGTTAATTATATTATAAATTACTCTTCGTTGCCGTTATTTTTTGTGTGCAGTACTTGGATAACTGATTTGCCTAATGTTAACTAAAATTAAACTAGAATTTGATTCAAAATAACCACTATTTTCGTCGTGTCACATCATCGTTTTTAAATAAATTCAGAATGCCCCAAAAATATCTGTGATACTATTTATTATTATTAATGTTTCATTTATTGTAGTTATTCCGTAAGCGTTTGCGTGAGCCAGAAGCATGTCGATAAATTTGAGATTCAATATGATTAAATTACATTTTGTTATTGACTATTTGTTTTTGAATATCCAATTACACAAATAACGATTTTTATTGTTTAAAATGTAAATTATACTTTTTATATATTATTGACTCAAACTGATTGTATGAATCTAATAATTTGTCGACAATGATTAAGTGGCAACCAATAGTTGCAATATTTAACCCAACGCACAGTGTCACCTAATAAGCTTCATTTTTCATGCAGCGCTTTGCTTCGAACTTTAATCAAATTGTATTCAGCCAGTGACAATTTCAAGTTGCAAGTTACACTATGTCCTTTTATTACATGTGTGTAAAAGTTTAATGTAATTTCTTTAAGTAGAAATTAAACTTTCGACGAGTTCATTGGAAGAGTAGTTTAGGGTGCTTGCCTTAACGATCTGTCTCAGGGGTTCCCGTTTCGATTTCCAGCAGGGCCAACTTTGGAAATGAACTTTTCAAAGTTGAATGGATTCTCGATGGGTCATTTGGGCAGCCCGTCTGTCTGAGACAACATGTTCTCTCGCAAATACATATTACTGGCTTCACTCGCTCGTACAGGGTGCCCTTAAGTGGACCGTCAGCATATCTATCGACCTTAACAAAAAATATATAATATTTTTGCATTTCAGTTACAACGGTCGCGCGACAGCAGCGTCGCCCGCCACCGGCTCGAAGGCGGCTCACAATAAGGAATTGCGGAACCTTCTCGACGAATTCTGCGTCTTATAAACAAAAACGACCTTATCTCATTTTTTAATTTAACGCAATATTCCGACACGCGGCGCCACCGTCGCTGTGACTTCACTTTAGCGGCATCTGTCGCTCACTCACCGAACAGTTTACCGATCCGGTATAAAAAAAAAAACCTCTGTACATATTTTGTCGCGCCCTTTTTAGAAACTAAATTATCTTTGACTTGAACTATAAACCGTATTCGATGTTTATTTATTAGTTCTTATTTTCAGTATTGTGCTGTTCTTTGTCGCTATTAGGTAGCAATTAGTTAGATAAATTGTAATTTATTTATTTAAACATAGCCTTAATACGCGACTGGTATGTTCGATGATTATTTATTATTTTAAATAATTGTTACATATTTCTAAACGTAGTCACGTTGCCTCCACTCTTCTAAATTTTATTTGTTAAACAAGTACAATTGTTTTCGTGTAGTTTAGAAATTAATGTGTAAAGTTAATGCACGTTAAAACTAATTATTTTGGTGAACGAATCGACCGACGTAGACTTGCAATAATAGGCTTTGTCGCGATATTAATACGAGATATTATTAGATGTTTTGCTGTCCCTCTGTTCCCAATGTAGGTTACCGCCTCCACGGCATCGTAAGGAGTAACACCAACGTCCATCGCTTTGTATAAACCAAACGCGTCTAGTGAACTTACAAGTCTATCGTTACCTTATCTTAACTAAATTTTAACTATTATAATGTACTATTTTACTGACCTGACGAAACGATGGCTGTAAACGTCTAAAACTTGGTTTTATACTTGTATTATGTCGAAATTTTCACGTTCGTCAGTGAAATAGGAACATAGTTCTTATTGCTATCGTATTAGAAGCACTATTTATTGTTAATATAATTATATTAACCATTGTATTTGTGGTTATGCTCAGAGAGAGTGAGGTACTGTATGCAGGAGATGTACGTAGGGTATATTCTGACAGGGTTTTGGAAGGTTCTCTGAGCAAATTTACCGCTATGTTACTTTGAACTAGTTTAATAAATATTATATTCAATACAAAACTGTTTTATTGACATTCCAATGTAAGGTTGGAGACTCAGGCCACTCAGCTGCCATTAATGTTCTTGTGGTTGGGATTTGCAATCTGCTTAAGAGCGAATGCTCAGAAAGGAATTTATTATGAAGACCGAAGTCTGATAACAAGTTAGAGAATTTATTTTGATTAGTATTATGGTCATTATTTAATATGACCAAATTACCTATTGTAGACCTCGTTAGCAGCAGGGTTTCCGTTGATCAGATTTTGGAGACTTAAGTCTATGAATTTAATTATGAATGAAATTCTAATAAATTAAGTAAATATATCGATTCCTACTATAAATCGTAAAAGAACAGAAAAGGAAATTACAGAGAGCAGAAATAGCAATAGGAATCTGTTAAAAAAAATTCAAAGAATTTAGAGTTGTCTAGAGGCTGTTCAAGATTTTTATAGTCCTAAACGGTCAGTGTTGTCCTAGAGTCTAGGACAACAAAATCTAGGACCCAGACAGCTTTTAAGTTTGTAAATGGGTATGCCCAGTGGACCTGTTGACCCTAATAAAAAAAAAAATCTGGAATAAATAGTAATCGTCAGCAGGGCGATCCATTAATCAGTGTAGACAACTGGCTAGAGTGAACCGCGACCAGAGTGAAAAAAATAACATTTTTCTTAATATAAAGTCGTCAGACAGGCTCACGGTCAGGATGGTAGGTGGCCACCGCAGCCTATATCACAAGTAATAACACAGTTGCTGCAAGTGCCTTGTCGACCTTAGTAGGACGAATAATAAGGAATTAGCACCCCTAAACATGCTATTATTGGTCTTCTTCTGTAAGGGGGTGGTTACTTACTTCTGCCGCTAGATGGGTTGCCCAATTCCCGAACGCTGTGTTGTGTTGTCACTACCACGTGTTAAGTAGGTATAGGTAAAGGCCCACGCAGTTTTTGACCAAACAAATATTTAACACATGGCCTGGAAAGTCCCTAACAAAGAAAACACGGTATTTTTTGTTCAAAATTAGCTTTATTCATCAACGTAATCTCAATCAAGAGCAACGCAATCATTCCAGCGCCTCTCTAACGTTTCAAGGATTAGCGTACCACTGATAGGTTTCCTTACTCCTCAATTTCACTAATTCACCAGTTACCACTTTTGTTGAACGATTTATCTTTTGCCTCAAAATAGGCCACAGTTTCAGCGATAACTTCTTCATTCGTGCGAAATTTCTTACCGGCGAGCATTTTTTTGAGATCTTCGAACAGCCAGTAGTCGCTGGGAGCCAAATCTGGCGAATACGGTGGATGTGGGAGCAATTCGAAGTTCAATTCATGTAGTTTTGCCATTGTTTTGATTGACTTGTGACACTGTGTGTTGTCTTGATGAAACAAAATTTTTTTCTTTGCCATATGCGGTCGTTTCTTTGCAATTTCGGCCTTCAAACGCTCCAATAACGCTATATAATATTTACTGTTGATGGTATTTCCCTTCTCAAGATAGTCGATGAATATTACACCACGCACATCCCAAAATACCGATAACCTTTCCAGCCGATAATTGTGCTTTCGGGGGCTTTGGACGAGGTTCATCAGTTGCTGTCCACTCAGATGACGATCGTTTTGATTCCGGAGTGAAGTGATGGAACCATGTTTCATCCATTGTCACATATCGACGCAAAAATTCCGGTTTGTTACGTTTGAACATGGCCAAACACTGCTCAGAATCATCAATACGTTCTTGTTTTTGGTCAACAGTGAGTAAACGCTATGAGTAACGCATCTATGTGTTAGGCCCGGGACTTTTCAGCCCATGTAATATATATTCGTTGCGTTGCGTCACGTCGTTGCGGCACGACAACTATTAGGACAAAACCTAATGTTTTTTCGAAACATATATGCATACTTACATTAATGTTAATACAAAGATTTAGTGTGCCCTTAACGAGGCAGGGCACGCGGCTCACCGCGCGCTTGGAGTACTTTCAAGATTGTTATCTTGGACTAGTCTCATTTTCAGCTCACAAAGCGGCTATTTATAAATCGCTTGGCTAGCGCGAGGCGTGCAGACCACACGAAAAGGTGCGAAGATTAAAGATGCTATCAGTTACAAGTGCGTTTCGTACGACACGCGAACGACACTTCAAAAAACCACCTACCCTTGTATGAATAAGCGCCCCTTTATTGCGACTTTTCTTGCAGAGGGTCTTTGAACTTCTGACGTTTTGTTTTGTAGTGATATATATTTATATTATATATTTACCAACATTATTAAAATAATAGGTATATGTCTAGTAAGGTCATTAGTTTTATCACGTTTTACGAAATAAATGCATAAGTATAGGTATGTTTTTTATAGTTCCTTACCATATAAACCAAAGGAAACAGACCAGTTAAGTAGTGACTGGGCACGCTGCATTTCGCAGTCATTTGGGTCCGTCTGGTAGCAGTAACCACCCGCTAACACAAAAGCATTGTGAAATAATAGCATGTGTGCTGTTGTGTTTCTGTAAGTGAGTAAGGCATGCTCCATATCCTTAATCTTACTATGGTCGGCAGCGCACTTGCAGCACCAGTGGCGTTGCTTGTGTTATAGATGACGGTAGACACTATCTCCAAGTGGACTGTCAGCCTGTCTGTCGACCATAATCGTGTTGATGATATCATTTTATCGTGATAACCGTCTGTAAAACCATTATACGAATGTCTTTGTATTAAATATATTTCATACGTAAGAAAACTGTCTTACTGCAAGAAAGAAAGAAAAGAAATTTTATTGAGTCAACACAAATAGCACATGCAATACAAGTTTAATGAGAACAATCTTAATTGTATTGGCAACAGTACCATACTTGCCAGTGCATGCACCAGTGTCTCGAACCAAATAGGCACTCAACTCAGCATATGCTGTGTGTGCTACAAGTCACATACAGCGCTGATCTTCCGCTGGAGACCGCATAGTTTGCTTCACGGACGCCCGCCCAAGTCCATAATATTAAAAATAAATAATAATTACAGCAATATACCTATAACAGTCTTTAATAATATAAATAAATGAAAATAAATGAATAATCAGCAGATATAATTTTAAATATATTAATTTATATAAACAGTGTGTTAATAAGTGTAAATAATTATACTAACGATATGCGAACTACGATAGAAAAAATTACATAATTGATACTTCTGTTCTCAAATTTTCTTGTTGTTTCTGGCGTTCTTTGAGAATAAGTTTCAATTTGGTTTTGAACCCGTGCAAACTGTGAAGATTACGAATTGGTGGCGGTATGTTGTTCCAGATCTTACTAGCCGCGTTTCGGAAACTAACATACCTCTAAAACACACTGACACGTGACGTGGCGTGCACACTTTTCGAGAAGGCCTACGTATTTCGCCAAATCGTACCTTTACCGTGAGTTTACAATGACCGCACTCGCTAGCGAGAGTGTAAAATATTTATATGGAAAATTGTCAATTTGACATTGGCAGTTTACAATTTTTAATATAATTTATTTACTCTCTCGCTAGCGAGTGAGGTCATTATAACTTATGGTAGAGGTAGAACCCCCGATCCATTCGAGTCGCTTATACAAATATTTTGGAGTTTCGAATTTTATTAAACCAAATCTTCCGTAGCCTCAATATATATAAATTTATATATATATAAATTGTATAAAATAAATAAATTGAGGCTTTATATATAAATTGAGGCTACGGAATCTGTTTAAATTAGTTATTTTGGCTAGCAAGTATAATCACTCTTTGGACTAGGCGAGCATTTAATTACTTTAGGCATATTAAATTTTAATTATGCTCTCTTGAGCAGTCTT
Source organism: Synanthedon myopaeformis (assembly GCA_944738685.1). NCBI lineage: Eukaryota > Metazoa > Arthropoda > Insecta > Lepidoptera > Sesiidae > Synanthedon > Synanthedon myopaeformis. The sequence continues at coordinate 6,871,054 of OX122919.1, forward strand.
TAGTCATTTCAAATTGTAAGTAAAAAAAATGCGTATAAATTGAGTAGGATTGAATTTTATGTATTAGAATGAATTCATGTAAATTGATGTCAAGATTTTTTAAAATACTTAGGCAAAGTTTTCAAACGCATGGCTAAATAATTATAATTGATACTTGATTAATAATAATAATTGACATTTTCAATTAGAAATAAGATAAAAGTTTTGTATGTCAGAAATAAATTATTATTCTACATTTTAACTTTTCACATTACTTAAATAATTTTTATAACACCTAGAAGTTTCATGAAATATTTTGTTACAAAACTCAGAAACATTAACTGAGTCGTTTTACACATCATTAAAGTTGTAAAGAAAATAAGAGTAACATTGAAAAGAGTGAATTTCGTTTAAAGCGAAATGTGATCCTGGAGAACTACAATCCGCAGACGTATCAAGACCACTTTGTTGTTTCTCCCGGGGCTTATTCGTTTGTTTCCTAAGCCTCCGCGAGCTTCCATAATACCCTGAAAACGTCGGGCTCAACTATCTGTCTATCTCGCTAACTGGCGACTATCGGTGAGCTGTAAAAAGTAGACACTGCTCTACGGAATCGTAGATACATAGATGTCATATGGTATCTGTCTCACTAGTTTATTTTGATACTACACATATGAAATGTTACCTATATTGATTAACATTTCTCATGAGTTGTATAAAATTGTTAAGCAGTTTCCGAAACAGTTTAGTCATATATGAAGGAAGAAATTAAATAAATTTAATGATTATTCTTTGTTCATGAAACCACAGTACCTACGCTGCAAGGTATCTGTAGAGTGCTCTGATGCAGCTATAAATTTCTTATAAAAAGAAGCCTTTGTACGCGCATTGGGGCATACAATATGCAAGCTTTAAAAGGGAAATAATGCGAACGACATGATAGCCGCCTGTTTCATGTAAATTATTATGTTGAAGGAGGCTACAGCCTATGATATTCCTGAATAATCTCTTACTCTTTCAACCAAGTTTTACGTTCTGTTAATGGTCGTGAAACAAAACGGCAATTTTTTTAAAAATAATTCAAAACATGAGGTTTTTTATTATAACATATTATTTTATTATTATAAGTATATACTTTTCTCCTTTAATAGTACCTACTTCGAGTTCTCGGTGTTGTAAGAGAAATAACTCGGTTGAATTTTATTAGACACGGAATGGACACGGTTGAATCTCTTTGACTACGCATAAAGGTGAATTATTATATATGTATTGTTTATACGTGTATACATATAAGTATTTTATTTCATTTATCTATATATAAAGACAAAACAGTTTAGTAACCTTTTCTCTTAAATTTATGAAACAATTTTCCACTTTTTATTTAGTACCTATAACCTAAGATTACTAAAAAAAATTTTTTTCCATCTTCGGAATTGATTATGCAGGTCATAATTTTTAGAAGCGGATAGAATTTGTATAAAATTTTAAAGAAAAAATAATGACTAAAGTAATTGAGCCATTTGCCGTCGGGCTATGTCATTATATGAGTATCTAAGTACTTATTTCTATTACCTATTACCTTAATAGTACATTATAGTTCATGTATTCTAGGAAATCCATTAAGTGCCGTATGTAAATACGTTTATTTCTACAAGAAGTCAGATTCAAATATAAGCTTTCTTATATTAGATACCTAGTGATGTACTACTTACTGTATTTAAATATGACTTACGTAACAACATCAAAACAGAACAAAAATGAAAATCGCATCTTTACACAGTTTTTATACATGACTAGCGACCCGCTCCCGGCTTCGCACTGATGCAATTTTTTCTGCAAATCTTCTTTCTTTATTTGGTTTGTGTACTCTTCAAACACTCAAGAATGGGTAGACCGATTTTAATTCGGTTTTCACATATGGAGAGAGGGATGAACGGGAAGGTTTGTATATGTATATAAAAATTGAACCCCAGGCAAAGCCGGGAGCGGGTTTATAGTTATAATAATATAATTTAGTTATAATAGGCATCTTCTGGGTGAGCTCGCTCCATCATAGGCCTTATCCTTGCTACACAACTGGTTTTTGATCAAGAGCAAACCCATCTCTAATAAAAAATTAAAAAGAAATATTCCATTTATATTTTTAGACGATCACTCGAGAACAGTACTTTTTTCTGGATGAAAGGTACCCTATGTCTTTTCTTGTATCCCTGACAACGTGTATGCAAAATTTCATGATGATCTGTTGAGTAGTTAAGGCGTGAAAAGATAGCAGACAGACAGAGTTACTTTCGCATTTATAATATTAGTATGGATATGCAAGGATGTAATTCAGACTATGTATTATAATTAAGACACTCTGCAAGTTATAATAGTCTAAAAAAGGAACACAGACTTTTAAGAAACATTTATGATTTAAAGCACGTTTTCTTTTGTGCGTTATGTAGTAAGGTATCGTGACATATGGAGTTGGACACAGACGGGTCGCCTGAGGGTTAAAGCCGTCTGCCGATGACATTTGTCCCTATAGTTTAGCAACAAAGGAGAACATTTGCAGTGTAATAATGTCCCTTCTACATGTATTTTACAAAAGGCCATCTTTGTTTTAGTGTTTATTATGCTTTAGCTGTATGGGGTTGAAACTCTTTGATGTAAGATGGCTACAACGGAGCATACCTAGCTATCATTTAGAATATCTAACTATCATTTATAAATATTGCCCGTCATGTATACATAACACCAATTTATTTTTCGGTGCCTTTAAAATCAATGCTTTTGAAAAAATACAGAGTTGGTTTTCATTAAACTTCTTTTCATTTTCAATAAACTCTTTTAATGGCCATAAAGTATTTTACTAGCCAAGAAATATTCACATTTGACGGAAAGAATTTCTCTTAAGATAAAAGATTAATGTGGCCTTTTTTGTTGTGCTAGACACGCTGTGCCGGTCTTCTGTATAATGGTTTCTGCTGCAAGACTGTACTCTGCCATTCTCGTAGTAACTTAAAATAAAAGTTTTCTTATTGGGTGAGTTAATATTAATTAGTTAGACGAAGTCTAAATAAGTTGTGATATTACTTTGCAACTTTTCCAGCAGGTGGTCTGAAAGGTTTAAAGCCATTTATAAAAGCAACTTTTGTCATTTTCAATGTAACAGGCAATCTTAAAGAGATGTTAAAGGAGTGGCGAGATAAAAACTTGAGACACTCAATACTTTTATCAAGTTATTTCAGTAAAATCACCAGCCTCCTGGCGGAGGTTTGAAGGATTTTACAAAAAACTTTATTTTTTTATCTTTCGTTCAAAATTGCTGAAAATAAGCTCGTAAATAGTTTAATTAAAATTTTATTTTTACTTTGGGGCTTAAAGATGATGGACCTTTTTTATTAACAAACCTATTCCAGCGACTTCGTTCACTAATATTATCTTGTCAGGTGTTGATTGTTATATTTTTAATAAAAATATATTTTTAGATGATCCCTAGGGAACATTATTTTATATGGGTGATAGGTATTCTATGTTCTTTTCTGTATATTTGAGAATGTGTATGCCAAATTTCATGATGATCGGTTGAGTAGTTAAGGTGTGAAACGGTAAAAAATAAACAAACACGCTTTCGCATTTATAATATTAGTTAGGATGGCACCGTACTGGAAAAAAATTATGACTATTTCCGGTACATCAAATAGGTTCATCAGTAACATCAGCAACTTGCTCTTTAATATCATCTTTCAGTCAAAAATGCCATACATTATAACTATACTTCACCGCATATACTCAAAAACTGTAAAAATTTCTAACAATGTATACCTAAATAAAATTAATTTAGAATTAAACTACACAAACACTTCAGAATTTAATATTTTATTTTTATTTCGTATCAATAATATCGAATAATGAACAACTTTATGCCATTCCAATTGGGAATAAAAAAAAAATATAAATTTAAAAGTTTCAAATTCTCGGGATGAGATATTCAGTCAGTCGTATTACCATAAATTTTCTTTGGAGATATTGTGGCTCAAGGATCCTCGATAATTCAGGGTTTGAATAATTCAGCAGTCGTTTTGGGTAATTCCCAAATTGAAGGTTTCACGGTTACGCATCGGCTGTAATGAAGTGAAGTTTTTGCCTTTTCCCGCTGGTATCTCGACAGCAAGAAATAAGTATCACGATTTAACTTACAGTCTATTTATCATTGCATACAGTAGGTATATGACTTAATACAACTTTTATGATGCTCTATACGCTATACGTATGCTCTATACGAAACTTAAAAACTTTTGCAATGTATTTGCATTTTTTTTTGCATTTTTTTGCAATATATTTGCAAAAAAATCAAAAAGTAACTTCGTCCGTCTGTTTATTTTTTGTCTCATAACGTGAACTGATTTTAATGCAGTTTGATAAACAAATAGCTCGAAAGGGCAGTGACTGTTTGGTATGGACATAACCATTGAAGAAGTTTAGTCCTTACATAGTATAAATTGATGTCGCTTTCAGTATCTGTCTGTATAGATTTGATTTGATGCGTTCACCATCAGTTGGATAATTTTTCACAGAAGTTTTTTATATATAATAAAACCAAATTAAGTTTTCATGTAAGTATTAGAAAAAAAAAAATCCGCGGAGATTTTCGACGACTTGCGCCGAAACTGTCTGCTGTCTGTCTGTTTATCCGCTTACTACTTCTCAACGGGTTTTGATACGGTTTCATTAATGGAAGGTGGGACGAAGACGGGAGCTTATCGCTAGTGTTAAATAAATACTTGCGATTAATTAATAAAAATATGTATTTACGTAACTTTTATATCTTTAGGAAATTCTAATGCATTCATTAAATCACTTTAAAGCCTCACGCCCTAAAGTTTGTAAATGGAGCGACATTATTTCTTATTATTATATTCTTTTCTTTATTCTTTCCTTATAACTTTTGTTCGATATACTCAAAATAATGGCAGATAATTGCTTTATTACACTGTCCGTTGTTCAGTTCACTTGCATTTTTCAGTCATTTTAGTAGTAGATCGTCTGGCGGCAGTAACCATCCTCTTATAAAAGACCACTTTGAAATAATAGCATATGTGCTGTTGTGTTTCGGTGAATAATATTGAAATGCCATGCATGTCCATAAGCAAGAAAGAACGAGATATCAATGCGCATTTTTAAGACAGATATGCCACAATGTATGTACCAATATCTGCTGCTATTGTGATAACTATGGTTTAATCCACGTACTTGGATTTCACAGAATACGGACGATTACAAAGAGGGATTGATCTAAAGAACGATTTGGTAAAAATATTAAATTCCAGTTACATTTTATCTTACGTTTCGATCTTGATTTAATGTCCTTTGAGGTCATTACTGAGGCTCACCGGAATGGCTTCGCTTAATGAAGTCGTGAAAGAAAATTGAGTTTAGTTAAAGGGGCGAATTTAATTCGATTTCAAACTTTTTGAATGAATGCCTCAGTTTAAGAACGGCCAGCATCAAGAAGCCGCTAAATAAGATGGAAGCGAAAAATGGAAGTGTCGCTCTCGGTTAATTAAAATAAATTATTCACGGGTTCTCTTAAATAGATCGCTGGACGTCGCTATAACAAATTGTTTTCGGTTATTACGAGCAATTACACTCGAAATAAAATGCTCCGTTGTTTCTTACTAACTTTTTTCGTACAATTCTTCACTTTTTATATTAAAAGAATCTCTCAATTGTTATACAAGTACCATTTTCACTTAAAATTTTCAACGCTATTCTATTAGAGGTGGTCCGCAGCTCTACACTCGCACTATCGATGGATTTCAGAACCATTATTCCTCTGGAACACATTACTGAAATAAAAAATGTATTAATCCAGGAATTATCTGTATTTTCTGGATCATACTGTATTGAAGAAGTTTTAATTCTAAATTACTTATTATCTAAATATATAGAAAAATGTATAAATCACAAAGCAGTAATAGTATTTTTTATATTAAGTTCGTCAGACAGACTGACGGTCGGTGGCTACTGTCGTTAATAACATAAAAGCAACACTGCAGGTGCTGCAAGTGCACTGGCGACTATAGAAGAATTAAAGATAAGGGATTAGGAAGGGATAGAAAATGAGCACCCTTACTCACTCACCGAAACACAACAGCACACATGCTGTTATTTCTGTAAGGGGGTGGTCACTGCCGCGAGACAGGTTTTCCAAAAGATTGCGAAGCGCAGTATGCCCTGCCACTACTTGCCACATCGAGACCAGAGCTAACTAAAGGTAGCCTTGCCGGAAATCGAAGCCGGGATCTTTGAGACCGAGCGCTTCATCCCGCTCCGCACTGGATAGCCGTGGCCGTGTTGGGTTTTAACCGGTACGAATCCGGTATAACGCCGCAGGGCAGCGCAGCGTTAAAAAAAATGTTCAACCTTAGTTCGACCAATCGGCTAGCTAGACAAAAATACCCTACACAAATTATTGAAAGAGGCGATCTGTTTCCAAGAGTGGGGATACGAAATGTTGTTATTTCTACTATCAATTCAGCAGAGTACTCGGCTTCAGATAAATAAGGTCATTTCCTCACAGTACGTGTTAATATGTATGTATAAAAACAAATTACGTACAAGAGCTCGCTCCTTCTACAAAAGTTGCCACTAACACGCAAACTTCCGACTTTACTGGCACAAAGCTATTAAGTTTAGCATTGATTTTATAACAGGTATAAGTCCGAACCGCGTTCAAAGCCTTCTACTTAAGAACTCCATCAAAGGAGATATATAGAACTTGCATAGACTATCTACATAGTTTAACATTACATTTAATTTATAACTAACTTGTAGGTTCAACTATTTTAATAAATAAAATTTTAGTTTTACAGATATTTTTATGCTTAGATCGGTAAATACAGGTACATGTGTTATTCTGATGTATAAATTATGTAAGTCTAAAGTTTCGTCAAGTACACTTTTTTTGCACATTCTTCCAAATATCCATCCTCATAAACTTTCGCATTTATAATATAAGTAGGAAAGTAGGATATATTCTATTTAGGTCTACTATTGTTACGACTTTTTTTTTGGGCGAAAACTTAATACTTATACACTTAGTTATTTTTCTTTTCTTTTTTTTAGGTCATCTATGTACTTAGGTAAAAACAAAACTTTTGACGAGAGTTTCCAATTTGTCGTAATATTTCATTTGTGTGCGTATTTTATTTGTGGTGAACATCAGAACTCACTTAAGAATAAATCCGCGATCATTCATGTAACAAACTATGACGAAACTCCACAATACTTAATGATTCGTTTTTGTATGAAATATAAAATCGACATTTTACAGAGTACATGCTATAAATATTGCGGAGAAACCTATTAATATTATTAATGCGAAAGTTTGTGAGGATGAATGTATAATTTATGAATGTAAAGTTATATCGAATACCGAAATACCAAGTGTACGAAAACCGCGCATACGAAGTTGCGGGCGCAGCTAGTTACTCATATATTATATCATTTTTCTAAGTACCACCAGCTACTTAAATATAAATATAAATTAATGTATGTTTGTTTATCCTCTATGGGCTCCGAAACCGGTCAGCTGATTTTAATTCGGTTTTCACACATGTTAAAATATTAAATGAAAGAGGAAGGTTTGTGTGTATAAAAATTGCATACCGGGCGAAGCCGGCAGCGCGTCACTAGTCTATACTATAATTATAAAGACAGAAAAAATGTATTTTTGTATGTTTGTAATGAATAAACTCAAAAACTACGGAATTGATTTTCAAAATTCTTTCACCTATAGAATGCTACATTATCAGCGAGTAACAAAGGCTATATTTTATAAAGTTGCGCGGGCGAAGTCGCGTGCAATAGTTGGCATTAAATAAAACATGATTTCCTTTAGCAAGGTAATGAACAAAGGAATCGAGAACGTCATATTTATAATAAGAAGCTTCGTTATTGTTTAAAGCTTCTAGCCCTAGTTAGGTAGTCGTAGCAAAACAGGTGGTGTGGTGTCCTTGCAAGCTATAAACTGTGTTCTATGCGCCAGTGCAATGGACACATTTTACTCTCTTTAGAGTCTGATAAAGTCCGACAGTCCTTTGTTCTCGTGGCTATTCTTGAAAATTTAAAAGCGGCCCTTGCAGTAAATTCGTGTTCAATGTGCAGCCCCTGTACCCAGATACACTCCGATGAATAAATTATGCTAACATTTGTGCAAGATTAAGCAAAGGAGGACTAGTTTTAACATTGCCTATCGATACAATTATGTAAACGTTTCAAACTTTATTTCAATAAGAAAAATAGATATCTGCTTTCTTTGGTATTTATTTTTATAATAATTAAAAATTTCAGTTCAGTATTCCCACAAGTATAAATTTATAATAGATATGTATATATATAACCCAAATCTTTTCAAAGTTTGAGTGAATAGGTATCTTCTGGGTGAGCTCGCTACATCATAGGCCTCATCTTCGCTAACATAGCTGGATGTTGGCAAAGGACAAACCCATCTCCAATAAAAAAAAATGTCTACTTTGAAGCATTTATAAGTATTTTCGCTAAGAGAGACGGCGACGTATATTTCTAGAGATTTATTTCCATTTTGGTGATAGAACAGCGGTGTTAATAATGTTTCTCAAAAGCTAACAGTTTCGGAAACTCGTTATGATTGTCCGATCCAATGGTCGCAAGTTGATAAAGTCCAATATCTTCTTTTAGTTTAAACCGGTAATACAGACGCCTCACTCGTGTACCTACCTGCTGCCATCTTTATTTCCTCAGTTGGAAGATTTACGTCGGAACTGTGGTCGAGCTTTTAAATTTATTTATAGCAAAACCGATAAAATAGTGCGAAGTGCAGAGTTGCGCTTCCAATTTCCTAAAACACACGCTACGTGTAATAACCCCTTTCTCTCTTTAGAATCTTGATGAGTGTTTGTGTTTTTTTTTGGTTTAAATAATAATATTAAAAAAATCTCGTGTACATTCACGAGTTCGTTGGTGCAGTCGTCAAGGTTATTTATTCTAACTCCAATGGGTTTAGGACGTTGTTTCGGCATGTGACGGTTCCTATTTTATAAACAAAAAAAAAATTATGAACAATGTCGAGTTATTTTTAATTGATTGTAGTAGAATTGATAATAATTTTTTTCTTTAATTAAATTGTTTAGGTTGTGATGTCTAAAAAATATAATTTAGTAATATAAGACTTGTAAGTCTAAATTCATTATTAAAATATAAAACTTATAGTTTCATTCCAGCATTTTTTTTCCCTAATGTTAGTATCTCTATACAATTAATCATCGACTAGTAGCGTGCTATCAATGTACCCGGACTAGTCCATGATTAGACAGTCCATTTCTAGTAATAATTAGCCTTAATCAATGAAACAATTGGTTAAATGTTTGAATTGTGTTACTTATGAATCTTAAAAGCTTAAATGAAAATAGAAAACGCTTGATCGTGAAAAAAATCGTGTACCTAGGTTGTATATTCTCAGGTTTACGACAAAGAACTCTCGACAGAGTGGAGGCAAAACAAACATGGCATCAATATCTCCGATCATCGCTGTGAGACCCCTCTTTGCCTGTCTCGAGTCGTCTCGTCCTCTATAAACTGGGATTAAAATTGCAACGGTGCATCTGGCTCCCTACCGAGTTCGGTTAGCTCTATACTGTACTCTATTACTTTTAAATCTTTTTTCGCGACACTTTTTGGCTTACAATTTTATGGCCAGATACTTTCTTAAAACGATTTTTCAGATAAAAATTCTCGTAAATATAAGGTTTTCGTTTTCGCGAGATTACAAGATTCAGTAGGTAGTGATTAAGCAGCTCTTGAATATACGAATTTTACAAGACTTACATTTCTCTTAAAATGTCGACGTCTTTAAATATGTATGAAATAAAAAGTATCTGTAATTTTGTTTGCTACGCTTAGATGTCAGAACAAGCAGTATAAATTAAATACTAGAAATCCGTTTAAGAATGACAGACAGGCTGATGGTCGGCTTGGTGGTAGATGGTGATAGACTACTCTCGATTAGGGGGACATGCAACAACGTAGCGATATTTAAATAAGGGCTCGGGCTTTTCTTACTTACGCAGCAGTACCCATCGCTATACTGTAAGAGGATCGTTATTGCTATACTATGCTGCTACGTGCTATGCTATGATATAACCCAGCTTATGCTGTCATTGAACCTATGATATTGTTAGTAGCAACTTGCATGGCATTCATATTGTCATTATTTCCTATATACAGACCAGTTCATTGGCAAGGTAAGGTTCCTGTGGATCGAGCTGAAATTTGACAATGCGAAACTACACAAATTTGCTTGTTACGTTGCACGACTGTAGCTAATCCGGTTTTGATGAAAAGCACGAGGACAGCTTGATCCCTTGGCAAAAAATTCTAAGCTTTTCTGTGATCTTCCTTTTTACTATTGTACTAATTTAAATCAATGCCTATTGTAACTTTTTTATCGAATAATATGGATTATCTGCCCAAGTAATATGAGTCATTTATAATTGAGCAAAATAATATTAAAGTTTTTGTTTCATAATAATAATCTTAATTCTCCATGACTATGGTTATGACATTTTGTTATTGCACCAACATGACCAACCCAATATACGACGTGCAAATGTTACCTATATAAATATTAAAAAGAGAAAATATTTCTATTTTTGTATTTTTGTTTATAATGAATAAACTCAAAAACTACTGTACCGATTTTAAAATTTTTTCACCAATAGAAAGCTATATTGCCAGCGAGTATCATGGTTATATTCGCGACAAAGTCGCGTGCAGCAACTAGTATCTATTGAAATTAATAAGTATATAAATTTATTTTGAATTTCAGTCAACTAAACGGAGAAGAATGGTTAGGAATTCGGTTTCCAGCCAAAAATAGAATGGATCTTCTGACAGCTTATAAAATCAATAACAAAGCAAATTCAGGTCAGTGGCGTTTCATCTTGATAGAGGCTTCAGACCTTCATTATAGTTAATGGACGTAAGGTCAGAAACTATAAATGTATTTTATGTTAAAGATTCTATACTGTACCTATATGTAGGTTTATACTTATAAACAAAACTTATGATCATAATAAGGTGTGTAAATTTTATAAAGGTAAGATAATACAATATATTAATATTTCCAAACTTCAAATTTCATTGAATTGACTGATTTAATTGAATTGGAGTTAGAAGATAGGTTTTAATTGATTATACGAACGGTTACATTATACTGGCGTGCGAGTTTACAAACAAAATAATAGGTAAAATACTTACTATCGGGATAACTCGTGAGCCTGAACTGAAATTTACAATATAACGCTTATATTGTTACAATTAAATGAGTTTTAGATGGTAAGCAGTTCATCGGGTCCTATAGTGTATTGATAAAAATTACTTGTCGGAAAGTGAGCCTAGGTCTATAGGCCTTAGCCTCGACGTAGGTTGTAGGGATGGAACCATGTTTTATTTATTTTTATTAGAGATGGGTTTGCTATTGGCCAACAATCAGCCGTATAGCAAGGATGAGGCCAATGATGGAGCTCACTCAAACCTCGAAAAGATTTGGGTTGTATGAGCTCGGAAATACAGACGCCGGCAGGGAGTTCCAAATGTTGGTAGTGCGCATTATAAAGGATGTTTTAAAGCGCTTGGTCCGAAAAAGAGGGATTTTGTCTATAATAATTTTAATGTGTCAAGGATCAGGTGGTGTGCCGCAATGTCATGCGTCGAGTAGGATATGTGTCCGAGTCTTAAGTTCTTAATATAATATATAACACATGATCCTAAGATGTAATATGTAATAAAGTAACTAACAGATAACTATAAAATCAAAATGTCATAATTGAGTTTTTTCATCTATATATATATGAAAGGCAATGTGTGTATGTATGTTCCCAAAACCGCTGAACCGATTTCTATGAAATTTTCAGACATTCTTCAGATTAGTCCAGCGGGTGATCCTATGAAGTTTAGGAACGATCGGATAAGAAAAATGGACGCGGACGAAGTCACGGGAAAAACCTAATATTTTGTTAATTGTATGCTGTTAAAGTATTTTCTACATATTATGTTGAAAATGTTGTTAATACTTAATTTAAACAGATTGTCAGATAAGTTTTCGTCAGTAACAAAATACTGTGACGTTTCCGATAAGGAGACTTGTTTCCATCACTGACTACTGAAATGTAACATTTTAATAATATTAGGAATCGTAAGAATAATTTGAATTCTATTTGTGTTCTTGGGTAGCGAGCAACATTAGTTTCAGATATAGGCACTTGTGTTTGGAGAAGACTAGATCTTTAGGGACCTCACATATTTGTTATAGCAATTCTGAGAATAAGATTTATTTGAATAAATGTATATATAGAGTTCGAAGAATATGAAATTACTAAGTAAGGCGGTGAACCGAACCGTTAAGAAAAATAATCGAGGTAGCTAAAAAGAAAGGTATAAAAAAGTAAGTAATATAATTATCGAATATATCAAATTTAGATAATATTTTTTTTAACAAAAACGTATTCATATTAGAAATACATACACATATACGGCCGCTGGGGCCGGAAGGTTCTCGAGCGGTAACCACGGATCTTTTTCCCCCCTTCTTAGTTACTCAGAGTACTTCCTACTTAATATTATAAATGTGAAAGTTAGTGAAGAATTGAGAATGGATGGATGCATGGAAAGTATGTATGTTTGTTACTCTTTCACTTAAAAAGTACTGAACAGATTTGGATGAAAAATGGCACACAGATAGTTTATTACCTGGGTAAACATGTAGGATTCTTTTTATCATTAAAAATGTTAAGGATCGTTTAAAAATATAAAAAATTGGGCGCCACTGTCCCGTCATCACAGCGATAAAGATGTCAGGCGTTATTTAGGTATTATATTTTTCATATACTAACTCAAACGAAGTCGTGGTCTCTAACTTGTATAACATAAAAAGACGGCTAAAAGATTGGCGAACTCATACGAATGTCATGATGTGTTAATAAAACTGTCTAAGAGTGCATAAGTCCGGAAGGCGAAGTGGCTGCAGTGCAGTGCCTTGGCACGATTTATAGCCAAGCCTACTGACCGGGGACACTCACTGTCCCGATCTAATAAATAATGGGCCTAAGTTGCCTTTTTGCAATGAATAATATATAGTTAAGGGTTTCGTATCTAGGAGACTTCCAAATAAAAAATAAAAAAAACATTTTAAATATTTTCAAATTACGTTAGTTCAGGGTAAGATAAGCATTATCTATACTAAAGATTTTTATGAACTTTGATTTGTTGAACTTGTCTCCGCCCTGAATAACTATGTATTAAAACATCTGAAATGTTCTCATACATTTTCTCATACATTCTATAGGTATGGAATAGGTTTTTATCTGAGGCGATACGAAGTTCGCCAGGTCAGCTAGTATAATATAACAGGCGGTACTTTATATGGCATAGAATTAGAAACTGTTACTACTCAATAGAACTCGTACTACGCTTACACCTTGCCAACCTTGCACTTAAAATAAGTGCACGAACTGCGCCCACGCTTAGTCGAATTTTGTCAACAGTGTGGGTAGGACCTCCAAGTTTATATTATTTTCTTGCTTAAAAATTCCATCTTGTGCCGTAAAAGTGGGCAAAAATCATTCATTAAATACAAAAGTTAAAAATCGTGCTATAAGTTATTCCTAATTTTAAGATTGCATGATTTCAATCTGTGTTGATGCCAAATTGTGACGATTAGTGATGTCCCGCTGGTCGTCTTATGAGTTATCGATAAGTTATTACATTTTACCGCAAGCATAATATATTATGTATATTATAAATTAATGAGGGTCGAGCGAAAACAGTAAAAATTATTGCGGAAGGTATTTTGGGTATCTCTTAAGGATTTAAGATTTAAGGATTTAAGCCTACGGGGCCAAAGCTAAATATAACAATTTGTAAATAATTTGGTTTGTTAATTAATATTTTTCATAAATTTTATATAACATAATTAATTGTATTGTGCATATTTAAATAAAATATAAGATATAGAAAAGATATAAATGAGGCAATTGTACTTGTAAATAATATTAATATCTACAGGTGTGGCCTGTAATAAGAGCAATAAATTAAAATACAGACCCTTTAACGAATCAGTAATTAATTCCAAATGGTTTCAATTAATTAAAATGAAAAACAAATTTACTGTTATTTTCTAACAAAATTAATCGAGTTAGCAATGTACTACTACAGACATAATGTATCCAGTCGGAATACTTGACATTGACATTTACGATACGTACAAAAGAAAACGTCTCTCGCGATTAGTAGTTTCTCTAGTGAGTGAGGTTTAAGAACTATAGAATACACGGTTGTAACGGATACTTTAATAATGCTTTTTTACAACTTTTTAGTAATAAGGGCATTTCTTACTGGACTACTTTGCTGGTTGGGTAGTTTCGATTGATGGATTATTGAGGAGATACTATCTTATTTTATTAAGAATCATCGCCCCAGTACTTAGGAAATACCGTGTACCGAGACATCTAAGGACTGATAACCGATAATTTATCGATAATGAAATTCATTGTAAGTTTGATATCGTTATTGTAAGTTTGAATTGCTATATCTCTGAGTATAAGCACTTTGAAGCATTATGATTAGGTTAAGGTAACTGTGTATACTCTGTAGAATCATCGTTTAAATTTATTGCTCTTATTACAGGCCACACCCTGTATATAATTTATATAACAACCTAAAATGTAGACTTTAATATAAGTTGTGTACGTCAGTAATAAATAAATAAGTAAAACAAAATATGCTTATCAATGGTCATTTATCGATGTTCGCCCCTCTTTGCGCTGCACCTCAGGCGATCCCATGGGTTTCATAGTTAGTTTGTCGAATACTATTTCTATTGGTAATTTCTATTTCTATGTTATATCTTCTGTTATAGTTATTTTATATATAGCCAAAAATGTATTAATTTAAAAATATTATGGTCGATAAAATACTCATTTTGTTAACACGTAAGTGAGGCAGAAGCAAAAAAAGTACAAAGTGCATGGATACAAAGATTCACTTGCAAACTTCTCTTGTAGACTAAAACTGTAAGACAGATAAGGCGAATTTAATCTATTGCTTTTTTACACCAGAAAGAGTTTTTAATGGCAAGAACTGTAGACAATTTACGAAATAGCCAGTATTTGTAAATAAAATCAATAGACCTATCCGCGATTTAGAGCGGTCTCAGTAGAGCGTAGCATGACCATTATCGAGAACGTCACCATTGAAGAGTCAAGAGTATAATATTTTTTGCGTTAAAGGAATTTGCAGTTCGAGTGTCACCGAGCACTTAAGTACGAGTATGTACGCTTAGGTCTTTCTCGGATTTTAATGCGGTTTTCACTGATGCAAAGAGAATTAAAGGAGGAAGGTATTTATATATAATTTGCAGAAAAAAATGCCTGCGAAGCCGGTGACGGCTCTCTTATTTTTTCAGAGGAGTCTCTAGCCCATGCAGCGCCCTTGTGCATACATTACCCTAGCGCCCCTTTGTCACCTAAGACAAAAATATCGCGTTAGGTCGCGTTAGGTGTTTTGATTTTTCGGGATGTTGTTAGGATAGATGCCAATAGCGTAAAACCAAGTTTGCAGTTAAGAAAGACCTGTGCTAACTACACGGTGCTCGAAGAAGCTCGAAATTTTCAGACCTTTTTCAGTTTTAGCGGTTACACTGAAATTGTAGCTAAATTTGTCTTCTTTAGGTGTGTAAGATGACTTTTCCATAGAATGCACTTTTCAGAAGTTATAAGCCAAACGCTGAAAAAAAGTGTGAAAAATTCGAGCTTTTTCGAGCACCGTGCAGTTAACACAGGTCTTTCGAAACTGCAAACTTGGTTTTAGACTATTGGTATCTATCCTAACAACATTCAAAAAAATCAAAACAATGCAATTTTTTGCGACCTAGACCTAGTCTTCAGTGACTGGTCTATATCGAAAGTGCTGCGCTCGTGTGCACTGCACACCCTGCACACTAGGTAAAGACGCCTCTGAACTTTTTAATAAACAGGCTGAAACCTAGGGGGCGATGGAGACAGAGCTGCCATAAGTTATATGATCGAATTATAAGTGCATTTAAAAATGGAATTAGATTTACGAGTACTGACATGAAAAAATATCTTTAGATAAGAAAGAATAGCAGAGAGTTAACTATGAAGAGGACATTACTGAATGTGGCGGAAAAGAATCCAAGAGGAAACTCTATTAAGGATAGCACGAGGCGCTTAGTGCGGAATTAAATTTAGATTGAGTCTATCCGTTAGAGTGCCTGTCCGACAGAGGCTGTGTGTTTCAAGCTTTATAACTTGTTGTATTCTTTAACACTAGAATTAAAAGATAATTTCATTAAATTGTTCATTTAAAATAAAATAATGTTTTATAAATTTTATTATAGTAATTTTACAGGTGTGGAGTTACGAGTATATATTCGTCTAATATAATAAAGCGGCTGTCCACTTCTGTGTGTTTCTCCCCTAATTTCTTCTAAACCAATCGATTTTGATAAGATTTTTACTAATGGAAAGAGCAATAAATAAGGAAGGTAATAAATGAGGAACTTGGTGTATATACAAATTATATACACAAATTATATAATTTGATGAAAAAATTAAATCCATTTTTGACTTTGGTCCGGAGGATTTTTTATAAATGTGTAATATGATTTTGTAGAAATGATAATGGGTCTTTCAGTTTATACATAATGCTAAATGCTTAAAGGAATAGTTAAAATATTTCTATAAGAATATTTTAATACAATTAATAAAAGTATTTTCAGATAATGTTATACCTCTCGAACATAGAACTTAGAACATTTCTTTAGAATATAAAACAGTTAAGTAAACAGATGCAAGAACTTAAAGCATACCTACCTTTATACATGTACATTATACATTTTAATTCTATAATATTATTATAAGTTATATTATTGTCAGTAATATACATACCTAACACTTTCAATATTACATGTTTTAAAAACTGTTAATACATAATAATATGTATGTAATAAGTTAAAAAGCGTTAAAAATATTTTTGTAAGTCGGAGCTTTAAGCACAAATTTAATTTGGGATTAAAATTTAATTTATAGGTGTAAACTAATTTCACATTTCATTGTTGACTATTTAAAATACAGTTCTAATACAGGTAGGTCAATAAATTGACGAAAATTGCCATAATAGGTTGGAGATTAGTTACTTTGAAAATTAATTTTATTGTTAAATAAAATATCATTTAAAAAGAATTCATATGTAAGTTATCTCACATACTTATATGATAGTGTGAGTTGTCTCAGGTGCAATAGCGACCCGAAACTTCGTACAGGGTTAGGGCTAAGAGCATCTGATTAATTAGACTTTACGTACAAACCCTTTGAATTATTTGCCTTCCATCTAAAACGTACTAAGCTCCTTAAGATTGTATTCCTTGAATGTGGAGATTTTCCTTGTAAAGCCTTCAGTGTATTGTCTAATTAATTAGTGTGTTTTGGCCGTCCTATGGCTTTGTAGGAAGAAAATTGAGCTCGGAAAAAGCAAATGGCATTTTTTGGTTTCGATGTTAAGTTTCCTATTGAGTTACAATCTTGAAGGGCATTACGCAATTTTTAAAAGATTATTAATAAAAAGTCAATAATTTTTAAGAACTTCTTAATATTTATAAACTAAAATATTTTTCTTATTTAAAATCTGAATTCTAAGTTGTAATTAATTTACAAACTTAGAATTTAGAACATTTCTTCAGAATCTTTACATATTAAAAAAGTCTTTTCCCGCCGTCAGTCCATTTTGTATGTATTATGTTGCGCTTAGATCTTTTAAACTACGCAAGGGATTTTAATGCGGTTTTCAATAGTGGAAAGAGCATTACACAAGGAAGGCTTTTACAGACTTTTTTTTTTATACAAAAAAGACTTTAAAGAAGGAGTTCAAAAAAATCACCAGTGCGAAGCCGGGGGCGGGTCGCTAGTTAAAAATAAAGAAATCAATGAAATAAATAATACTCGTCGATACTTAATTAAGACATTTCACAAGTTCCTAGTTAGGCTTGAGTTTCATTATTCTATTATATTACGTTCAAATTTCAGTCAAATACCAAGAATTAATTCGTCTGAACCTTCCCGCGTTGTCGGCCAATTTTCCGAACACTGAATCCAATAATAAAATTCATTCGAAATTTTATTAAAGACAAGGAATTGGTATCCGTATAAAAAAACTTTAGTTCATTATCGACAGTAGGTTTCGCTCTCAAACCGACTCGTTACTGAGACAAGACAAGGCGGCCTCATGAATAATGTACAGCGAATAATGGAGCTTGCGAAATATCTACCTGTGTGTTTTAAGTGCTACCAATTTCTTCTGCTTTCCTTCTTATAAATGAATTCTGTTTTCGGTTTTTGAACTTGCCAATTATTGAGATTTGCCTGCCTTAAGAACCATTTATTGTGTTATGGAATATGGGAAAAATGCCTCAAGATTTCCTTCTTCGTATGATATGAGTTCTTTTTCCTGGTAACCCTGATATCCGATCTGATATCTGATCTGATCTTTGAATTGTTGCAAGATAAGCCTCACAAGGGTTAAATGTCCCGTGAAAATCTAATTAAAACTGCAAAAGATGCAAACAATGTTCTTATGACATTATTTATTAAGTAATGCAATATCACACTAATTATTATTTCACTTGTTATTATTAGGACCATCTTTTGAAGTGGGTGTTTGTTGTCGCCAGGCAGCCTGTCCAGTTTATAACTGCTTAAGTTTAGTTTCTTTAGTTTAGTTTATTTTATGACTGCTGAACGCAACGTTCTCTGCCACTACTGATAGACTATATCTATACACTGTCTGCCCACTGACTTACTAGTAATATGTGTCCGCCAATGTCTGTATATCCGCTAAATCCTTCTAAACCAAACCACCCAACGGATTTTAATACAGTTTTCACTAATGGAAACAGGGATAAACAAAGAAGGTTTTGTTTTGTAACAAACGAAGTATATATTTTGTAGAAAAAAATCGAACCCATGTGAAGCCGGAGGTGGGTCGCTAGTTATAATATAATCCTTCATGTATAAAGCGAATTCGCAAATTATACTCAAATAGCTTTGATAAATATTTATCAAAGTCACATAGGCTTTAAATCTAATTACAGTTTAAATATCAGTTTGAAACATAATCATATCAAATTAGTCATATTACATGTGTTTATAACATTCGATATTAACATATTCAATGTTTCTAGTTAATTTATCGATGCTCGGAGACCCCGTTCTTACTATGGCGTGATTTAGTTTCGTCTGGGACTCTAGAAACGCTTCGCGCGTCGACCTTCGCGGTCCCCAGCTCATTTGTTTCAATAATACTGGCTTACCTGTCGCCTCGCCCGACCCTCCTTACTCCGATTTGAATAATGGCCGTTACTTATAATTAATTAGTAATAATAAAATTAAACAACAAACTCATAACTTTCACAAATACTTAACTGACTTATATACGAGTCACATGAGCTCAGAACTGAGTTGAACTATCATCTACCGTCCACGACAAAAAGATAGAGGCAATAAAATTTACTGATTATTAATATCTAAAAATTTTATATAATACGTATAAATGCTTTCTTACTAAAGTAATAGTTGTTACGATTTTTATGATACGTAATTTTAACTTAATCTGTTTAATTTATGTAGGTAAACAATGCGTTCATGATTCTGTAACGCGACAAAAAGATAGAGGCACCATACGGACTCGCGATGCACAATTGTTATTTGATACGCTACACGTACGGACGCGTGTTCACAGTTTACTCGTTGTGACGTATTAGTATTTTTTTATTTTATTTTTTTTCATTAGGCCCTTTAGGGCCGAGGCAAGAGATCAACAGATTTGGAGAAAGGACAAATTATTGCCTTAAAAAATGAAGGTCTTAGCAATAGGGAAATAGCAAAAAGAATTAAAAGAAGTCCTAATGTTGATAATTTTGTGAAAAATAAGGAGAATTATGGTATCAAAAAGTCGCCAGGCCGCCCACGAACACTTTCCAAACGTCAAGAGAGAGCGATTTTGAGGGTTGCCTCTAATTCTATGCTTTCTGCATCGGCAATAGCCCAAGAAGCTGGTGTGCGGACCAATGTACGAAACGTACAAAGATTACTTAAAGCTTCTCCCATAATTTCGAGAAGAAAATTAAAAAGAAAACCTCCATTAAAATTCAAACATATTAATGGTCGGTTACAGTTTGCCCAAAAGTACATGTCATGGTCAAAAGAATGGCAAAAACTATTTTTTTCCGACGAGAAAAAAATTAATTTGGACGATCCTGATGGTTACTCATATTATTATCATGACTTAAGGAAGGAAGAGATAATTCTCTCACGTCGTCATACTGGTGGAGTTTCAATTATGATTTAGGCTGCGATTGGATTCAATAAGAAAACAGATATACAGTTTTTGACTAAAACCATGAATGCACAAAGTTATATAAATATTCTAAATAATATTATTTTAAAGCATGCTAAATCTATAACAGAAAGTAAATACATTTATCAACACGACAATGCTATAGTACACACGGCAAGTGTAGTTTCCTCCTGGTTCAATGAACATATTTTAAAAATGTTGGAGTGGCCCCCAAAATCTCCGGATCTAAACATTATAGAGAATGTTTAGGGACGACTTGCAAAAAAAGTTTATGAAAATTCAAGACAATTTTCCAGTTTAAATTATCTGAAAAGGGCTATCATAGATGCCTGGCATCAAATACCTCAAAATTATATTAAGAAACTGTATAATCACATTCCAAAAAGAATATTTGAAACTATTAGATTAAATGGAAAATGTACCCATTTTTAATAAAGCTTAATAATAAAAATAAATATATATTTTTTTCAATGCCCCTATCTTTTTGTCGCATCATAATTCATATTATTTCAGAAAATAAATTTATATGAATATTTAGACCTTAAATACGTCCGGAATATAAATCAATTAATTAAGCTTTTTCATAGTTAGATATATTTTGATTTGAAATAAATAAATATTGGTAAGTATATTCAGATTATACCCTGCCCCTATCTTTTTGACGCGCACTGTATTTATTATAATTTTATGGGGCGTGGATTAAAAAGATGCCATTCTTCTGTCACCAAGACAAGACCTCTAGTCTTGTCTTGGTGACAGAAGACAGTAGTCTTCGAAAACACGCGAGTACAGGTAATCCCCAGTGGCCTCTGGTGGAAAAATATAATCTATACTAATAACAAAGAGAAGAAGCATGCGGAAAAAAATGAATGTAGGAAATAATATATATAATACTCGTACCTAGTACTATGCTCTGCGGTTTTATCAGCAGTTTAATTTAAATAAATCGGATTATCTGAAAACCAATCAATGTAGAAAAGATCAATCAAATTTCTTAGCTATATACCTACCTTAGCAACGGTACCTATAGGAAATACTGTTGCTCTGTCGCTACTAAAAATGTGTTTTTTTTTTCATTTAATAATAATATTAACTGAATATGTGAATATAAACATTTTTAGATTATGTCATTTTTAATATTTATGAAATATATATAAACGACAAAAGTAATTATAGCATACGTAAGTAATATATTTTCATTTAAAATATCGCAAGCAAAATATCAATACCTATTAAAATAATTAAATCTGCCCACATTGTGAAACAAAAGTAAAAAATTTTAAAAAGTTGCAAAGTTCACTAATGAAATGAACATCGTGATTTGGTTGCCTTTTTTAATCAATAAAATGTAATAAGTGTACTGATATACAATTATTTTTATAAAAAAAACAAAAACCGACTTCAAGACTATACCTACATGTACAACTTAAACTAAAAACTCGGTACTTCAAAGCAAAGAGCATAATTGTCCTATTAACGAAATAGACCTACGTTAGGCTAGGCTTTAGGGATCTAGTGAAAAATTTGAACAAACTTCAATAGAATACCTATCCTATCCTACCTAATCCTACACGAGAACGTTTTCCTAAAATGACAAAACCGTGGCACAGTTTTTATTCTTTCAGATACATTTAACGTGTAATATGGAGCGTATAAATTAGTTAATAGTTTACGTGAACAGAATGTAGATCGAGGTGAGCAAGGGATGTTGATTTCCTTCAATTTGTAACCGTGTCGTGTCGTGTGTGTGTCGTGAGAGATTAGAACGTGGATATTGTTCGGATTTACTCTTTGGACGTTGTTTGTAAGCTCAGTTTTTGGCTTAGTCTTTTTCGCCGGATTCCTTTTTGGCATGATTCCTTTTTCGATCGGATTTGATCTTTAAAGTCTAATCGGATAATTGAAGACTCTATGACGTCACCAATGGCTTAAAATAAAAAAAAAATCGTCTGAATGTTTCACAAAAGTGCGTACCTTACAGAGATTTTACATTTTTATATTTTTTTGTTTAATTATATTTCCTTTTTAAACAAATTAAACGTTACATTTGTAATTGAATGTGTTACGAGTATATAGCAATAAAGTATATTTAGTTATTTATAAGTGTTGATTATATTTATTAACTATCAAACTATTACTTAATTTATACCTATATAGGCTGTTCATAATATATGATTAATTTTCATTATATTGAGAAATAAATAAATTTTATAATTACATTTAAGTTGCGAAAGCCTTGTATAATTAATTGTGTTCGTATAAGTAAGGGTAAAATTGTAGATATTGTACCTTGAGGCCTTTGGGCGGAGTATGGTATATACGAAGGGACGGGAGGTGTCACATAAATCTCTTTACGCGCACTATTAGGTTAGGCAACATTTTAATTAATTATACATTTACCTACATGACCACTCCTATGTACATATTTTAACGGAGCATTGTGTAAATTAGTTTGTGTTCAACGAAAAAGCTTACAGTTTTGTTTGCTTTATTTTGGAACTAGCTGTGCTCCAGGATAAAAAGTATACTATATGTTAATCCAGGTAGTAAACTATCTTTGTGCCAAATTTCATCCAAATTTGTTAAGCCGTTTCTGAGATTAGCATGCACACACAGACAAACAGATAAATATTTTGAAAACGATTTTTTTGACCTCGGCAACATAATAATATGTTCATGTACAAATTGTTTTTTGAAAAAGTATTTGAAAATAATTTAAAAAAAAAAAACCATTATATTACATATAAGTATATATTATGTATATTTGGCCCTACGCTTCGTAAACAGTTTTTTAATTATTATTATAATGTTAGTAGCAAATGGTAGAAATTAAAATTTACAACTTTAAACACATTTTTTATTTATATCTTAGAGCTATGGAGTGCATAGGTGTCTAGCAGACTTTATGTATGTACGCAGATTTTTTGTCTTCCGTGTGCATTAATTCTATAGAAATTTTTACATTCAAAATGAATTTTTTGAACATTTTGAATGCGCATCAAAAATATTGTAAATATAAAATGTAAAAAGTCTGTAAACATTGTTTTTTAATTAGTCTAAGGTTAGGTTAGTCTAAGTCTAAGTTTGAATTTTGAACCTAAACGTGACATTCGTTTTTGAACCGTTTTTGGAAAAACAGATTATCTATTAAGGAATTATCTACTTAGTAGGCATAGATGACTGTTGCAGATATATCGTCCTGCGGTCCTAATACTTATCTAGGTACGTAACAGGATCAGAAATGGCGACGGACATATCTGGAACGAAAGCCTGATTGGATGTCTGGTATATTGAACACAATCAATGAAGGCGAATTTCACAAAATCTAGTAAGAATTTCCTTTAAGATTGTTATTTGGATTTTACTTCAAATTTTATAGTAAAACAAATATTGAAACTTACATTTTACAATACTTATCGTGATCCTTAATCTTGATACTACCAACTAGGATAAACAAAAACTATGTAGGCATCGCAATTTCACATCGTTGGTGATTTTTTTATTTGGCAAAAACTGTCAGATTGTCTGCAACTAAAAGCTATTATTGATTTTAATGGTAACAAATGCTGTGCAAGTAAGTTGTAGATGTGGTCTCATTCTTGTAGCCTAGTTGAAGAGGCATTGTCTCAGAGGCACTCACTTTACAGGCTAATTGCTTCTTTTCATTTCACGCGGGGAGAAAACGCTGTTAGACTTCCTTGTATTGTTCACTAATTGAACTTTTTCTTGTGCACTCCTTTCATAGATGTAAGTAGTGTTGTATACTTAGTTCTGTAACTTTCATTTTTTTTTTGCTTTATGGATTGATTTTTTTTTCTATTAACAGCAAAAATATTGTTTACTTCGAAACATAATAATTATGCAATTTTTTTTAATATAATGTTTTATGGTACCCACACTATTGATCGTAGATGGTTACCGTAGGTCAAAAATACGTTGCTTTGGTTGTCTTTGGTTGAAATGCCCTAACAGCTTTGATAAGAAAAGGGATAATTAATAAGGAGAGAACAGGGATATGGGCTCTGCATGAGAACAGGCTCTGCAAATGGCCCGCGCAGGATAGCCGTGGCGGGGCATCGAAGTCGTGTCATAACGTCCCCACGACCCCGCCCAGCAACGGCCGCGCTAGAAAGAAAGTCGTTGGGTTTTAGCCGGTAGAAATCCGGCATAACCCCGCAGTGTCCCCTACACTGCCGGGTATCCAAGAGGATTTCCCAACGTTAAAAAAAAAAAAAAAAAAAAAGGCTCTGCAAATGATTTTACTATGGTGTTGTCAATTTATTACTGTATTTCCTGCCATTATGCCACTAAATGCTTTATTTTATTTAAAGTACTTGAAGTTCTTGTAACATATAAAACTGTTTAGATAATACTTACCGCCCGAAGTCGTGTGATTCAAATACAAACCCGCTGCCTTATTATCTAACG
The DNA here is from genome assembly GCA_944738685.1 of Synanthedon myopaeformis. Taxonomy (NCBI): domain Eukaryota; kingdom Metazoa; phylum Arthropoda; class Insecta; order Lepidoptera; family Sesiidae; genus Synanthedon; species Synanthedon myopaeformis. The sequence continues at coordinate 6,895,915 of OX122919.1, forward strand.
TTAGACGACAGCAGACGACTTGTGATCGCATGTGCTGCCATACAGAAAAGATGCACTTTAATTTTAGTTATTGGCCGTAAGAGACCTTATCACAAACCACACCTTTGTTATGTGTTACGTGATACCAAAAATACCATTTAGTGTGATATTGCACAAATTGATAGAAAGTTTTCGCTTGTCGCAAGTTGGTCGCAAATCGTCTGCTGTTAGATAATAAGGCAGCCGATCATGTAGGTATACACAACAACCGTTGGTAGTCTTAGGGGAGACTACCGCCCGTAGTGAGGTCATCCGAGATGGCCGGCATACCTCCACTTTTGGCACGCCGAGGTTCTGACAGGGAGCATAGCTTTCCCCGCGCTGAACAGCCGTGGTGGGTAGCAGCCTATCTACGGCCGCGCTAAAAAGTTGTTGGATTTTAGCCATTAGGAATTCGTCATAACCCCTACGCAATGTCCCCTACGCTGCCGGAAAGTTAAAAAAAAGTATATACAACAACCGAGTATATAATTGTAGATACATATGCAAAGTTATTTTTACAATGCAATGATTTTTCTCTATAAAGCATATGTATGTATGTACTACTACATAACAGTTACTATAGTTACGTACCCACAGTATTATGTTTTAATACATGATCAAGGTACACATTAGGCGAAGTCCCATCTAATCTATCGTCTGTCTGTTTGTCTGTCCATTAACACAGCATAAAAACTAAACAATTGAAGTCTTACTCTGTAATGAAATAAAAGTTTTAGGGCAGTGAGTAATATTTAGTTAAATGATGGCGTCCGTAATAAACAATAGCTGTTTCCGTAAAGATAACAAGGGAGGTGAAAGGTGACCCACATTAATCTCCTTGCTGTGTAACGTTTGTTCGTCTGACAGCGTTCATTAGGACACAAAGGCGTAGTCTATCAGCTAGTTTCCGTAGGGCATGATTTAACAAATTGGTAGCGTAATGTGAGGAGCGCTTGGACAATGCTCTAACGGAACTTCAACAGAACATAGCGGTAACTTTACCGGTTATTGTATGTTAGACGTGTCTGCTTATTAAATGTCGTTTAAAAGATTCGTTATGTTTTTGATCAGGACCAAAAAGCTTGGTCACGTGACTGGGAGATCAGGACGGATGAGATGCCCATCCATTAAAAGGAAAACTGTATACGAGGTAGCTATACATACTGCCACAAGTTCTGCAAGTGCGCTGCCGACTAAAGTTAGGATTAAGGATAAGGGATTGGGAAGCTTATGGAAAAATAAATTGGCATATTTTAAAATGAAACAAGTAAAAAGTGTGTTTATGGTATTATATTTCATATTATTAGTGTTTATTTTCGACTCCTCAATATTTAAAATTCCATTTCGGAGATCACATCTCCTTCCTCTTCGTAATCTTCCTGAAAATTAGACAAAAATATATTAACACAAAAATTTAAAATCTTCTTAATTAAATAGAATAAGTAGGTATTTTAATAAAAATTTAATATTCTTTTATGGAGCATTGAATTAAAAAAATCAAACAGGCTATCTCTATATTACGAATATATTAGGAAGCACAACTAGAAAAAAAATATAGTAGGTTTACGGAGAGATATAAAATTTTGTTACATAATTTCATTTTCATAGTTTTTTTCTCTATAAATATTCTGAAAATGATATCTACTAGAAAAACACAATGCAACATTATTCGTTTTACTTTATAATTATTTGTTAACACTTGAATTAATTCCTTTGAACACTCAAATTGATTCTTGGAAACCAGTTCTAACATTTTTGAGATAACCTGTTACATGAGATGACATTGCAATTCATAAAAAATACGATACAAATTCGAAAAAGTATCATATAATGTAGGTATCACGTTTGTTTTAAAAAAGTTTTATAATATAAGTTTTTTTTTTCAGTGCGAACTGGTATCGTATCACATGAAATATTTATTCTACACGTGAAAAACTACTTAAGTTGTAATATAAAAGTTATTTAAATGATTAGTAGATATTATTGTTATTATTATTACATGCCTATTTCATGCCATGTTGATTTTCATGCGTCATGCAAAAGAATTGTTAAAAGACAAAAGCAAAGACGAAAAGCTTAAAAAACTAAATTTTGTAAAAATTATTTGAATCTCTTCTTGAAAATGCACATCGAGATTTTTCATTTCTTTCTAGAATATTCTAAGATTCGTTGAATATTTTTGCGTCATACTAATTTTATTGCAGACTTTTCAGTGAAGTGAATTTATGTATTATGTATATTGAATAAATAATACATAAATATACATAAAATGTTGTTTTTGCCCATTTTAAGCAAAAATGTGAAACAGACGGGATGGGATGATTTTCTTCTTTCATTATGATCGTGTTAAACAAAGTCTATTTCTGACTTTTTTTTTAAATCTGTAATTACCTATGTCTTGTCTAGGAATAAATATTTATTTTTGGAGTTTACTCCTTAAGAATCGATTTTCATATTATAAGCCCCCCGGGGTATTAAAATTTATGGGAGTAAAATCAAATGTCACATGTTACATGTTACGCGTTACAGGCTACAATATGCTTCAATACATATTAATATAATATAATACATATAATATATTATATTAAGATCTTTGCCGGGTATCGAATCTGGAACCCCTGAGAGAGCATTAAGACAAGCACCTTAACCATTGGACTAATTTAAATATATATGTACACTAGTGTGTCCCAGGCTATAAGGGCAAATTTTTTTTTTGCGAATGGAGTTACGCATACCCCTTATTTTTTTTCCATTTGACCCTAATGACTTAAATAATAAATATTATGGCGATCGGATAATGATAACCCGTGCCGACTTGATGTCAAACTTTGAATGAAAAGTTAGTATGGAAGCCATAGAGAGGTTGTAGAACTTAATACGTATTTCAGTAAATGAAACACTTTTTTACCCGTATATAATATTTATTAAGTATTAATCGTTAAAAGAACATTATTTACTAAATTTTCTTTTTAAAGTTTGCTTTTTGCAATCCGGATATACCTGTCTGTGTTCTTGTACGCAACGTAATCTTCCACAGTAACTTGCATTAACTTGCATTAACTTAACCGCTCTTTCAGCCGTATCGTTAACTGCTCTCAGTGCCAGCACCTTTTTCTTAGCATGTTGAAACGAGGTATTATTCGACCATGAAGCAGGACACTCGTTGAGGAAACTGTCATCAATTTTGAGTCGATTGAATACAGCCTTACTTTTGATTGACACAAAATCATAAATGCTTTTCTCTGAAATTGAAAAAGATAGAAATAAGTTATCTAAGCAAAGTGATAAAAGAAAACAAATATTTTTACTAGTTCTACTAACCGAAAAGTGGGCCACATAGTTCTTCCTTCGATGGGATGTAGCGTTTACCGTAGGCTGATGAGTTTTCTTTGGCTAAGTTAGCAACAATTTTTACTTTTGTTTCCTGGTCTACATTATCATCAAATATAGACAAGACAGATACTTCATCTATTAAATACCATAAATGCTGGCAGAACTTCTGTAAAGCTGCTTTTGAGATGCTTTTGTCGACTCTTTCGTAAGCCTTCATGGTCTTCAAAAAGCATAAATCCTGGTATGGTGCCTGTACCGCTAAAGTGCATTGCAACCAAGGCTTCACGTAGGATGTCACGATGAACAGGCACACGTCTAATAGAGCTACCTTGTCCTTGTTCGAAATTTTAAATTGAGAGCTAAGTAAAGTTATTTTCAGTGAATAAATCGCTCTCGCCATCCATCGAGCTTGGTGCATGGCACCTGGAGGCCGAATCCTAAGTTTCTTCTCTCTATCTCCGCCGAGAAATATTATTGATAGCTCTATTAATTCACGATAGTCATCTCTAGCAATTTTTTTAATTAATTCAGATTGGTAAAAGTCTAGCAGTTCGTTAATTTCTGAAACATTTAGGCATGCTAGCTTTTCTGAATAACTCTGTATCCTTTCGGGATCAACATTTTTCCAGTTTTCTCGGAACTTTTTAAACAGTGGAATGTCAGGGCTCGTAGTGACTTGGCTAATTTTGGCTTCAAACACACCTTTTAATACCAACTCGTAGACGTGATGGCGGCAAGCAAAAACAAGCATTTCTCTATTCATTTTCTGTTCGAGAAGCACACAGGCACCATTAATACGACCTGTATTGGAAGCAGTGGTATCACAACAGAGAATCTGCACTTTATCTTCAAGATTCCAATCAATCATAGCGTTCCAAACTGCCTGTGCCTGTTCGTTTCCTGAAGAGTTCTCTAATTTTGGCACAGCGATGAGTTGTTCTTTATGATCGTACGAAACTATCGGTAAACGTTCTTCTTTAGATTTTCGTGCATCTAAAGCTGGTAAGAGTTTGCCATCCCAGTGGACAGTTACAGTATCCGGTACCTCGTTTTGAAAATCAACTTTTATAGCTTCTGCGCGCTCTTTTCGCTTTTCTGTGCGAATTCTTTGAATTGAGGACTTACTTATAGGATATTCGTCAGTGTTATGTCCAAGCGCTTCAATAGTTGCTTCAATAATAAATACAGAATTTCGCATACTTAACTGACACCTATCTAAAGCTGCCACTAATTTCGGAGTTATGAAATTTTTCCTCATAGAAGTGTTAGACTGTGTGCTCTCGGTAAAGGTGGGCAAGTTTTCTTGCAAATCCATTATTTCAGATTCAAAAGACGAATTTTCTTGTAGTGGTTCATAAGAAGGTGATGAAGGAGTTAAGGATGACAGATGTTTATCACGTCGCTTTTGCTCGTCAATGTTTCTAACGTAGGCCTTTTCCTCCTTTTCGACCAGTTTTTTATCCACTCCAGCTAAGTGACCAGGCCGACCTGGCTCCCTCTGGCGCTGCAGGAAGATCTTATCTTCATTAATCCTCATTAAATTAAGGGCATCGGCGTGTGCGAGATCAAACAAATCATTTAAATTTGAAATAAATTCTCGCCGACGCTGCACAAACACGCCTTGAGTTTTATTTGCATTTTTTTGCAAATCTCTCCAAACTTGGTACAAGTTAACTAGTTTTTTAACACAGTTTGGTAAAGACTTAGTTGGTATACGTGCCTTTTCCCAGCAAATAATGCACTCACGAATAGTAAGATTGGCGCTTTCATTGACACTTAAATTAACTTCTCGAATATTATAGAACAGAACTGCCAGTACCTGTCCATTAGAGGGAAGTTTTGAACCGGTAATTTGATGTTTTACGTCCCCTATTAAAAATATCCCCTTTTTAGAACTGCGTAACTCCATTGACATGTTGACTGAATGAAAACAATGCGTTTACTAATCAAACAAACAAGCAACAACAAGCACATCAATACGTTGGCTCCCGCGCGCCTTAGTAAACAAGTACCGACATGTTTCGATGCAAGTCGGCACGGGTTGCCGTGGTTCTAAATACGTGAAACTTTATTTATAATAGCTTTGACATCATTGAAACAAAATAAGAGGGTATGCGTTGGAAAAAAAATACTTTTATTTTTTTGGGACACCCTAATGTACACAATTTATATAAAAATACTAATGAAAGTATTATTCTTCTGGACATTAAAATAACAATAAATATATTAGTTACTAGTACCTATACTACATTATTACTTATTAGTGATTCGTAGTCCTTAATCTGATTCTTATTTTGGCACTACAAGTGCCAAAATAAGTACCTACTTGTGTATTGATTGATTGGACTAGAAATATTTTTTCTTGATACGTTTGTTTCTTGAACACTTTTAAGATGTTTCTTTTTATTCATATTCAATACAAAGTATAGTGGTACGATAGAACAATTTTTTAATTTTTATTTATTAAGGTACACCAACAGAAAACACAACAATACAACACAATAATACAATTTTTACATTCGGTCATGGTCTTATGTGAATTCCAATTACGGGCATACAAAACATTTACTTACAATTTCATTATCGACCCTCAAGAGTAATTATGTACCTATTTAAGTATTAGAAGTTTTATCGTAATAATTAATCAATAAGCGATCTGAGACCGTCACCTTACATTATTGCAGAGCTAAGTAAGTAAGTATACCCGACATGCAAGAAATAAGAACACAAATAAATATACAAGCGATTTTAGACCTTATATCCACTGAGATTACCTAAGACTGGAAGACTCCCGTAAACAAATCAGTATTTCCTTCCTTAAGTACGAACACGAATGGGTGATTAGCATCGAATTCGAATGGTTTGTTTATAGGCACTACTGCGCTCAAGTACGCTATGCCAAATTCTGTAACAATTTTATTACGAAACTGCAATGGAGTAATGAACACCTACGATACTTAAAAGAAGACGATTCTATGTTATGTTTGTAACTCTGCACTTAAGCGATGATGCTTAGTTACAAAATTATGTCTGTGGAAGGATTTTATTCGACAATTTACTCGTACAACGAGAAATAGTTACTTCACCGAATGATTAACCCACATATTTCATGCTTTTGAGTTTTTATTTAAAATCCAAAAACATAAAGTACAGGTGGTTATATTTATTACTTTATGTTTTATTAATATCAGTAGTAATATTTATTACCTACTTTAACTTTAATGACTACAAGTTTTTAACACTATAATTATTAAGTATTTACTTAAAAATAAAGTTATTTAGTTTCAACAGTGTTTTGTTAATTAATTTTTTTTGCCATAAATAAGCTTTTCTCCTGTTTCTCCCTGAAATTTCTCTTCCTCCACTTTATAATAAAAAATCCATGCTTATAATGCCATACCCTTCACCCGTAGACAAATAGCTTGAATTGAATATTTCATCATAATCGACAAAGACAGGATATAAAGTGTTATAAGAATAAGGTGAGATCGTGCGCTTCTCTTACTATGTAAGTAATATAGAAATAGTATTTATAGGTCCTATCCCGAATGCCTTTACTTAATGTACACTAAACATACAAAAAAATAAGAAAGAAATATTACTTCGCACAATTGTCTAGGTTTTAATTTATATAATTTCCAAAGAATAGACTTTTCCGTGAACTTTGTAAAGAGAAAACGAACGGGTGATCTGCTACGAAGACAAAACTCGGCACGAATTCACAACGTCTCGAAAACTCTAGACCTGAAATAGTTAATTCTTAATACATAGAAGTAAGCTCCTCGTGGACACACAAATCAACAGTCAGACTAACATTCTGTTTCTGAGCCTAAAATTTCCTATAAAATAGCGTCATTTAAAGATTGATGCTTCCTTATATATGCTCCTAAAACTTCTATGATTATAATAGAAATAGAAAATATAAAGTGAATAAACCCATTTAAAGTTTGAAGGTAAGTCTAAAGTTGAAGAAAGTATTTATAAAAAAAAATTGTTAAAAACATAATCGTTAATTAATAGTTACTGAGTTACAAAATATATTTATGTAAAATATTTACAATTGTAACATATATGTATACTAAAATATTAAAAATATGTATATATAATCCATATGTTTTTGTCTATAAACCAGTGTCATACAATCTTGATTATTTAATGATAAAAAAATATATATAAAAAAACAAAAATATTTTAGATTTCCAGCATATGTAAAGGAATATAAAATACGTGTACGTTAGAAATGTGATTAAGGAAAGTGCACTTGTGGGAAATTTTTCCTTCCCTGAATATAATTCTGCGTGTATTATTTTCAGCTCTTAATTCTGCATGACACTGCTTTAGTTTTTTTTTTATAACAATCGCTGACTAACACGGTGGTTATGTTTCTATTTAAGTACGCATTTAGAAAAGATATTTTATATATTAAAAAAAAATAAAATGTGTTGGCAATTCTAACAGATTTAAAGTTGAAGTAAAAATAATAGAAAAAAAAAATTTGCACTGCGAGTGAGACGTTGCGTTTTCACGTGGCTTTACTTTTGCAAACATTAAAAAAAAAACTTATGAAGTTATATGATAAAAGGCACTTTCAAATAGAATTAGTAATTAAAACTATATATATGGCCGAAATGTTACAATTAAATTTTCAAATACATCTTTTCAAAAATCCCAGCGATTACAGTACTGTGAGAAACAACGAAGTTATCGGACTAGTTTACTCAGCGATTATTATACAATTTGAAATGAAACTAAAAATAATATGAAAATAATAATTTATACATAAAATACCATGGGCTGTATAATATTTCCGATGAATATGCTGTTATGGTTACATGTCAGTATAAAATGAAATGGTCTGTTGACGTCTATGGTGAATGTATAAATGACTTTATTTTGGATTACTTTTTCTGAAAATAAAGAGCAATGTTCTTATGTATACCTTATTCACTGAAACGAGCTTATAGGGGAGCTTAGGAGAAAAAGCGTTCTGCTGTGATTGGTGGAGTTAACCGACAATGTGAGTGTACACAGTACATGTACTTTTGAGTCCGTTCGTAGAACTCACTGTTATTATACTGCGTTTTTAATGCGTCTCTATAAGTATGTGTACTTAGAGCGACGCTATTATATAAAATTATATAAAATACAAATAATTATATAATTATAATTTTTTTTATATTATAAGGAATAAAATATACTCTCAAGATCGTGACGACTACGTACAAGACCAATATAGTTGCCTATCATTATGGCTGAAAATTTATTTCTAATATGCTTTCGTAAGATGTGCTTTATGATCCTTTTATTATATTGACAAAATCTATTTTAAATAATAAATTCTTGCTTGTTAAGGACATATCTCAAATCTCTGTTTTTACAGTACCTAATGTAATTTGTTTATATATTATCACTTATTATTGCTAAATATTGCTTTGCGTGTTTAATTGAAAGCGTTCGGACTACAATATTATGCATATTTATAGAGATTAGTTCTTATGGAGTGTTTGTATGAGTATAGTGCTATAATGATGTCCATTAAGTTAAATGTTCACACATAGTTCTATCTATAGTCCTCTATATGATCATGGACCATATTTAGTAGTAATGTAGGAAACATATTGGAAGCTAACATGCATTAACAAATCACTGGCACTTGTGAAGCGATGATAATGTGTTTTATTTGTTATTTCTGTAGTGCTAAGTTTGTGAAATTTTACTTCAGCCTTTTGTAGATTCAGATGTTGAAGGAAGAACATATACTCCACTAAATATAGATATCCGTTGGTAAGTAAGTACAAAATGAAATGGATTTTCAGCAAAGAAAGTTATCGTTTGATCGATTCTGTCTTCTATTTGATATTCTGAAATCATAAAATTATAACTATTTTGTTGTAAAGTACCGCAGATAGATTTGTGGGCTATGTGATAGTAGATGATTTCGCCTAAGAGGACTCGATGGAGATAGGGGAATAAACTTTGCTTTCCATACTCAATGCGTATTGAAACACAGCAGAAAACGTGCTGTAGTTTCATGGTGGTATTCTGTAAGGGGGTGGTTACTGCCGTCAGATGGGCTGTCCAGGTTATGATTGCAGAATGCAGTGTACCTTGCTTTATAAGTCAATGAAATGTTAATAGACAGAAATGACATACACAATACAATATTTTATATAGGGGGCTATTGTTCAATTAGGTACTTACTCGTATTATATTAATATGTTTAAATAAAAGAGCAATACATCATTTAATGCTACCAAGTTAATTAAGATACTATAAAGTAGGTGTACAAATATTTTCAACCAAGAAATGCAAATATCTAACTATAATTAAAAAAAAATTAAATTTTTAATTTTGACAACTAAAACATTTAGTCAACTATCCATTTTTTTTGGTTTTTTTTTTATATCAATGTATTATATGATTTACCTATCAAAATTTGATTGAGACCTTATTTGTGGAGAATGATCATGCCCTTTTCTTTATAATTTACCAGAATTTGTATGAATTGTTTACACCGCACCGCATTCATGCAATACTTAATTTACTAATCAGGCATTAAATAATATAACTTATAATTTACTTATACTCGTAAAGCTACTTTTCGAAAATTCCACTGAACAGTATTCTGTTGTTGACGTTTAAAATAAAGTGGAATGGTTTGTTTGCTTCAAAATTGAATATCGGTGTTTCCGCAATAGAACCGACCAAATCAAATTCTGAAATTGTAAATAATAATAATAACAACAAAATATTGAACATTTAATGACCTCTTTCATCATAAGAACATCCACCATGACTTATTCTAGGTTCTTGAGAGTATACCAGAAAAATACATTTATGATAATTACGTATAGCTATAAACTTATTATTCAATAGAAATTGTTCGGACTACCATTTGCATATTTATAAAGATTACATAGTTCTTATGGAATGTTTGTATGAGAATAGTGCTATAATGATGTCCATTAAGTTAAATGTTCATTTATAGTCCTCTAGGTGTATGATCATGAACCATATTTGGCTGTAATGTAGGAAACATAATATTGGAAGCGAATATGCATCACTGGCACTTGTGAAGCGATGATAATGTGTTTGTTCTATTTTAATAAAATATTACCTATTTCTATTTAGAAATAATTTTACTTCAGCCTTTTGTAGATTCAGATGTTGAAGGAGAACATATACTATATATATACTAAATATATAGTAGTCGCAAAAATTAAGGGCGATGCCCAAATCGCGTGCCTCTGCTTACAGATGGCTTTTTTTGAATTTTTTTCAATGATCAAAGGCTTTTAATGAAAAAATATGGATTATTGCTAAAAAAGACCGTTTAATTTCAAATTAAGGGACAAAAATTGAAAAATTGCCCGTTATATTGATTTTCAGTAAAAACGATAATTTTAAACATTGCGGACACTAAGAAAAAAAAATTCGCTTTGAAAAATTCAGAGTTTTTTCAGAACCCTTTGAGGTTGAAAAGCTATAGAAAATATCCTTCGTATCTGCATTATTTGCAAAGTTATTCCAAGGTGGATACCTTAAATATCCTAAAATTTGTAATTTTTTACCTTTTTTCCGGTCATCATTCTCGGATTGTAATTTTTTTTTATCAAAATCCAATTTAAGCACCTTGTAGGGAATATTTTGCAGTTTACAAAACTCTACTTAAATTTTCAGTTTACAAAACGATCATTATTTCCCGAGTAATCGACAATAACTCAGTGACAAATCATCGTACAGAGCTTATAAGGGGGTCAAATTGTAGAGAATGAAATTCTCTAAAAGAGCTTTATGATAGCATTATAAAAAAAAAAATTTACAGCCCGTACACCAATTTCAAGACGAGCAAAAATTTGGATTTTTTTTTGGTTTTCTGACGATTACTCTTAAACCGCTAACGTGAAAAATATTTAAAGTTCAAATTCAAAAACTAGAGACTTGAAGCTACAATTTCCTTTTCTAATGAACTCTGTACGACCATTTCCTTCGAAGTTACAGCCTGTTGAAAATCACCTAAAAATTATTCGAATTTATAGTGTAGTTATCCGTTTATATGAAAGTACAAAATGAAATGGATTTTCAGTAACAAACGTTATCGTTTGATCAATTCTGTATTTTATTTGATATCCTGAAATCATAAAATTATAAATGTATACCTAATGAAATTTAATACCTAATACCTGAAAAGGTAATGTATACCTACATACTTCGCCTAAGAGGACTCGATGGGGATATCCATTTTTGTGTAATTTCAAAAATACTTATCAAAATTTGTGAAGACTTTATTTGTGCAGAATTATCTGCCTTTTTCTTTATAATTTACCAGAATTTGTATGAAATGTTTAAACACCGCATTCATGCAATACTTAATTTAGTTATTAGTTATCAGGCATTCAATAATAGAATTTATAATTTACTTTTAAAGCTACTTTTTGAAAATTCCGTTGAACAGTATTCTATTGTTGACGTTCAGAGTAAAGTAAAATGGTTTGTTTGCTTCAAAATCGAATATCGGTTTCAACGAAAGAGTGTCGACACCAAATTCTGAAATTGTAAATAGTAGGCAATCACAAAATATTGAACAATTATTAAAGACCATTGTAATTGATGATAGTCTTAAGAACATCCATCAGGACTTAATCTAGGTTCTTGGAAATTTACCAGAAAAATACATTATGATGCCAATGTATAATATTATATGCCTTTAGTAAGTTATACATGGCATATTATGCATGTAAGAAACATAAAACAATGTTGATATTTTAATATTACTAAATTTGTAGATTCATCACTTTATTTTAATTCAAATTTTCAAAGTCTTTTGGCTGCTACAAAGATGTGATATAATCAATCACAGAGTTTGTAACCGAAATATATCTACAGCATTTTCAAACGTAACCTATTAAGTGAAGCATTTTTTATTTTTAAATTTACAAACAAATTAATTAATGAGTTATTTATATTTTAGTCTTATGAGCTTTAAAATTGAAAAGCACCTGTCATTTGAGTATAAAAATATACCTAATAAAGTTATTTTATAAAGTGTGAAATTACTGTCTAAAATTTGATTATACCAACTGCCGAAGGCTTTTCTTCTGATAAAATAGAGAGAGAGTAAGCAGTTCTTAAATAAGTAGAAACGCTTTGTTTAACGACGGTTAAAGAAATATTAAAAAATTAAAAAACAAGTGTAACTAGACCTGGGACCGACAAGCATGCATGAAATACAAATCTGTATCAGAATATTATTGTTGTAAATTTCTCGGATAGTGAACGATATGTATGTGAGAGACTATGTTATGTAATGAAAATTCGATCTCACTGTTGTTTGTTAAAAAAGAAATATTTTGGCCCACGAAAAAAGAAGAAAAATCTAGTTCCCAATGATGTGGTAGTTCTGTTACTATAAGAATGCAGATGATCAACATACTGATCTACTTCGTTTATCATTCGGGCTGTGCTACAAGTCCACTGAACAGAGGTATTTTACTATGTCCAATTTGGTAGAAGAAAGGCTTGTCTGCTTCAAACGTTACAGGCGGCTCAGGGTTGAAAATTGCACTCTCGACTTGAAATACTGCAGCTGTTGAATGTACACATGCCTCAAAACAAGATGTCAGTGCAATACTTGCTTCAAATTTTTCAAGTTTCTCTGTCTACTTTTATATTTGAAGAAGGTAACTCAAGTTAACTGTATACAAATATAAGTGTTCATATATACATATAAACAATATAGGTAACAATAACAAATATAAGTGTTATGTGTTTGGACAAGAGAATGAGAGAGAAAGAGAAAGAGAGTGTGTGAGCATTCTTCAAATAAGCGGAAACGAGAGACGAAAACTTTGTTGACCGACAATTAACGAAACCTAAAAGATTAACAGATACATTCGTAAAAATTAAAGGTGACAACCCAGACTTGCAACCGACGAGAAAGCATGAAATACAAATCTGTAGAAGAATATAATATAAAATTTATATTTCTCGGAAAGTGTCGGAATTCGATTCAAATGTTGTATGTTAAGAAATAAATATTTTGGCCTTAGTGGCTAAAAATCTAGTTCCCAATGTTGTAGTATTTCTGTTCCTGTAAATATGCTGATATACCTACTGGTCTACTTTGTTTGTGATTCGGGCTGTGTTACAAGTCCACTGAACAGAGGTATTTTACTGTGTCCTATTTGTTAGAAGAAAGACGTGTTTGCTTCAAACGTTACAAGTAGAGTGTTAAGAATTCCTATATCGACAAGAAAAACTGCAACTGTTGAATGTACACATGCCTCAAAATAAAGATGTTAATGCAGCTGAAATACTTGCTCAAAATTATTTAATGTTTGTCTGTCTACTTTCATATTTGAATTTTTATGAAATTATATTGAAGTTTTATATACTTAATACAAATGTTCCCAATGTTGTAGTACTTCTTTTCCTACAAATGTGCTGGTCTATGTACCTACTAGTTTACTTCGTTTGTTATTCGGGCTGTGTCACAAGTCCACTGAACAAAGGTATTTTACTATGTCCTATTTGGTAGAAGAAAGGCTTGTTTGCTTCAAAATTTACACACCGTATAGTGTTGAAATGTGAACGCAGGACTTTGTGAACTGCAGCGGTTGAATGTACACATTCCTTAAATCAAGGTGTTATTGCAATACTTGTTTTAAATTCTTCAAAGTTTCTCAGTCTACTTTCATATTTCAAGTTTTATAAAGTTATATTAAAGTTTTAATTATACACTTAGAAGGCTTAATATACAATCGAAAAAAATAGTAGACCAGAAACCGACGAGCATGCATGAAATACAAATTGTGTAGCAGATTATTATTGTTTTATTTATGTATTTCTCTGATAGTGTGAATGGTATATAGGCATGTCAGACTATGTTATATAAAAAAAAATCAATTGGACTGCTGTTTGTTGAAAATGATAGATATTTTGACCCATGAAAGAAGAAGAAAAATCTAGTTCCCAATGTTGTAATACTTCTGTTCCTGTAAATGTGCTGATCTACCTAGTGGTCTACTTCGTTTGTGTTTCGGGCTGTGCTACAAGTCCACTGAATATAGCAATTTTACTATGTTCTATATGTATTTGGTAGAAGAAAGGCTTGTCTGCTTCAAACGTTACAGGTGGCACAGGGTTGAAAATTGCACTCACGGCTTGAATAACTGCAGCTGTTGAATGTACACATGCCACAAATCAAGGTGTTAATGCAATACTTGTATTAAATTATTCAATGTTTCTCTGACAACTTCCATTTGAAGTTTTATGAAGTGCTCGCTTAATTACAAAATTATCAAATAAAAATGAATCAATCTTATTTGTATCAAAATTATCACACAGATCAAATTTTAAACATAGAATGCAATACTGTAATCAAAATCATACATTATAAGGGACTAACTACAATTTATTCAGCTTTTACTGATAAAAAAACCTTCGGAAAGATTAACGGACGCCTACACATCTCCATATAAAACTGTATTTTTCTATGTAAAAAAAGCTGAATTGAGCTAAATAAATATAGTTCCACCCAAATATGTTTATGGGTTTATATAAAAATAAATATAAAATTACTCCAAATCTGCCTCACCGTTAGCAGCTGCTGCTTCAGCACCTTCTTCATTTACTTCAATGAATGCCTTTTGAATAGCTTCGCTAACATATAAATCTGTTTGACCTTTTAATATATTATCAAGTTTCGCCTTCGATGAGCTAAAAAGGCTTGTAATTCCAATCTGCAATCAATAAAAACTATTATATTAAATTGCTTAGATTCAAATTAACTCTTGAGTTAAAATTTTGCTGTTAATATAAAAAAATTAAAATTAAATAAAATAATTTTTAATAAATTTAACAATAATTATGATTAATATATTTTATTTTTTAAAGGCAAAACTAATCAACTTATAGTCACAATAATATTACCTTCAACAAAACATCCTTAAGGTTTGTCGTTGTTTCTATCTTGAATTTAGGAATAAATGCATTAACTTCAACTTCATTCATTTGAGATACAGCCTTGGGTAAGGCAGTGGGATCTTTGAGTTTTTCTTGAAGACTTGTGATTCCATCAATTTCGTTCGGAAGAACAATAAGGAATGATGCTTCGTCACCTTGATAAGGCAATTCGAGTAACTGGGGAGATGAAAAAATGGACTGTATTTTCAGTACAATAAATACTATACAATAAATACTATTTTTAATGCAATATACAATGTTAATTCAATGATTGCAAATTAATTAATATATCTTAAACTCTTTCTATACTTTAATAATCTCCTTCTTGGAGTTATTATTTGTCTTGAACCTAAGTAGGTAGTTGTTTGTGCTCCAAATTTATGCTTAGTTCAAGAGTTTTAATCGGCTTTGTTTGTTTCAATTTATCAGAATGTTCGTTATTAGAGCATAATTGAATTATTTAGTAAAATAGTATTTTCCTAATACTGCTTAGGGAACGGAAATTTACGACCAATACCGGGGTCGCCAAAGCTATGGAGACGTGCTGCATAAAGCTCCAGAAAAATGGTCTGGCGTTTGGGTTTAAAAAGTAACAGGAACGGTAGAAAAGTGTTCGAATTATAGCTCGAAAATGAACATATTGAATAAGATTTTTTTTCTGTTGAACATTAATCTATCATTACTATTTGAACAACTCTCTGTTTGAACAAGGCAATTTTGATTACATTTGTATCGATGTTATTACAGGTATAAAAAAATGTAAAATATTTACCTTAGCGTCGAGTTCTTTGCTTTCGCCGTATTTATATTGACCGTTTGTAAACATAGTCGGCACTTTTATAGTTTTTTCCTTGGACACGTGAAAATCACGTTCATTAGTTGCTTCCACATTAAATTTGTTTTTCCATTGACCCTAAAACAGAATATTATTATTTTGCTTATTCCTCTTTGCCTTACTGTTTTTTTCCTTTAATTAAAATATATAAATATATTTACCTTGAAGTAAATGGCATTAACCAAAACACCACGCGTGTCACTGTTTAAAGACGAAGGATCTACAAGGTCCTTAATTCTGTGGTTTGTTTGTTCTTCCACCTGACAAATATTATATTTAAATATGAATATTACTCAATCTTTGCTTCGACAAGTATAAGAGGCAATAGAGATTGTTTATTTTTATTAATTGTCAACATACACAGACAAAAGAAAACTTAATAAATGCTTAAATTGTCCCCTTAACGGTAAAACTCATTAAGTGACATTTTGTTCAAAAATGATATTTTTTATTATAATATACTAAATGACCAATGTCCGGAAATAAAATTCATAAAAAGTTTTAAGTTTTTAAAATTTTAACCTTTAAAATGTTGTGATTCGTTAGTAAGAAAAGTACCATAACATTACTTAATGAAATTTTCACTAAGTGAGTTTTACCTTTAAGGGGACGATGTGTGTAAATATGATTATGTATTATCAGTGAATCATGATATTCTTATGTTATATAATATAAGGATCATTCAATGGTGCAAGTGCGCTGTCGACCATAATATAATTAAGGATAAGGGATTATGTAGGGAGAAAGGGAAATGGGCTCTGGAATCCATTGGTGACTCGCAATAACACAACAGCACACATGCTGTTATTTTTACGGTGGTCTACTGTAAGGAATTGGTAACTGCTGCCCGACGGGCTACCAAGATGCTTGCTTTGCTATACATATAGTCGGGCCGGCGGTAGAATCGAATATGTGTAGATTAACGTTCGACTAATTGGTATACTTATAGCCGTGTCGGCAAAGCCGGGCGGTAGAATATTATGCAGATGAATGTTCGGTAGAAAGGCCTCTTGGCCTAATCGCGCAGTGTATATACTAAACAAAACCCGGGTGATTTTGCCGATCGGGTAAGCCGAATGAAAGTCGAACATATTTAGAAGGTACTTCGGGTCGGCTTTGTTGTTTAAAAAAATTGCCGAATGAAATGTGTCGGCTCGACCATAATGTATAGCAACCTTCACTTACCAGATTCAGATCAGAATCAACTATGAAAAGTTCATTTTCAAAGTTGGCCCTGCCGTGAATCGAATCCGGGATCCCTCGAGACAGAGTGTTCAAGTAAGCACCCTAACCACTTGACCAAGTATCTCAATGGACTTAATGTTTATGTGTGTTACAGTGATTTTTATTCTTCTTTTTCTTACCCAACTGTTGATTTTATTAGCAGTTTCTTCGCTCTTGAGAAAGTCTACGTTCGTCACTTCAGAGTTGAAGACATCCTTTGAGAGTAATGCGTAATTGTCATTTAACTCGTAACCGATGGGAATGTAAATTTTATTGGCAGTTCTCAATTCGATTCCTTTCACTGATCTTAACTTGCTATTGACGAATGGAAACACTGCTTTTGTCTGCAAAAAAATAATAAAATTCGTCATACAAGATCATGTTTTTCTAAAAAACTTTATTATTTGTAGATGTGAAAAAAATACATGTGAATATTGAAGATATCTGTAAAAAGACAGCTTTCGATACAAAATTTATAATTCTTCACTCGATATAATTAAACCCTAAATAACCTCTAACACGGAATTTCAAACATATTTTGCTCTTATTTTCTGTATGAAACTACAAAAAAGCATTATGATTTAAATAAGTAATATTTATTTTATGCAAAATTTTAGAGTAATGCACTAAATACTTACCACATTGTCATTGGGAATACCGATTGTTTTGAGTATTTCGTCATGGGATTGTCCAACTGCTCCTAAACTCAGTTGCGCCAATGGTTGTAACACAGAAAATGCTGATATCACTACACTTTTACCAGGGTTGTTTTTATATACTTCCTGTGAAGAGGAAATGCATCATATTTATTTGAACGTATGCTGACTATGTTAATACATTTTTGTTAAATAAACTAGATAAACCTATGTTTAATGAGTAAAATATTTATAAGTGAACATCTCACCCGCAGGAAGTCCACTGTTGAACATAGGCCTCCCCTATAATTTTCCAATAGGACCGGTCAGAAGCAGCCCGGATCCACCGTTGACTCGCGGCTCTTATCAGGTCGGCTGTCCACCTTGTGGGTGGACGTCCTACGTTGCTCTTGGCAGTCCGTGGCCTCGAGAGCTCGAGAACCTTTCGGCCCCAGCGACCGTCGGTTCTCCGTATACTATTTGCCCTGCCCGCTGCCCACTTCAACTCACTAATTCACCGGCTTATGTTGGTAACTTTCGCACGTTTATGGATCTCCTCATTTCTGATTCGATCTCGCAGTGTAATCCCGAGCATAGCCCTCTCCATAGCTCTTTGAGTGACGTTGAGCTTCCTTACGAGGTCACGTTTCAGAGCCATATGACCACTGGCAACACAAATTGGTCAAAAATAATAAATAAAAAAATAATATATATATATTAAAAAATGAGCTCTTCCTAATTTACAATTGCAATTTTACAATAAAAATACTTAGGTCGCAGTAAACCTTTTCCGTCCACAAAGCTTCTTAAAATTATTTGCACGATACTCGTACCAATGACTTCAGTTGAAAGGGAACGATGTTTTTGTACACTGAAGAGGATTATAACGTTTTTCATAAACACTATGAGTCCCAGGAGCGTCTGAATGAACTTCTGAGCAAAGTATTGAAAAAATAAATAAATCATAATATGGAAAAAAATAAAAAAATCGATAGAATATTTACCTCACACGGGAATCGTCGCTTTATATTTTACATCTATTATAAGTCATAAAATTTATAAATTTTATAATTTGACTTATATGTATTTTACTAGTTAGTCCAACTAGGATAAAAAAAATCCAAGTGGTTCTACTGCAGGGTATAACAGATTGGACTCGAATAATTTTAATGAAACATGTCCAAATTGTTCTACTGCTATTTGTATAATAGAACAAAATAAAAAAAAAAAAAACATGCAATAAGTTCTACTGTCCAAAACGTTCAATTAGTGATACGATATAACAGAATGGACAAATAAACCAATCAGTTATACTACTCTATATAAATAATTGGATTCTAATAAATTGCATCTGATTTGTCCATCTACGTACATATTATAAAATATTAAAGTCGCTGTCCGCTTCTGTCTGTTTTTACGCTTATGTAAAACACACAATATGAGTTTTGATAGGGTTTTCATTAATGAAAATTAAATAATTTGTTGAAAATAGATTATATATAAACTTACAGGAAACATTTTAGCTGTGAATTGATTGTTTGCCTCATAGAGATAATCTTCAACTTCTGTATCGTCTTCGGCAGCCATTGCAACGGCTGCAACGAAACATACTGAAAACAGAAGAAAAAGAAACAACGTCTTAAGTCAATTTCAGGAGTGAAAAGGAAAGTTGAATCCTGTTAAAAAAGGGATTGAAAATTCATTGTGGTCATTATTTTGGTGACGTCATTTCAATTTAACAGCTGAAGTCAGACGTCGATGTCTTATAAAAACTTTACTGAGCCAAATTTCAAGTAGTGTCAAAAAACACTGCACCCTATTAATTACAGTATGAACTGAATAGGAATCCGAAAATTCTGAAAATATTTTCGAATGTCACAATCAGCGAACGCTTAACTTTATTAGATTTTTATTAGGTTTGCGGTTCCCATCTACAAGTTACGACAATAAAATACCTATATAGGTATTTTATGATCGTAACATATACTAATATACTTAATATAAGTATATACTTAGTTAGTATGTCGTAAGTAAATACTTAATACACATTTTTACTACGACCTATTCAGAAATTTTATTACCTTTATTGATTATTTCATTTATTACAATGGTAAATTAAATAACAGTACATGTTTAGTTTATATTACTTAATTCTGTACTTTATTCCACATAACGCCTAGAATTAATGACTTTAAACGGCGGTGTGTTTTGCATGTGTTAATCCAGTTAAAAAACTTTTCAGCCGTTTTCGCGTGATTAAGTAAAAAACATCCAAACATACAAACATTCCTATTTATAATATTATTAGAATTAGGATATCCAACGAATTCGGATATACCATATATTATATACTAAACGAATTCTTTGATCCTTTAACTACTTATTGAGTGTAGTTAAATTTTGAATGTAGATGATAGATATGTAGCTACTTTTCAGAGTTTCCTTCCACTTTGCAATCAAATTTAATGAAGTATTCATGTAAAAATAAGCAAATATATTCTGTTCAAACCAAGCAACCTTGGTTTTAGATAATGCAAATAAAGACTTGCATGACAAGTAATCATTACTTTAACTATATAGGCACTAACAAATATGCCACCACTAAATACCATACCTACCATAGAGTGTAACATTCTGTCTTGCATATACAAGGTAAATGTGGTCATGCAGCTAATATATTATATTTAATCTGAGATACAGTTAAAAAAATCACAATGGAATATTGTTTGAGAACAATCGGTATCGGAAGAATGAATCATCTCTGCTATTATTATAAAACGAATTAACAGTTAACGTCACATAACATATTTTTCCTTGTCGCTATTGTAATTATTATAAACAATTATTGTTATGCAATGATGTTACAAATAATGTGGTCGGCTCATATGCTCACCAAGCTAGTAAGTAAGCTAGCTAGTAAGTAACTAGCTAGTAGTAAGCAAGTTCCACTTATCCCTAGTAATGTATCACTGGATACAAGATATAACTGCTGACATAGGTACTAGGTAGTACTAATTAATTTGGATTGTTTACTCGAAGTGATAATATATTTTTAATAGACAAATTGCACCATGCAGTATATGATGACTACATCCAAAATCCAAGATCCTGAGGATGAGGGTTTTGACCATCAGATCTTTTCAGATCCAGACCAGAGCCAACTTGGAAAAGTTCAATTCTAAATTTGACCCTTCCGGGAAAGGAACTAGGGACCTCTGGAACAGAGCGTTAGGCAAGCACTCTAACCACTCATCCATCGGGCTCGTCAAAACCGTAAAGGAAAATAGCCCATAAATGAATAAAGTGTTTATATTCATATACTTATAAAAGTTTCTGATAACAACCAACGTAGAGATATATTATGGAAATTTTACACTTACAACGCGATACCTTATAATATTTAAATCAGGTATAATATAAACACGAAAATAAGTCCGTCTTTGTGTTTACTTTTTAATGTTAACTTTATATAGTCTAAACTTTGAGGATACCTAAGGTTTAAGCAGGATACCTAAGGTATAAATAATCTACTATTTGATTAATCAAGCGGACGAAGCCGAGGGCTTTTAATAGATCTATTAAAATGAGTTAATTTAAATCTTGTCATATTTTTTATCGTTTCAGTAAATATTGTTGCCATAGTATAAACAAGTAGGTATCAAATACAGGGAAAACCGGTCGGAGTTGGCATCAAGAGTTATTTGTTTATATTTGTATGCACAGCAAATACAATATCAGGGATTTCCAATGACAGTGCGTTCAATGAACAGTAACATGGTATATTTAAGAATTATATAAATTAATAAAAATAATAAAATTCAGTAGAACTGTCCTAATGAACTGCTTATTTTATGTATCCAAATTAACTAATTATATTAAGTACTAGCTGTTTCACGCGACTTCGTCCGCATATCTTTATAAGATATAGTGTATGTTACTTGCTGATAATGTAACTTTCTGTAGGGGAAAGAATTTTTAAAATCGGTCCAGATGTTTTTGAGTTTGTTCATTTATAAACAAAAATACAAATCTCTCTTTATAATTTTAGTATAGATATTATCTCATATCGGTGTTATTTGCTCATACATTTTTCCAAGCGTTATATCTTTTATTTTTCGACGCAAACGAAGTCGCGGGCACTAGCTAGTTCGTACTAATATTATAAATGCGAAAGTATGTTTGGATGTAGGGATGTTTGTAACTCTTTCACGCAAAAACTACTGAACCGATCATCATGAAATTTTGCATACACATTTTCTGGGACACCAGAAAGGACATAAGGTACCTTTCATCGTTCAACGCGGACGATTTATTATCCAGGACCAGGATTCCACAATTAAACAAATATTAATAAATATCGTCTTAATATAAATAAAATATATTGGAGGCGTCATTTTTTCCATCCATAGGTTCGAAAAATAGATTCCATTAGAAACAATCTGGTAATAAATTCAAACCATAAATCCCTGAGACCGCGTGGTTCGATTTCTTGGTCCGACTGATCCGACAATGATTTGTTCTTTAAACTATAAATTTCGAACAAAAGCACAATAAACAAATAATATTCAGACATAATATGGGTTTTTGTCTCATCGCTGCTTTTATATTTATTATTTTAAAGGCTTGAACATGGTTTTTATTTTTAATGTTGAGGTCCACTTGATGGTAGGTGGCTACCGTCGCCTATAACACAAGCAACGTAAAGGGTTAAGGACTCTGGTCTGGAATCTATTACTGATTCACCGAAACACAACAGCATACATTCTGTGCACACAGCACGCATGGACTGTTTGACAACAGTAACTATCCCGTTGCAGAAGACTACGTGGAAATAATAGCACACGTATTTTCGGTGAAGCCATGTTATATCCCATTCCCATATCCTCATTTTGTAGTTTATCCTAACTATAGCGGAACTGTGTTAGCATTACCGGCGTTCTATACCGGCGTTGCTTCTGTTATAGACGATATTATGACGATAGCCACTTATAAAGAAAAAATATATAAAAAAGTACGAGTAACATACGATGAAAGGTACCCTATGTCCTTTCTGGTGTCCCAGACAACGTACATGAAAAATTTCATGGTGATCGGTTCGGTAGTTTTTGCGTGAAAGAGTTACAAACATTCATACATCCATACACCAAACATACTTTCGCATTTATAATATTAGTACGGATAAGTGCAAATATACAAAAAGTCAGTACACAAAATAGTACACCATATAAAATAAATAATACGCAATATAATCATAATAAATTTCATTAGTTATACATATTAGTTTATAAATATAAGTAAGTAATCATAACTTTGGGCAAAAATATTATGCACAAAACTAATATTTAGTTTAAGGTATTTAAATAAATATAACTAAATATATACGTTTAAGAAAGTAAATAATATTAAAAATCAACAATTTTAAAATTCCTATAAAAACGGTACATTTAACCCTAGGTTCTCTTAAGTTTGACTGTGAATTATAAATTAGATTTATCACGTAATATACAACTGAATAAGTCAATAATTTCTTATTTCTTTGAGATAATCCCCAAGAACATAGCCATGGTTTTAGCAAATTTTGGTGTGCCTATTACAATGTCACTGTATAAGAATATTTTACTTGTATAAATTTCAATAAAAATATGTTATAATTTAACATTAAAACGGTTCGATAAACGACATTTTTGTATTGTATAATAAAAGAGTAATTGCATTTTCATGTAACATAAATTATACATAAGAAATATATCGCAAAAAAGTATGATAAAAAAATTACTCACAAACAATGAAGAGCTTCATGATTGCAACGACGGCCGGCGAGTCGACCGCTAGTCAGATTCAAACTAACCAGTTTCCGATAGGTAAAGGTGATGTTCTCATAAATGAGGTTGACCTTTAAATAAAGATATGTCTTATTGATATTATTTCGTGCTAACATCGTTCAAAAATACGCACGATAAAATGCAATAATAATTGGTCCGGAATAATCAAATTTTGTTAATTAGTTATGATACTTTTACCTAATTATTGAAATTTAGGTACGTGGCACTTTACGTAATATTGTCATTAATCGTGTTTTGTGTAGAATGTTAAAATATTATTTACTTACCCCTAATAGATAACAATTGATAAAACATACTTTTCGTCTGGTTAAGCATGACCTCTCTTAGTATCCCGTACTAATATTTATTATTCAGTTGATCTTAAAAGTTGTTAAGAACAATTGATATTAAGAATTGTTTGAACATAACTATTTTTTTTTATATCGGTAACAAAAGAACAATGTGTACAAATTGTTTTTTTGAAAAAAATATTTAATACAATAATATTGTGGTAATTTTTTTTGAACATAATACGGTACCTATCCACTGTGGCGTACGTGACAAAGCGAAAGAATCAATTATAATATAATTATTTGTACAGTATTTATTGCTTATTGGCTAACAAGGTTCGAAACACGTCTCCTTATTTAATTGTGATCATGTGTAACACGGGGGGGGGGGGGGGATTACTGACTAACTGCTCAGTTCGTGACTACGTCACACATTTACAGGGCCACTATAGATAATAGGTAGGTAATTGAAAAAAAAAAAAGAGCTCTAAAACTAGGGTAAAGATACCCCGAGCCGCTCCTACCACATCTGTTTGAAAAGTACGCATTTGTACTTAACCTTATGAGATACATTTGTCAATTGACAAAATGGTTAAAGTTTCGAACTTTATCCGACCGCTAGCTATGAACGATGGCATCCGAGCCAATTAAAGAGATAACACAAAGGAAAGTCGCAATCTTAATAGGTAATAGTTGAATAACTGACAGTATATTTATGCTGACATTTCTTGGTATAACTTTTTTACGCTCCTATATGTTACATAAAAATATATGTTATACAAGGTCATTAAAAGCCTATTATAATTTATAATTAAATCGGAAACAATTATAAGCACCGATAAAAAATATTAAAGTATGTTATGGTTGTTATCGTAAAGTTTGTTTGTCTGTCTGTCACTTACATTTTTTAAATCACCAAGAAATATATATAAGAAATATATCCGCAGATTGTATATATCTATAATCTGCGGTGTCAAGAGTAAACATAGAAAAAGTAAGTGTAAGCACGTACTTTTCTAATTAAACTTGATAATTTTTTTAGTAAATATTATTGACCTGCATATAAGAATGCGAAATTGTAATTTACTAGTAACTTGCCCCTGGCTTCGTATGCATGCAATTTTGTTCTGAAATTGAATACATAAATTAATGTTTCTTATGATTCAATTAAATTTACTACAAATGAATAAATACATAATGATTTGTCACAATCATCAACTTTGTAAATGTTAGGAAAAGACAAATCAATATTGAATTTCGATCGTCGACGTCAAGATACTGACTATGCACAAAACAAGAAGGAATGTCATTAACTAACTCGATGAAAGGTAACGGGCCCATTATGGACCCTTGAGCGACACCTGATGTAGCTGAATTTTCTTCTACCTTTTAGGTTTTAGTTGCATGGTTACTTTTTCTCAAATTATCTTAATGTATAGAAAATAGAGCACAGAATACAATAATAGGTACAAGTATAAAAATATATATAAAGGACTGTTTTAAAGCAACTTTGTGATTAAAGGTTTCCTCTATAAAGGTGGGACAAACAGTGGAGATCTAATCGAATTAATGAAAGGGGAATCGAAGGGCCCCGTAGGTTTGCGTTTCCAAATTTACGACTACCTCTAACGTTTAATTGGAAACTCGTGCCGCAATAAAAACGCCTTGACGATCTGAAGATTAAAACGCGAACGCTTTAAAATGAAATTGAATGCTAAACGAACCTATATTTGCCTATACTTTTACCTTTTAGTAAACACACTTTCAATAAAAGTGGAGCTAAGAGAAGAAATAGTAATACACTTAGATATTTCCTTTTATGACTATCAAGGATCTGAACTTATAGATTAGTATGGTGACTAATTTATATACATAAGTCTATACTGACTTTAAAATAAAATTTATTTACAATGTATAATACCTTCTATATAATTATAGCTCTACCAGATGTGTTGATGTGAGTTCGTTTGGCTGCTTTGATGGATCTTTACATAAGACGAGGTCAACTCTGCAGAGAGGCTTGGTGTAGATCGTGTGCCACGATCGGTTAAAAAAAGTCTGCCATAAATAATATGTTCCATTGGGTACACCTTGTTTCCTCTATTTTTCTCGGACTACCTCCGCAATTGGCCTTGCGGCCTTTGTTCGTGCATGTCCGTTTTTGGTAGGTTAACACGCTTCACATGTATTTAAAGGTCTATCCTGAACAAATAGATTTTATTGCTATGTTTTCCTTAACCGTTTGAGCAAGTTTACATCATGAAATAGAAAAAATCAGAAGTGCTGCGTCGACAGGGATTCCAACATGTCGTAGTGGTAACACAGCAGTGGATCCAACGACCCATCACTGTTTTAGGTATAAACAAGCATACTGATCCATTGATATAGAAACAAGCAATACAAGCAATTCGGTTGTTCACAGAAAATGTCAAGACTAAAACGAGTATGTATTCATTACAAATATTTTTACAACGAACCTCTTAAATAAAATAAACGTTTTCCTGCTCTCGTAAATCTCTCTACAAACGAATTAGGAAAGGAAACGTTGCCATCTTTAACTTTCTGACACTTTAATAAGATAATAAAAATATAACCGCAAAAAAAAACCGGGAAAACTTTCGACTAAACGGATTTCTTTATTTTCCTGCAATTCGTTGAAGCTTGAAACCAAGACACAAGTCTTGGTTTTTTTTTTGTGAGAAAATTCAAATACTCAAGTCATAAATTTTATACAGAAAAAATACATTATGTTCGTTGTTGTTATTATTGTTGTTCATTGCGAAATATCGGTTAATTAATATGTTTTAATTAAAAGGAAAAAAAAATATTTATAGTAAAGCTATATACAAACATTCATATCATAGTTCTAACATGATGTTAACCTATCCTGAGTAGTTCCTACCCAAAAATAAAATAAGGGATCTATTGTATAAAGTCCAAGATTAGTCAGTGTCATAAGTGCCTGTACTATACTTGAACTACTTCTACCTACTCGTATACTCGTATGCTGTCATTTTCAGCCGATATATAAAGTAACTAAATTTGTTGCGTACATAAATTTAGTTACTTTATATATCGGTTTTGTTTTGCCTATTTTAGCTTAATCCATACTCCATACTTACTAATATTATAAATGTGATGCACAATGTCACAGTTGGCCAGCTGGAAAATCCTCACTAATGCGTGAAGCAGGTTCTAATATAGATTTAAAATAAATTATGGGACGGCCATTTAAAATGGCGAAATTAAAGGTCCATTCGAGTTAGAAAAAATTCTGGAATCTCATTTATTTGCACTTTTTATTAAATGATTTACCCATTATTAATAAAATGTAAATGTAATGGTTAAGTTGCTGTTGTAAAATATAAGCAAGTTTTGCCTGTTACGTAATTTTGATTTAGTTACAGAGTTTTGAGAAATTAATGTGAAAAAGTCGTTGTTTGGAAGGTAATAATATTAAATGTAATTTACCATTTTAGAGTCTACATTAAATCCATATTTTTTTATGGTAATTTAAGGTTAAAGTTACACAAGTACATCACGTTTATACAAGTTTCTTAGATGCTCTGGCACAAACGGTGAATAGATGACTGACAGCAGTTGTTTAAGTGTTGTGTGTGAGAAACAAAATAAAACAATTACAATGAATTCCAAAATTTATTATAAATCTTGTTTAATATGTAAACCCTGATTTCTTATGCAGGTACTAAATCTTTTTCTTATGTGAACTGTTGTCAATCCAACTTGTATCTCCTTTCTCATTTTCACAAATGCATTAATAATTTTATTTATTAAATGTTTTTTATTCCTTATTTCCTCGTCGTATACTAAACTTTTAACACGCCCCCAGACGTAAAAGACTAGGGTGTCAGGTCTGGTAAGCGTGCTGGCCACGGGTTGGGTCGTAGCCTCCCAATCCATGCGTTGGGGAATTTGTTATTGAGAAATTCCCTTACATCTCGATGATAGCCATGCTGGGTAGCCGTCATTTTGGAATATTATCGATTGGTCACCTTGAAATTCCCTCAAGTGTTGAGTTAACTCGGGCAAAGTGTTTTCTATCAAGTCTAGATAATTATCGCCATTTAAGTTGTCGAGTAAGAAATGTGGACCAATCAACTCCCTTCCGATTACTCCAGCCCACACATTTACGCTAAATTTTACTTGAAAGCACGTTTGTCTAGTTTATGAGGATTCTAACCTTTGGTGCCCAAAAGTAAAGATTGTAAAAATTTATATAACCTTCACGTGAAAATTTTGATTTGTCTGTCCATGAAATCCAGGAAATTCTGATTTTCTATATCCTCGTGTAACATGAATCTACAAACGCCAGAGCATCAAAGAAACTTTTATAAACGTTGTGTATATCATATTAAAGAGTATGAAATAAGGAAGTTTTTAACATATTCGGAAAAACTAAATATCAATATTTTTTTATAAAACTGTACTTTAAAGTTGAACTTTGATAATTATTTTAGTATAATGCAAAAGAAAATTACGCCGTATTTAAGAAATGCCGTCCGAGTGGAGCAATGAAAAGTTGTTGCACGCGACTTCGCCCGCGTAACTTTATAAAATATATCCCGTATTACTCGCTGATAATGTATGTAGTTTTCTATAGATATAAGAATTTTCAAAATCGGTCCAGTAGTTTTTGAGTTTATTCATTAAACATATACATCTCTCTTTATAATATTATTATATAAGTAATAAGTAGAGATAATAAAAAAATATATAACATATAATTATTTGGAAGTCTGCCATTGCCGAAAGTCGAAAGCGAAGTGAAATAAGGCAGTTCCCTCGATCCTGCTGCAGCAGTATTTAGGGAATTATAGCCGGCAGCGCAAGGGGCAGCGGCTGGGGCTGAATGTAAACGTAGGGTAATATTTGGCATTATTGCGCGAATTAGTGAATAGACATAGACATAGACATATATGATATATATAGATATATTTTCGTAAATACTTTATACAACTTAATGTATGTATTAAGACTATGTATGTAAAAATGCATGACACCCGTCTTATTGAAATCAGTGTCAATGATCGACAGTGTTCAAATATTCACATAATAAAAATCAGGTTTTTGATTTTGTGATCTTATCTTGTCATGTTGCTATGCGGTTTCAGATTATATTAATAAATTAATTAATTCGGTTATCTTTTGATAGTAAACAAACATGTTTTCGATATAATTTACTTAATAGTAGTTTGTGTATATAGTGGTTATGATTTTGGAACTTAATATAAGAATTTTCTATAGTCTGCCGATAATGATGTTAACGCGCTACTAAGAGCCAATCGGTTGCCAAACCGGATGTTCAGAGGCTATCTACTCTTTCATAAGTCAACATAAATTTCCGAAAAAAATATATGTTTTTTATTGATATTTTATCTATATAAGGTACAAATAATATTGTTCAAACTATTTAATTACTATGTGAAAAAAAAAATCTAAAGTGAAGTCGTTTTTGGCTGAAAATTTGCATCTACTTTTAAATGACAAGGAGTATTTACATTATTCTTTTTTTAAAATGTTGGTATGGATTAGACCTATAAAGTGTACATATGATTATTTAAAATAATAATTTTTCAAGCCGCTATCCAAATTTATCTTGTTTTACGTAAACAAAGATTTAGCGGGTCCGTGCGAGGGCGACGGGCGGCAGTATAGCGCTGATCGTCGTACGGGTGGGTTGTGCGTCTCGTCGCTGCGCCGGCTTTAGCCTCTCCCGAATCATTATTGTCATTGAGCGGGTGGTAAACAGATATGACACTGTTTTGAAGTGACATTTTTAATAATTTGTTGGGCATGAATGGACACCTATATTATAATATAGTACATAATTATTGTGATAACTTGATAGGATATTATTTAGTGGTAGTGTGTATCGTGTTTATAATATATGTATATTGAAAATGCCGAATATTAATAAGGTGAAGAAAGCCAGAGCTCTAAAAGCTCAAAAAATGCATGAAGTAATGTAAGTAAATATTTTATTATATGTAATGTTTACTACTTGTATAAATACATTATTATTATATGTATTTTTTCTGTTCGATTTAGGTCAAGAAAGAAAAAAACTCACGACATTGATAATATTTTAGCAGAATCAAAAAAAAAAAAATATAATAAGTAAGTATGTATGTACATTATATACATGGTGCATACAATATGTGCCATGTTTGTTCGATTGTACAAAAAATATCCAGTTCATCATTTCTTTTGAGAAATAAGAGAGCTCTGACATACGGACAGACGGATGGACACGCTGAAACTATAATTTTCGTAGTAGACTATGGACCCCTAATGTTTTTATTATTATTTTTTATAATTTTTCCCATAAAAATACATGTAATCCCAAATTTTCAGCCTTCCTCAAATTTTCCCAAATTGTCACCTATCAATATTTTTTATATGTGATTGAAGACCACGCGAAAGTAATCACGGGCAATAGCTACTAAAAAATAAATTATAAGATATGTACATTGAAATTTTTTGACTTTACAGTTGTTTGTTTATTATTTCTATTGTTGAAAATAAAACTATTGTAGGACTTTTTTTGAAAGAATATGGCTTGAACTTACGGAGCGGGCCTTTGACCATTGTCAGTACAGTACATATTGTTTTTATACTTTTGCAACAACAAAAAATTGCAAAGGTTTGAAGTACCTTCTGATAATATTGTAATTTTGTTTTTATTTATAGGTGCACAGAGGCTCAAGAATTTGAAACTGGAGCGAATAATCATTTAGAAAGTAATCCTGAAACCTGCTACAGAGGCGACCCTATCCGCATGTTACGGTTCAAAAAATTTAATGTCGCAATCACATTCTAAGAAATTTGTGCAACAAAATTGAACATTTGAAGACGGATACGAAATACCCTTTGAGTTTCAGAAAATGTATAACTCAAATCAAGATTATGACCTCACTGCCTCACTGGTGGCGGGAAACGTGTGCATAGTATGGATATGGATGGATATAAAACTTTGTAAGCAAGGATCACAATAAATGAATTTAAATTTCTAATTTGTGTTCTTATTTTTAGTTTTTAAATAAGTTTTTTCGATAAATTTATTACATACCTGTCTGTTTTTATTTTGTATGTTACGCGATATCTCCGCTGATTGAGAATCGATAGTAATCATTTTTTTCTTAAAAAATATTTTATAGTCTCGACAACTCCCATTAAAGAACATGCCCTAGAATTATTCAATTTTCCTATTTTCTTTCTATTTTTTAATATCTAATATCAAATTAGCATGGAATCCATAACTATGTTTTTTGATAAAACCGTTCATTACTATCAGCTAAATATGTAGTTGGTTTCAGTAAATATTAGCTGTCTGTAAATCCCCATATGATATAAAACTAGAATTCACTGTAAATAAAATATATTATTAAAATAAATATAATGTATATTATAAATAAAAGTTAATCAGTTTTTTTTTTGCTGACGCACCTCAAAAATGCTTTGTGAAGTTAGGCATAATATGTTCAATACCAAATGTTACCACTCTACTTCATTTAGTCTTTGACTCGTTTCACGCGATCTCTAAGTGCGGGTGGTGCGGGGGCTAAATCTTTGCTCTACCTACTCGCTCAATTCCATTTGGCTCTTAACACCGCCTTAAATGCTGTGTATACAATACAGAATACAGGTATACCTATTATTGGTATTCACATAAGACCATGACCAAATGTAAAAATTGTATTATTGTGTTGTATTGTTGTGTTTTGAGTTTTTGTCCCTTAATAAATAAATAAAAATAAATAAAATAAATAATACCTGTTTACGAGTATAGGTAAGTTTTGCACGTAGTTATGTGTTCTCTGTACTTTTCTAAGGAGTTAAAAGTGTTGACACTTACAAAAACTTTGTCTGAACCAGGAATCATTTGAAATGTGTTGTTGTTCAGGCAAAATACTCTCAAAGAGTTTGGAATGAAACAGAGAATGAAAAAGAAACTGGACTTACCTACTATAATCGTAGTAGCCCTAAAACGGTTGGACCGTTTTCGATCCTGTTTTTTTTTTTGTTTGAAAACTGACGTGATCCAGATGGTACTTATCTATAGTTTATGAAGATCTGTTCAGGCGTTTGAAGACCATCAGCCCATTTCCTGGTTGACGAAGGGATTTCACGAACTTCCACATCTTCGTTTAATCTGATATTTGTTTTACTGTTACTTCGGCAGTGATTCAATGACATGGTAACTTTGATATACGAGTATAGCGTGTTAGTATATAATTTTGATTATAGCTCGTTATTTTCTAATTTTATTACAGCACGTACTTTCTTATTTATTTTGGGAGTGTGAATAATAATTTTCGAACCATTATCGTCCTACACGTGTAACTGTATTACATCATTTGAATACAAATATTATTGGAGGACACAAAATCTTTGGTCGTTGAACTTTCCGATTGGTAGGTACACGTTCCAATGTTTGTTATTTGCAAACAATTGTCTGTCTGAGAAATGAAACTGACGTGTCATTGCAAGCTTTTATTAATCTTGCAAGAACACAATGCTGATTTTTAAAAGTCGTGCTTGAAGAATTTGAATTAATATATATACAATACTTTCAGAGCTTAGCAAGCGTAATTATGTATATGCAGAGTAGATATTTATTAAATTATAGGTAAGGATTACATAGGAAAGAACATAGGCCAGCCGCGGCTCAATTTGCGGGTAATTTATTGACGGGCCGTCTGCAAGTTAATGTTTGTATTTTAATTTCGTCAATTTTAACATAGTCAACTCGCGGGCCAGTATAATTTACAGTTCGTTGCACCTTCACTCGTAATGAATATTCTAAACTAGATCCAGGTCCAAAGAGTGTTAGTATTTCCACTTCACTCCCTATATACTCGAAAAAGAATAAAAAAAGTTATTTTTCTTCTTTGAGAACAGCAAGATATCGAGTTATAAGTAAAAAGTATAAAAATTTATGAGACGTTGCCTCTTGTCCTAAGAAACATTGAAATTTGACTCTCTCTGTCATTGCTCCCCTTTGCTGAGGTAGCTTTCTTTATAAAATAAATTACAGTTGCTATTTCGACTGACACATTGATGTATCATGCGTAACATTGAATAATACGATCATTTTTGTTGAAATGAAGTATAAAGGAGGGTACAATGAAAGAACGTATGAAGTTACTCGACATATTATTATTATATAATTTTTCTTCAATAATTATGTGTGTTCTAATAAACAACGCGTGTAGATTATGTTACTTTGAAAATATATTGACTGGATAAAAATTTGAGCTCCATTGTGATCGTTATTAGAAATTACAGAATTTAAACCTATTTACATGGTTGGAGTTATATTTTGCAAGGAATATTATCAGCAACATTTAAGCCAAGTTTGAGATTTTATTTATTTTATGATTAGCTGGTGTCTGCGATTTTGTCCGCATTGAAAATGAAAATAATATACGCCTACGAACCAGCGACTTTGTAGCCGCCTGTTTTTCTTAGGTGTTAAAACATATATACAATCATTGTTGCTCATATATTTTTGTCAGGCGTTAAGTAGCCTTTTATTTTTAGATAATGTGGCAATGAGTAGATGAAAGCTACCCTACGTCCTTTTTTGTATCCCTGATAATCTGTATGGAAAATTTCATGATGTCGGCTTGAGTAGTTAAGGCGTGAAAGCGTAATAAACAAACAAACTCACTCATTGGAATCAAATATTGCAAATAATTAATAATTGAATAATTAATTAATTTATGTTCCACCTAATTACAAAAACCAAATATTTTAGAACAACGCCTACAGAAACTCTGATTTTTAATTCTAATTAGGTTATCCCGAAGTGGGCTGACTTACCTGTTGAATTTTGGTATACCACACAAATATATTTTCATATTAAAGGAATAGAATTTCTATCATCTTATATTAAACTTTATTAGGCATCTGTAAATGGAGCAATGTAAATTTCAAGATTATAGTAGATTTATCAGAAGTGATATTTGTGGGAAAGGATTGCATAATTTAGCTGCTAAAACCACCTTAGTAATTAATTGGCTGCATTTACTTCGGGAAGTGCATATAGTAGCGAGCAGGTGTGCCGGAGCACCGTTGGTGCTATGGAGACAACGGGCACTTTACGAGCAAATTGCATCTCTTCTTATTGCAAACAAGACAATGCTGTTAAGAGTTGTCCATATTTATGCCTCGTTCGCTCCAGCCGCTTTGGCCCTGGCAGTGAGATATTGCTGCAGTACTCACAGTGTTTTGCTTGACCAAAAGCGGATACTTAAGTTCACGAATGTTTCTTTTTATAGCGTATCCTATGTTTTATTTGGATTTTCTATGAGGGATGGAGTTACATCGACCGTACAGTACCCGAATTAAAAATCCAAAACAAAATATTGCGAGTCTTTGGAGTTTTGTAGATTAATTAAAGAAGCCCAGCTCTTTAACTTGTAAAACGTTTTTCCAAAACATGAATACTTACAAAATTTTACATATATGGTCATGCAATAAACGATTATGTTTAAGATTACTCATTAAAACAAGGAAATTGAATTATCTGTAATTGCATGCTTTGCACTTCGCATGGTTGTAAATTCTTTTTACAAATTATTTACACAAACTTTCCTTGTTTATAGGTCTTCCCATTATTGAAAACTGTATCAAAATCTAAATACGAGTATCATCATAATCATTTAAGCCGTAGGACGTCCACTCTCTAAAAGGACCGGTCAGAAGCAGCCTAGATTGACCGTCGAAGTCCGTTGAAATAGAGAGAAGCGGAGAGCGAATTTATTTTATAATAATATTTAGAGAAAAGGAGATTTTATAATTTGGTCTGTATAACTATGGATTTATCTAAGTTAGATACTTTTTTAATAATATTCGTAATCCCCCTGTGGCAGTCCGATCAACAGCGAAAATATTTTATTCAATAATAGACAACCGTTAGATTATCCACGGCCTAAATTTCGATATCGATTCCCATTGGAAAACTAAATAATTGTATTCATTCATAAACAAAATAAACAGGAAAATTTTAGATAGTGTAAATATTTGTGCCCGATTCAAATGGATATAAAGTTTGTTACCTAATATAATTTGGTTTTCCCTTGTAGTATGGTCCAATTAGCACAAAAAACGGCCTAACGTCTTTTACTTTGGAAGTTGAGGTCTGGGTCTAATTGTACCATACTATTGGTAATTCTATAGCAAGAATGGTTTTATTTATTATTTCCAAATGTGCAGATAATCTGTTTCCGAGAAACAGTATTTTACATCGAGTCGAGAAAAATAAACAAAGACTTGGTATATTTATTACAATATCGATTATAAAATGTTAGTAAATAATATCTTTCCATTAGTGAAAACCGCATGAAAATATGTTGAGTAGCTAGTTTTTGAGATCATTACGAATCATACAACAGACATACAAATATAAATATATAAATATCTTTACATATTCCACACAGCATCATATAGTTCCACATTAAGCAACTATAGGCTTGTATTATGGATACCAGACAGTTGATATACTACATAGATTACTGTTTTTAAAACACATACTTATTATAGATAGAAACATCCATGACTCAGGTACAAAGGTAAAATGTTAAACACATAAACATTTGCCCCTAGCGGGATTCGAACCCGCGACCGTTTGGTTAACAGCTAGGGTTTCAAACCACTAGAATAAACGTTTCGTCAGACAGACACGAGTGTTTTATAATATATGTAAGGATATATGTTATAAAACAACGTCGTCCGGTTTTATCTGTTTTTCCGGTATTTTTTTTTTCTAAACCACCCAATGTTCTTTAATAGGTTTCACTAATAGTGTAAAAAGAGTGGAAATTAGAATAATTTTATGTGTATAAATTATAAATGTATGTCCGGTATAGGATATTACTTACAATAAAAAAATCATAGTGAATTTATATTCTAACTAAAAGTTAAGTAAAGTTCAGGTGATGGTATAACTTAATAACATTTCTTGTGAATGGCATAAGTTTTGTTCTTCGTGTTTATATACGTACGTTGATCTGAGAGGGTTAATTAGAACACAAAATATGAATTCCAAGAAGTGTAACTGGCTAGTTGCCAGTTAAGTTAAGAGTTAAGACATTGGCACACGACCACATCTAAGTAGTTCTGCAGTAAGCGCATAATTAACGTAATTGTTAATTAAATTTGATTTATAATTTTTAATAAAATTTTATTTAGCCTTAAATTATAAACTGTGTTTTTTTTCAGTTTCAACAATGTGGAAGAGCGAGGGATACTTTTAGTATTTTTAATATTGATTTTATTTGGTTTTAGGTTAAAAATAAATAAACAATTGTAAATTATTAAAAAAAGCAAACAATATACTTAGTTTACTAACAAAGTTTATTAATAGGTTGTAAAATATTATTGATGAAATACTCCGTTGAAAAGCCTCTGTTCTTTTACTCTGAGTTCGAAATAGAATGGCTTGTCTGCTCTGAATTCGTAAATTGGTGAAGGTTCAGCAATACTCGTAAGGGAAACTACGAATGCTGAAACGAATAATTATTCAAATATTAGTCCAATGATATGACAGCTACAAACTTTGGTTATTGCTGCCAGACGCGCTCTCTAGTTTATAACTAGACTCGCTTATGTCCGTGACTTCGTCCGCGCCACTTTTTCTTTGGTGATAAAACATTTATTTAATCTTTATTACTTAAATATTTTTGTCGTTACATATATATTTTATTCCTATTTTAAGAACAGTATAGTGAACTCCTCGGGAACAGTGCTGTTTTTTCTGGATGAAAGTCCTGTATCCCTGACAAGGTGTATGCAAAACTTGATGATGATCGCTTGAGTAGTTAAGGTGTGAAATCGTAACAAACAAATAAACTCACTTTTGCACTTATAATATTAGTTACTTATAACCAGTATAATTTTGGTAAGGCTAAAAGAAAAAAAATCTTACCATTTGCAGCAGCTGCTTCAGCCCCTTCTTCGTCAACTTCTATAAACGCTTTCTGTGTGGCACTTGTTACAGTCAAACCATGATCACCTTTTATTAGTTTTTCTAGACGGGCGTTTCCAAATAGACGTTGGATGCCCACCTGAATATGAATGAAAATCTTAATTATGAAGAATGTTATAGAGGTAAGTAGTGGTTTTTTTTGCATTAACAGTAATCTATAGGCACTAACAGATATATTTTTGAAAGTGGCTTTGTTATAAAAAGCAAGTATTTCAAGAACTTTGTTAAATATTAATAAAAGTAGACATATTGAAGTTTACTTACAGGTTTAAGAACATTTATTAAGTTTGTAGTTGTTTCAATTTTGAACTTCGGAATGTAAACATATACGTCTTCTACGGTCATTTGCTGAATTGCTCTATCTAATATTTCAATATCTTTTATCTTTGTTTCCAAATCTGTTAAGCCCTCTACGTCGTTGGGTAGTACAATAAGGAAAGACGATTCTTTCCCTTCGTAAAATATTTCTAAAAGCTTAAAAAAAAGGAAAACAACAAATGAATATAGAATAAATAATAAAGTGATTAAGAAGAATAAATAATAATAATACCTTAGCGTTAAGTTCCGCACTCTCAGTATACTTGTAAGATCCATATCTAAACATTGTTGGCATTTTGATAGTAACATCTTTGCTAACGTGATAATCTAGCTCTTCTGTTTTGAGTTTATCAAATTTTTCTTCCCATGAACCCTATAAATGGCATATTACATTAAAGAGTTTATAATTTAATATTAGTTTTAAATAATTCGTACAGTGTTTACCTTAAAATAGATAGCATTAACCATAATTAATCTTGCATCAGCAGTTATAGAATCAGGCGAGACAATATCTTTAATGCGCTTGTTTGTTTGTTCTTCGACCTGAAAATGAAAATAACCATATTTCAGCAAGACGAAAAAATCATTTCAATCATATACATATATTTGAAAATATATAATTATGCTGATCACATTACTTCTGATGATTTTGCCTGTTCATACGTACCCAAATATTTATTTCATTTGCAGTTTGTTTGTTATTGCCGAAGTCAGCATTTTTTATTTCTGTACCGAAAACTTTTTTCGATACAGCTTCAAATTCATCATTCAGTTCAACACCTAGTGGAATGTATATTCTGTTAGCTTGCTTGAGAACGATTCCTTTGACTGATTCTAGATTTTTGTTTACAAGCGGAAATACTTCTTTTGTCTGCAAAAAAAAAAAAACAATATAAGTAAAAAATACTTTTACTGACTTTAGTCGTGTGGTTAAAGTAAGTTGTAATATAAAAAAATATTTATTATTATTTATTATTATTAAAAATATTTATTAAAAAAAAAACACTCAAAATATTAAAAAAAAAAGAACAATCTCCATATGCCACTCAATAAATAAGAAATACATAAATGACGTTTACATACTTACCACATTATCATTTGGCAGTCCAAGTACGAAGAGTAGTTCATCGTGAGTTTCTCCAACAGATCCCAAGCTAAGTTGAGCCAAAGGTTGCAACAAAGAAAATGCTGACATAATTACACTTTTCCTTGGAGTTTGTTTAACCACTTCCTGAAATTATTTTATACACTTCATACTTTAAATCCACAAATGTCATATAAATTTTTAATTCAAGTGAAATACGTACGTTAAAAAACTTTGCAGTGAATTTGTCATTTCCTTTGTAAAGAAGTTTTTCCACATATACATCTTCAGAAATTGATATTGCTATCACCGCCAACACTAAAAATAGAAAAAGAACAAGTTTTCATTAAAGTTATTTGACCTTGATACTAGAAAAACATTAAATACTGGTTGTAGTAACAAGGTTTCAAGGCGGTTGAAGGAAGCTCTTGCCTTTAATTAAAAATAAAATTGTGTTTGTATAATATTCTCTCAATTGATAAATATAAATGGCAAACATTAATACAAATATAAACAAAACACCTAATCAGTATATCAGTTAATAAATCCTACTAATATTATAAATGCGATAGTTTTTATGTTTGGATGTTTGTTACTTAATTAAGCAAAAACGGCTGTACGGATTTGGATGAAATTTGGCGCACAGTTATTTTATTACCAACATTAATGTATAGGATACTTTTTATCCTGAAAAAATGTTAGGTTCCTGTAAGATTTTCAAAAAACGATCTACAGCGCCTTACGATGTCGCTGACACAGATCGTTGATTAATAATTATACAAGCAATCCCCTAAAACCTATAAACGAAAATCAAGCTATTGACCCTACAACTAAAAAAAATATTATCTAACATTTCAAGATAACCTTACTATAAGATTACTTAAGCTTAAAAGATTTTATTTTAATCTTATTTAGTATTTTAAAATATCTTTACTACTCAAATGGTTAACTTTTTATATTATTAACTGTTTACTTACAACACAGGAGTAGCTTCATGGCTGTAACAGACTAGCGGCCTTCTCGAATACTGATTCTACACTGCAGAGCGGACATCGATGAGCGATCACAAGTCGTGTTTAATATTTTATAATTAATAATCTGTCCGGTAAAAAACCTTTACAGGTTTTTGTGAACTTACGTAGAAATAAAATAATATAATAATTACATGCATAATAGGTTCATATTTTTATATTTTATATTATATGAAAATATTAACATGTAACTTACATTTGGATTTATGTCTGCTTATGATAAAAGTTTTGATGTTGGTGATTTTTGGAATGCCTGTCATTTCCTGGACTATTCTCTTCATGTTTTTGCAGCTGATGTCAATGATAAATATTGCTAGATGGGCAAATTGATTCTCGGAATTTTCTCGTAATGTTTCCTTAGTAAATAATCACAGTCCTTGTGGGTAATTTTAATTATGATATACCTAGTCGATTTTATAATTTATCTAGAAAACTGATGCGATTAATCTGATCAGTTACAAGCAAGTTAATGAAGAAAATTTATACGAGTTTCGTATACTTCTTTAAATAAAATTATTGTTAGTTGATTTGGCTCGAAACCAAAATAATTGAATTTCCGCCTGCCCTCAGGTGTTGCTTGTGTCGACTGGCGACTACTTACCATAATACCATAATGTATATAATTAATCTACCTACTATACTACAATTTGTGCTGTAGCATAGTGCGTATGAAATTAGACCTTTACACTGTCAAAAATTGGTGCGAATTTCAAACATGATGTATTTCATTTACTATATTTCATTTATAGTGAGCGTAAAATACGTATTCATAAAAAATTGCAGTAAATTGAATAAATTGAAACTACCAGAATGTAATATATATCTTAATACTCGTATATAAAAGGCGATGTGTGTATGTATGTCCCCTATAGATTCCAAAACCGCTGAACCGATTTTGATGAAACTTTCAGACAATCTTCAGATTAGTCCAGCGGATGTTTCTGTGAAGTTTCGTACCGATCGGACGCGGACGAAGTCGCGGGCATATACTAGTATTTTATAAAAAGTTAATTTGAGATGAAAGCACGTCTTTTCAAAGTTACAACAAAACAAATATTAATAAAAAAGGTTAAAGTGATTTATTTATTAATGAGTGATTTATTAGTTAGTGATTAAGTGTCATAAGATTTGAGTGGTAAAATACTCCACTGAAAAAACGCTGACTCTTCACTCTAATCTCGAAGTAAAAAGGTCTGTCAGCTTTTAATTCACTTTCAGGCGGTTGATTAATAAGGTGACCGTTACCAAACCCGAAAACTGAAAAAAGGGAACAAAATTGTACATTTTAAAATACCTTAACTACAAACAAGAAGACTTTTTTTAATGATATTTAATGTTTTTAGTTCTACAACTGATGATATTAAAATAGACATCTAAAATATACTGATAGTTCATAATATCTATATTGGACATACGAGTACATTTGGACAGGCAGCAATGGTTCGTAAATTAATCGATCGAACATTGATCGTCGTGGCATACTAGCGTTTCAAATCAAGTACTAAATTTACAAATTTTATTTCAATCAATACTAATTTACTAGTTAAGTAGGCGCAATAAGCTTGCATGCTTATTTTTGCTTTTAAAAAAATAATAAGTATGACACTTTAAGCTATCTTTGACTATTCAAAACATACTAGTATTTGTACATGTTTTTTTACCATTTGCTCCAGTTGCTTCTACTCCTTCTTCATCGACTGCTATAAAAGTTTTATGGATGGCACAGGACACTGATAAATCGATGTTTCCTTTTATAAGTTTGTCTAGTTCAGGGTTATCAAAAAGACTTTGAATACCGATCTGTAATCGAACAGAGACATTTTTTTAGCGTCTAAAGCTAGGTTAAATTGATGTAAAACGAAGTATATATACTTGGGACAAACAGTCCGATTAGGTAGAGCCAACTTAGAGAAGGAGGTCAATCGTCGAATCCAGCTCGGATAGGCAGCGTTCGGGAAGCTCAGAGTTAGTAATCTTCTCGTCCAGATTCCTCAGTGTCTCAAAACAAAAGTTTCGACGAATATGTGTTACAAGTACAACATATGGCGCTAAAATGTGGTCTCTTACTATGGGCCTCGTAAGAAAGTTCAAACTCGTTCAAACCCGAGCTATGCTCGGGGTTACACTGCGTGATCGAATCAGAAATGAGGACATCCGTAGACGTACGAAAGTTACCGACATAAGCCGGCGGATCATTGAAGTGGCAGGACACAGTACGGAAAGCCAACAGCTGTTGGAGCCGGAAGGTTCTCGAGTGGAGGCCACGCATCGGCAAGCACAGCATAGGGCGTCCACCCTCAAGGGAGACAGATGACCTGATAAGGGTCTCGGGCTGCTTCTGACCAGTCATATTGGAAAATTTTGAGGGAGGTCTATGTCTAGCAATCGACGTTCTGCAGCTGATATGATGATGATGATGATGAAAACGAAATACCAAAAAATCAATATAGTTACAATAAATATAGTTTAAAATATTACTGGATTAAAGAAATAATTTGTTAATCAAGGAATAACATTTCAAACACTTACCGCTTTAAGATTATAAACCTGATCTGGAGAAGTTTCAATTGTGAATTTAGGAATGTAAATATTAACATCTTGAGTTGTCATTTTTTCAATTGCGTTGTCGACAGCATCAATGTCTTCCAACTTTTTCATTAAGTTTGGTATCCCCTCGGCTTCATATGGCACTACCACAATAAAAGATGATTCTCTCCCTTCAAAAAATATTTCCAAAACCTGAAATAGAATTTAAATAAATAAAATGATCACGGATTCATTTATTAATTTAATTAGATATAATGTAACTGGTACCTTAGCGTTAAGTTCTACGCTCTCGATGTAATTGTAATATCCACGTCTACACATGGTTGGAATTTTCATTGTAACATGTTTAGTGACGTGATAGTCAATGTCTTCGGTGTTAAATTTATCAAACGGTTCTTCCCATGATCCCTAAAAGTAGGTCAAGAAATTTTCTTAATTTTTTTTTAATGTGATACTAGTTACAAATATTTGAAGGAGTTCTACCTTAAAATAAATTGTGTTCACCAAATACAAAACTGTTTCAGCAGTTATAGAAGGTGTAACAATATTTTTTATGTGTTTGTGTGTTTCATCTTCAACCTGAAAGAAAACATAGATATTATGATTGAATAAGACAATAGTAAAATGAGTTGATTTCCTAGAAAATTAATTCTGTATATATACTTTCATATAATATTTGTATATGGTGCTTGCTGAGTGATTATATATAATAGATTACCCAGTTATTAATTACGCTCGTTGTTTCTTCATTTTCGGTAAAATCAATATTTTTTATTTGCGAACCAAAACTATTTTTTGATGCAGCTTCAAATTGGTCGTTCAATTCAAGTCCAAGTTGAAAATATACACTATTTGCTAGATTAAAATCAACTCCATCAACCGAACCATAGGTTATATTTGCAATAGCAAATGTGTCCTGCGTCTAAAAAAAAAACAAGTATTAAAAATGAAATCCTCATTAAATTGCTTGCAATCAGAGAAACTTACCATATCGTCATTTGGTATTCTAATTGTGTTAAGTATTTCGTCATGGGTGTCTCCGATTGATCCCAAGCTGACATGTGCCAAGGGTTGG
The DNA here is from genome assembly GCA_944738685.1 of Synanthedon myopaeformis. Lineage (NCBI taxonomy): Eukaryota > Metazoa > Arthropoda > Insecta > Lepidoptera > Sesiidae > Synanthedon > Synanthedon myopaeformis. Next base: position 6,939,106 of record OX122919.1, read on the forward strand.
AACACCGAAAAAGCAATCATAATTTCACTTTTTTCTGGGTCCTGTAATGTTTAACCAGTTTGTAGTTTAACCAGATCCCGTAATATAGTATTAAATGTTCTATTAAATTATCACATTAAATATAAGTTCTACAAATTGAAATAAACATACAAGATTAAAAAGAATCACAAGTAGGTAGTAGGTACTACACATTTATATTAAATGTTTTTATACTTACGCGAAAAAAAAATTGCAGTAAATTTGTTCTACTTTGAAAAACAGTTCTTTTAAATTTATATCTTCAGCAATTGATCTTACTGTCAACGCTAATACTAAATAAGCCAAAATGAGAATAATTTATGTTTGATCACGCACTCAAAAATTATTTAATTACAAATTCACATGTCAAAGAAATATGTTAATACTTTAAGGAACTATGAATTCAAATTAATAGTTGGTTAGTATACAGTTTACTGTTCAAATTTCTGATTACCTACATTTTAAATTAAAAGTATTTGTAGTATGCGCCAAATATGTTTGTTTTACTAATAGTAATATTTTTTTCATTTTATTTACCCTGGATGCATAGGGAAACTTCTTCGTTGATAATTTTTTTAGCGATTTTAATTGATTTAATTTAATTTAACATTTAATCATCACAAATAAAATAATTTTTCACACGTATATTGATTTTATTTATTTATTTTACTTTAACAGCAATATATAATGAAATCCTATATATTTGCATAAAATTTTGAGATCTTTAATATGTTAAATGATTATCATGTGGCTGAATATTGTAAAAATAATTAAATAATATTGTATAATAATATTATGCAACAGCTAAACAAACTGCATAAAACTGCATTTAACTTTAACTATAGAAGTTTTGTAATCCTAAGTTAGCCAGCCATTTAAACTCAAAAACCCATCTACAATATTTTTATTTATTAAGTGTTCGTGAAAATTATAAACAATAAACTAGACGTTATTACAAATAACTAGTTCCTACATAAATAGATAAACTAATTTTTACAGATAACCTTTTGTCAAAGTTATAACTATCAACGTCCGCACAACATCGAAATAATATATCTTTGCAAGCCGCACAACCAACGATGTACAAAGTCGATAAAGTTTAAATTTGGAAGTTCTTTTTATATAACAAAAGAGTCTACTAAGAAAGGTGTAAAACCGGAGGCGGGTCGCTAGTATTTCATAGAATAAAAAACACTTTTTTTTACATAATTGAGTCTATTAAGAAAAATGTATTCCATATGAAAATAAAAAAAATACGTTTATACTTACAGTAAATTGTCTACTAGTCTTCCACCGAGAATGATTCCAAGATTCCACACTGCGGTCATCGATGATGTTACATCATATAAAAGTTATTTTTATAAACAAACACAACACATAAATAATTATGTACATCATCTTTTAAATATTTAAAAACAGATGTCTCATCGACAATACTCGTAGTAGTGGCAGAGCACACTGCGTTTCGTATTTATTAGAGCAACCCCTATGGCGGCAGTAACCATCCACTTACAGAATACCATCGTGAAATAACAGCATATGTGCAGTTGTGTTTCGGTGATTGAGTAAGGGATACCAGAGCCCTTTGCCCTATATTATATTAAAAAAAAATCTATACTTTTATACTAATATTATAAAGCTGAAGAGTTTGTTTGGTTGAACGCGTTAATCTCAGGAACTACTGGTTCGAATTTAAAAATTCCTTTTGTGTTGGTTAGTCCATTTATCGAGGAAGGCTTTAGGCTATATCACATCTGCTGCGACCAATAGGAGCCGAGCGTCAATGGAAAATGTTGCAAAAACGGGAAAAATGATTCTTTTTGAGAGCTTCCGTTGCGTGGACTGCGTAAACGGTTTAAGTTATACAAAAATTATGTATGATGGAATTGTTCCTCTTTAAAAGTTCAAAGAAATGTCTTTAAGATATTTTAAGATCTTTTTATAAATCTTTTAAGATTGACTTACTATAACCTTTTTTATGATAATCAAATTTGATCGGAATTATAGCATTATTTGCGAAGGTGTTTTATCAACATGATATTAATTCTTATCCAAATAAATACGTTACTCATCACAAGTATTTAATTGTGAACAAAATTGCCCTTGACATCGCTTGATTTCAATCAACATCTTAGGAGATATCATAATTTTAAAATAACTTCGTAACAAAATAGGTATGATAACGTTCGGGTCGTCGGTTTAATTCACGCACGCGCATCATATAAAGACGCGCGCCACTGTCGCGTGGCGGCGCCACCGTCGTCACAGCGATAACGATGTCAGGCGTTATTATTATTACTCATATATTTCCTTTTTCAATGCGGACGAAGTCGCGGGCACCAGCTAGTTTAATATGATATATAGGTTTAGGATGAGATATAGGGTATAATATATACTTATAATAATTATATCCTTATATTAAAAAAATCTAAATGGAATTATGTGCTCTTATAAATTTTCGCGTGTAAGTCATAATCGTAATATCAAAATAAATTTGTCTTATTACAATTTTATTTTTATTATCTATAACCTGAACGGAAGCGAGAAAATGGATTTCGCCGAGTCAGCTGAAAACGTTCAGAATGGAATTATCGGCACCTTACCGCCTCGTTCCGACTCATTTGGTAGCGTTTGCATTTTGCTTTGTCCTTTACCTTCAACACGAATGACTACAGTTTTCATTACTTCGTAAAACTTCAATCGTGTCCATTACATTAGATGCTTCCGCGAATCACGCTCATATTATATCAAGGGATCAATAATACTTTTTTTTTACTCCGCGAAGAGAATTAGTGCTGTTCGCGGGTTATCTATGAGTTCAACCAGCAATATTGTCACCCCTCAACGTCAAAACCGACTCTGGTTCAACGATATACGAGTATATGATAGTAACATAAATTAAAAGTGATTATAGAATGGGTGGTATCGTAAGAAAATATAATAAGCAATATCTTTCGTGCCTATTTATCCCAAAGTCATTTATATACAGATATCTACATCATTGCTACTTCCAATATTTAAGGGGTAAATTGTAAAAACTGCATTTTATTAAATTACTAATATTACTAAAATATGTATCATACATAGTATGCGTGGAACTTTAGATTTAGATTTTTTAAACTTCTACTTATTTTTTTATAGATATTTTATTATACACCTGAGATAGAGCGTTAAAGCATATTAACAACTATAGAATATATTTCGTATTTCATTGAAGTTGCTTGTCGCGTGCGCTTATACAAAAGGCACCTTCTCGTTCAAGGGTCTCATACTCGTATAATGTTTAAGTAAGAACATTATTTATTAATGAATTATTATTAGAATGGTACATAATTCAAGATGAACAAAGTCTCTTTAGTTCCCCAATTGCATACGGACGAAGTTTGAATGCATACCTATATTTAAATTAAGCGCAATTGTTACGCGGATTACAAAAGGTTATATACCTAGTGAAAAATGGCTTTCTCTGAATATCGTATGTGGCATGGAATGCAATGGCGGAGGTCGGATGCAATGCACTCGTGACGTAAACAAGATAGAACACGATCCGACCACAGAGTGACACTCCACATTTCTACCGTGAGGTGCCCTCGCGGATCAAGCGCGCCTACTCTTTGTTTTCTCTTTTAATTTATCCGTTGCGAATAGTGGAAAATGCGCACTTTGCTTTTCTTTAGTTATTTAAGTGCCGTACAGGTATATACCCTCGATAGTGTATTTTTATTATTTCTATACTACTATTATTTTTCTATACTAAGAAGAATTGAGGACTTACTTAAGTAAAATTAAGGACAAAAATTTGGAAGGGGCTCTGGACTCACTTATCGAAACATAACAGCACACATGCTATTATTTCACGGTGGTCTTCTGTAAAGGGGTGGTTACTGCTGACAGACGGGCTGCCCAAAATGACTGCGCATGTATGTCAGTACTTTTACTTGTATTATCGCCAATTAATAATTAATTATTATTAATAATTAATTATTATCATTAATTAATTAATTATCATGTGGTTATTGGTTTCATATGAAAGTTTACCACAAAGAACATATATTACGGTCTGAGGATAATTAATAAAAATAACAATAAAAAAAATCATCGATTGTGCCTGAAATTTCGTTGTATACAATAAATAAATAGTATTTTTTATTTTTAAAATATATAATTAGTATAAGTGTATATAGATTATGTAGATAGATACAAGTGTATGTAGAAAATACATATTTCTAAAACAGAGATGTGTCCTTGATATAATGTAGGAAGAAAATATGTAAGCACAGTTCAAAAACTCTTTATTGTTCCACAAATGTAATAGGGCTTAGAGCCTATGAGTATGTACCTATGCATCTGTAGCGATCTTTGTGCTTATTCACCCATTGCAAATGGAAACGTAAATCGTGAAACAACAACGTCATCGTAAAAGATTGGACAGAAAGACAAATGGTAGGTAATAGTTACGTAAGTACTTACGCGGTACATATCGGTGTCACTACATTGTACTAAGTACTTCCCAGTATTGTTCGTTAAGCAACAGTAATGTTCTTTTTTCCATTTTATTGCTCTATTTGCGCCAAGCTCTCTGTCTCTGTATCCCTCGATTCTCTACGGAGCCCTAATTAGGGTCGACCACACGACTAATTGAATAAAAACATTGCATAATTAATGAAAGGAACTCTGTGAACCGTAATTTCGGGTTCAGTATGTGTGACTCGGTATTTTTATTGTTTTTTCTTTTATATTATACAAATACATCTTTTACTATCCAACTAAGTGGACGTTTTGATTTTGAGTTGATATACAGATTCAGAATTGGAAGAGATTTTTGGAAAAATAAACTGGAAAAACAAAGGAATTTCACTAGTTGTTCATTGTTTAACACACCTAGGGTTCACAGACGATATCGTACTTTTCGCAGTCGGCGATTGAATTGGAACAAATGATCAAAAATGTATATACCGAGAGCATAAAAGTGGGACTTCACATGAATCCAAGTAAAACTAAAATAATTACAAACGGTAGAAGAAGATCAATCCATGTAGCAGGCAATGAAATTGAGTACGTGAACAATTACATTTATCTTGGAAAACAGGTGGCCTTTAACGATAGCAAGAATGAAGATGAAGTTGACAGAAGGATCACACAGGCTTGGAAGAAATTTTGGTCGAAAAAGGAAATATTAAAAGGAAACTTCAACCCAAATATTAAAAAAAATGTAATGGACACATGTATTCCGCCAGGCCTTACATATGCTAGCCAAACATGGACTTTCTCCAATAAAGTAAAAAATAAAGTTAAAACCTGCCAACGTGCTATGGAGAGAAGCATACTAAAGCTACGAAAGATACAGAAAATAAACAGCAAGGTTATTAGAAATAAAACCAATATTATAGATGCTCTGAAACAGTCTTTAAGTCTTAAATGGCAGTAGACAGGCCATATCTCGCGATACCAGGACCGAAGGTGGACATTGCAGGAAATAAAATGGCCAGGCCCAACAGGAAAACGACTGAAAGGCAGACCAAGGAAACGATGGGTGGACGATATTATTGCAATCGCTGAAAGTGACTCGCTGAACCGAAGTCGTGTTATAACGTCCCCGCGAACCCGCCCATCAACGGCCGTGCTAGAAAGTCGTTGGGTTTTAGCCGGTACAACTCTGGCATAACCCCACAGGGTCCCCTACACTGCCGGGTATCCAAAAGGATTTCCCAACGTGGTGATTAGAGTCCCATAAAGATACAAGTATCACCAGGATTGGCAGGAATACTCCCGTATGCCATATAACATACGTGTGCTGGTAGTTTTAGGTAAGTAATATATTAGTACAATATTCATTATCATAACTAAAGTGTATACTCGTATAAATAATAACTTTGTAGTAACAAACATAGTTAGAATAGACTATTCATTGTAATGGACTATCCAGCCTTGTTCATCAAATTCGAATACCTACATGAGCTAAACAAGTCTCGTAACCCCAAAACGATCATGAAATACATCTCAAAATTTAATAAAGAAAATCCATAAAATCGCTAAACGAATGGATCACGTTTTTCTATTCTGAAAATAATTTGTTCGGATCTCACGGAACCCTGTGTATAAAAAATACATGATGTGGGTTTTATGAGTTTTTCAAGCGGTCGTTTACAAAGAATTCTTTTGAAGGTTATTCCTGGTTAGGTATGCTTTTTTTAAAAACATTGTTTGTTTAAGTACTTTCTAAATTATTGTTTCATACTTATATTTTATTTGAACATTGAAAAAATATGTGGGTAACAATATAATATATATAAAAACATTTAAAACTAGGTGGTGCCCCAACTTCCTTCACGTTGAAAAATGAAAAATATAACACTTGAGAAAATGTCTGACATCACTATGATTATATGTCCCAAATAATTTAACTCGTCAACAACCTTGAGAGTTGAATTCCCAACTGTTACTGGGGTGAGCACAACAATGACATTAGATATTTTCCCTCTGCTTACGAAGTTCTTATCATATGTCCTTTTCCATCTTTTTTTTTGTTAAGGTTGGCAGACAGGCTGAGGGTCTACTGTACAAGCAACGCTACAGTAGGGTGTGGTAGGGTTAAGAATAAGTGATTGGTATCCTTTACTCACTCACCGAAACACAACAGCACACATGCTGTTATTGCTGTTATTTCACGGTGGTATTCTGCAAGTGGTTACTGCCGCCAGACGGGCTTCCTAAGTTGCTGCGAATCGCAGAATGCCCTGCCACTACTATCTTATACTGGGTGATAACTCACATAAATGAGGTGATCTTATCATATCACCTAATTATTGTTATACAGGATGTTGTTAGAATGGTCCTTAGCTGTTATAATTAGGAGTTCCAGAGGTTTTCTTAGCAACCTCTGGATTGTGTTATTGTGGAAAAACTTGTATGTTATTGTTTAAAAATTTGGCGGTACATCGGATACTAGCAATCATCTTAGTTTTGTGGTTATTCTATTAGGTATTAATATTAGGTTTCTATTCTATTGGTGGTATTAGTAGGTCCCGTGCACTGAGAGTTGCTGCTGCACGTCTCTCAGTTATGTTTCAGAAGATTACAGAGGATGAGATTGTTGCCCATTTCTTAATCTGTTAACACACACATCGTATGGTGTAACAGCAATCCAACGCGACCCAATAACCCTACGATTTTACATTATTAGCAAATGCTATTATTGTTTCCCTACTAATTTCAATGCGGTTTAAAACCGCAGTTTGGATATGCGCTGAAAATAATCATAGTTAAAGCTGGTTACTACGAGTAAATGTCATTGTCATTTGGGTGAAAAATATTTCTTTGATTATGTATTATCGAATTATATAACACCAAGTCGCTAATCTCTGTTATATAGAAATATTAGATTCCGATATAGAAATAAAAAATTGTTTTCTTTTTATTAAGAGTAATTAAAAACGACCTTGGTTTATGAAAGCAATAAAGTTTACCGTTCTTTTTTACGATTTGCTTAATAAATGCGAAGATTATTAAATTACCTTTATATACCTTTTTAAAAGCCACGTATAATGTCGGTGTTACTTAATTGATGTACTTTCTGATCCTATTTAGATATTTGGCATTGTGTGTTATATGCAACGGTATCCACCCATCATCAAGTGGACCGTCAGCCTGTCTGTCGACACAAATAAAATATTTTGGATTGTTGTAAAAGTTTTCAAATTTAAATCTACATTTAAAATGATAAAAGAGAAAATTGTAATGAGACTTGAACTGACATTATTTATTTAAGGGAGTCATAAAAATTCAGTGGTCTATACAAATTGATGAGCAACATAGCTTTTAGCAATAAAACAAACCACCCAAGTCCACTTTATGAACTAATAAAATACCAAACGGCGTTGTTTAAAGTTCAGGACGCGGGTCATAATGAATTAGGATACTTCTCCAGTACCTACTGGTCGTTTACGAAAAGTTGATGTGCTTAAACAAATGCCTGCCCAAAACAGTAGGTACCCCCCTGTAATCATACGTTTAATGGCGCCCATAATGACCTCGTAAAGTAGTAACTGCCACAAGCCCTTTCATAAATACTCAACTTCCTTTTCCGTCGGCGGGAACTTTTAATTTTTGCCAAAGTCGAATTTATTGCAGAAAACACCGAGTCTAAATGAAATTGTGTGTTAATATTTAAAGTTTTCTAATGAGTAAGAATTTCGTAATACCAGTACAATATTAGAGATGACGCTTACTCAGAGAAGTGGTAGAAGTCGTTTGAAAATTAATTATTATTAAGAAGTCATTAACCCTGGACACAGCCAACGCATGTTAGGCTGCCGTCAAGGCAAAACGAGATTCGAATACCGTTCAGGAGCTCTGAGTCTTTCCAACTTCATGTGTGAATTAGATTTTCATTTAATTAACAGTTAAGGAAAACATCATCTGAGAAAACTAATAATTTCTGAATTCACATAAATATGTTACCATTGTTTAATTAAGGACGCAAATGAAAATGTAGAAAAAAAATACATAAAACTTTTTATGAATTTTTATAGCATTATTGGGGTAAGTTAAAAATATAATACACATTTTTACTGTTAATGAGGGTAGATAACCAAAAAGTTGTGAGCATTGTTAAGCAAACCTCTTGTTGTCGCTCAGACACACTTTCGACATAATAATGATTGTATCATATCTGTATCTAAAAAAGCGTATTTGTCTGTAGTTAGTTGTAAATAGGGATGTTTTAGCTTACACATGTGATATTTATAACATAATTATGTTATTTTTTAAAGTTTCGGGTAATTGATTAATAAAATTCGGTAACATTAAATTCTACATATAAGTAAAATTTGAATATCTAAGTTTTGATTTAGTTATTAAGAATAGTTAAAAAGAATTAGTTATTAAAAAAAATATAAGATACCATTGGTTCTGTTATAGATTTATAAAGCAATAGAAGTGATTTTTAAGGTTATTTGTATTTCACATAAAGATATTATGAAATATAGTATTTACAAAAAAAAATTACTAATATTGCTCTTAGCTTATCGCATTAATGTGTTTAATTTAATTATTTATAGAATTTTGGATTAAAAAAAATAATTTAATATCATTCCTACTTATTGCATTTCATCACAGAAGCATCACAGTTAAGTTCGGAGAAAAAAGTACTGAATTTGGGGTATATAAAATTGTTTTATATATTTAATGTAATTTATGGTTATGAAAAATTTAACATCAAATAGTTTTAGATCGTCTACTTTGATAAATGTTTAAGGTTTGTTTACATAATCCACAATTTAAAGACAGGCTATGTGTACCTACATATTGTGGCACCTACTCGTAGGTGCTTTATTGAGCAGTGTAGATAAGTTAGGCATACACTGACAGCTACAGCGTTTGTGCATTTACTACCATCCGGGGTGTACCCTTGTGATTAAATGGACAATCGAGACATTAAGGGGCGCCGCGTACCGACACCCGTTAATCCATTTATCCTGTTAACCCATTGCGAAACGAAATATTTTGAAACTCATTTTACTTAACGCAAAAGCAATAAAATGCTATAGGATTATTTATCTCTGTTTTTTTTAATGTTATTTTTTGTAATACACATCCTGCACGAATTTGACCAAAGTAATAAACGTGTTGTCAATAACGAGGAAACAGCATAAATGTTATTATAAGCTACACAATATGACCAGTTTTCATACTCACACTACGAAATACATTTTTAACCCTAGACGCCCTAAGCAAAAATGGGGTGTTATAAGTTTGACGTCTGTGTCTGTGTCTGAAGAATCGTAGCTTTTTTGTTTGAAACCTGACGTGATCGAGATGGTTCTTATCTTAGCCATAATTTATGAAGATCTGTTGAGCCTGATATTTTTAACTAAATAAATAACTTGTTAGTTCATAAAAGTGACATCTCTCAATAGAGAGGCACTCATTGCCTACTCCACAAATTATGTATGAGCCAGTATATATTCAGAGCTGAAGCTATCTACATTTGCGGTCAACCAGTTATGTGGAAGATTCATTAATTATTATTATCTTAATTGTTACCCGAAATACTAGTAACCTCAGACCAAATAAGAACTATAGACACAAATCTGTTCAGTTGCTACGGAGCCAGTGAAGCCGGTCTTATAAATATGTATGCGTAGGCTGTTTACTGTAATAAGATTTTGTGTTCCAAGCTATAACCTCAATTTTTGTTAGTTTTTATTAAAACTATTTGTTTCTAAGTTTACTTACGTGTAAAATGTGATTCCATCCTGCTTTTTATTTTTTGAAGACTGGGTATGCAATTCGCACCCTCACTACGAAATTCGGCATTTTAGTAAATATTTTAATAAGGAAAGGCGTAGTTTGACTGCATTTGTGTGTAACGACGAAGGCGTAGTTTTACCGGCTTCACTCAGCCGTCCACAGAGCTCTATCTTTAGTTCATATTTTATCTGAGATCACAGTATGCTATTTTTAACTAAATAACTAACTTGTCAGTTCACAATATTGACATAATCTGACAATAGATTCGGTCGTTATGCATGAGCCAGTATAATATTCAAAGCTGAATTAGACGTATCTACATTTGCGTTCAATCAGTTACGTACTTCTTACCTAAAATATTAGAAACACAAAATATATAATACTAGTTGTTGCACGCGACTTCTTCCGTGTAACTTTATAAAATATAGCCTATGTTACTCCCTGACCTGCTACATTAGCTTTCTATCGGTGAAATAATTTTTAAAATCAGTCCTGTAGTTTCGGAGCCTATTCAATGCAAACAAACAAACAAACAGACAAACAATCAAATCTTTCCTCTTTATAATATTAGTATAGACATATTGCCAGTGGCGATTCTAAAAGAGTCTCGTAGAAAAGCGTAGATATAGAATGCACAGAATAGTTATGTGATTCTAGCCCTGAAACCAACTAATAAAGGACCAAATAGTACAGTTTCATTACACAATATAACACGGTGCTTAACCTGCGCTCAATGTTGACATGGATCGTTTGATGTGAACGGGTCATGTCTAATGTTTCATTAATACTATTTGCAATTACAATTTACGCGAAAATTACTTACCCGTTTGTGTTAACACGGAAGCCAATTAGGTAGTTGCGTTCTAACATTAAACATAGGTGTTTTAGATAGTTTTGTTTGACAAGCTACAGCCGTATATGAAGGCCGATAAGAGTTTTCCATATTGACGTGAGGTTTGATAACGGTTTGATGAAGGTAAACTTTTAAGGCATGTACAGATTTCTGTCTATTGTAATGTAGTGTGTCAATTATGTGTAATATAAATAATTTAGAATTTAAAAAAAAAAAATAAATAAATATCCATTTATAATATAAAATATACATAAAAATAAAATATTATTTAGTGGGTATATTACTTTCTTGTCGTCGCACAGGCTAACGGTATACTTGATGGTAGATGGCTACCGTATCTATTAAAGCCGGTTTTCAATAAAGTATATCGGGTTACGGATAGATAGCTATCTGCGTAACCAGTAACTTTTTATCAATCTTCAAATTGGGTTTCACAAGCTCCAGTAACAGCTATCTATCCTTTGCTAAGAGGCGATAGGCGATATATCTCTAGCCCTCTCGTACGTTCCTTTTCATGCATATTTACTATGAAGCAAGGAAAAAAACTCACTAAAATGGAATTAAATAAAATTGTTACTCTTACCAATATATTAAGCACTAGATATTTTACAACTTTATATATTAAATAAATGTTATAAATTTGTTAAAAAAGTTATTTATTTAAAAGTGCTTTATTGGAAATGTCGGAATGGAACGTCTCTGTAATTTTTTTGATTAACAGCTGTGGCCTGTGACTATGAGATTGGTCTTTGGATCACAATTTCACAAACACAAAATAAAATCTTCGAAAGAATAATTTTGTATTTGTACATGTTCTAGTAACATAAAATATAATTAAAATTGCTTTTTGCAGATGTTAAAAACTTAAACTTTTTTACTTTGACTTTTTATTAATGGTTAAAGCAGTTAAAAAATATAGGTAAATACTACAAAAATAAGAAGATATGAGTACCGTAAGTATCGTGATGTTATAAGTTGTATCCCGTATTTAGAATTTGTTGATTATATACAACTTGGAACCTTAATAATTATATTTGTTTATTTTTAGGTAATGATCCATAGGTATGGATCATACAGATGCACTTAGGGTTGAGATTGCATGGTTTGATTGCGGAAACATGAAATGAAGTATGATTTGTATCACAGTTTATTTCAGACTGAATGACGGCGGCCAACATACATGAATATATAGAATAAATAATAATTTGCGTTATACAAAACAACAGGCTTACATTCCGACTATATTTTTAAAATCAAACATTTTAGAGCGCATACTCTATCATTGTACTTTTTTATAGTAGATAAGTACCTAGTTCTTATTTGTTAGCAATCGTCCTTATGATCCTCAGTTGTGTCCGCAATGAATCTTTGTGATTTCTTTTACTCGACAGCCTATATACTCACTCAACACACATGACTAGCTTCGTGAGAAACGAAACTATCTATCTTGTAGGGGTTGGTCGTAAACTAATAAAAAGTTCTAAGGTACAGGGTAAAACTTTTGTCTTCCTTTATTATCAAAAAACGGTCCAATGTGCCAATGATCCAGCGAAAATAAAACAAAATCCAGATAATCTGTTTTTTAATTTCTTTTTATGTATCTTTCAGATATCAAATTTAAGTGTTGTAATAAAAGAATATGGTGTAATTTTGGTTGGATAATGAAAATTAAAAATTGACACCAAGTTTATTGAAATGAAATAAATAATTTTAATATATTATATTTAGAGCTCATTTTTATTTCGTTTGTGTATTGTGTTTGTGTAATTACATAAACAATATATTGATAGAAAAATAGTGTAAATTAAACATTAACTACAACAAGTACTTATTATGTTATAAAACACTAGCTGTGCCCGCGACTTCGTACGAGCTGTAATTAGTTGTTTGAAAATTCCACAGAAACCTAACATTTTCCCAGAATAAAAAGTATCATATATGTTAATCCAGGCAATAAAATAGATGTGTACCACATTTAATCCAAATCCGTTCAGCCGTTTGTGCGTGATTGAGTAACAATCAACATACATCGTTTCGTATTTATAATATAATTTTACAAGGCAGTTTATATAGCATGTAGAAATTTGTTTAAACATAACCCTTTACAAAGAAATTTTACGATTATTTAACATGTGTTGTAAGCGGGGTATGCGTTTTATTGGTTGAATTACTACATTTTGCCCAACAGGAAAGGAAAGCCGGCAAATCACGGCAAGTCGTTTTTTGAGAACATAACAATAATGAACGCGGTCGGCAGTTACGGGGGCCGCTTCGACCATTAGGCGGTTATACGCGAACTTGTAATACGGGCCAACAGTAAATGTGCGTGTTTATTGTATTTGTTTGGTTTTATATATCACATAAGTATATTTTTTGTGCTTACACATCTATATTAAGTCTTAGCCAATTGCACATTTTAAAAATAATATACCACCATACTTATTCACATAGGCCTAACACCTGTGTGAACCTGTTTGAAGAAGTACACCACGCTAGCTTGAAAATCCTGACTTTTTTTATGCTAACAGTCCACTGTGCATAAGCAACATATGGGTGTTGCAATTACGTTGCTGACCGTAATAGGACTTAATGGGACTAAGAATCCTTATCTTTAAGTCTTTATGTCTTTTCTTTAATCCGTTTCTTTAAGTCCTACCTATATTAAGGGACAAGGAGCAGTGGAAATCGGCTCTGGCATCCCTCACTCACCGAAATAGAACCTGACAGTAGGTGGCTGTGTAGTGTTTTAAACATAGGTATTTATTAATTATTTACAATACAAATTTATGATTTACTATTATTTTTTCAGAAATTAACATACTATATTAATTAATATTTATAATTAGTATTATAAATATTTAAATTTTAAATAATACAGTTGTTTAATAATAATGAAATGTTATTCTACATTTTATGTTCCTACTTGTTATTGATATGTTATAAGCGTTTGTTGACGTTAAAAAGTTTAAAAAACCTAAATATAAAACATTAAGTAAGCTAATCAATACTTACATATTGCATTCTTATTAATTTAATTTTTAAAAATTTTAAATAGTAAAAATAATAGCATTAAATCTGCAGCTACAGTACTAATCAATACTTCGATATTGACCCTACGCGACTACTACATACGTGATTACGTGAACTTGAACTAAAACGATGTGTCTCTAGCTCGCCCGTGTCCACGTTATCACGGTGTCCGCACGAATGCTTGCTAACAGTTTATGCCAGCACATTAACAGCTACAGCTCGTAAAACTTTTCTCATTAGTTACAAGTAGTCCCCCTCCACTCCTGTCGTTACAGTACACCACAACAAACATTTGAAGCCAGTGAAAAAAATACGAAAGCCGTGTTTGCCTACACTCCGATTTTGCCTACAGTACTTTGTGACCGAGATAAATTTGAAAAGAATTGTGGGACAGAATTAGATAAACCAATACGGTCATTTCACAAACAGATGAGCCAGATTTTCCGTAGTACGGGCCTCGGACTGGATATCCGAGCATGAGATTCGCATATTAATTCGAACTACGTCAGCCGTATTACATACACAAGAAAAATATGAGTAAATATGAATTTCTAGGAGGAAATCTGGTAGGGATATTTTATTACTGCCAACATGATGCTTTATTTTGCAAAAAAAACTTTTTGTGACCCAAAACTTTGTATTTCAATGTCCAATGTTACATGTATTTTTATATCTCATTTCAGAAACATGCTTTCTTAGTTTTAAATAGTGATGTGCCGGATATCCATATCCGTATACGTTACTTTTTGGTGGAACTTTTTACGGATCTTTTACCTTATTAATTTTTAATTTTTAATTAGGTAGCAATGAAAACCTATTTAATTCTATTAAAATTATTTTTTATTTCTTAAAATCATACATTTGGCACCTTTATAATGCAAGCGTCAAGTGGCGGACGTCAACTATCGTTTTAGTCACGCACACCGACACCGATTGAGTAAAGAAAGTTTCGATCCGTATCCGTATCCGTATCCGCGGATATATATTTTTAACGATCCGGCACATCACTAGTTTTAATCACGCAGCCTGAAAAAAACTACATGAAAATGCACTTCTCTTGTGTTCCCAAGTCAGGTAGATATTGAAATTCACGCAAATGGGTATAGGGTATACTTCTTACTGAATGGGTAAATTTATTCATTTGTTAATTAAAACTACCCAGAATCCGGGTAGAAGTGAAATATTTTAACCCCTCGAAACGTCTCTTAAATTTATTGTTCTAAATTCGAATTATTATTTCTTCACTACGCATGCGTGGGAGATAAAAACTCAATATTTTAATACTATTTACTCGTTACTACTGTGGTAACATTCTGTATAATTAAATAAAATGATTTATGTGAACCGGAGGAAAGTAATTGATGATGTTTAACCACACCACGAATTTTATGAAGAGTAGATAACATATAAAAACACCATTGTCTACATACATTTGTTTGTTGAAGGGTAGCGATCGAATATATAGGGTCGTTCAATGATCGAATGGAGGAACAACAAGTAAAGTAAATGGAAAAAATAAAGTTGCCGTAACAAGTAGATAGAGCGTGAGTTGTAAGTAAATTCAGTTGGGATAAGACACTACTAATCCAATAACTTCTCCTTTTACAGTTGAATGAATGGTCGATCTTCTCGTGTGAAATCAGGAAAAGTTTCACTGAAAACGCTTTCGATTCATTGACTCAGAAATCTGTTTTCCGTTACGGGATCGACCTACAGTTTATTTGCTACTTAGGGGAGTACTTGGCGTTTATTCTAACATGGCCCTGTTATTTCGGGTTATTTTCATGTTGTATGAACACAATACCCTCCCTAAGTAAAATCAAATACGGTTATTCAAGTATTAAGTAACGCTTTATTCGCTTTAACATTTTTACCTTTTACCTTTTTTACTGTACCTTTTTTACTGCGTAGTAAATTCAGAATACTCATTTCAGAACTAATTTAAAATAGTTTAATAAAATCCTACCAATATTATAAATCCTACCAATATTATAAGTTTGTGAGAATGGATGTATGAATGTTTTTAACTCTTTCACGCCAAAACGGCTAAACAGATATGGATGAAATATTTATGCTAATAATTTATGCTCAAGTCTCAATATCAAGTGCTCATTGTCACTTTAGATTGGCAATTCTAATAAGATTTATCTGTTAAGTATTTTTTTTTTTAGTTCCCCCGAGGGTTACACCACCCCCGTGGGCCATTTATTTTTCATTATCACCTATTTACATATTTCTTATTTATTATATGTATTTTGTGAGGGGGGAAAATCGCAATTACCCCTTGCGTAGGCAAGGGACCTTGTTCATCATTGTTCATCATTATAATCTCTAATGAGACTAGTGTCTACTATTTAATTTTTATTCGCCCTGATCGACACCGTTGCCAGTTTGTGCAGAAGTCTAAAAATTTTTTCAATATTTGTTTGTTTTTCAAGATTAGGTGCAGATTATCTGCACTCAGATTCATATCAATCTCATGCTCCAGCACGAACCTTGCTCGCGCGAACCTGGGGCAGTCCACTAATAAATGCGGAACGGTTTCCGCTATTTGTTAAGTATTTAATTTCTCATCAGATTTATTATGTAGTGAAACCAAGATTATAACTTTTACTTTAACACTCAGCAACTATAATTCTTACAAGGCCAACAGTTAGGAGTCTCTCTCAACGGGAAAAAAATACTAATTGTTACCACTAACAAAGACAAGTCTTTGGGCCAAAGGTTCTTGGAATAGAAACTAGATGTAGTTATATTTTTAGTTTCGCCAGTTAACATTTTCTCGAATCTGATTATACCTGACCTCAGGTATGCATATTCATCGGTAACTTTGAGAATAGCGTTCCAAGAGACAACTATTACAAGTGTGATATGAATATTCGTCAATGCCTTCGCTTTTATCATATCTATTTTTAGACTGACCTATTGGAAAATCTCTGAATGACCCTGCTTTGTCCAAAGCTTTGAATAATCTTCGCATGTTCCTTGCATCCATACTGCACATATTTGAGAGATTTTGTTAGATTTGGAATAAAAGTTGTCAATTAAATGATTCGCCTTCACACTTGGAATATCGTAGTAGTATGTTTATTTGTCACACTTTCACGCCTTAACTATTTAACCGGCCATCATAAATTTTTGCAAACACATTGTCAGGGGTACAGAAAAGATCATAGAAAATTTCTTAAAAGAACAGTATTGTTCCCTAAGGTCGCGATTGAGGTCATGGGAAAATATTTATTTTATAAACTTATAGCCTTTAAAAACGCTTGTTAATAATGCTAAAAGCACTAACTGATACGATTTAACTGCATAACGGCATACTGTATTCATTATTTCGTGATTAACTTCATCTCGTTTTCAGCTGTTACTTGACAACTTGGGTGACTGGCGCTGAAATTTTTTCGGATAAAACATACTGGCTACAAAATTACAAACAGAAATTAATAAACGCCGACAATTAAAAAATCGCACTTCTGTATTATACAGTTGAAAAATGTTACATATTTTATCTTTTTTATATATCTATACTAGTCTATAGTAAGTAATTTTATAATTACTTACTATAATACTGTTATAATACTATTACGCAACAGGGCCCTCCCCAGCTATGCCCCCCATAGATAATAATCAACGTGGCTTAAATAAAAGACCGTGTGCGGGGTTGTGCTTTGGTGAATCGCTAACTGATGAGACTGCATTTTTCTCTATTTTATTATAATTATATTTTTTATAAGTTATCACTTAAAAAAATAACATTTTTTCAACAAATGAGAAAATTAGTTTAGAGATAAAAGCTTTCACGAATTAAGAGCATACAATTTTCTTCGTAGGTACTAAAAACAATTGTTATTCTTAGTTGACATGAAGATCAACTTCTAAGATTCCATTTAGTTGTGGAGAGCTTTTCAGTGAAAATTGTCCGCAAATAGTTGAAAATAATTAAGTCAGTAGACGGTCCTTTAAGTGTAAAGTAAGGTGAGTTGGAGATGTTTTACTTCCGCCGTCTCGTTGATTACTTTCAAAGTAACGATATCACAAGCGAACTCCGAAACGTATACTCTAAACTTTTGTCGTAGAACCTTGTTCCTACTAGTTCCGAAACTACTTTTAACATGTGGCTTAACCCGGTGAACCTTTACAAAATGTGTTGTATGGAAGTTTAAACGCTTTGGAGACATAACATTTTATACACTTGACTAGCACGCAATGATATAGCTTAGTTTCTCGTTTAGCTTCTTGAACTGGTATTAGTTTTTTTGTCTCATTCCATTTATCGTCCCCTACATACGAACACATATAAACTTTTATGAATTAGTCACGTGCATTACGACGTAATTTGTTCGGAGCTTATCCGTAATTTAAGGCTTTTAAGATATTACAAATCCATTCCACAACAACTACTTATATTTTTAAAACCTTGACTATTTTGTTTTACTAACATTATAAAATATAATAATTATAACATTATAAATAAATCTTTTAAAGATTTTACTTATATCACATTTTTTACAATTGTTTGTAAGGATTTTACTACATACACTTTTTTTCGTATTTTGAGGACACAGTGGCCGCCAATATTTTCCAGATACGTGTTGGATGTTTTTGTTCAAGCTGCGTTGTTTTTGGATACCCTCAACCACAAACGTTGCCATGGAATCCTTATGGAAAAAAATACAGATAACTAGGTTTTGCCCGCGACTTCTTCCGCGCCCTTTTTCTTATCCGATCGCTACCAAACTTCACAAGATCACTCGCTGGACTAATCTGAAGATTGTCTGAAAATTCATCAAAATCGGTTTAGCGGTTTTGGAGTCCATAGGGAACATACTGGAACATACTTACACACATTGCCTTTTATACTATAGATAGATAGATATAGTTATCAAATAATGAATGACATTCTAATTAATGTCAAGATGGAGTTATGTGTAAACTCAGGAGCGAATATGCGAGCAACTGGATTTCTTATACAACAAAAAGAACAATTTGATTTGTTTCCATTATTTAGGGGGAATTCGTTCAACATGAATGTAATCAACAATATTAAACTTAGGCCCTTTTGTTTGCGGTCATATAGCGGACCTCTTGGGAAATTATAGCTCGATGGATAAAGGGCGTACAAGCGTTTTATACCCATGACGAGTGTACGCGCTTTTTCTTAAACCAAATATTCACTTTCTTTCATTTCAATTTTATTACATATTTTGCAAATATAGTTATGCAATATATAAAATTCGTGTTAGTAACTAACACGAATTTTATACCATGTCCCCTGTATTTATTTTTATACTAGAAGCGACTTCCCCCGGCTTCGTACGGATGTAAATTTTTTCTCCAAATTCCGTTAGTGAAAACCATATCAAAATCTATTGGGTGGTTTAGAAAATGTTAGTGAAGAAATCTACAGAGACGGACAGCCCTTTTATAGGAAGTTGTCCTTTCAAGTCTCTTGATAAAAAAAGAATTTGATCAATGAATTTTTGGTTGATTACGCAAACTGATTGAACGAGTAAAACGTGTTGATATCTACAGACTTAATAGCATATGTGCTGTTGTGGTTCGGTGAGTGAGTAAGGGGTGCCAGTGCCATTGCCTAAACCCTTCCTTATCTCTTATCATTAATCCTTCTATTGTCGGCAGCGCACTTTCAGCGCCTATGGCGTTACTTGTGTTATAGGCGACGTCAGCCTCAGTCTGTCTGTCGATTTTAACATAAAAAAAAGATCATGGTTCTTCTATTAAGGCGTACTGTGAATTAAGGTTTGACGGAGACGCAATAATTTTGAAAAATAAATAATGATAATGAAAAAAGTGTATGTGTAGGAGACACTGAATGAATGTGTAATATTTGTTAGTCACTTCTGTATCTGCCTCAGCCTAAACCCGTCTCCTGAATATGTAATTCTTCACATTCAGCTATTTGATAAAACGAAAGACTTAGGAAATAACACACGGTTAGACTAAATAATTTCAAATAAAAGTTGTGTATGACCTCTTTTGTTTAATGTGTTTGAATGGTCGCAGAATTCCTTTACATTAAATTCTAACATTAAGCACCCTGAAGGCTTTATAGCACTGTAAAAAATCAGATAACTTTCCTTTAGTTTTGTGAATAATAAAATTGTTTAATCCAAAACATTGCCGTGTTTAATTTCGTGAAAGGAAAATAAATATGAATTTTCATGGGCTCCAGTGGTCACGCACAGCTTTGGGCGTTCCTTTTTATTACTCAAGAAATTCCTGTTCCTTTTATGTTAACTGGTGCTTTTTCGTGTTGCATGCCAGTGAACCCTCTTGTGTGGCCATTAAACTACCGTTGGCACGTCTTAAGACAGGATGGGATGTGGGAAAACCTTGGAAATACTTGAGACACAAAAATCTATTCGACTTTTTTTGACAATAAGGAAAAACAAAGCAGAATAAACTTTGCCACTGCCTTTGCTACGTGCTAATACTTCCTGAGTTTGCTAGTGTAAAGTTTTAATGTCCGTTTGCTTCATAGTGAGCAAATGTTCGTGGCCATACATTTACAATTACTCTTGGCGGGAAAGGCGGTACATATTTATTTGTCAGCGAAATCGCGCTCGCCCATTAGGGGCCGGGAAATCGTAAGCACGCAATAAGGACTTTTTGGGATTTCACCCAAGTCTCCCAGCGCCTGATGTCGTAAGATTCTCCTGATAAACATCAAAATGAATTTCCTTTTAATATGAAAGGCCATCTCTAAATAATGATAAGAATGTTTAGGGAAAATGTGCCCAATAAAAATTGGAGGTGAATGTCTATTTTGCAGCTTTGGGAACAAGATTTTATCTAAAATTTATAGGATAGATTCAAAATTAATTTGTTTATGTAAAGGAGAGATCTGAAATCAATTTCAAATAGTGAATTTAAAATGATATTTCAGAAATCTTCTCATTATAACCATTAGGTGTAAAGTACGAAATAATATTTAATATTATTTCGTATATTGTACCTAAAGGTTCACAAGTTTTGTAAATGATAATCAATTTTTGGAGCATTAGGGGTGGTAGTATTTATTTTATAACGTGTTTTTATATTATTTCCAAAAATATCTCGCACTTGAAGCACTTGTTGTTTGTGTTAGAGGCGATGGTAGGTAGCCACCTACTATAAAGTGGACCGCCTACGTGTCTGTCAAGCTTAATAAAAAAATGACATAAAAAAATCTTGCTACTATTAAAACTACTAAGTATTTTAATGAATCCTACGCAATTGAGGCTTACTATTATTATTGAAAACCTATTGAATTTATTAACAGTTTTAAATTCAAATAAATGATAGGCGCAGAGAATTTTCTATTTAAGCAATATTCATTTTAAATCTCACTCTTACCTACTTATTCTTTCAGTAATATTGAAATTAAATCCTAAATTATGTTTTGCGGTTGATACAATATTTTGCGTTTGTGAATAATGAACAGAAAAGAGCTGTGATAATAAATGAGAGCTTGTTTTGTGGATAAATATTTTTTCGTACGAATTGCTCTCTCTATATTTCGTATCGTTAAAGGATCGGCGAAAAGGTCGACAATAATATATCATGAAAATAATAAAGAGTACATTTCGGAATAGTTTAGAAAGTAGGCAGTGAATGTAGGTAACAATAAAATAGTTTCTTTATTGTGGTAGCAGGTAGGTCTCGAGGGAAATTAACGATAGATTGCAACGTCAAAAACTCGATCACATATTGTACTCGATCTCTTTCAAGTATTACCACATCATGGGTCGTGGCACGTATTACATTACACTGACTGCCTAATAATAATTTCGGGAACAAAATTTTGTGCCGCCCACGGGAGCCCATTGAGACGACGATCAGATATCTGTACCAACTTTACGTAAGTTGTATAATCTATTGTGGTGTATAACGTTAAGAAACCGTTTTTTTTTATGTTAAGGCCGACAGACAGGCTGACGGTCCACTTAATGGTAGGTGGCTACCGTCGCCTATAAGACTACTAACGCCACAGGTGCTGCAAGTGCGTTGCCGACCATAGTGGAATTGAGGATAAGGGATTGAGGTAGGAAAATGGGCTCTGCCATCCCTTTACTCACTCACCGAAACACTGTGGTCTTCTGTAAGGGAGTGATTATTGCCGCCAGAGAGGCTACCCAAATGACTGAAACGCAGTGTGCCCTGCCACTATTTGTTTTTTGTACAGATAGTGGCAATTATACAAATTTGTATTTAAAAGAACAAAGCCAATATAAATAGAAAGACAATATTTTGCTCTCGTATTCTTTTAAGTGACGAGAATACCTATGGGCTTTGGATGTAAAATTTAAAAATGCAATGTTAAAAATGTTAAGAATTTAAAAAAGTAAAATGTTAAAAAATGCCTTGTAAAATGGATAAGATAAAAGCATGCTCTTGGTTTTCCCACTAGACTTGAATTCCTTAGAAAAACTACTATATCTCACATAGCAGTTAGAATAAAAAGCTTAATAACAGTTTTTTTTATGTCAAGGTTCGATAGACAGGCTTGACGGCCATAATAGGATTAAGGATAAGGGATTTGGAAGGGATAGGGTAATGGTCTCTGGCATCCTTTGGATTGGATAAAGAAGAAAAATAACACATTCACCCAATGGTGAATGACTCAATAGTCTTTTACACTTATGCAAAGAGGTTTTGTAAGTATTTATTTATTTCCAATAACTGTCAAAATAAATCTACATCCATAATATTATAACTTATAAATGTGAAAGTAACGCTGTCTGTCTGCCTCTCTGTTATCTTTTTACGCCTTAACTATACTCAATCGATCATCAAGAAATTTTGCATAAACATTGCCAGGGAAACTAGAAAGGGCATACCGTTCTCGGGGGATCATCTAAAATAAAATAAAAAACTAACACCTGGCCAAAATGTTATAGCAACAAGAGGTCAAGCGTTATATTGTTTATATATGTAAGTATTTATTTTATTTTTCAACGGGGACGAAGTTGCGTGCACCACCTATTTTATAATACTAGTACAGTAAAGATAAGTAAATCTACTGTAAAATCTACATATCAAAATAAAATATGTTATCAACGCGTCGTATCAGTATTAATTTGAAAAGCACTTAGTGGCAGTAAGAAGTGTTTGAATAAGTATTTTGTATCGATTTGGCGTGTTGCGTTAAAAGGGCTCATTTGGTTTTATTGTATGAAATGGATGGAAGTATAATTTGCATTGAGTCGGTGGTCACGCACGTACAGGGGCGTTTCCCTTTTATTGTTCGGGTCCTACACCTTCATCGTTTCTTTAATGCTGTGGGTGGTTCAAGTTAACTGGGCAGAAATGGGAAGGTCGGTGAAACGCTGACAAAAGCACTTTGTGACTGCACTGTTTTTGTCGAACATGTTGGAAATAAATATGTTCTGAACTTAGTAGGTATTTGTTAAACCTTTCCCCTAACTATGTACTTAATAGATGCCGTGATTTAAGTAACATTTCTTTTCTTTATAACTGTAATCCCAAGAGTAATCCTCATAATGCCTCAATCATCCTCAGTAGTAACATATAACATTTAGTCTCAATATTTGTATTTATTTATTTGTTTTCTTTTTGTTGCTATTTGTGGGTATTATGCTTTGTGCAATCTGCGGAGTGGGACCTGGTGACCTGTAACACAGGTATTTTTTAATACCTACCACGGGCACCAGGCTCTCATACAGTTGCGACCATTGTTTGTTTATGTAACAATTAAGTTAACAATGTCTGTATATACTGTGGTCTTGTAATTGTGTGGAGCTAATAAATGCATTATTATTATTATTATTATTATTATATCTGTAGATATTTTGAAAGATAAAGACTATTTATTTTTAAACAGTACTAGGGCCCTAGTCAAAGTAACAATTTAAGACGATAACGAAACGATAACGGATTGACATAATTATGTCGTCGCTAAATCATGTTATACATCCTATACATTTTATTCTTTCGAACTTCGTTATCGTTTTTAAAATGTTACTGGGGCCTTAGTCAAAGTCAATCCCATACATTTTATTGTTTTCGAACTTCGTTATCGTTTCGTTATCGTTTTAAATTGTTACTTTGACTAGGGCCCCTGGCTTGCCAGTAATAATAATATTGTATATAATGTAAATCAGTTCTTGAATATTTTGATATTGTATACCAGCTACATGCTCCCGGCTTCGCCCGGGTTCAAAATAAAAACTATCCTATCTCTTAAGTTAGACCAAATTACACATCGTTACGAAGTTTTTTTTTCGTTAAATCTGTTTGTTGGTCATGTAATGTAAAACAATAGCAATTAAACTTCTTTAAAAATAAAATTGTATAGAAAAAAAAATATGTAAAATGCATTGTTGACAACGGTGCCGCCGCCACATTCATTCTTGGGAACAGTACTTTTTCTGAATAAAACCCTATATCATTTTCTGTATCCCCCAAAATTTAGTTCATTTAACAAGTCGCACTGGAATAGGTCAATCTGTTGAGATTCTATTAAAGACATTTGTACTAAACGTCTGTAAATTAACCATGATAAATTCAAAGGCTGTATAAGTAAAGTTTATTGGCAATAATGGGTAATATAGGATCATTAGCAATTTATTACGGTGCGCCTGGCGCTCGTAAGCTTACTAGCATGGCCGTCACGACTCCAAGAGGAAAAACTTGGGATCAGTAGGTATTAGGAAAGTAGCCTCATTAGTGTAAGTGTGAGAAAAAATATTTTGTAATCCGGATTACAGCCCACGTTCACTATTACGAGAGTGTCTGTTTGTCCAGTCATTAAAGAGAGCTTTTACCTAACTATGTTTAAGTGTTTCACTATGGTTACACTAGAAAAGTTTGAAAACATACGTTTATAACGTACGTTTATGAGATGTTATAATATGATCAGAGGTAAATACAAAAGTAAAAAGTTCTTGTAAGCTATAGTCTTATAAGTCTTATAGATAGCCTATATCAGTATAATTTAAATGGTCTACAGACAGGTCCACTTAATGGTATTAAAATTTTCATAATGTATAAACTTTATGTGCGAGTGTCCTTTATAATTTAAAAAAATAATAATATTAGAGATGGGTTTGCTGTTGGCGAGCATCTAGCCGTGTAGCAAATATGAGGCCTATGATGGACTGCCTCCAATGAGCTAGCTCTGCGATCCATCGAGTCGAGTGCGGCAATTTGGTATTTGGCTGAGCCGTCTCACACAAACATAGGAGCTGTCTAGGCGTAAAGTATCGCTTCACCCTATTTAGGATGGCCTTGCCCAGCTTTTTGGCTGCTGTTTATAGCCTTTGAACTCGATGGAGGTGCCGAATTTGAAATTTTTCTGTTTCGCTAAGAAGGACTAAATACTTGAATATCACCATTGAATGTATAATATAAGAGAAAAAAGTGCTCAAAATTGAAATAAACCCAAGCAAGCTGTGTTATAAAAAAAAAAGTAAAGAATAAATTATTTTAAATGTAAGTTATTTAATGGTGTACGAAATATTCCAACATTCCTGGAAAATAGAAGAAACGTATAAAAACATTAATATTACATTTAGATCTCATAAAGGAAAGCCCAGTTAAGCTGATTACCTGTTCACTGACCTTGTGATATAATACGTCAAAGCCAAAATCTGAACAACAAACGCAATCTTACAAAGTGAATTAATTATGTGTTACAAAATGTTATTTGAATTGTTATGGCTCTTACAACTAATTCCTTAATATACTAGTAATTATGTAACATGTTTAATTAAATAAGTACCTATACCATTAAATAAGATCTTATTATTTAACTTATAATAATAATATTAATAATAATAATAATAATGGCTGGGTCAAGGGTCAGATACAGAGGGCGGTACTTCTGAACACGACACGAATTGTCAGGCGGTTCCTCACTCTGCAGCCCTAACCACCGGTAGCTTGGGCCTTGCGGCAATCTACTTTTAAATTTTTTATAATATTTATTGTTTTTTTTTATATTTATATTGTAAAAAATTTAATATTAAGAAATAAAATAAATAAAGAGATAATAATAATAATAAAATGGCGTAGAGATGTGACGACCCCATCGCCCAACGGTGAGACAGCTAATGTGACATAGCTGTTTCACCGTTGCAATCAGTCATCCCGCTACTCATCCCAGGGTTAGGGATTTAGCTGCCTATAGGTGTTTGACCATCCTTGTGGGATTATACTTAGCTAATTTACAACGGTCCCCTCGGGGAAGTAGGCGTACCTCGTTGTATATAGCTTAAAAACCTGATGGTGGACAATAGGAATATACGTATAGGGCCGCTGCCTGGGGGGCGCCAGCGCACGTCTAGGTCCCGCGCTGGCACTGGACGGGGCACAGGGCGAGCCAGCGTACCACATCCACCTCCATCAACTGGCTAGGTGCCGACAGGGTCTTCTACGACCCAAAATTCGGCATTCGCTACTGGTGGAATAAGAGAGCGCATGGCGTGGAATACCGAGATGAATTTAAACGCCATGCGCGCAATCACCGGCGGCACAGGGTATTGAGCCCAAATGTACCAAGAATTTCTGTTATTGGAGCCGGGAATTACCGTGACAATGCACATTACACGCACACACACACACACACACACACACACACACACACACACACACACACACACACACACACACACACACACACCACACACACACACGCACACACACCACATGCATATACATATAGTTGCGTTAAAATACTACTTATTACGGATAAAGTATTCTCTTAATTTATATTTAACATTTTTTATGTTTAAATTATTTTTTAAATCTGTTGGCAGATTATTAATAAGGTAAGGTACTAAAAAACCCAATCTACGTTTGCCATATAAGTTATTATATTTTGGCAGTTCTAGTTTTTGATATTTGCTGCTGCGTGTATTTAGATTAGTTATTTCATCAGATTTAGTATATTACCTCTTATTCCATAACCTTCGAGATACAATCTCGCACGGTACATTGAGATACATGTTAATGTCAATCATATTGTCGTAATATATTATATAACCTTAGGAATATTAATACATAGAAATTAAAAACTGGAAATGACGTTTGAACTAAAAAAATACATGAACTAATACTTTAATTGTAAAATTCACAAAATTATATATTCTTGAAATTATTTTACATTGGTACAAGCGTAGACTCTTAAAGCGAGAAATCTAGTCCCGTCTCGTCGTATATAATACACGCTTTAGGTATAAGTTACATAGTACGTTATTGACTTTGCACACATTGCCTCTTGTCAAGCTTGCCAAATATTCAAGCGAGAACATTCAAAACGCGTTTGCTTAATATCCCAGAAGGGAATCTCGGAGTGTTTTAAACATGTCTCGCGATTCGTGTGTTAAAACGCGTCAAGGTACCTCTGGGAGCATTATTTCAGTGAGTTTGTGAACAGGCTCGTAAACCACTAACGACTGCCCGACCGCGATAATGAATTCTCTCTACACTCAAGCCGACACCGCACATTTGATTCTAACGAGTTCAAAATATTTAAATTTATACTTACGTACAATGGGAATGCTCATTAAGCAAAACTAAAGAGAGAAACATAATGTAATTACATGACTGCTAGAAAATACGACTTGCATCAAATGTTATTCTATAAAGATAAACTAGATGATCGTAGTTTAGTATGATAAGGGGGAAAACAACTCGATTCACTTGATGGGTAAATTTTTTTCAAACATTATTAAACATTTAATCTTAAAGATTTAAGCGCCTTTTAAACCCATTGAGTATGAAAGATGTAGTTTAATTTTTCACCCAACAAATGTTGAAAAACGATGCCTTAGAATACTTTTAGCGCTCGCTCGCCGAGTCTTTCGCAATCTCTTCAGAAAAAAGGTGTCTTATGTCCTTGAAAAGAGTTTCTTTATATCATCAGCGCCTTTGATAGGTCGTCCTTTAAAATAATCATTCTTGACAAATGGTTGTAGTAGATAATATAAACATATAGTCACGGCTTTGATTTTTTGATAAAATGAACAAATCTAACCACTAATACTTATTTCATTCAGAATTGGTGGGATTGTTTAAATTTTTTTTTAAGATCGATAATCCACTTTATGGTAGGTAGCTACCGTCGCCTATAACACAAGCAATATCAATTGCGCTGCCGACCATTTTAGGCTAACAACTCTGGCATCCCTTTACTCACTTATTGAAATACAATAGCACATATGCTGTTATTTCACACGTGGTTACTGCAGCCAGTCGGGTTGCCCAAATAGCTGCGTAACAGAGTGTGCCTTGCCACTACTTTCTAAATCGAGACCAGACCCAACTATTAAAAGTTTATTCCCAAAGTTAACCCTGCCGGGAATTAAACCTGAGAACTCCGAGACAGAGCGTTAAACACACGAACTCATCCAAAGGGCTCGTCAAATAAGAATAAAAACACCTTTTATTTCGTTTGAATAAAATTTGTAGTTATGTTAAAATATCGAAAATGTTAAAGAAAACCATATTTCGACAAACGTTGACCAAGTTTTTCATTCAATAACATGGAATTTATGGCTTCTAAAACATGGGCACTGATGCTTCATCCATAGCAACTATTATTAAAAATTCTCTTTTAAAAAGAGTGGAAAAAGGGTAAAGCAATTAAAGTCGTCGTTAAATTAGTTAACTTTTTTTTAGAATCGTTCTACGAGGTTTTTCTATTCGCATTCTACGAGGTGATACTTAAAAAAATTTCAGACAGTGCTTATTAAAAAAAATGTTTACATATTTAAACTAGGTTAGCAAGCTTAGATATGCAGTTAATTAATAAAGTTTATTCCCTAAGAGTATAATATATGTAAAACTAGCATAATTTTTTGAATAATTTGTGTACGAGTAAAAGGAATATTTTATATATTACAAGTAGGTCTCAGCTTCTCACGGATCCAATTTTTTCTGCACATATCTTCCTCGTTGATCGCTCTTTCCATTAGTGAAAACCGCATCAAAATCGGTTGGGTGGTTTAGAAGAGATGCGCGGAGAAGCAGACAAACGGGGACAGCGATTTTAATCTATACTTAATATTACAAATATGACTGTACTGAATATCCCATGTCAAAATTTTCTTTTTGCTGATGAAATTAGATTATCTATATAATGTAAATAATGAAAAATAACGATTTTATTTCATAAAAACATAAAAAGCTTTCTTTTTATAAAATTTCATGTATAAGATTTCTTTATTTGTATGTCTTGTTACACTATTTGAATGCAGCGAAATCTTCCAACGAAGTGTCACTTGTTCGACGTTGCAAAGGTGACACCACTCTTACAGTAAAATTTCCTACCTGCGCTGGATATAGCCAATAAGGACTGCTGCACTCGATTCTATTTTACTTATTATTCGAAGTTCAGTCGAACTCAAATTCAAGGTTGGCGAAGCTGCAATATACAGTTACAGTGATGACCACATTCGTATGGAAATATATAGCTGGTATTATACTGCCATATGAATGTGCATGGTTTACTTTAGCAGCATAAATCTATGTATGCATATGAACCTATATATTTTACTTATGTGGGTTATAAGTGGCGCAGGCGGCAAGTAAACGTAAAATAATTTGCATAAAGCATTTCCTTGCTTTATGACTTGGCTCACGGCATCTATAACGGCGAAGGTGACGTTTCATGACGCCTACAGCGCTGTAATTAGTGACCAAGAAATAAAAAGTGCATAATAGTCTTTTTACAAGTCAAGCGAGTGCAAGTACCTACAACATTTTGTAATAAGTTAATGATTTGTATGTGTCCAGTTGGATAGGCTTCAAATAAGCTTTTAGGTATCTAGAAAATTATCTATACATATCATTCATGACAAGCTAAATGAATATAATAGGATAAAATAAACAAAGTAAAAGTTATTTCTTATAATGTTTATTGTCACTATATTATTTCCCTGAGACCGCGTGGTCCGACTGCTTCGTCCGACTGATCGGACGACGCGGACGCGGACTTATTTTTCCTGTTACTCCGTATGATAGGACAACGAGAACATTTTTCAGAACTGGTTCGATCACTAAGGACTACGAGGAAAACACTTTTCATATATTATATCGATCTAGACATTTACTCGTACATGTAGGTACAATATATTCCCGCCCGTTTCACCTATCTCTACTAAGTATCTCCCGGTAGGGATAAGTGGAATTTTTTTCCCACTTATTCCTGCCAGTAGGGATACTTTTCCATTTACCCAGTGGGGATTCGAAAATTAAAAAAATAATATACAGTCTTATTGATAAATGTTTTGAAACTCTTAAAAATGTGTTTTGCAATTTTTCCTTTCATGACACCCTACATTAAAGTTTTCTTCATTTATTATTTATTTGTAATTAAATAAAAATAATTTAGCACAGTCTGATTATTTAATCGGACCAATAGGACAAAAAAAACCGCGTCGTCCGATCTGTCGAAAGAAGCAGTCGTACTACGCGGTTTCAGGGGGTTATTTGATCAACTTATATAATTTTGTATAAAAAAATTTTTAATGTCAAACTCGACAGACAAGCTGATGGTCTATTTAATTAGAAATGGGCTTTGGCATTCCTTACTCACTTACCGAAACGCAACAGCGCACATGCTGTTATTTTACGGTGATCTTCTGTAAGGGGGTGGTCCACTAGACAGGCTGCCCAACTATTTGCGAAATATAGTGTGCACTGCCACTACTTTCCAGATCCAGACCAGAGTCATTTTTAAAAAGTTCATTTTCAAAGTTTAACCTGCCGAGAATTTAACCCGGGAACCCTGAGATAAAGCGTTAAGGCAAGCACCCTAACCACTCATCCAACGAGCTCGTCAAAAACATCGATCTCATACGGTCATCGATGTATCGGTTTGATCATAGAAATTACCTATGATGGCAGAGGAAATAAATAAAGGAACATACTCGACATTACACTTACAATGATAGCAATTGAATTTGAATTTAATTTGGTATAAATGGATCTTCATTAAATTGCTCATTAGACAGACAGGTTGTCTACACGTCACAAGTGTTATAGGTAACCGTACATTGTAAAATAACCACAAACATATTGGAAGTATTTAATTACGATTGCGCTAATTGTACTTTTCAATAGCTCAATTTCAGATTCAATAGCTTTTTTTTTAAAAAGAGAAACTAAACGATGAAAACCTCGAATAAAAATACTGGTTTAATAAAAGTCAACAATAAAATATAGGATTCGTTTCATTCAAACGTTCATTGGACATCTATGTTGAGTTTACAGTTTTTCCACTAACAAAAAATACGCTCACCAGAGAGCGTACGGACTTCCGTCAAATTCATGCAAAAATTCAGCGATTTCAACACTGCTGCTGTAGCAGTCTATGCATTTATAAATCGAATAGTGAGTTTAAGTTTAATATATAATATCTGGTATTTTTAATAACTTCCTTCCCTGTTCTCAAAGTTATATATATTTTTTTCCTTTTAAAAACGTTAACGAATCATTTTATGGTAGGTGGCTACCGTCACCTGCAGTTATTAGTAGGATAAAGGATAAGGGATTTTGATGCTATAAGGAAATTAGCTTTAGCAATGCTTACAATAACTCACCGAACACAACAACACTCATGTTGTTATTTCACGGTGGTCTTTGACGATCATAAGAGTTTCTTGGAGAAACCTAATTGATAAATAAATATTTTGATTTTGATTTTTGTCATTTAAATTTATTGTTTTATTTGCATAAAGCCAATATGTTGTGTATATTCTTTCTCTTTTATTCTCACCTTTTATTATTTATTATTATAAATATTTAAATTAGTATATATTATTAATTATTTAGCGTAATAAATAATCTAAGGGCCGCTTTCAGCAACTACAAGTGTAGTTACTTTTAGAAATAATAAATGTTTTTATTAAATTATGCACTCGGTTTACTGCATCCTTCGATAGGCGAAATTTTAATTTATTTTTTTATGTTTGGGACTTTTACCGTACAAACAAAGGCATATCATCTACATCATTCCCGGTTACCGGTGACTTTAAATGGCGGTTAGCCTACTTGACACATGGTGAAATAGGCCCTAAATCTAATATTTATGTTTACCACATTACGTATAAAGTAGGTATTATAGAAACGGGTATGATAAAAAAAAACTTAATTCAAAAAGCAATTAACTGTGTAACAAAAAGTACATAAATGTTTTTATAAGTGAGAACAACAATAAATAATGGGAGTATAAAAACAAATACAGGCGGCCATTTTAATTATTGCACCGCGGTAATTAGCCACTGGGCGCGGCGTTCATGAAGATAAAGTCAATAAATATTGTTCTATTGTTGTGGCCACAAAGCAAAATATTTCTTTTTATTATTAGGCCCTTTTATTGTGGGCTGTTTAAATCGGGCCATAATAATAAAATGCGGTCAAAAGTCTGGCAAACAATAATCTGGTTTGCGTCGGCTCGTTGAGCCCAAAACCTCACGGGACTTATAAATCGCTGTAAGAGAACAACACAACATTCGTTTTAGTACTTAAAATTGATTAAAATAAAAATGACCCCGTATAAACTGATTGTTTTACTATTGTTTTGATTTTAATTACAATTTAATAGTAATTGTATTTTAAACTTAATAATAGTTGCAGATTCTTAATACTACTGTAGTCGGCAGTGCACTTGCAACACATGTGGTGGTATTCATTGTGTTAAATAAAATATTTTTTATAAAATATTTTTTTATAATTTTTTCACCCTTATCTAAAAAGCTTCTGCAGCTTCTAATTCTAATTCTAATCAAACAAAAAAAGAATCATCAAAATAAATTCATAATTGGCGTAACAAATATATACTTATTTAAAAAAAAAAACATACTAATTGAGAACCTCCTCCTTTTTTGAAGTCGGTTGATAAATAAGTATCATTTTGTATTCCAACTCAATAACGTTTTATTTTTAACCAAGACTTATTTTCATCTTTTTCTAACTTATTTTCAGTAACCTATAAATTATGCTATTATTTCGACAAGTTTATATGTATAAAAAAATTTTTTTTTAATAAATTACATTCGCATTATAATGAAAATAGCTCACGAGAAATATTAAAAAACTGACTGAACAAGAGAACGTGACCTCAATTACTTTTATAACAATGACGGTTTTTGTACACCAGATTCGAGGGGTCTGTCGAAATTTGCATAACACTGCCCAAATCCAAAATTTGTTTTCGCGAATGCCCAAGCGAATTTGGCTTGTTGACTTTTTAAATTTATATCTGCGTGTATCATCTGATTTGAAAAATTCTACACGCCTAACAAATTATTTGAATGCAAATTAAATTATATGTGTACTGTATATCCAAGCAATTAAAAATATACTAATAGAGTCTCTTCTTGAGTATTGAAAGATTGCAAGTATGAATTTACACTAGTTTTTTTTTGCATATAAGTAATTCATTAAAGGCATATTTTCTTTATTAATATTTGAGTTATTATTGTGACTAATTAAATTGCTTTATACAAATTATATATTTTTCAATTTTAATAAGCAAATATTATTACCACACCCTTATTAAGGGCAAGAATTAATTTATTTGGGAATTGTATACTCATATTTTACGCAAATAATTTTTTTTCAATAATTTTTTACTTTTTTTTCTAAATCAGAGTGAACTGTCATTTTTATATAAGAAATTGAAATTTAAAATTAAAACAATAAACGTAGGAGATGCAGACAACAGCACGGACATACATACATGCAGTATGTATTATATAAGTACTGCTGGATGTTCTGGCTGTTAATAATCCACAATATGAAGAGGACTTTAAAAGTCTTTTACATCTTCAAGTTACTTCGATTAAGTTGAATTCACTTAGTGATAAATAACTCTTAAGCAAATAGTATTTTGTTTGCAAAAAAACTTATCAGGAAACATGCTGAGTTTATTTCTTCGCTAAAGTCGACAGGGAACGCAATAAATAAACGCCTACACTGTGAAACAGACAGCTCACAAAACTGTCGACTTTTTCTTCGTTTAATAGCGAAAAATGTTCACTAACCCGACTATCCGACTAAAAGCGGTGTATCTCTGCTCACTACATAAATCAAACATAAATAAAGGAGCTCATAAGCTGTCAACGTAATGCCATTGAAGCCAAGCCGGGGTGCGTAATATCGTAGAATAAATCACGCTCACCTAAAATATGCCTCAATACCCACTGTTGAATATGAAATCACATTCAACCATTTAGTTCAAAAGACCCCCATCTAAATACCCACAGTGAAAAGAATGAAAAAGCTGAAAATAATCTTTTATAATATGTAACCAGAGTTTATTTAGTAGCTTAATAA
Source organism: Synanthedon myopaeformis (assembly GCA_944738685.1). NCBI lineage: Eukaryota > Metazoa > Arthropoda > Insecta > Lepidoptera > Sesiidae > Synanthedon > Synanthedon myopaeformis. Next base: position 6,973,565 of record OX122919.1, read on the forward strand.
AATTTACTAGATGGAATTTCTGCACGGAATTTCGAAGGTTTTTATGGAAATTTTCGATATCCTCTAAAGTAACTTTTGCATTTGATTTCGCGTGTGGCTGAAAATATCTGTAGAATATTAATATTTATAACTATATTACACGGTGCCGTTCGTTTTGAGATAAAAAATATAATGCCTGATATAATATATGAGCAATAGAACGCCGGACATCTTTATTGCTGTTATAGCTTAGCCTGGCTTGGATTTTTGTTTTTAGATGATCTCTCGGGAACAGTATTTCTTTTCTGGATGAAAGGTACCCTATGTTCTTTTCTGTATTCCAGACAATGTGTAGGTATGCAAAATTTCACGATGATCGGTCTAGTAACTAAGGCGTGAAAAGGTCAACAGATAGTCAAATAGTCAGATAGTCAAACAGATTGATAGATAGAGTTATTTTCACATTAGTAGTATTAGTATTGATTATTATTAGTGTCTTAGTGCCTTAAAACAAAGGTTTTCGACCAATGTGTGTTGCCAGTTATGACATTATGTCGCTGAAATATAGTCTCTATGAGCTTCGTAAGAAAGCTCAACGTCGCCCAATTTGTAAAGGGGTATATACTCGATCTTGAAAGGCATCGACTTTATCTTTGGTACTGTAACAAGGCGGATGTAGCGAATTATATTTTTACATTACGAACTGAAAACGCTTGAACTAATTTAGTGCTACTCTTACTGACGACCTATGTAGGTATTAATAGTAGTTAAAATGTGATGTATCACAAAATTACCTCTTCAAAGACACATGTTCTTAATTATAGAAATAATTGAGTCAATGAAAAACAGTGACGTACACAAAACTGTAAACAATCAAAGTGGGAAAAACTCAATTTAGCACACATGCGTCATAAAAAGGTTGAAGCTTAATTATATTATCATCGCCGCGCCAGTGCGGTGCGGTCGCCCCTAGAGAACAAATATCCATGTTTTATAATGTTCATCTTATAATCAACTCGTTTGTAAACATCACTAACGAGTTTATTAAACAATACTTGTACCTTGTTTTGAATATTTAGCGATACAAGAAATATTTTGTTTCATTATTAATACAAAATTCAGAAGAAGCAGAATTTTTTTATATGTAGCTAATAATTCTAATTGTAAAAAAATTAGAATTGTTATTATTTTTTAAATATAAGCGCTGAAAACGCTAATATTAAGTCAAATCGTCAATGTCATTTGCCTAAGAAAATTCCATAATGAAAGTCTGAAGAACTTTACTTAAAAAAAAAAAAACGTAAGTAGGTAACTATTTTCTGTATGTAATTCCAATATCACTAGAATATAAGAGTGAATAAAATTTATACATTTTGTACGTGTATAGTATAAAATGAAAAGAAATAAAAAAGTGTTTGCCTCACTTAGTAAAAATGCCTCACAACAAATTCAAATAAATGTATACAAGACCGATTTAATAATATCGCAGTTGGTAAGTAGGCTGTCTAAACATACTTTAGTATGTTAAATACTCGTACAAAGAGCTCCAAGTCAATGAGGGCGCGGAATCAAATCACGGTTTGTTTTGTCGAGATACGCCCGCAGTATTCCTTCTTTTGAGGTTAAATACATAAGCGATAATAGGAGATTGTTTGTTCTGTTTTTTAGGACATAATTTTATTTCGCTTAATCTTTTGTCTTTTTATCTTTACCTCACGGGGTCAAATATATTACAAAAAGAAAATAAAAAATTCTGCCACTTATATCCCTTTTGATTTATTTATTCTCTTTTGACATACTATGCATCTAGAATTTTTTATTTTACCTACTGTGATCTACTTGACCATAGGTGGTGACCGTCGCCTACAACAACAGAGACGACGAAAATGCTTTGCCGATTAAAATGTGTAAATATGTAAAAATGTGAAACGTGGCTTCTCAATCTACTGATTGATCCACAAGTTTAAGGTTTAAATAAACAGACAGAGGCGGACAGCGACTTTATTATATAATATTTATAGATATTGATATAGTTTATCTACTTGGAGTTTCACCGTTCATAAAATGCCACGAAATATTTCTTCAAGAGTTATGCTCAATACTATTTACTGTGCGATATTCTCCCTCGTGGAAATCTCTTAGATATGATCATAAATCGCTTCGGTTGACATAATAGCGTGAAGGGAACCGCCTGGATTTATGCATGTTTGATTTACACGAAGGTGGAGGGTTGTCATTTTGAAAGTATTCTTCCTAAGGAACAAACTCATATGGTGCGTAACTTTGTTCATTCACTTGTGATAGTTATTGTCGTTTATATGTAATTATTTTTTAGTGAATATTTTAAGTGGTGGAGAAAGAATCCCGCATAAACCCACAGTGTCTCCTACACTGCCAGTTTTCTAAGAGGATTTCCCAACGTTAAAAAAGGGGCCATTTAGTCACAAATTGACACAATAACTAATAATTGAAAAACTAGTCCAAATTAGAGTAGTTCCTTTAGTCCCAATTCTATGTAATCCGTTCCTACTGGCTAGCTTGGTACTCTGAGGACTAAATACACATTGCTTTGAATTCCGGACACGATTCAAATTAAGTGATAAAGCGTTCCGAGTACGCCGCGTCTGCCCGGTTGTCACCCGGTAATGCGCGAAGAAGACGTGCCCAGTGCCTTGTGCCTTGTGGGTTATGCCTCCGTGTACTGTAAACTGGTAACTGTGTCAGGTGTCGACAGGAAACTATTTATAGTAAAAAAAAAATGTTGGCTAATCATTATTAAATTCTCTACGTAATCAAAGTGGATATATGTATTCTTAAGGTTTATTTTTGAAGAACTTCAAATTAATAACATGATATATTAATCCCTCTTCAATATTACAATCAATAGAGTTCCACATCTAAACATAGGCATTCCGCTCTCCTGATTAGGCGCAGAGTGTGACCTCTGCGCCGTGAAGAGACGTGCCGGAAACCAGAGCACGTGATGGCGGACGACCCTATGTCCGCTGCCCCAGAGCAGAACGGCACAGGCCGCCTGTTCTCCATCTCTCGCAGCGGGCAGTTAGCGAGGGGCGTCACTTCCGAAGCACCCTATACCTCTTCTCTGCGGCACAACCTACCGCAGAGTCAGAGGCCGCTTCCACCTTAAAAATCCGTCCGCTGCGACCCGCACCGGTCTTCGCGTGCAGACCTCGGTCCTACGCGCAAGGACCGGGGGTGTTGTCTCTCATCGGTCAACACCCGCATGGGCTAAGAACGGATCCTCGGCCCAGCGAGCGGTGACTGGCGAGGCTCCAATTAACAGTTGGAGTCTCCAGCCAATACTCCGCCACGAGCCCCGACAATCGACTTTAAGGTGATGAACCCGTCTTACCCCGACTGTACATGAAAAAAAAAAAAGAAACATGACTGGGCATGACTAGGCGTTGGTGCAAAAGTTATAATTTCCACAGGTCGTAAATAAAATAACGATTAGATATAAAATACTTATCTCGTATTTTTTTTCTCGAACATAAATTATCTCAAAAATCATTTTGCTTTTCTCTTGATTTCAAGTCAAGCGACCAAAGCGATCGTATAAATATTTTGAGATATATTTGAAAAAATCAGATGTATATCTGAAGTACATTCTTAATAATAACACATTTTGTATTAATAAATCGAACGCGTTTGATTGAAAAAACGCCCAGCGAATACAAAATCAGGCGAGGGAGAGAAATAAAGACATTATTAATATATTCTAATAGCGCACTCCAATGCGTGAATACGTTCATGAAATAACAGCAAATCTTTTACTAAAACGATCACGTATCAAGCACCAAATTCATAATCGGCCATTGAGGGTAACCCGAAGAAATTTGTAAGGGATAACGCGAAAACTGAAGGTGTTTATGATTTTATGATGCTCCTTCATTCTCGAATATGGCATCGTACAATAACGATAAAGTGTTATGAGCCAAACAAGGAAGTGTAGGAAAAATTGTCAAACATACGTATATCAGTAATAAAATAAAGGCAATGACAGGATAATGTGTCTCACACTTTCTGTTTAAAAAGATCCGCATTATGCAAATAATATTTTTCGGTAATGCTGTAAATTTATATTACTTTAGCAACCGTCTGAGACTTAATTTGCTTACAGAAACCATAAATATTTGTATTGAAAATCTTTTTACGTGATAATAATAACCGGCTTCGCCCAGGTTGCATTTTTTTTATATAAATAAACCTTCCCCGTTTATCCCTCTTACCATATGTGAAAACCGCATCAAAGTCCGTTGCCTAGTTTAGGAGGAATTAGGGCGACACAGACAGACGCGGAAAGCGACTTCAATTTGATACTATGTAACATACTATGTAATGTATGTATGTCAGAGGTAATCATAGTAACTACTCATCCGATTTCACCAATAGAAAAAAATTACCAATAGTTATAACAGAATTTCAGGATGGATATAGGCTAAATATCCCACGCAGGCGAAGCCGCGTGTACCAACTATCCAAAAATAAAAATTCAACGCTTTGCAAAAGTATGTTAGGCGTCAATGTAGGCGTTATTAACATCTTTTATTTTTCAAAGCGGACGAAGTCGCAGGAACCACCAGCTAGTGAATAAAATATCAAAATGCTTGGGTTGTTATGATACATTGCCATTCCAATCCCTTTGAGATCATGGCCGCTATAGTATCAAGCTGTAATCCGTCACGTCAAGGTAAACAAAACAGTGCTTCCATATTACGCAACTAAGTTAAAATAATCCAAAGTACTACCTATATGTTATATTATTACTACATAAATAAAAGGCAAGCCGAAAAGTAATTTTGATTCTACCTGGAAACTCCATAAAGCATTTACCAAGCCGAGAGATAACATATATAAATTTTCGTCTTACTTTTCTCTCGTAAAATATATGACGTGCCTATTCTCACTTTATAAAATCCATTTTCCTTGATCCAATTCCACGGCTTCTGAAGGTAAAATTTACTATGCACTGGAGAATAATGTCCATTATTAAAACAAACTTAATAAATTTGTAAGAACATTGAAGCTTTACAATATTTAATTACGTATAAATTGATGTTATAAAGGGAAACGAAATTTATTCTTATTAATCCATGTAAGACCTCGTGAATCGTAATTTACAATTAAAGATCAGAACGACCCATAAACCCAGGAAATTAAATTCTTCATAAAACGTTATTAACTTTGCACGAATATTTAATAACAAGCTTAATAAGGACGAAACGCAAGGTCATTTTCATTACTTGTTACGTAATTAACTATAAAAATGGTAGCTTTATAAAATATAGGTGTGTACCTAATTAATATTTGATTATTAGATATTTTAGTAACAGGAATAAATGGCATTAAATTAATGAAAAATGTGGGTGGTAAAACCTATTGTTTGTTGACATATTTATTAGATCATCTAAAACACGTAGCTTTTATTGTAATTTCCATAAGATCTTATGCTTTATCCTTTTGCATTATATATTTCTACTAGCTGGTGCCCGCGACATCGTCTGCGTTGAAAAATACTTAAACGATAGGAAATATTTTTTTCTCTGCAAAATATTAAAAAAAAGCGCATTTTGACTAAATTGTCACATAAGAGGTTTTAAATTTGCAACGACGTATGTCCTTTCTTGTATCCCTGACAACGTGTATGAAAAATTTCATGATGATCGGTTGAGTAGTTAATGCGTGAAAAAGTATGATATGGATTTTAATTTTTCACTGAAGGAAGACTGCGGATCTATGTAGTTGATAGATGCTCTAATGGCCCTTTTTTGTAGACTGAAAATAGTATTTATGTCCGCAGCGTAACCCCAAAGAAGAATCTGCGAAGATCACATTATACTGCGTAAATAACTAAAACAGACAATTCTAGCTGTATCAACATCCGTTGGTCGTCTAATATATTCAACTGTATAAGCCGCAGAGCTTTTACTTAGTTTTTTAATACGTGGAAAAGATTAAGTATTTAGTTATTTACTTATATATCTAATTTTACCTGTCACATAAAATGTAACAATCCCATAGTTTGTCTACTTAATGTTTGTTCGGTAGTCACAATCAATTTGCTGTTTGTGGAGCAATTTTTTTATATCGACTATAATGATAAAATTTATCGACGTTACCTCTACCATAAGGTCATGAAAATATACGTCGCCCGACGACGTGAACTGAGCGCGGGGTGAGCTGCGGTCGTAATCGCTCGCACCCGTCCGACTGGGAAACTTCTTTTGGTTGTTCAGTCATTTCAGTCTTCAGTAAAGTACTTCAGTCAGTCGCGCGTCGGCCGCCATCCCGATTGGATGTCTGATCGGCACGTCATTCTAACGTACACTACGCACAAGCGTAATGGTTTCGTTCAAAATTATCGCGAGTGTCTAGTGAAAAATCGTAGATTATTTTGCAAATAATTTTAGTGTATGATTAATTATGTGATGAACATTGTTGTTTGAACATATCGAGGATGTATGTAATTCTGGCAGTTTTCAGTTTACTAATAAAAGGTAATTTGGATAATTATTGTGACATTGGCTTGTTTAAACTTTTACGTTTGTTCAAAAAGAGTTTTGTAATTATTAGTTAGATAATATAATTTAATTAAATTTTTTAAATTAATTTTTCAAGATATACTTATTACCGAAATATTTAACACATTCCTAGATTATAATGTATATTATAAATTAATGTATACCTATACACATTAATTTTATCGGTAGGTAGTAGTAGGTACTAGTTCTCACGTTTTTCGAAAATATTCTTTTTTTGTTGGTAGAAAATGATGTTATGAATGCATGTAAAAATAAATTTTTATTTGTAACTAGCAAACCAAACAGACGGCATTTTTTATATATACTAACATCAGATATTACCTAATTACTTATTAGATCCAAAAAACACATTGTAATGTTTTATTATCTGAGATCAGTAACTATTAGTTGGGTTATTATTATAAAGGGAAATCATAACATTAGTTTTTAAATAAGTATATTTTTAATCTGTAAACCTAATTACTAAATCAATACTAAAACGTTAGCCCAGTTTAACTCACGAGACTGTAAGTTTAATTATTAATTCATCATATTAATATTAAATGCGAAAGTTTGTGACGATTAATGTGACGATTATTTTTTTTCATAAATTACTAAACGGCTTTTGATTCGATAAAATTATATAGTATTATAGTTTAAACATATTATGCAAGTATACACATCAGAATAACACATAGGTTATCATTTATAAGAGACGTAGATGACGTCAAATTAATATATTATGTTAGGTACCTATACCTACTCAATTTTTTTAGAACTTGTCGACAATGTCAACAAACACTTTAGTAATTATTTCTCCATGCACTATAACACTAGATGATCAAATTTGATTTCCTTCATAAAGTATTAAGTTTAATATCATTCGTATCTCAATCTCAAGAAAATATATTCATTAAAACTAAATTTTCACTAAAAACTGAAATTCTACTTGCGGTTGACGTTTGCACGTCAAATTTAATGACATCTTTTCTTTTGTCGTTTATGGTTAGAATATTATGCGTTTATGGTTGACTTATGGAGGGTAGAGGCATGGACCTAATATAATAAGCAGGACTGAGTACCTCTACTCGCAGCTAAAAAGCGAGGGACACGTAGTAGAGAGGCTGTGTGGCCCTTTCTAATAGGCGACATTAAGATTTTTATTATGTGAGACAAATTGTTGTAATATACCTATATATAGTAGTAGTAGGCACAGTTATGTTGGTCGAAAAACAAAACCTTCAAAATGGCAGATTTGAAAGTTTTGCTAGCAGAAAGCGCGAATAGGTAAGGAACATTGGGGAAAATGTGTAGCCCATGTGATAAATGAGGAAGGGAAGATGAAAAATTTACAAGGGCTGATTGACTGGGTTACAGATAGTGTAACAAAGCCATTTATTATAAACTTTGGTGAAACTTCAGACTGATAGTTCGTACAATTCAAATAATGAAATTTAATCGTTAGTTTTTTTTCATTTAAAAGTTTCAATAGTTCCCATCACCAGTTTTCTTAATCCAACCATAGACAAAGCCCAATATGGCGGATTGTAATTTATAACAAGTTCCATTGATGTAACAGTAAGGTTTAGTTTCATGCTTTCTGTCAATTCCTGAAGACAAAATGATATCATGCAAATTTTTCTTAGGTTGTTCAAAGTTAAGTACCTATTCAATTTTTATTTTTTAGATATTAGATATTTTTTATATTTTTTTAGATATTTTTTAGAAACCACTTTATGTTTAGTCCAAATACTTTTATCGTCCGACCGATATATCAGAATTAAAATTCCAACTATAAGATGTGCGGACATACGACGACGACCTCTCTTTGCAAACGCGATCGTTCAACTGACTGATAACCTTTCAATATCATACCACCGAATGAATCTGAACGAATGAACACCTCTTTTTGAAACGTCACGGAGCACTTTTCAATCAACTTCAGTCGATATAAATAGCAGACGCTAACAATACATAATATACTTTTTTATCCATAATAATATTATAAAGAGAAACATTTGTATTTTTGTTTGTGATAAATAAACTCAAAAACTACTGGACTGACTTTAAAAATTCTTTTACCTATAGAAAGCTACATATGCTTTATTTTATAAAGTTACACGGACAGAGTCGCGTGAAACAGCTATTTTAGAATATTATTAGGATTAGGTAATATTCAAAAATTACTTAGTCATTCGTTGTCCGTACATACTACGGTTACTACTCCGTAACTACTATTACTCATTACTTTTTGTACTATTGTACATAACGCGTAAACGTACTGTTTTTTTTATTGACTACTATCACCGGGCCATGACGAAGCACTCGATATTTAAATAAAGCTCATTAGTTTGATGTGAATTTAAGGGCTGTTGAAGTATATTAATGGTTGAACGACACGTTAAAAAATATATTTATTCCGAATTCGAAAGTCCTTGGATTAATGATTGTAATATCCATTTATAAAAGCAAAATACAATAGTTCAATCTACGCCAAGCACGTAGCGCTCTGCGAGAGTGGAATATGAAAGTACCGTTTCTTTGTCATAAATACTTGTAATATTGCAAACATTTAAAAAATGTAATTTCAGTATCATTAAAACGCTTTAATGGATTTTCACATTATTGTATCTACGTATACTTATTTATAAAAAATATCGTGTAAGTTACACCATTTACAAAAATTAAATAACATGTTATAGAACTTTGTTGTATAACACGTTCATTATTTAACATAGCTGTATAACGTTACAACGTATTACAAGACTGTATAGTGCATTAAAATGACAGTGAAATATAACAGTGATAACTAACATGTCTACAGTTATCTCGGTCGCATTTCACGTGGCGTTTCACGCGCAACTGTTATTTAACTTAGTTTTATTATCACATTATGTACACACATTATAAAACTTGCTATATAACTATGTTTTATAACATATTTTGTTATATAGTCTGAAATAACTTTAAGACATTTTAGGTTTAATATAAAATCCGTACTAATACAGTTAATTTTTAATTCATATAATATGTAGGTATTCCTTGGACTATGTGTGTTAACGACACCCGCTTGCGGATTTCGCTGCTCACGCCGCTCCTCGCAGTGTGTTTTTACACTAAAAGTTATTTTCCCGAGGAACGCGGACTAATTCGCGCACAAAAGCTAGTATTTTAATATTTAATCGAATAGGTTTAGTTCGATAAATATTCGAGGAAGTGAAGTGAACACAAACTGGGGGAGGGAATCACTCGTTTGGAATAGATCAAATGTTTGCAGTGCGAGCGGCACACATATCATTAGAGCTAGAAACTAGTATGCAACTATAATTAACGAACTATAAACAGTTAAAGTTACCTTCGTAATGTCTCGGTACTTATGTTAAAGTAAAGGAGAGAGTTTCAAAGATTAAACAGTGCAAGTTTGTTAAGGTTTAAACAAGGTTTGGTCCCTGTATCTCGCCTCAAAATGATTATTCCACAGTCCAGTTGTTTAATTCCCGAGGGAAATAAGCGGTAATAGAGACGCAGTGAAACATATTTCAGTTAGGTACAAACGAATTTCTCATTCATTTGTTATGATTTTTAAAACATTCACTTTTAAATTATACCTACAAGTTTTTGTAAATATATTTAACACTAACAAATTCAGTCACTCACACACACACACACACACACACACACCGTAAACAAGTACATAGTGTCTGTACACTTGATTTATTATATTACTTTACTCTATTATTATATGTATAGATAGATAGATAAATCGCGTTACAATTCTTTAGTTGGATTTGTGTACTCTTTCAAACAAAATCTGCTAAAACGAATTTGATGAAACTTTACAGTAATATAGTTTGCATATAAGAATCTTCTTACAACAGATAGGATATTCTTTACAGAGATGCGTGGATAAAAAAGTAGGCAAAAGTTAGTCTCTTCTTTCTCAAATGTACTTTAATAATTGGCCAAAATTAGGCTTTTATGACTATGAAACATACGTTATAAAATTGAGACTTATATATTGAGACTTGAGACAGACGCAATAATTAATATGGGGATTAATATAAAGCATAGAAACTTTACTAAAATGTGTTGTCAAATATAAGATGGAAAGGTATCTTAACGTTGAATCAACAAAAGTGAAAAGGTTAAACATTTTCTTCGTATACACGCCTTGGGTCGCACCCTGACTTACCTAACACAAGTTTCAACTTAAATAAGTTAACATTTTCTATACGAGGTACGCTTCAGTCGAATGTGTAAATTTTTGTTTACTTCGGTTTTCCACGATGCTGTTGTAGTAAAAACAATTTTAATGTATAGATAATAGCTATAAAAATGATTTACAATTGTCAGTAGAGGCATTATACAAACCTGCCTACTATGAAAGTTGCGATTATATCAAATACTAGCTGTTGCACGTGACTTCGCCCGCGTAACTTTATAAATATAAGCCTATGTACTCACTGATAAATAGCTTTCTACAGGAGAATTTTCAAAATCGGTTAAGTAGTTTTTGAGTTTATTTTTTACAAACATACAAAAATACAAATCTTCACTCTTTTTAATATTAGCTGGTGTGATTTTTTTTTTTAGATTTTCATGAAGACTGGAAAAACAGATTATCATTACATTTGGATCAAGAATTAAGGCCCAAGGAGCCATAAATAACAGAAAATAGTACTAAACTAGCTATCCGGTAAAAACTTAAATGAGTAAAGTTTTATGAGTAGTTTTACGCGTACGCTTCCAGTACAAAAATCCTAAACTATTTTCAAGCCAAGCGGTAAAAAAATATATGTAAAATAGCACTTTCTATTTGTTGTTAAATATATTATTCATTGATTAAACAGTTTCGGATTGAAAAGCGTTATAATGATTGGATCAAAATTTAATAGAAAAAGCTTTTATGAGCTTTGATGTTGCGTTCTCTCTGAATATTGGCATTCCAATCCAAAGGCAAATCTAATAAGTTCTGATTGCTGCTGGTTGCGGGTTTCGCGAGAGGAGATAGTAAACAAAATAACAACACTCACTACAGATTATCCGTTTTTATAATTCCTAATATATCTTTACTAATATTATAAAGAGAGAAGATTTGTATTTTTGTATGTTTGTAATGAATAAACTCAAAAACTACTGGACTGATTTTGAAAATTATTTCACCCATAGAAAGCTACAAGATCAGCGAGTAACATAGGCTATATTTTATGAAGTTACGCGGGCGAAATTAAGTGCAACAGCTAGTATTATTATAAAAGTTTGTATGTTTGTTACTCAATCACACAAAACAGCTAAATGGATTTAGATGAAATTTGGCGCACAGATAATTTATTACCTTGATTAACATATTATTATACTTTTTATCCAGGAAAAATATTAGGTTCCGGTGGGATTTTCAAAAAACCAACTAAAGCGCGTACGAAGTCCTAGTTTAAATAAAAAAGTTATAAAAGATTATTTATAAAAAGTAGTATTTTTCATAAATTTCAATATAAAATACGATATGAAAAAATCGTAAGCGTCGACACGTACCTAGTCGCTTCATCATCATTTTTTGTACTAAGAACGGTTCCAATATGAATACACTGTAGTAATCACCGTAAATACAAATCGACTTCACGTGGGATTAAAAAGCCTTCATACGGAAGATTGCTCTGAAATAACAACATAAACATGTCATGTCAACTCCTGAGCTTAAACGAGGTTTAAGCTCACTTTGATGACAAAGGATTTCGATGGGCTATTCGTTAATCGGCACTTTGGGCATAATGTGCGTATGCACTGACGGGCAAGTCTCTCTGGGAATTCGCAAAATAAGACCAGGGATTACTGAGAGTCCGATAAATATGTAATATTCTTCTCTTAGAGGGTTTTCCTGTTAAAAAAAACATAAAGAGTTCTTTAGAAAGCTATGAACAGGTTTAGTGGTATTAGATGGCATTACTTTAAACTTCCTGTCGCTACAAAGATTAAAAACGATGTAAGCCAGTCTGTCTTGAAAAATTATTTACTTTGAGGGACGAAATCGTGGTTAAATATTTTTTTTATAAATTTTCAGTCATTTGTACTTAATAAATGAAATTGAAGTGTATCTTTGTAATTGTAATTTTGATAAATGTATAACAGAGTATATACGGTACTTGTAACAAATAAATAATTTTTAAAAATTTTGTCTGTGTTTGTTTCGGCTACTCTCCGAAACAGCTGGATTGCTTTTAACGAGTCTTTTACTAGTAGATAGCTGATGTTATAAGGAGTAACTTAAGTTAATTTTATTTTATGAAAAATTGCATAAGCAGTGTCCTGTACCGCGCACGCTTCATGTGCACGCCGCAGCCAATCAAAGCTGGGTCACGAACCCAGCCTAGTATATTCATATAACCATAGAGTTACAAACTGTTACTGTTACAACCATAAACTATATAATTTAGTCATGTTCAGAAAACCTTACAGTGTCACACTGTAAGTTTATAGAAGACCTACTGTGAGGCTTTGCCACTGCTGAATCTTTATTTAAATTTTCTTAGAACAATATTACATTTAAATAAAAACAAATAGATTCTTAGTTATTATAAAAAGGACACTAAATGCTCGTGTACAGTGGGAGTAGAAATACCTTCGTCAGTTTTCAAATTCATTCCTTTTTTAAGTAGCAAAACTAAACCACCTTACTAACCTTTTGAAACTAAAGCACTAAGCAGACAACTGATAATTTCATATCAAACCTTTTTAATGGACTGTCATTATGAAATTCATTTCAAATAATTGTTCTATATAATTGTCATTGTGTGTCAGTGTCATATATTATCTCTTGTATTTTTTGCGATCAATAATAATCGTAATTACCTAATTCAATAATGCCAAGGAATTTAAATAACAATCCAACTGATTAAAATATTAGCGAAATATATTCAAATCATAATAATTACTACAGACATTTTAGGGTTCTTGATTATGCTCTAGCCTTGTTGGTTCAATGCGAAAGCGACTACAATTTGTGATTGATGTGTATGGCGGATATACTCGTTTTTAATATAGTTTAGTTTATTTAAATAAATTTTACCATAATTTCTTATGGTAAAAATATTTATTTCTTTAAAAAACATTATAAAATAATAAATATGGACATAACAAACACGTCAATAATTTAATATTATAATTGATTTCAAGATTAGTCGTAATTTCCTAATTTTTCCGATGTGAAAACATTACATATTTTCTTTCAATTTAATCATTTATTGCAAAACCATAATGTATAGATAGATGTTACAAAATTTATAAAGACCAGTGTTATGGACCCTGTCGGGCATGCAACTTAGGGGCTAGGAGAGAGGAAGCGTATTAAACTATATTTATAAATAGAATTTTTATTATATTTAAATTAAAATTTTATTATATTAAATAATATTTATATTTGTCATTTCGTAGAACCTATATATTATCAATAAAATATTCATTAGTGTTATAATAACATTTACTATTTAGGATTTTATTTTTATTTTTTGTAAATATGATTATCGTTCTTTTCATTTTTTAATATATCTGGTAATTAGTTATATTTTTTATAGAAAAACTGAAGGTATTTGAAGAATTTAGTTTTAATTGTGATTTTTTATAGTTATATATAGGTACATCCTTTTTAGTTGACCTGTCGTCAACTACCCCATTGCAAACGTCAATGCAACATTCTGTTTTGTTTGAAATAAAATGTTGGTATGACTGATATTGCCCTGGTGCAAGCAAATGTCGACTTTAAGTTGACGAACCTTTTCATACCATCACTGTACTTGCTTATATTAAAATTTGGAATAATTTTATCCATACACTCAGATCAGCGGACTACTGGAAGTCATTTGATACTCACACTGATGAGGGTGGCAGAACATAATGGCATAAATCCATTTTTTTTAAATATATGTTTCAATTTGTTTGAAACGAAACACTCAGGCGGCAATGAACAGATTCCGAAGCACTCTATTTAATTAATTTCTTTATATATGCCAATATACGAGTATTACTGTATTTGTTTGCAATTTTTTTTATATTGAATAAAATACGACCGGAACGCTGAAGGTGCTTTTTGTAATGCTTTTAATGGCTACTGCCAACACAATACCAGAAGGATTGCAAGTGTCCTGCCGATATTGTTAGGACTAATTTATGAAAGCATAAGGGAGTGTCATTGCTATACCAATGTGTGAAGTGACCTTTATTACCATGAAAATAATTGAAACGACAACTTTTACAACTAATCTTGACTGCTGTCGTAATATTTTAAAGAAGTGATGTTATATAAATGCGAAAGTGAGTTTGTTTATTTGTTACGCTTTCACACTTTAACTATTCAACCGATCATTGTGAAATTTTGCATACACGTTGGCAAGGATACAGAAAAGTACATAGGATAATTTTCATACAATAAAAGCACTGCTCCCGGGGGAGCATCTAGAAATTAAAATATATATTCAACGCCTGATTAAGTATATGAGCAATAACGATCGAACAAAATTTTGACACACAAGAAAAAGAGGCGCGGACGAAGTCTCGGGAAAAAGCTAGTAGAATATATGTTTCATTTCTGGACACAGACTCATCCTCTTTGTGAGAGGCTATAGTGCTTATGACATAATAATGTATGAGCAATAAAGGTTTAGTAAATCTTTTCACACCTAAGAAAAATGGTCTCGCGGCGCAAACGAAGTTTCGGGCAAAAGCTATTCAGTACTGAATATTAGTGGAATTTTAGCTGTTCCATTAATAATTCTAAATTATCTTTATTTACAATACTTTCACTCAAAATATTCTTAAATTTAGGTATCATTAATGACGTAAGAAATATTAATTCATCTTATTATTTGATTCATGGTCTTTCATAGACATTTCAATAAGATTAAAAAGTCAGGTGAAAGATGCTTTTAAAGGCTCCGCTTTGACAGCGTTCCGTTTGATGTTTATGCTGCCTTTGTTTCTCGTGTAAAAAAGTCCGAGGTCATTCTACGTTAGCGTTGTTAAAAAGTGATCTTCGCTTGATGATCGCATTCATTTTTATGGCCACTCTGTAAAAGTTCCCTAGAGAAGGTTTAACTAGTGCATATTTTGTTGCAGAGTCCTTATTGCTGCGGGTCGTTCGAGTATCGGTGCCCTCGTACAGAGTGAGAGGTCAGCCAGCGCAACTTGAGTGTGACTATGAACTAGGATCGGACACACTTTACTCAGTGAAATGGTATAGAGACAATGAAGAGTTCTACAGATATATGCCCAAATACGACCCGCCAAAGCATGCGTACAAGATAGAGGGAGTAAAAGTTGATGTAAGTCGCCTTTATTATGTAGTAATTTTTATTGTATAGGACTATTCAGTCATTTACAAACATTATTATTATACGATTACTGCTGGTTCGAAATTCGATGTCAAGAACTGTTAAAAACAAATAGTTGGTGTTAACAACAGTTCTTAACATAAAATGTTTTGTATTAAAAACTGGTTAGTAATATTTTTATTTTTTAATTTAAATTTGAATTGAATGTCAAATTTGAAGATGTCATGCAGAAAAGTTACAAGAAGCGTCACGTGATCGTTACAATGAAGCATCACACAATATTCGACCATGAAATTTCACTTCAAAAATATATACTTATATAAAAATTTTATATTTTGTGTTAATTTTAAGTAATAACTAAATACACGCAAAAAATACGATGTCGATATGAATGGGTCTATTACTATTCTCACTCTAAAATCAAGAATACAAGAGAATGTAACTACATATACAGTAGGGACAAATTGTAACAGCAGTCATTGAATGGCGGGCGTTTTCGTTATTTTGTTGGCGGAAGCTTTCGAGATTGTGTTCTCTTTGAGACTTAGGTTAATATTTATTTATGGTTTGAAATTTTACTATAATGCGTTTCGTTGTTGAAAGTGCTTTGGCAGGTGGTTTAAGATAATTAAGACAGGAATCCTTATTTTGAGTTAATCTTTGAAAGACATTGGGCAGAGTTTCTATCAAAAACGGATTCAAATTAGTTAAATAGTGAACGCCTTGGTCGAGTGGTTGAGGTGTTTGCTTTAACGCTCTGTCTCAGGGGCCCCGGGTGTGATATCCGGCAGGGCCAGTTTTTAAAATAAACTTTTTAGAAATAAGTAACAGGGCCAATTTTGTATCTAGCAAGTAGTAGTAAGGCACACTGCATTTCGCAGTCATTTGGACAGCCCGTCTGGCGACAGTAACCACCTCCTTACCGAAGACTATCGTAATAGTGAGTAAGGGTTGCTAGAGCCATTTTATATTATCCTTTCTTAATCCTGCTATGGTCGGTAAAACAACCAATAAAATACCGTGTTCATGATTATCCTGAAAATTGTCAGTTACAAAACCTGGTACAGAACAGTTCGAGGATTTTTTTTTCAAGACAGTTCTGAACCGATATAAATTTTCCATCAGTTCGATTGAACATTACGAACATTGCGTGAATGTCTGATACAATCTAGAAAAAGATCAATTTATTGAAGTAAATAGAGCAAAGTAATAAAACGAACGTGGCGCACTAAATTGAGTAGGGAGGAAAATACAAAATATTTTTCTGTTTAGTTAAGGAGTTCTTAATGTAATAGGTAAAGCGAAGGTAACTGTCCGACATCACGCAAACTGCGCCTGTTATTGTAGTATACAACAAATTAGCGAGTTATTTGAAAGACCTTCTGAAAGAATCGTACCACCGCAAAAGAGGCAGAAAATACTGGTTATCTATTTCAAGCGAACAATAGGGAATGTCGTACGGGAAATATTGACAAAAGATTTAGAAAGAAATGAGTCGAAATCCAGACAATGGCCCTGAGTATGGAATTCAGTCGTAACCACAATAAATAAAATCTATGAACCAATAGTGGAAATGTGCTTTAACGAAATTACTTCTAATATTAGAGACGTGGTTTATATGCGGTAATAAATAGATATATATAAAGAAATATTTTATTATGGATATCTTCATACGTTTCTAAAATAATATTTCTCTTATTAATATAGTAATAGTAATAAAGGTTAGACGCACTTTATTAATCAAGTTAGATATATAATACTATATTTGTTCTATCGAATATTACTTTAGTTCTCGCTTAACGGAATATATTTTTGATATTATTTCTTTTGGGTATTATAATAACAATTATCCAAATGTTCGTTTTTGTGCTAAATTTATAGGTTGGAGTATGATGAAAAGTCAATCTCAATGAAAAGCATTTAGGTATTATTTAGAAGTATCATTATCATATTTTAGGTTAGAATAATTAATTTTGAAATGGTGTCCATTAATATCTACATACCATAAATAGATGTTACACTTCTTTGCAGAGTATTAAAAATAATTTATTTATTTTATTTATACACTGAGTTAAGCAGTCATAAACTGGGCAGTCCTTCTAACAGCATGTGTGCTTTTGCCTTTCGGTGCTTAATAAGGAAAGTCATATGTGCTGTTGTGTTAAGTTTTGTGTTTCTTTGTTATATTGTATAAAGCCTTGACTTGTCGTAATCATATAGCTTCGGTTCATATCTGTACTGATATAATAAAGCTGAAGAGTCTGCTTGTTTGACACGTTTAACACGTGTTAAATTACTAAAAGATTGTAAGATACTATTATATTAGTTATGATAATTGTGGTTAAATAAATTAAACTTTATGTTTAGCTACCGAAGTCCGACGATAGAAGAGTATCGTTACATCAAGTAACGCTCAAGTCGACGGGCTTATATCGCTGCGAGGTGTCAGCCGAAGCTCCGAGCTTCGCGTCAGCAGCCGGGGAAGGAAGGATGGAAGTTATATGTGAGTATAACTCGCTAAACTTAATACATTTTGTAAGAAGCGTTTCTAACATCTAAGTAAAATAAGAAATAGGTAGTGTAACTGATGCACGTAATATGTATAAGTTTTCAAAATGAATCATTATTTTATATAAAATGATTAAAGTACATGAAAAAGGCTTTTGTTTCGGAATAAAATAATAAGAATAAAATATACCTACATCTGTTTTTATAAATTTGCCTCTTGAAGCATTTTTACACAATAGCATTCGTTTGAGCAAGTTTTGCCTTAACGCTACAATTAAGCAGCAATCTTTCGACCTTAACATAACAAAACATTTTCGTAAATAGACATATATATTAAAGTTTTCTAGTGAATGAATGCAATAAAGTTCTATTTCAATTCTATTGCGCAAATAAAGTAAAATTTTTAAATATACTACTGAACAGATTTAAGTTGTAGTAAGCTGAATCGCAGCATGTAATGACGACGCGGTTGCGCGCAGAACGACGGAAATAAACCGGGAGTACAAAGTAAATAAAATTTTCCCCAGAGGAAAAATCGCGTAATGCGGTCTAACGTTCTTTTCGCACTAGTTTGTCACGGCACCAACTCTTTTCTTTCTGTACACATTCAGCTTTACAACTGTTAAGGTTTTAATTATTTTTAAAATAATTCCTGACTATGTTTCCCGTTACAATATCTAGTGTAAAATCTTACAAATATAGGAATTGGAGTTTAATAAATATATTATGTGCGAATTATTATTGGATGAAATAGTTGATATTGAGATTTAAATGTTGATGTAAGAAACTTAGGTTTTATGATGAACTAGCTAGTGCCCGCGACTTGCGTGACTGTGACGGCGGTGCCGCCCAATTATTTATAATTTTAGGAGGTTCTTCGGGAACCTAACATTATTCGAGGTTATTGATTTTAACCTAACATTATTCGAGGTTATCCTCGAATAATGTTAGGTTAGGTTAGTACATATTAAAGTATACTATAATTTGTATGTTAATCCAGATAATAAACTATCTGTGTGCCAGAATAATAACTATTACGATTTTCATCTCTTTTGTATATAAATTTTTCTAGTATATTCTATTTTTATCACTGGAGGGTATTCGAGAGATACCTACTTAATTTTTTGTTTGTTCCTCTTTAGATCTGCCTCGTGAGGGTCCAAGAATAACAGGCAATGAGCAAGAAAATAGAAGAGGCGATTCCTTATTTTTAAACTGCACGTCGGGCAGATCTTATCCAGCAGCTGTCCTCAGTTGGGACATTGATGGGGAAAAGGTAACATCGTTTTATTGATTTTAATATACCTACACATATTATAGGCCATGGAAATTGCAAGGTTCATTGTTTTATTATCAATATAATACGCAAGGGAGTAATTTATTGTACAGACGTTACCTTTAGAACAAGTCCCCTTTGATAGTATAATACGCCAAACGCTATATGATGTGTCGATGTTGACTGTATCAAAGGAAAAACTCCTAACTATCCGACGAGGCTCGGAAATACAGAACCTTGCCCAAATATTTGATTACTAGAAAAGGCTATCGGGATAGTGCGAATAGTGTAATAGTGCGGAGGAATAGTGCAGTTTGTTAAAGAAAATAAGAAAATATCGGTTACCATTATTTATTTATTTATTTGATTCAATACATATTATTACATTAGAGAGTAATCATTTATGCGATGTAGTAGTTCCTTAAAAACATGAGCTATATGTATATAAGAAATCATAAGTTAACTTAATTTTTATAAGACTCTAGCTGGTGCCTGCGACTTCGTCCACGTTAAAAAAGAAAATATATGAGTATTAATATCACCTGTATGGTCGCTGTGACGACGGTCGCATTTTTATATTTTTAGACGATCCTATGGGACCCTAACATTTTTTTTTTGAGGATCTAAAGTATTCTGTATGTTAATTCAGGCAATAAACTATCCGTGTGCCAAATTTTATCCAGATCTGTTAAGCCGTTTTTGTGTGAAAGAGTAACAAATATCCATCCTTACAAACTTTCATATTTATAATATTAGTACTCGTAGGAAAAGTTAATTTATTCATTGTGCAATAGCGCATGTCAACTTGTTGTGCCCTTTTGTTAAGATCATGTATACCTTATATTATTGTTTCTGATGTTATTATGTAATTAATGATATTAATGTTACAAACTGTTAAAAACTTTTTGATGTTGCAATTCAATATGCAATTTAATTCGACAACATTAAATTTCAAATTAAAAACATTCGTCTATCTTTTTACTTTAGAAAATGATTAATATTCCTTTTTAACTTAATTAACATAAACGAGATGACGGAAAATTAGATAAACAGATTATGTTAAAAATATACATATAGACTCACCTATATTTAATTCTTACCGACAAATCGCTTCCAATTAAATATTAAAAAAAAAAAATTAACTATAAATTTTCATTGGTCTGCTAACTTTCATTGCTGGAATTAATATTCTTTTAAAGATCGCCAGGATATTCGATTAGGTTTTTGTGCTCGGTATATTATCAAACAAATTGTTCGCCATTGTGCTTAGCGGTATACTTAACGTCAGTTCACACCGAAAGGTGACATCAATACGATATAGAACTTATTACTTAACTAAACCAAAAGATACGCAGATCAGTGATTACGTGAAGTAGTTGCAGCGTGAAGGCACCGACACCACTTTCGCATACTTACTGATCTATTGATTGACCTACTAGTGACCCGCTCCCGGCTTCGTCCGTGGTGCAATTTTATAAATGTATACAAACCTTCCCTGTTTATCACTATTTCCCAAAGTGAAACCGAATTTAAATCGGTCCAGCCATTCTTGAGTTTTTGCAAGACTAACCGCACGGCGTTTGATTTTTATATATAAAGAGAAGATTTATACAGTAAATTAGGTCTATATTGTACTGTTACCAATGTGAGCGAAGCATCGCTTGGCGTCGCATTTCCGTGTGAACTGACCCTAACAATTTTGTATCTGGCAGGTAACAGATCCAGAGATGCTTGTAGAATATCCAATAATGCAGCACGCCCACGGGCTTCAGTCTACTGCGCTTGGTCTTCGAGTGCCAGTCGGTCGGACTATGCAGGTGCGGTGTACTGCACGAGTCGCGCCTGCTTGGCGGGAAGGCAGCGAGGCAGTTGTAGGCAACAGCCAGCTAGCTGATAGTAAAGAGGCAATGTTACTTGGTGAGTTCATTGTATAACCTGACACAAAACGTTACACTTTTTTAAGCAGATGTTGTAGCATATATTTGTTAGTATTTGCTTCCTACCAAGGGTTGCTAATGTATGTGCAAGAATAGTATAATAACCCGATATCAAATAGACATAAGAGTAATCTATATCTCCCATAGATTAGTTAAAGGGATTGTGATTACGAGTATTAATAGAATATTGAAACATTTCTTTAAATTTCACTATAATAAGAATTAATTGTAGGAATTTTGAGGATCTAAAATTTCTCATGCGAGACCTATGGAAGATACAAAGGGTATGGCTTTTATATAAAACCCTCTTACTTAATACGCTATATGCTCTATATACCAGTTTTGTGTAGTTGCAACACTATATTCTTATTTATGTAAAGGCCCACTTGA
Source organism: Synanthedon myopaeformis (assembly GCA_944738685.1). NCBI lineage: Eukaryota > Metazoa > Arthropoda > Insecta > Lepidoptera > Sesiidae > Synanthedon > Synanthedon myopaeformis. The sequence goes on from OX122919.1 coordinate 6,995,517, forward strand.
TGGTAGACTTCTACCATCGATCCACAGCGACGCAACAGGTGCTGCAAGTGCGCTGCCGACCTTATGAGGATTAAGGATAAGGGAAAAGGAGGGGATAGAAAAATGAATTGTGGCAACCCTTCACTCACACACCTCGCGCTTGCTCATCGAAACTCCCGAAACTAGATGTTATTTCACAGTGGTGGTCTTCTGTGAGGGTACTGTGTGGGTAGGGGTGGTCATTGCCGCCAGACGCGCTGCATTATTTATGTGTGCGAAACGCAGTATAGGTACCTACTAATAATTCTTAATTTGTTAAAACAGTGAGTCTAAGGGGGTGGTTACTGAGACTTTATACCTAACTGCATAGAACTGTTGTCGTATTTCATACTATTTTTACATTTTTTACCTTTTACCAGATCATTAATCATTAATTAGTCAGCTAACAAAACAATGACACACAAAAGTCAAACAAACGGATCATGGTTATAAAGGGTTCGTGTATTTAAGGCTTTTATTTCGAAATATAAAACCAATATCGCTTGAATGGGGACAAAAATGAAATAAATATTTGGGTGTGTGTTTTATGGTAACGAATTTTTATGGAAACTGTTTTATATATTTTTTCAACATATTTTATTTTTATAGGTAAACTATTGACACGATAGAAAAGTAAATTTTGTTATGTCAATAGTTTCTAAAACAATTTGTATAAAATAGATAAAATTTACTGCCAAGCATTAAGAACTCTGCCGGCGTCTGTGTTTCCGAGCTCATATTACCCATTTTTTAAATGTTCGCTTTTACTTATTATGTTTTACATAATAAGTAAAAGCATTTTTTATATACTAATAGTAATAAAACATAAGAAATCATAAATGAATAGGTATACCAGTTTAAACTGATTGTTAGTGTTTCTATTTACTTATAACAATAACTTGTTTGCAACAACATTGTCAAGTGAAAGACGTCGTAGACAGTTTAAGTAAGGCTTTGTAAACTATGGATTCCTTTGCCTAATTCGTATAATGAAGCATACGCTACAAGACTTTGAGTTAACCTACGCTTGCTTACATAACAATGTTACAAGTTAGAAGAGGATGTAGAAAGGCATATTAAACAATTAGCGTGTGGAATAGTTAGTACGAGTATCTTATTCAATTATAAGTTAGTCGAGCGCACAATTATAGTAACGTCGGAAACTTCATTAAACACTATTGGACTACAGGCAGACGGTAATCTTGTCACTGATTAAGTAAGTTACAAGGGTTAGCTTCCAAGGACTGCTTTCCCAGTACACTGATATGCTGTGGTATAATTTATAAATTAAACCACAGCGCAAAGAAACGCAGCGCCCGCCCTGCCTGCTACTTAAAGCGGCAATAATAATAATATTCATGTTGCACAATATCGCTGTGCGTAAGTCAGCGTGCGTTTGGCCTCCAGTTGCTATTTGAACGTTGCAGAGTAAACATTATCCAAAAAAAAGCAATATAAATGACTTATGCTGCGATTTAGCGTAATAATTCGAGTAAAAACGTGAATTAGCAAAATTCTTGTGTATCATATCACAACTAAGTTATTAGATGCAATATTTAACTTTTAAAAATACGAGTCGAGATTGTCGTATTAGAACACAAAACCTAAGCAATGCGTGAGCCGTGCGTGTACTGGTGTTGAATAAACTGTGACGCTCCAAATATATAAAAATCAACTGCCTCTAACAACTATCTGAGTTTAAGCAATGCAGTACCAAACACTTCATTCTGTCACTAAGGTTCAATATTGCCTTCTGTGTGGAGCCACTGCGTTGTGTAACCATAAACTAGGCAATTCATCTGGCGTCCGTCACCACCCTCTATGGAAGACCACTGCGATATAATAACACCTTTTCTATATAAACTGATTAAATTGGTTGCGTCTTTTAAACTTTTTCTCTCGTCACAGAGGGGTTACAGTAGTAGTACAGTCGTTTATATTGAAATCTATTTGCAGCTTTTCAGAAAAACCTTACTTTTCCTCTGTAGTTTTCCCTACAGAGGAAAAGTGTTCTTTAATACTTGGGTCTGTATGTAAGGGGTTATTGCCGGCAGACCGTTGCCCAATTTATAACTTCAAAATACAGTGTGCTCTGCTACTATTAAAATATAGTACTTTCGCATGCTAGTATTAAATGTTTGATCACAAAATTTATTACATTAATTTAGTTATGATTATAGAAAGATATTGTGATATTAATTTTAGTTTCTATTGCAATAATCGCAACTATCAAAAGGAAGAGGTTGAGATAGATCTATGTTAGATTACATTATTAATTGCGAACGTTGCGACGACGACGCTGCAACAAAGAAAATGTTGTTGAATTCTTGGAAAATTTTAATCCGAAAGTATTTCTCGAGACTTGTTTGCACTTGAGATTTAAGTTGGGAATTTATAGTGTTTTGACGTGCCTCGACGAAGGATACTCTTGATACAACAAAAATTCATGTGGTCTAGTTTGTTATGAAACACAATTTAATTCTATTAGGTACGAGTATTTTAAAAAAGTATATTATGTATAACTACTTTAAAAAAATCCTGATTTGTAAAAATCTTTTACCGTAAAGATCAGCATTAATAAAAATAATTGTATATTTAACAAAAGATGAAGTGAAGATCCCATTGAATTTGGTATTTCAATTATGATGAGGATTTCAAAAATAAAATTAATAAATATTATTAAGAGAAAAATGATTATGAACAAAGAATAAAAGATGAGTAAGATTATGTCTGATGGTTGTGAAAATAAAGTTGTTGGGAAAACGTAAGATATAAGTTTTGGGGAAAACTATGAATAAATTACCAACAGACATGAAGCAGGAACTAGGAAAACTACGGAGCATAAGGAAATATTGCTTGCATGCAATTATAACCATTGTTTGACTGAGTTACATAAAATATGCTTTTTATTCTTTTTTTTATCAAAAGCATAATATTTGTAAATTTTTTTCGAAAATAATAATTCTATAGTTATCTACGCTGTTATTGGTTTGATGGCTATATCTTGGTTAAATAGTTGTAGAGATTAATCCAAGGATATATAATATTATTTCTTATTATGTTGTTCTTAATAATAAATGACTGGGCACATTATGTTTCGCAGTCCTTTTGGCGGCTAACCATCTCTTTACAACAGAGATCACTGGGAAATAAGAACATGTGCTGTTGTGTTTCGGTGGGGGATACCAGAGACGATTCCCTTATCCACACTGTCACTACCTGACACTGTCCTTACTGTCACTCTTTAATCCTTTATTCAGGTCTTATGCTGTGTTAGTAGGAGATGGTAGCCATCTACCATCAAGTGGACGTATGTCTTACTGCAAGGCTTTTACATAAAAAAATCAGGGTATACTTCTTTGGAGTACGAGGTCCAACTAAGGTTTTAGGAGATCATTAACCGAATTTTGTCTCATAAGTACAAATTAAATTATGTAAAACGAAATCTTCTTTATCAGCTGTTCCGAAATATACAACATAACGACTTCACTTCAACCTAACGCTATTATCCGCAGTTATTCGTGACTAAAATAATAATACTTACTCTTATTTACAGTGAGGAGTTCAGGCGAGGCGTCTGCATTAAGTGTAATGCTGTTAATACTTTCTATCGGCCTATTCCTCGGCTCCCCAATGCAATCAGGGACGTGATAAATTATCTCCGGGCTTTATTAACAAAACGTGATTTAGACCTAAGCAGCGGAAATTATTCATTTACCTTCGTTTGTGGACGATCAAATAAGGTATCTTCTAAAGAAGTGTTTAGACGTTTTCTTTCAGTTAAATTGTAATATTAGTTGACTTCTTCGCGTGAGAGAAATTTGTACAATGACACTAGGTAGTAATTTAAAGATTTTTACAATCCTTTTGTATAGCAAAGGAGGATGCCAGGAAATGTATGAACTCTGGTACCCCCCGTAGCTATGTGTAATATGCCGTTGAACAATAGTTATTTGTTCAACTAGAGAACAAAATTGTTTTTTGCTGCGAGTGCCGACTTTAAAACACCAAGTGAGTGATTTAAAGGCACAAGACATAAAAAAAAATTGCTCTCGTGTTAAACATACAACTTTTCACCTCAACAGCGAGAAAAGGGCCTAGTATCAGTAGTCCGATTACTCAGTCCGATGATCGGACTGATGAGACTTTTTAAGCGTTACTAGGTCATCTTTAGTTAAGAAAATCAATTAAGAAGCTAATATCCACATAGCCAAAGTCACATAAAATATAACTAAATTAACAAAAATATTAAAAGTGAAAGTAAAATTACTGCAATTTGTAAGATTAAAGGTAACAATTTTGTTCGGAATTGTGATGGTCGTATTATTTACTCGTGTGTTAGGTAAGGGTCCTGTCTATGTTTGTACGAATGAAATAATTCGTACGAATAAAGAAATTTGATCTCTTAATTCTTCTGGAGTTAGACCATCACCACTGGACGTACTCATTTTTTTATATATTTACCAAAACAGTACAAAAACACCAAGACCTAATGCTGAACCTGTTTCTGGCTGTGAAACTGGGAGAACTCTAGTCGGCTATGGCTGGACACACTAATAAAATCAAAATTTTATTCCTGTGAGTTAAATCGCGTGTTCGTATTTCGAATCACGCTCGCATCAAGAATCGATTTTTCTGCCAGTTTTTAGGCACCAACAGCACCCTTTTCGTGCTGTAGAGGTGAAAAAGTTATTATGGCGCCTAGTTCCAAATGTTAGTCCGTTCAGACTTATGCTGTACTAACCATGTCATTGTCGTCGTTCAAATCATACATTTATCAGCCTGTCTCGCTCGCACTCATTGAACATTTTCTACCGCTCAATTCAGATATAGAAACTCAATTCAGAAACAGAACCGGCGGCAGGCAGGACTGAAAATTACCTATTGTTATAGTAAAATATTAAATAGTAAAATAAAAAATGACATGTTTAGTACAGTAGGACTAATATTTGGAACAAGGTGTCATAATAACTTTTGTTCAGCTCACGGTATATTACACATAGCTATTGGAGGAGACAACAAAATTGGCATCCTATTTTAACTGTTCGATACATATCTGAACTTTACACTATGATTTCTTGTAACGTGGCGTTCTAATTATGTTTTACTAATATAAAAAATATCGATTTCATATCAATGTAAACCTATATTTTTGTAGTTTAAATTTTAAGTTTTTATTGTTGAATATACTGAAAAACTTTGCATTATTTGTAAATAAAATAGAAACGCCTTCTTAGATAAAAATCATTGTACATTCGAATTGTATTTAAAAGTGATGTAAATAAAAATTAATAACATAGGACTTCTTTTTGTAAGGCTAACATTTAAAAAAAATATTACGATATACATAAATTTATTGAAAAAGTTGACTTTGTGTAAGTTTTAATAATAAAAAAACCTAATTTGAATATCATGTACATCTCTTAATATTAAACCTACTGATTTAGATAAATAAAATAAAAAAGGAAGTCAATTTAGATTCTTTGAAAGTGAAGAGGACTGCATTTCTTGTCTGTAAAACATACTTTATTTGTGAGGTATGTGATTTTTACTTTTTTGTCATTTTCGTTGCCAAATTTCACGGTTCCATTGTAAATATTGATATAATAGAAACACTTTCGCTTTTGTTGTTACCATAAAATTATTGGAACAAATTTTCTGTTAAATAAAAAAATATTCGTTACAAACGTGTTCAGAGTTTTCTTTCGCATCCCTCACAAAATGGAAAAATAATATTCACGTTACGTAACTCTTGGAAAAACGCGTGGGAGCTATTGCGACTATGATGTAGAGGAGCTTACCACATAGTACATTGAGTGTATCACATATACGAGTAAGTACACTATGGTATTGGGCTACATTATGATATTTGTATTTCACTATAATAATTCGCTACAGCTAATTAATTTTATGGGGCCGGCCTATGTTTAGCAATGGATGTCCTTATTTCCGACACGATGATGATGATGACGATGATGAAGTAATCCTCATGGATGTCCTGCAGCGACCGACAGGGACGCTGCAGGGTTATGCCGGACTCCTACCGGTTAAAATCCAGCGACTTTATAGCGCGGCTTTAGATAGGCGGGGTCGCGGGAACGTTGTGACACGACGTTCCCGGGTTGTGACGGGTTCCCCGTTTGATGTATAGATTAGAAATAATTCATCATTAATTCATCATAAATTTCTTTCACGTTTCAAGTTTGAAATTTGGCACACAAATAGTTTATTACCTGGGTTTGCATATAGATATTATTTATCTCTAAAAATCTTGTACAGATTGTCTAAAAATATAAAAAGAATTAGACGTTGCCTCAGCAATAAAGATGTGTTTGCTCTTGGCCAACATTCAGCTGTGTTGGGAAGATGAGGCCTATGATGGAGCGAGCTCACCCAGAAGATGCCTATTCACTCGAACTTTGAAAAGATTTGGGTTATATGAGCTCGGAAATACAGACGCCTAGAGACATGGAGTTCCAAACCTTGGCAGTGCGCATTATTTCTAGTATTATATATATTTCATTTTTTTAACGCGGATGAAGTCGCGGGCAACATTTAGTTCTAAATAATAATCATAAGCCACAGCCAGTTATAATATATAGCTGAAGGAAGGTTGACATCCAAATTGCCTATGACACAAGCAACATAAATATTCCCTAAGGGAATATTTTCGAAGCGAGCCCTTGTAGTACCCCATGTAGTTAATATCCGAATGGAAAAACAAGATGTTTGTCTACAGTTCGAATGTTCTTGGGACAAAATTTCTTATCAACAACGTTTGAAACTACTAATTTCTATTTCAAAAATTTATATGAGTATGTTTTGCTGGGCAGTATGTCTACATATTACTACATATTTATACATATTACTTATATTACTACATATAGTCAGTTACTGTATTACTACTAATGATATGCCGGATATCCATATCCGTATCCGTATCCGCGGATATCAGAGGGAGAAGAAAGATCTGTATCCGTTTCTTTTTGGCGAATCTTTTTACGGATCCTTTCCCTTATTAATTTTTAATTCATAGCTGAAATTCTACATATAGGTGATTAGGTAGCAATGAAAAACTATTAAATTCCATTCAAATTATTTTTTATTTCTTAAAATCAAACATTTGGCACCTTTATAATGCAAGCGTCAAGTGGCGGACGTAAACTATCGTTTCAAGGTCACGCGAACCGTCACCGTTTGAGTAAGAAAGTTAAAATCCGTATCCGTATCTACGGATCTACATTTTTAACGATCCGGCACATCACTAATTACTACATACATATTACAAAATAAAGTCGCTGTCCACCTCTGTCTTATTCTCCTCTAATTTCATCTAAAGGACCCAAAGGATTTTATATGGTTTTCACTAATGGAAAGAGCGATAAACGAAAAGGTTTGTGCATAAGTATAATTTGCAGAAAAGAACTGCACCTGCACGAATCCAGGGACTGGTCGCTAGTTATGAATATAACTGTTATTTTTAGGTACGGTTCGAAAAATGCACAGTTGCGTCACGACTGTGACAGGTTCGCTTCTCGATGACTATCTACCCTTAATAAGATTTCAGATCCAATCGAAAAATTCGTTCCGATCTTATCACTCAAAAAGTCGACGAGTTTAAGAGAGTAAATCCCTCTTTAAGGTCCACAAAGCACGTTTTTATCCTAAACGTTTCGTACAAATCGCCCGAGCTCGTATCTCTTGGGTTCTTTTGTCAGCTATCCTGCACTTGTCTAGGAGTCTTTTTGTGATATTTCATTCGTAAACTGAACACTCGTTCACATGAAACCACGTCCGTATTGATAAAAATGTCTATACCTTGTATAGGACTAAGCTTTCTTTGGAATTGCTTCGTAATATGTTGTGCTGTTCGCACAATTTTAATCGCAAATATGAATGTATTTCTTCACAGTTGTATAAACTTTTTGATTCTAGTCTTTATTATAGGTGTCTAGCTTTTGACTGCCACATCGTTCGCGTTGAAAAAAAAAAATACACCTGGTAAAATATATGAGCAATAATTTATTAAATCTTTATTGATATTAAAGTTTTACCAGGCGTTTCATTTCTATTTTTATGATGATAACTCGGGAGCAAAGGTTCAAAGGTAACTAATGTCCTTTTCTGTATCTCTGACAAAATTTCACGTGTTGAAATTTTGTTGAGTAATGGAAGACAGCTTACTAGATGGTCTATGATACGATAGAAGAGTTTTACAGAGGGTTATTTTGTTTGCCCAAAAATATGGAGGAAAAATGCCCAAAAAGTTGAAGTTAATAATAGATCTATAATATATTAATAGGTACTCTGTTATAGGGTTAACCGTTTTCGATGAATTGTTTGCGCATAATCCTGGCATAATTCAAATTAAGGAACGCCTGTCATAAGATTAATATACTTCTATGTTATACTGTCTAAACACTACAATGTTCTAATTTTTCTAACTCATCAAGTCGCACTGGGATGTCAGCAAAGTTTTGACATCAGGTGGTTAGAAGGCGGTAAACGTGTTGTCAACCTCGTTACCGCACGTTGATATGATGAATTTATAATCAGTTAACACTGAAAATGTTACTTTTGATATTGCTAGCAGCAGCAATGACATCACACAACTTACCTACAATGATTAATATACTTACTGTATAAAAATGAAGTAGCTTTTCGCGTCTGTCTGTATAGCCGCTAAGCCCGCTAACTCCTCCTAAACCACACAATAGATTTTGATGCGATTTTCACCAGAGAGAACTTTGAGATATTTCCGATTGTAAATGACTTTTTTCATATTTTTTACATAATTACATAAATAAAATAAGTTAAACATAATAAAAAAGTTCTTTAGGTTTTAAGCTTTCTTTAGCCGCGAATATATACCAAAGAGAAAGAGATGTACTTTTTCGCATTGGTAACATTAGTAATTCCCTTAATAATATGTTTTTGTTTTGGTTTCTGTTTGTGTACCAAAGATTAATAAAATAAAATAAAATAAATAAATAAATAAATAAATAGTCGAACAACAGTAACTGTTTATCAAACGTGACAATAATCTATTTGTTTTGCTGCGTTGTCATATTACAAATGAACATTTGCATAACATAATGAAATGCTCCAAGAATTCATCAGAATTAGGCGTAACACCACCGTTGCGTGAACTGTGCCTGTCCCATATTCTATGGAAATCTGTTCTCAGTAAAGGAATGCGGTTAATATTAGGGCTCCCGTTCCAGTAGCCATGTTTTAACACGCATCGGACGGAATTATAAAGGACACGCAAAAGGGCGTAGCCGCTATCACGTGTTAAATGTTTTAATTGTGCCCAAATTATTATTATGTGTATTATAATATATTTTGTACTCCATAACAGTATTGTGTTGCTGAGTTTTAATGAGTCACAGACACTTGAAAGCACAGAGTGTATTAGTTGCGGGCTTCCAAGGAGCTCTCGGCAGATTATTAACACTCAATGCCTAACAAATGGGCGGTGGACGTGGTTATTAAAATATCTATCTATTAAAATTTAATGTAGGGACTTAATATTTGATGAAAAATCGTCTTCTTTAAGTATTTATTAACAAATTGAGGCACTTCAATAAGATTAAATAAAATTAACAATAACTACGCAGGAATAAATAATTATTTAACACATAGGAACATGTATAATATATCGTCATAAATGTGTGAAAATTATCAAATCTTCGAAGACTGTCTGTATTTGGCTAATTTGGACTATAATAGTTCGCCCCGCATTGAGGGGATCTCACATACTCACATATTCGGTCAGGAATTGAATTTTAGGCATGTTTTTATTTGGCTTTGTGTTTCTGAAAAAAATCGACATTTTATATAACCTGAAAGACTTATGTAATATAATCATAAGTCTTAATAGATAGATAACTAAGGTAGTGACCAAGTAGTGAGGGGCCCGAATGGTTAGTTAGAAAATCAGATTACCTCGACACTCATGTTTTGTCACGCAATATTGCCTTCTGATAAATTAACTATCCGTTTATTTTGTGCAAATAAAATAATACTTAAAAATAGCACTTTTAAAAAAATATTCTTTTTAAATAAATATAAAAATGGCCAAACTAATCACACATATTGTATGGTCCCCAAAATAATCACTCATGTTTTGGAAAAACCATACTATGGTACAGGAGACGAAACCCTGCACATTCAGACCAGTGACCAGTCACACTTTGTAAAGTTCATTTTCAAAGTTAGCCTTCCTGGAACAGAACCCAGGAACTCAGTCAGAACTCTAAGGAAAATATCTTAACCAATGATTTAAATCTATAGTTTGACAACCAATTGGTTCGTCAAACTATAGACAGAAAAAAAAGAATCAGATTTTGGGTTTGACATTCATTATCATCAGTCCACCACGAGCGTCATTTGTTGATCATAGACCTATTGAATGGAACGCCATCACAATAAGTCCTGCGTTCTTTGCATTCTTCATGGCCAGTATCTTTTTGAATCGACATCCAACTCGTTGGACCGTCTCCAGACTCCTCTGAGATTATGCACGCCAAATATGTCTTGACCATTTCAGCATGTTGATCCTATGGACTATCTTTATGTCATTTTGGTCCTTCGACGAATTTCCATATTGCATATTAAATCTTTGTCCGTTCACTATTGTATGGAAGTAATACGAGTAAGTGGTTTACATAGAATTTGATTCCATCTAAATTTATTTAGTAAGATAAATTAGGTTAATATTTATATCAAATGTATAAGAAAATTTATGTAGGTCAACTCAAATTATAGCTTGTCTAGTCACTGATAGAAAATCATTATATGTACAGGGCCTATAAAAACACAACCCTTTGTACCGTTCATGTCAAATCTATTTTTCCACTTAGTTAGAGAAATTGCCGATATTCACGAATATCTCCCGAACTAAGGAGATGTTTTGAGACACAATACAAGGTTAGGCCGTTCACAAAAGAAAGTAATTCCTAGCAGATGACGGCTCTACAAAGAAATGAATATTGTCGGAGAGCACATTTCCACCCACAATATTATGTGTGATATTTCCAAATCGTTTCTTCAGTTATCACTATCAGTTAAAAATCATTGGTTCTATTTTCCTTTATGGATGTTTCTATCTATAAAATATTCGACGTTTCTTAGTTTAAGGTACTATATAAAATAGGTAGGTGCATGATATGAAAATCAATTTAACTGTCGAAAGAAAATAAAAATTAATAGCTTAAATGAATTATATTTTATATAAATAAAAATCAATTAAATTTAGCTTCAATAATATGAAGACAGACATGCCTCCCTAAAAGATAACTCCAGAGTAATCGCAGTAACTAAGTAGTCAGTCACCCATACATTTGCCGATTCACAGTGTCCCAAATAATGGAATAAGTTATTTACAGCGTTACTTCGAAGAGAGGAAAATAATTTGCTCATACTCAAAATATTGATGGATAAGTAAATATTTATTAATTGAACACAATTTTTATATATAAATAAATCAAACTGTGTGTCTGACAGTTTTGAATTTACTTATCGCCTATCACTTTAAATTTGCTTTTTTGCTATATAAGCTGTAGATATTTACCGAATAAATAGTAGGCGTTCTGTATCGTTTTAAAATATGCAAATATTTTGAGAAAACAAGCCGGAAGCTCTCCTTGTTATCAAAAAGAGAACGTATTAATATACAAGAGGATGCTAGAAGGCGAGATTTCATTTACCGCGTGGGCGATGAAAAACATTACATTTTGTTGTTGTTAATTCAGAATAATTAATGTAAGTAATATGATTTTTAGAGATCCCTGTGTTTGTTCATATAAAATGGGAAAAATCGAAATTTTTGTTTAAGGTTCTTTTTACTTTCTATTCTATTACTTATTTACTTTTATTATTTCTATCCTATTCTTTATTTTTATTTATATTTTTTTAAAGTTATAATCTTTTTTTCCACTTTGATTGAGAAGGACAAAACTGCAACTCTGGTGTTGCATAAGTCTGCTAAAATTAGCATAAAATAATAAATTTAGATTAATAAATTCTATGCTTCATTAAGGATTTTTTTAATTAATACAGTATTGCGTTTATCTGCCCTTAAGGGCACCCTGTACGGGCGAGTAAAGTCAGTAACAGACATTTGGGAGAATTTCTTGTCTCAACTTACTATAATGCAAATAACCGAAGACAGAATGCGACATGTAAGATATTCGCTGCACTTATTGAACCCGCGAAATAATAAAATATAAGCTAGCAATTCCAATATTTTAGAAAAACCTTTATAGATAACTATTGATTATCTATATAGATAACCCAATTTTAAATGTAAATTACAGCTACTTAGGATGTTTCATCCAAAAACCTTATGGCTTTTAGTCAGTAATTATAAGAAATCAACGCGCAAAAATGTCACAATTTCTGCACATATTAGAAATTGATTGTACTAGATATGTAATTTATTTCAATTTTTTGTTTCCATCCAAACCTTCATAATTTTTATATTTCAGAAATGTTATGTTTTTTTATGTATTGCTACAACCAATCTAACGAGTAATCGTGGAATTACATACAGTATGGAATTGGTAAGCGGCTCTCGTTGGAAAGTGAGCTCTTAATGTTCATCGATTTGGTCGATGGTTTATATAAATATTATATGAAGGACTTTTTGATGTATCTACTTTGAAAGCGACTTGTGGGAAAAAAGACAGCTGAGTATACGCAACAACTCGTAGCGCGTAGCAAAGCTGCAGCCGTTAGCCCACCTTTGAATTCGTGTGAAAATAACTGTCCTTAGTGTCGTATCTCTTAAGAACAGTGATCTATGTGTAGTGGTCACGCAGATTCAGCACGCGATGCTCATCTACTCATCGTTTAGCCCGCCTTCTGATACCTTGTTTTTAGATTAGTTTACATAAAAATATCGACCGTGCCTCCTCAAATGCGTCTGTTCAATATACTTAATTGGATATGAAAACAGTCTAACACAATTAAAAAAATAAATAAATAGATATTTGTTCATGGGATCGCCTATTAAGTATAAAATGAGACTTGTGACCTCACTCTTCCGTAACAGTTACATTACTAAACAATAATGGTATGGTACAAAAAGTGGTTGTAAGTGTGCGCTGTGTGTTAGTGATCGTGAAAATATCATACATACACATATATGTTTTTCCATATTGTATTAACAATAAACGTTATTATACTACTTTATTTATATATAAGCTATTGTAAGCGACTACGTCCGCGTAACTTTATAAAATATAGCCTATACTCACTGATAATACTCACTGATAGATTTCTATAGGTGAAAGAATTTTTAAAATCAGTCCAATGGGTTTTTAGTTTGGTTATTACAAACAAAAATACAAAAATATATATTTTTAATCTTTATATTCAATTCAATCATTTATTGCAAAACCATGTATAGATAGGTGTTACAATATTTATGAAGACCAGTGTTATAGACCCTGTCGGGCATGCAAATTAGGGGCTAGGAGTGAGGAAGCGTATTCAACTATATAAAATGAAATTTTATTTAAATTAAAATTTAAATAATATTTACATTTGTCTTTTTGTAGAATCTATATATTATCAATAAAACATTCACTGGTGTTATAATAACATATAATAATAGCTTCAATGTCATATATTTTAAGCCAGTCCTCAAAGCTTATAATTTACAGATATTAAAATGTTTGTTATAAATATGAATATATTTATATATTAAATTATATAATTTACTAGTGGTCCGCTCCCCGTTCAACCCGCGAGTTCAAAATAAAAACTATCCTTTCTTTTAAGTTGGACCAAATTACATATAGTTACAAAGTTTGGTCAAAATTGGTTTAGTAGTTTAGGAGTTCGTCAAGGACACACAACGTGACACATAATTTTTATATATAGAGAGACGTAAGGTTATGTTATTAAGCAACGCTGGTTTTATCCTTTAAAAAACTTGCAATTTGAGCCGGTGGTAATTAGTACCTACTACATAAAATATACATAACATAGGTTAGTATAAATAAAACCTTATATAAGATGAAGTATGACATAACTTTTGTCAGAATTATAATTATTGTCAAAGTAAGTATTGTCTCATGTTAACTACGGGGTTGTTTCTGATGACGGTCGCATTCATATCCATGTATGTATACTCATTAAAAACTTCTACCGAAGCGAGTCCTTGCAGCAACAGAACGAACCTCGGCGCACCTCATTACCTTGTAAAAATCGTATAGGCAGTGATGTCTACAAGTGGCATACATAATAATGTGCATAAATAAAAGTAAATACGATACTTTCTACATAAAACTAATTACTATCATTCTCTGACTGATATTTTAACGATATTAGTATTTTGACGAGCCTGTTGGATGAGCTGTAAGCATGCTTTCCTAACAGCTTAGAGGCCCCGAGTTCGATTCCCGGCGGGGTAAACTTAGGAAATTAACTTTTCAAAGTTGGCTCTGGTCTGGACTTGGAAAGTACGTAGTGGCAGGACACACTGCGTTTGGTGCTCTCGGGGCATGATTGCTTCGGGCGTTACCTTAGTCAACCGAGGAGTGACACCATTGTGGCTGCGCAGTACACTTTGCCTGACTGCCCCGAATGGACAGAGCAGCGAAAGGGTTGCCATCGGAATACAGGACCTCTTAGTCCGTAGGTCACTGGGTATAGGTTCCCAGTGGAGTCGGACGTGCTGGCTGATGCAAAATTCGGGGCACCAGTATCCATGATGGATTTCCTCCTCCTACGCAAAAAGAGCCATCTATCATCAAATCTACCTGCTGATTTCTATAATAAAAAAACCATGTGACTGTCAGTAAAGTACTAACGGCCTGTTATAATTTCATGTGCTACTATGTAAATTATTAATTAAACATAATATTATATATTATAACACTAAGCAGAAAGTTGAGTAATTCCGCCAACGATTCCGCAAATCTCCTGCGAATGAGGATCACACGATCATTAAGATCTTTGAACTGCGTCCTCAAGACAGTGCTTACTCCGCGAGTCTTTTGTAATCTCTCGTAATTAATAGGCTTAATATTTCATACACTCCTAAGGATTTTCGCTAATTTTCCTCTCAACGATGCGTAGGTATTTATGGCGATTACGGTGCTCTCAACCGCGTCTTGAAACCATCAGTCAAGATTAGAAGAAGTTGTTAGGTATAACCGCCCTCTTTAAAAGCTTAATCTTGTTCTTCCCACTCGTTAAGGTAACTTCGTTTACATAAAACTAATTTGTGATGTAAGTAATTTGGGTCATGGCGTCCTAACTTTTGACTTCAAATGTCAATGTAGCTACTCAATTTTAATTGCGTCTGCAGAACATGTTGAAAAAAGGCTATATCATACTTGAAGCAGTGAAGTTACAATTTGCTTACTCAGTGTTGTTAAAGTATCTAGGAGAATAAGACTTACTTCCCCGAGTATAATGCAGGGATGGTACATATTTTCTTTCTATTTGATAGCTATATACATTATTTAATAAGATTTTTAAGTAGTAAACTTTGACGTAGGAATTTCTACGCAATAAATAATTATCGATTACTTTTAGGGCAATTTATTTTTTTCGTACCTCTATCTTATATATTCACAGTGTTTGTAACAAAACTTCTCCGAAACGGCTTGACCGATTTTTATGAAATTTTTTGTGAATATTCGGTAGGTTGTAACTTTTTATACCCAAAAAAAAAAAAAAAATTTAGTTTTCGAAACAACGTCTGCAGGGTTAGCTAGTATCAATATATATTTTTCAGCTTGGAAACGTATGGACACTTAGTTTCCCACATATGTCATTTTCTGTATTGTTCCCTAGTAATACTTATTTATTCGTAGTTGTTCCTTCCTAAAAATACCTTATAAGTACAGTTGTCGCTTTGATGAATTTCAGATACTCGTAGATCGATCATATTGTTAGGAAGTTACCAAGGTTTGGAGTATATAATAGTTAATTATACATTGACAACACGGAGTCCTTGTACTCTGTGAGAGTTTGATTATTTATTTAATTTTTAATAATAGTTTATAAGTGTTATGTAACTTTGTATCGTCTGACAACTTTTTATCTTATTTTCCATAACTTTCACGGTAGGTATGTTCACGCTAGAGCAACATTAGGAATGCTTACAGTACCTTGTAGAATATAGTTTTTGACTGTACTTACCTAGTCCAACCGAGATTCCGGTTAATAAATATTTTTTTACTTTTAGTAGAGATTCTTTTAAATGTGTTTCTACTGTTTTTGATAATTATTATAGAAAAATATGCAAAGAGTAAAAATTAATAATTTATGAGCTTTGTTACTTTATTTAGAGCTGCGTTATGATATAATTGATATTTCAAACATTTGATTTGATTTAGCAAATTTTATCAATACGTTTCATATTACGGTATGTTAAAATGAATTAATTAGTCAAATTAAATCATGTAACAATTTCTGTGAGAGAAAATAATAACCGTATGATGTTTGTTATTAGGTTGCGGTTGTTGCACAAAAATTAATATACATTTCGTTCATTGATCATTAATTTTAATATGGAAGGATAAACATAGAAATGAATATTGGAATTGCCTCTTCCTATGAATGTAAAATTATGTTTTGCATTGGTGAAAAGAGATTGTGGTCTCACATTGAAAAAGTAATTAGGTAAACCAATATATGAATTCCCAGGTAAGAAACCAGTATCAACTATCTATATCAAACTATGAATCTTATTTTTAATGTTGAGATCGGCAGACAGGCTGACGGTCCACTTGATGGACTAGGTGGCTACCGTCGCCTATAACGCAAGCAACACACAATTTTATTACTCATTTTATTAATATTGTGATCTGACAAACAATTTATATGCTATGCTATTTCGGTGTTACAAAACTTTCAGTCACGTTCAAAAGGTCCGCTGACAACCGGTCATAGCAACTGTCGCTTTGTGAATATAAATGCGAATATTTTACGAGACCTTATTGTATTTATAGAACTAAGTGCTTTATTATATTATTGTCTAGGAACTTACAAGTAGGTACATTTATTATTTTAGAGATAGAATATTACTAGAGTTTCTCATAAGGGTTTCTTTAGATCACTCATAGTTACACGAAGTGAGAAAAATATTGTATAGGTTTATCATGAACCTAGAAAAAACAAAAAACCTAGAACGGTTTTTTCTAGGTTCATGGTGTTTATGTTCAAATTTACATTTTTTTTACTTGTGTTTAATTGTGTATATGTAACGTGTTTACTGTCGTTCGTTTTGTCAGTTGCATCAGAAAAATATTTTTTTACCAATACAAGTTGCGACTCTCCCCTGGCTTCGAATGGATTTTTTTCTACTAATAATATATTTTATTGCGGTTTTCACTAATGGAAACACGTTAAACGAGGAAGGTTTCTGTATATAATTTTCGAAAAATTATACCCGTGCGAAGCCGGGAGCGGGTCGCTAGTTGATAATAAAATTTCTTTATTACAATACACCAAATTGCAAGCACTTATTAAAGAATTGTAAAATGTGTATTTTACTAGGTTCAATCAGGAATAAAGAGAAATAAACTGTTGCCTTCACAGTTGCCTTTTTCAACTATATACCTAGGTTGCTACTTAAGTTTTGAGATATGACAAAACTTATGTGAATATGTAAAATCTGATATTGCCATCGTAAAGTTTGATATTTGTAATGGTGAACGTACTCGGAACGTGTTGCCATACGAGTTCTATTTGTGTTATTTACTGATACTTGAAACATTCATCTTGGTCAAAAAATTAAATTAAATCGCGAACATTTTCGTGCGGTGATTTTCTATTACTTTCGACGTGGATTAAATCAATAGCAGTGTGCCGATCAAGTATCTTCGACTTTTGTTTTCGACTTTTGGTGATGAAGCACCATATTGAGCCACCGTGTTTCGCTGATTTTCCGAATTCAATCGTGGTCGCACTTCACTTCAGGGTGAATTTCGTGAAGGTCGTCCTAAATCGGCTGTTGCGCCAGAAAACATCGATGGTATGCGTGAACTAATATAGAAACATCGTCATGTGACATACCATGAGATTTAGGCATACTTGGGCATTAGTTCCACTCGCATACATACAATATTGCATGAACATTTGGCTGTCAAAAAGATTTGTTCGCTTTGGATACCACATAAATTACAATCGCTCAAAAAAAGCTCGTGTCGATTGGTGCAAAGAAATGTTGAAAAAATTTAATCGCGGTGCTTCAAAAGACGTCTATAAGATAGTAACAGGCGACGAATCATGAATCTATGCATATGAAACCAAAGTAAACAAAAATCGACTGTATGGGTCTTTCAAGACGTGCCAAATCCAACAAAAGTTGTTCGCGCACGAAGCACTTCGAAGCAAATGGTCGCCTATTTTTTCGGAATAACTGGACATGTCGCCAGCGTTCCATTAGAGTAACGTAGAACGGTCAATTCTGAATGGTACACCAGTATTTGTTCAAAAGAAGTGTTCGGAAAAATCAGGGAAACCAATCGCAGAAGACGTATCATTCTCCACCACGACAATGCCAGCTCTCACACATCAGCTCAAACAAAAACGTTTTTGAGCAGTCAAAACATCGAATTGATGGGTCATCCGCCGTACAGTCTTTGTTTGGCACCCAATGATTTCTTCTTGATCCCGCAGATCAAAAATAAATTGTGAGGTCAACGTTTTTCGACGCCTGAAGAAGCGCTTCATGCGTTCAAATCACATGTTTTGGATGTACTCAATCGGAATGGAAAAAGTGCTACTATAATTGGTTCAAACGCATGCAAAAGTGTATTGATTCCTATTATAAATATTTGTTTTTATTTGACAATCTCAAAACTTAAGCAGCCCTCGTACAATGCAATAAACAAATGCTCAAATAAATAATTGTTATACATAAACATGTCTAAGGTTTATTTTTAGAATTTTGTATTAAAATAGCACTGAGTTATTTTTAGTCTCATTCTTTAATTAATACTTCTCGCAGAATAATAAAACGATAGTCCCTTTTAGCATTTTAAATTGGATCTTTTTATTATCATCGGAACGAAATTCACGTTAATTTTATGCGTAACCAAATGGACTGCTCTATTACGTCTGAGACATTGTGGCTTTTTATCTGGCTCTTAAATGGATTTATCTTAAATACCATAAAACCAAAGGCTGCCCTATCAAATCCGGTGTCCGAATGGAACACGCAACGAGGGCACAATGTGACGGAAACTCTACCGATAAGATAAGGGAGGAATTAAAATGGGAGGCATTACTATTCCGCTGTTGTAAAAATGTCTAGAAACACGAATTGAACTTTTCATCAAGAATACATGTTGCACTACAATACTAGATCGAAAGGTGGGACAAATTATGAAATAACTTTGAAAATAAATAAAATAAGCCTTTATTCTCTGACAAGTTACGGAATTGAATGAATATGCTCTATATAAATGAAAATTAGTAATATATATAAATCTAAATTTGTTATTAATATCTTATATTTATTTGTTTCTCCATATATTGACATATATTTTGTAATTCTAGCTAAAGTTTAGATTATACATTTGCAACCTTATCAGGTTGTCCGAAGACATAAGCCTCCTCCAGTTCATGCCACCTACTGTGGTAAAGCGCAAGCTGTCTCCATCCCTTGGGAAGATCATCATCCCATCTTCTCAGCTGATTTTCCTTTTTTCTTTTTCCTTCTCTCGGATACCATTCAACCACTCTCTTAGTCCACTTATACATTCTTTCTCTCATTATGTGAACTGTCATATCTTCTTCAATATATGAAGATTTAATTACATTCTACTAAATCTTAAAGTGATCGTTTTAAGTTATGGCTAGTCGAGCGGCACTTAAGTGCCGCTGAATAAATCGAACTGTAATTTCTAATAACTAAATAAAAAAAACAAATAAAATTTTCTTCATCGCTTAGCGTATAATCATGAACAGAAAAAAAAACTACAGTAGCCATATTAAAAGAAAATTATGAAATAAGTTTTAGGTAATTTCAGCCGTAGAATGTCCAGTCCCATTAAGTAACTATGTAAAGACAAGATTTGTCCTTTTAACAATAACAATTCTTCAATATTGAAAAAAATATGTTCTGAAGTCGGCCTCCGTATTATTCACAATACATTTCGTTTTCCGAAATGTAATAATGTTAAATCCCTTCTGTTATTTCACGGAAAAATATTTTAATTTATTAGGAACAGCTCTCACGTAAACGAGTGGTGAATGTAAAATTTAGCATTGGATATTTTATATTTGAACTGTATAATGGAGAAGTTCCCTTTTAAAATATACGTTACCTGTTTAGAATTAAAAAAATATGATAATATATTCTTTGTTACCTTCACCAAAATGATTAAAATGATATATAATTATATAATTGATAAATAAACGATTTAGAGTTTCATATTATATTTTGCATTGCCGTTTTTGATGTGAGCGTGTAATAAGTTAAAAAAAATGGGTATGATTTAAGCTGTCGTCAATTTAATTGGTTTTGATATTTTTAAATAATATGTTTTATTCGCAAAATAGTAGTTCTGTCGCCAAATTGTAGTCGATAAACAATTCTATAAGAAAACAATTCTATAATAAATCACATATAATCATCGGGATATATTATCAATTATCAAAATGTTTTATCAAAAAAATTGAAAACGATCATTAAAAAAATTAAATATGTCACCTAAAAAATTCATAAAGTTCCAAAAAACAAACCTTACTATTGTGATAGTAATTAACCACTTTTTACATTATTTGTATAATTATTATACAGTTCGTATGTAAAATATGTAGTTTTAGTAAAATGTAGCTGTCAGAGATATCTACATCTGTGGCACATCTGTGTATTTGGGGTGTTGTATTGATTTATTTTTACAAACTAAAAATAAGCTTATTTAAAATAAAATCTAGTCCTAAGTTATATATATTTACATATTATATAATATAAAGCATCGGTCCCTTTGGCAGGGTCCCAAGCATGCGAATTGTATTATTTTGATAACTAAAAAAATAAAATGTAACAACTGTACTGGTGACAAAATAACAAACAAAAAGAAGTTACAATTTGGCGACGATAATCGATTTATTTGTCGACAGATTTACCATTTTTAGTACGAAGCTTTAAGGGATAAACCTATTATTTTCACAACACAGTTTTATTTATAGGACAGTTTTATTTATAGACACAGTTTTATTTTGATAATACATTTCTTATTTTAGATACAATTCATACCATGGCGACACGATTATTTATCTGACAATGAAAATATTTCGTGCCGACAGATCTATTAATTAGATGATACAAGTTGATAGCAAAATATAAATTTTGCTAACGAAAAATATAGTTCCCAAAAAAAATGTTAAAATATTAAAAAGAAGCTTATATCCTCTCAGAGTACAAATTAAATTCAAATATTAGCAAAAACAGTTGAAAATTTATTCAGGTAGTATAAATATCTATTGAATAAAATAAGATTTATTTCTTTATATTATCTAGTTGCGAAAATAAAATGCAAAAACTGTTATTGAAAGGTCTACTTTGTAATTTTTTTTATTCAGAAAAGTTTTAGCAATCTTGTTTTTGGTTAAAATTTATGTAGATAATTTCTTCAGGCAATTACGTTATTATATATAAGTTGGAGATACTGGAAAATTATCATATCCTCTTAATTAAGACTAAGTATACAACATTTCGCTTCAACTGTGTGATCGTACTTGTACTAAGTACGATAACACAGTTGAAGCAAAATTTTGTGTCAATAAATTCGAGCTGCATACTAAAATTTGGACTATATTGGTTGGTGCACTTCGATAATATAGGTAGACGTATATCGACATTTATGTAAGATCCGTATCAACCTAGGCCGGCTACCGGACTACTCCCAATAAATTATTTAGGTTTAGGTAGTCACGTACATTTCCTGTACATCCAGTCCGCTTTCGCTTATGAATAAATAAAAGGAAAAATGTCCGTAGCAATTGCTGGGAATTTACGTTCATAAATTCCTTTAAAGTTACGCGATTCATATCCGTCTGGCCGTAAACCAGCCGGTATGTAAACTCGTCACGCCTAGTATACCCTTTTAACTGCACTATATGATTCTTATTTAAACAAAGATACTTACTGAGGTTTCTTACGCATTTCTATAAAAAAGTAATAGAGTAGACAAGAAACAGTTTATGTAAAAGTCGACAGGCAGGCTGACGTTCATTTGATGGTATTCTTACCTCTTTATAATATGAATTTATGTATTAGGTATACATATTTTTTATCCGTCTGGCATATGTAGAATGAAATGTGTCTTATCATATGTAGAAAATATATACATAATATATTTTTGCCTTTGACTGTACTCATAGCATAATTGATAATATAGAAAAATCAGAATATGAAAAAATAAATAAATAACAACATGAATGCATGCGAATGTGGAAATTTGAGAATATCTAAATTAAAAAAAAATATATATATATATATATATATATATATATATATATATATATATATATATATATATATATATATATATATATATATTTGGAAAGAGTTTTTGAATAAATGAAAAAATTTCATGACTTCATAATATTTTAAAATTTTTATTTGAGGCGGAACAAAACATTTTTTTTTATGAGATGTTACAATAAATTAAAACATAATACATTTTTTTTTCATTAAATTGCAGTAAGGCTGGGGTTTGTGAACGTATGAAGAACATTTGAAAAATATCTATATTATGTATAGTATTTGCACTTAAAATTATTTTATTTATAACTCTGCTCACCCAGACGTCGTTTAGACGTCGTTCTGTCAAAATTTATTGATCTGTAGCCCTAGTCACGTGACGACGTGACGCTTTATGACTGTAGCAGCTTATTTATATTTTTATTGATCAGTTGTAATTTAAACAAAAAGAAAATCCGGGCATATTTTCTCGTCATAAGTTTCCGCGGACTACAGCGAATATTTGAAAATAAAAATTAGCCGAGTTGATGCAGCCTATTAAAAATAATAATATTAATAGTTTTGCTATTAGCAACACGTTTAGTTTTTATTTATATAGACATGAACGCATAGGAAACACAAAATTATAAGATAAGCTATTATTATCATTTCTTAGAATGGAAATTTGATTTAGTACCTACTCTCAACAATACTTTTCACATTACGTTTTTTGAATTAAATAGATTTAAAGACCCACTCAAAGTTGAATCCAACCCTGGTTGTAGATGTAGTTACTTGGTAATAACAATCGGAAACGAGTAGTGGCTGAATTACTTGGGCGTGGGGTGGGCCCGCTATTGCCTTTCGAGCAAACAAAGATGCAATAAACCCTACCAAGACGACTGTTACGCTCCCACTATCTTAATAGCGCCTTTATCCTTTGGCCTGGGTTACACATGTCGCTTTGTGGAGAACTAAGCCTTTGTATGATCAACTGCATTTTATTTTATATTTTAATATTGCAGATATTAAACATGTTCCCTGTAGTGTTTTTTATTTACCTAACATTATTTCGTATATAATTACCTACTTGAAATTAGTTTTAGTTTGATTTGCATTAATTTTTATTACATTAAGGGCCTTTTTCACCATGTGTCAAGTAGGCTAACTGTCATGAATGATATGATATGTATACCTTTGTTTGTACGGTAAAAGTCCCAAACATTAAAATAAAAATAATAATAAATTTCGCCTATCGAAGGATGCAGTAAACCAAGAGCATAATTTAATAAAACATAAAATTATTTCTAAAAGTAACTAATCAACACTTTACTTGTAGTTGGTGAAAGAGGCCCTTAGATTTACTTTGAATTGCATGAAAATTGAGGGAATATACAAATGAAACAAAATAAATTACAAACTAATATAGTTATATTAATATATAAAACAGCTAATCATTTAAATAAGAGTTATTTTTTGTATCTATTAGGGTCCTGAAAATATTTTAAGTAATTTCAGCATAGTTAAATAATTTTCCCAAGAGTGCTCTCTTCTCTCATCTCCTTTTTTCTCTTTTATGTTAGAAAATTGATTTACTTAGAATTTCCTTTATCCTAATTCTAATAATACTTATTTAGCTTTTATTATATATATAAATTTATCTAACTGACGGTGAAAATCGCATCTAAAGCCCTTGCGTGGTTAAAGAGAAGTCAGCGGTTATACATAGTGACAAACGCGGAAGCTTGTTTGTTACTCAATCCCGTAAAATGGCTAAAGGAATTGGATGAAAGTTGACAAACTTTAATCAGTTTTCCTATAAAATTATCCTTTTGTCAGTATAGTGACGGCGCGGTGGTACACGCCCGGCGCTAGTCGCATTCAGAAGACAATGTTAAGATTCTAACCGTTCCGTATTTCCTTTTAACTTCCTTTTTAAATCTATTTCTTTGTTAGATTCAGTTGTTAAACAGGTGTGCTTAATTAAACTAAGTAATTTTGCGAATGGCTTTATAGAACTTACGGATAGCCTCGTAAATGGATTCGCTTTCGCTTTGTCGCTTTTATTCATAGAAGTATTCGTCCAAAAAAAATAAATAGGGCATGCATTCAGGTTCTACCGACAATTTGGCCGTTGACAACGGCAAGTGGAAAAAGAAAATAAAATATTGCCAGCCAATTCAGTCTATTGTATATGTCAGTTTTGTCAGATTGTTGTGTGCGTATGTAAAATAACTAGCCCACAAGAAAAATCCTTGTAACGTGTTTTTTTTTTTGCTTTCATTTAATTGTAGTAACAGGGTGTTAAATTTAAGGAAACAACCGCTAAAAGTGCTAAAAATCCCATGTGAATATGATAGAAAACTTAATTTTTTAGCGGTTTATGAAGTTTTTTAAGAGGTTTTTCTAACCCATGTATTCGTATTTAACTGCCACTATGTATAAAATTATTAAAAATAGTAACTAAATAATTCTATAGAAACATTTGTAGATTTACCTTTCTCTCCCAGACATCCCTTATTCTTAAGGTTGTTAACGTGTTGCAGCACCTATTTCGTAGCTGTTAGTAATCGATACTTATTAACTCACTAGCACCACTAGTAATGAATCTCACTTTCAATGAATCTCAATACTGCAATGCACAATTAAATTACCTTGAGCGTCGAGAGCAGTCATCGTACTTACCTTGTGTACGGGTCTTGTTTTGACTTACATTCATATTCGCTTTATGTTCAAACTGGGGGAAGAAGACGATGTAAATCACCACCCTTTGCCTAGGCTTATTTGTGACTTAGCCTAGTCATATTCGTGGCGAGTCCAGGTGCAGGCATGGCTAGTATATTAAAATATATAAAATATACAGTATAGTATGGTAGTGTTACTAGGTACCGTGTACCTGTAGTGTAATTAAATTTTCCAACATTCATGCAATTGTATTTATGAATTTATTCTTTTTAATTTAATTTATTATTTTATTATTTATGAATTTATTTTAATTTTTTTTATTAATTTACAATTGTTATCTACCTTTAAACAAGTACAATTGAAAGAATTGTTTTTATTAATGACCTAATAATGTCGAATCATTCGAAGTATTTGGCAGACTATATGAAGACTTATTTGAACATTCTATACACTCCATACGATCACATCTAATGGATTCTGACTCAACATATTTTTGTCTGTCTGTAGGTATGTTGTGTTTCATTAAATTGTATAAAATAAATTGTTATAGCGTGTTTTGCTAATTTTTAGAAATTAATTGTTATAAAAAATGTGGTTTTTAAATAATGATAGTCCGAAATATCGTACGTGCCAGCATCCGGATCAGTGCAATCTAGTACTGATATAATAAGTCTATATTGGCTATATATATTGGTCTATATATATTGGTCTATATTGGTCTATATTGGCTATATAAGTCTATATATTGTATTTCGTATTCTTATTCTCCTTCTGGCTGCTAGCAATCTACGGCTTTGTAGATGAGATGGTTCGTAGAAATCTTCTTTGAGGTTCTCGCAATGGCTTAGTAGAGCAGCTAGTACAAATACAAAACTCAATATTAGCCGTAATAATTTTCCAAACGCTGAGTATTTATTAACACATGAGAAATTAATATTCATTTAACCAACATGATACAGAGAATGTACGTATCAGAAGTTTAGCGGACCATAATAAAGCTAAAATTTACATATAAAATAAATTTGTGTCATTAATTTAAGTTATAGTATGAAAATAGCTTTTGTACTTTGCGAAATAAATTACGGTTGGCGAGTGTCCGTCTTTGGAGACGGGAAAGACAGTTTTTCTTGCCGTATATTAATGAAGTTGTATACAATCTGAGGCTATATCTAAATAATTTATAGCCACACCAGGTGTCGGACTGAAGACGAATTTACATACCCGCCAAGAGGGGGGTACAGAGGGGGGATATAATTTATATTGTTACGTCTAGGATTGCCCAAAAAAGCGATGACTTAAGTAAATTAAGAAGCATTTGTTAATGTTAATTTCAACATACATTAAAAGCTAAGAATAGTGACAAATGTACCTTAAAAGATAAAAGTATCGACAGGTATAATGGAAAATTCTTATAAAATACAGTCAATGTTATAATGTTGCGCTTTTAATTCCAAAACTGCTAGAATATTTTATTCATATCACTGAAAATTAAAATCAAAACAAAAATTATATAAAGCACTGCTTAGTGTCACATACTCATTTAACGATTATTTGACTAAAAAAACTGCATTGGATTAATTACTATTAATAACGGATTAACACTACTAGATTTCTTTCGGAATTCTTTTTTGTAGAATCAGCTATTAGTTAGGTAGGTACTTAATAAATAAGGGTAAATTGTATTTTAATAAGACACGTGATAAATTCGAAGCCATATAATAAAACAAATTTTATTTATAAAATAAATTCCACATGGATCTTTAAGTCACAATGAGAACAACCCCAGGCAGCAAAGTTTTCAAAAATCTTGGGCCTACACGCAATCATAAAATATATTTCAATAATAACGACGTTGTAGTGAAAGTATATAACGCTCAATTGCTTTTAATTGAGAATATTACTGGGAAAGTTAATTAGGTAGAGCGGTTGTTGGAATGAATTATGTTTCAAAACCATAGCTTGTAACGACTCTTACCGAAGTCATGTCGATGGCAAGAGCCCGAGATCCTACTAGTTAAATATCCTATATTTTCAAATGCAGAAAAATCTAAAATCAGGATATACTCGTAATAATAATGAATCATATTACTTTAATTATTAATTATTATAAGGTCTACGAAATAATTTGCTTTTATTATGAGCTATAATTTAAAAGTTAGCAAAACACGCTATAACAATTTATTTTATACAATTTAATGAAACACAACATACCTACAGACAGACAAAAATTTGTTGAGTCAGAATCCATTAGATGTGATTGTATGGAGTGTATAGAATGTTCCAATAAGTCTTCATATAGTCTGCCAAATACTTCGAATGGTTCGACATTACTTAGGTCATTAATTAAAACGATTCTTCAATTGTACTTTATTACAATATATAGAAAACTACCGATCCGTTCCCGGCTTCTCACGGGTGCAATTTTTTCTGCAAATCTATATATATATATAAAAGGCGGTGTGTGTTCTCTATGGACTCCGAACTGCTGAACTGATTTTGATGAAATTTTCAGACAACCTTCAGATTAGTCGAGCGGGAAATCCTGTGAAGTTTGATAGTGATTGGACGCGGACGAAGTCGCGGCCACCTACTAGTTATATATAAAAACCTTTCAATTAGTTAAAATCATATTAAAATCCGTTGCGTAATTTAAAAGATCTAAGCCTACATACAGCGGACAGCGACTTTATTTTATACTATGTAAAGATAATGCTTTACAGTGATATGTTATCTGGTGATTGTGATAAGTACTCTAACGTCATATTACTTAGTGTTGTTGCATTTGAACTGGGTTCAATTCTACTGTAATTAAGGTACTAGGATAAGTACTCAGAAGAAAACTTATCAAGTTTACTCATAATTTTCTCTAATATACCAGTTTTTTGTTCTACTACTGAGCTCTCGGTAAATTGTTTTCTTATTTATTATTTATACATAAAATGTAATTGAATATTTTAGTCGTATAATGTTTGAAGTTACTTTTGGGTCAACAGAATACTCCCCCGGGGGACGGCCCCTACCACAATAAAATATGAGCGTGTCGACGATACATTTTGTTTATGGAGCGTTTTCATTACAAAGTATGGCGTACGAATCTCCGTGTTCAGACTGTATTTACATTCAAAAGGGGACATTTATTTATTTTATTAATATTTGACTCACTTATTCTTGAGTTCCCAACGTTCCCCAACGAATCCGGTTATTTATAAAAGTTTCTAATGCGTAACAATTCACACACTTTGCTGTAAATTGATGAGAGCCAAAAAAAGGAAATTTCGTAATCTTTCTCATTGATAATTATTTCGAAAACGATTGTTTTCGTAGTTGGGACAAATTTTAACACACAAAATGATTAAAATCATACCGGACCTCTTATCATACAGGGCAATAATTGTCATTAAAATACTAATAAACACATTAAATATGAAATTAGTTGTGTACACTTGACTGTTGTCAGTATTAGTAGTTATTGATCATCCATATTTAGTTTACTGACATTGAAATTTATTCAAAACACAGTTATATTGTCCCAAATAAATATAGTTTTGCTTAGTACCTACTAAAATTCTAGTACTAAAATCAATATAATTATGTTGTAAAGAAATGTATGAAATAGATACGTTTACAGCCATCTTATGGTTCAAAACATAATGCTTTAGGAAACGACTACGATAATCGTATTAGTAGAATTCCTCAGGCGAGCAATATAAAACACAATTTAAAAGTTATGGTGTAAATTAGTTTTCCTTTGTCAATTATTATATACTAGCGGACCGCCCCGGCTTCACACTGATGCAATATTTTTCTGCAAAGTACCTACATATGTAAAGTATATAGGAACCTTCCTCCTTTAACGCTAAATAAATATAACACATTAAAAGTAACTAAAATAGTCTAGACTAAGACTGTCAGCCTGTCGGGTGCTCTTAACAAGATAACATCAGAAAGAACTCTTATGCGTTCACATTTTATTGATGTCTCCTAAAGATGTCATTATGTTGGCTTAAATGTATGTACTTGAGCTTAGTATAACAATGACAAAGGAGTACTTTGTACAGTAACGAATTGCCATTACGGCTCCATGACGTGCTCACTGCTCGACCGCAAGACTCGACTTTGTTGAAGAGTGCATCTGTATCTATAGAGCTATCAGTATACGAATAAGTACGACTCGAACACATTATTCAAAATCAAAGTATATACTAAATATAGTATTTACTCAGAATCGCTTAAATCCAAGCTTCATTGTTAAATAATCAACGAAATAATAATAGCTTTTCGAAAGTAGTTTGGTTTTGATTACACTTTTATTGATTGAATG